>CM056564.1:9390843-10000010 GCA_029721515.1 Synanceia verrucosa | reverse complement strand
AAGTGCAATATGAAAAAAGAGCTCTCAGTCAGCCTCCAACCTATTCAGGTCACGTAACAATGGGGCTCCAAGTCGTATGTGATAAAGAAATCAATACAGTTCATTTACTGAGGAACTGGAAGAGGTTTAACGGCAATCACACTAGTGAGCATCAAATGAAGTGATTTAAAGCTATGAGAGGCGCTCAGACGACTAGATGCACCGGATATTGATATCTAGGAGTAGGACTGACATATTTTGTTGTCATATCATTTGAGTGTTACCGTTTGAAGGAATTATTTCAAGTTGCTGTTTTTCAGTGTAGTTGTGTCATGGCTGTAGACTATGAACATCTCTACATGTGAGACAGTTACTGTGTGGTATGTGACATGTCGGCCTACTTTCATGTTATTTTAATACTTGCATGTAGTGAAATCACAGTAGTGGTTAGCACTGTCGCCTCACAGCAAGAAGGTACCAGGTTCGATTCCTGGCCTGGGGCCTTTCTGTGTGGAGTTTGCATGTTCTCCCCGTGTCTGCGTGGGTTCTCTCCCGGTACTCTGGCTTCCTCCCACCATCCAAAAACATGCATGGGGATTAGGTCAATTGGGTAATTTAAATTGCCTGTAGGTGTGAATGTGAGTGTGAGGGGTTGTCTGTCTCTATGTGTCCTGTGATGAACTGGAGACTTGTACGGGATGTACCTGCCTTTCACCATAAGATAGGCTCCAGTGCCCCTGCGACCCTATGTGAGGATAAACGGTAGAAATTAGATGGATGTAGTGAAATCGAATATTCCCTCCAGGGATTGCAAATTAAACAGCATTGGTTAGCTCAGGTGATAATTTCAAATGACGCTTATTAATGCGCACGATTCCTTCCGAATAAAACAAAAATAAAAAAAAAAAAAGAGGTAAAGTGAGAGGGGAGATCATTCAAACAACACAATCATGTAGCTCTGTCACTTACAACTGACTTACAAATACTGAAATTCAACAGTAAAATTCAAAAAGAGATAAGTAACACTTTCACCAAACATCAAGCCCCTTTTCCAAAATGTCTTATTAAGACTGAATTCTGCAGCTGTTTACAATTTAAAATGACTGGACTGGTGCACGCCGATGTGTTCACTGGTGCAGGCAGACATTTCCTCTGGCCAGCTGCTGGCCTTCAGCACTGATAAATTAGCAGTTTGTTCTTATGGGAGGGTAAATTAAGGCTTCAACAATGAATAACAATTAGCTATGAAAAAAGCACACACACACACACACAAAATTGCTTTCAGTTAGCTGATTAGCTTGTCAAGAAGTTCCTGTTTTACAGTAGAGGGCTTACATATACTGTTTCATGCAAAATGCTGCTGTAATATTATGTAAATTCATTTTTTTTTCTCAGCAGAATGTAATAACATGGTAAATACAACTAGCACACAGTCTTGGATACACAGAGCAGAGGCATGGAGGCAGGAAAGCCACAGCCTGTGGTTTACATATCACCACATCTCTTAACCATCGCAAAACCACAGTGTGACCAAAGCATGACCACACTACAGTTCTTCATGGACTGAAGCAGATGAGAGATTGAGCCAAAAGAAACAAGACTGGGATTTTAAAAAAACAAAATATCCTCCAAATATTGATATATGGTATTAGAAGAGGAAAAATGGCTGTGATCTGAAACTGTTAAGGTGAATGTGAAACAGACCACACAAGGACTCAGTCATAAATTCACAAAGATGTCAGTTTCTTCTGTTCTGCCACATGAAATCACACTATAGGTGAAAAGAGGATGGATGACCTAGTTGTACATTTGTGTCCTCAGCACACTGGATAACTACTGTTTAGTGCTGAAGAATGTGCTCTCTGGGCAGCAGATCAAAATCACCCAAACAACAGTTGTCAAAGTATATTCTGATAGAACAACTTCAGGATTTAGGAGACATTATAGAAAATGAAGAACCTTCAATAAGTCAATAACGCATGTTTCATATTAGGGTCTTGGGCTTTCTAATGGAAACAGATGGTGAAATGCATCTACAAGGAACCAACTCAAATTACTCTGTCATTTAGCATGAAAACGTTTAAATCAGAAGTCTGATTAAAATCTGAAAAAATGCATGTTTCTAATTAAAAAAAAAAAAAAAAAGAAATATGACAGAAAAGAAACAAGAAAGTAGTCATTTGGGACCATAATAGTCCTCGTGTTTGACATTTTGGCGAAATAAATATGAAATAGCAAATCCAAAAGCAAAGCTATGAACACCTGTGACACTCTACGGATATTTCTAACAAACCACTTTAATTTCCTGAAGTGCACTGCATTCAGAGAGCAGAGGGACAGGGGATGTTTGCTGCTGCTTGTGCTCTACGTCCGTCACTGAGGAATGCTCCTCAACGCTAACATGTCCTCCCCTGCTCTCACTATAATCACTCGCACTTCACTGCATCTTCTAAGGAACAAGATTGGGATTCATTCTTTTCCTAATAGGGTATATCACCACTTCATAAGCAACTCCTTTACATCTCATTTACAATAAAATAATAAAGCTGTGCTATTCAAATGTTTTGTAAAATATCACCCCCTACAGTGTAAAGACAAATGATGAATGTAAAATCAGAGCGGCCTCCACCTCCCACTCACAACATAGTTGAACAGTGAGAACTTCCAGCAGCAGCACACTAATTTATTAATGACAGGACCTGCAGAAATTACTCTCGACCAATTGGCTCGATTTCTACTACATGTGGTGCAAAGTGCGACACCATTACAGTGACACACAATAACGGCTGGATCTAGGGCATGTAAATTATTAACAACAACACTGATAATATTTTGGACAGGTTTAAAGTGACCAATAATTAATGTGTTGGAGCGCAGGCATTATTGCTATATTTCAAGACTCTTGTTCTCAAGCCATGTACATTTTTAATTTGCATTGTAAAGCACTTTAGGGGTGCTTTACATGCAATCTTCTACAATAATAAAACAAATTACACAAGCCCTTGTGTTCTTCTCTTTGATGCATGACGTAGGAGCAAAATGATGTAAAATAATGATGTAAAGTATATTTCAAATAAGGTATATAAGCCCAGAGCAGCACATGCAGGTGTCACCTGTGCAAGGTATTTACTAAGCCATGTGCATGAGCACACAAGCACATAATTAATCAAAGGTGTAAGTGAGCAAAAAAAAATATTTAAGTAATGAATACAACAACCCAGCAGTTATAATTTTCACATACCAAGTTGTGTTCATGCCTAAACATTTACCCAACCAACATTTTGTTCTGATATAAAACAACTTAGGAATAGCATTAAATCATATTCTTCATAGTATTTTAAAGCAGTCAGACCAGGCTCATTAGCCTGCCTCCACCTCTGTGCCTTTAGGTCATCTTAAGGTTGACCTGTGCCAGAGGAGCTGTCATTACAGAGCAGCAGCAGATATTCATGTCAGCCGTCAGTCGTTAACAGGCTACACATCTTCTTTCTGGCTACTGGTATAAAACAGATCTCATGTCCTTTCCTTTCCATCGGGTTATGATGAATTTAAAGGATTTATCAGACCGGTCTTGAGGTTATTCAGCTCATGTATTCCGCTGTTTGACTGCTTGTGTAATGTAAAGGTGCACATTAAACAAGCAACGTTCACTCTTCACTTCTGTTATTTCTCAATATAGAATGTCAGAAAGCCAGGGAACTGTGCCAGGTGCTGTAAATCTTTTCAGGCCTTTTTGATTGGCATGATTTTCAGCAGTGTTATCTCCTTCGGCATCTACTGACGCTGATTCTGGTAAACTCAAAGGCTTGTTGAGAAACAGCTTGGACTTATTCCATGCTCCCTCTGCAGACTGCTTTTCTTACTTTACCATGATGTTTTTTGCATATTTTCTTTTTTTTTGTCTTTTAAGCTATTTGTAATAGCTTATAATGTTGTCATTCCCCAAAATAATTTGCGGTTCTAACCCAATCCAAATACGTTTTGTTAGTAATTCTACATGTGGTTTGAATAAATTCAAAATATGCCTGCATTGGCGCTTAGTTTTTATAAACTGCTAGCTCATTGTTTACAACAGAACAACAGCTGCAGTGAGTTGTATCATTGATTTACTGTTTTGCTTTAGTGCTAGCATCTAAAATCTTTTGTCTGAACTGTGCTGCTCTTTTTTCTGTAGAAACATGAAGACAAGACTTGACAAGTAAACTTATCAAGCCCACTAACTGGTTCTCTGAGGCATATCCAGTAGCACATGAGGCGGCTCATAATTGGGTTTGTAAGTAATAAAAATGGGTATCTATAAAGAATGAGAGTAATCATTTTAAATTGCCTAATATTTTCCATCTCCCTCATGTGCAATCATCAGTTTTCCAATGGAGGCTTTTCATTCTTTCATCATCATAATCACTGTGCTTAATGACTAATTATACTGTGTCAGTTCATGTGGATTTTCACCTGAAGCACAAGAAGACATAAAAAATGTTTATTGTGTCCAACCTCTGATTTAACTGCATTACAGTGGTGGATGTGTGCCCATGGCTCAGTTCATTTGGTAACATGATAACATGGGGCTTTCCTAAGTTGCATGTTTTCCACCAGGAAATTCTCCTGAAAGATACTACTCATGTGTTGTCCATAAATCTAGACTCATTCTGTATTTTAGTGCAGACATTTACAGTTAAGGACAAACATAACTAACTGGGGACTGCTGAGTCTGCTGAATATCCTTTGTGGAGCTATGATTACTGGAGGGACGACAACATGCAACAGAGGACTCCAAAGTGTAGCTCTCCCGTTGAAAGCTTTTTGAATTGGGGAAAAAGTCAGAACAGAAGTCCAGCGGAGAGGATTATTCCAAGGAGCAGAATGCATTTGAAAGTGATGTGAAAAGCAGGTTTGAAAACTAAGGAAACAAGAGACTTGAAGCCAAGTTGAATAATCGAACCGATGTGATCATTTCACTGGAACCAAGCAGCATACGAATCACTGTCTGGGAATCACAATATAAAACAATTACTCATTTTGAAGAGGGAAAACCTAATTTCAACAAATACGTCTGAGCAAATCTGAATGCATATAATTGGAATGAACTTCTGGGGACGTTTATGGGACACAAGCGTTGGACTTTCATATCTCACAGGGGAGCAGAAGAAATGTTATCCCCAGTTTCTTCACTGCATAAAACTGAGTTTCCCTTGAATTCCTGACCGGGAGGGGGAGGGGGGGGTAGACCACGCAACAAAATGCTTAGTACCACCAGAATTATTTGGAAAAATAACAAAGCAACAATTACAAATGCCACACATCAATTATGTATAACTGTTGCAGCTGCATAGTGGAAAGAGTCACTCTCACTGTGTTCTGGTTCTTTTCTGGAGGAGCATTTATTTTACGGGCTATAGGTAAGGTCGGCGTATACACAATAAATCAGGCCAATGTAATCGCTGTTTCATGTAACCTCTTGTCACCTAAGGGAAGTTATAAACAAAGATTATTAATGATAGCTAACACATTGGATCTGGCTCTCATCTTGGATTTTCAGAGTTTATGATAATCTCAGCAGCTGAAAAAAACAGAGTAAACAGCACTAAACTTTTCTGCATTTGATTGATAAAAGCAAATATGATGTGTGACTCTCTACTGCCAAACGATGAAGCAATTCAGCGTTCAGTGGTTCATAAAAGCTCAAAACTTTGCTGTTTGCCAACAACCACTGTCAGGTTTGTTTTCCCCAGGGGTTCTGTCTCACAAAGCAGGATTATAGAGTTAGCTGGATAACTGCTGAGTAAAACCTGGAGGTCCCGCAAATCTGCAACACGAACTTGAATAAAAACCTTGACTGGGTTATACTCGGCACATTTGTCCAGCTAAGTCAGTAATCTTGCTTTGGGTGACTCAAGCCACAAAACTGTCTGCACACAGAAAGTGATGGGTTTATGTTTTCAGCAGCAGCAACGGTGATTTGAAAAGCAAAAAATAGACAAGGACAGACAAACTAACACAGATAAGCAACATTGTGGAGGCACAGTGAAAAAAGGAACAGCAGTGACCACCGCTCAACACTAAAGATGTTGCCAAATTGGAACAAACAGCCTACACCTTATCATTTTAATCCAAGCCTTCTTTGGCTTTCAGTAAAGTGTTTACTTTGCAATCATAGGCAGTCGTGCTTTAAGTGCAATTTCTGGAACTAAAACTCTCCACAACCTCTCACATCTTATTGTGAGCCAAGCATATTTGACCCCCAGCCTGTAAAACAAATACAAGCATCTATTGTGAATCTCCACATAAAACATATAAGACAGACGGAGAGAGAAGAATGCGCCTGAGCTGAGGCCCTGGCACTTCTCTTGTACTGTGACATAAGGCCGCTACTCACACATTTGTCTACTAAGTATGAAGCTAGCAGCTGATTAACTCTGAGGGGAACAGTCAGTCTGGCTCAGTTCAAACGGAACAAAATCCACACTCATTAACTGACACATTACATCTCCTTTGTTGATTTATGCAATAACCTAAATGTAAAAAGTTGTTATCAGGGTTGATTTCTTGATCAAGGGCAGTGACTTCCTGAAGTTTCTGCTGGTTGCACAGCAGCTCTAACCATCCATATGTGGCACTGAGCTTCTCAATTTGATGGGCACAATATTTCTTTTGCAAACTGACCAAAACTGATTGATTGTCAAATGTACCAAAATACCAAATTAGATAAAAATAATAAAAATCCACTGCATTAATTACACTGTTCAGTGAGAATATATATCATATTCCTAGTCAAAGCTAACCATGATCATGACCCCTACATAAAGGAACTGTGCATGAGCATTGTATGATTCAGGCATATGCCAACTGATGTCTGACAGCTGCAGTTCTATAGACTGTTGCCTTAAGTTAAAACTGATGTATAAAAAATGAAAGAAAAATACCTAGAATATTTAGCTTATAACAGTTCCTAAATGTTACAAGATGCACTGACACTGAATGAATGACATAAGCCTGCCAAGTCTTGCCAACTTAAATCACTATTTTTTTAACTACATCTCAGTCATGCCAAGGCTCAACTGCACTAGTATATTACAGCAATTTGAAAAAAATTACAATACATGAAATTCTTATAAAACCTTCTCCACTAACTATCACAGGACTGATGGTGACCAGCTCACACAGTACAGGTGAACTAAAAAAATTATCTCGGGCTCTTAGCTGAAACACTTTTTCTTCTTTAAATAAACATTGTGGGAAGCAACTGTGGCTGCAGCCAATAACCATAAACCAACATAATTATGTTAAGAATGTGTTTGAGACTTGAAGATCAAACAGGATGTCACTGTGTGCTTGAACCGCAGCCAGCCGTTTGTCAAGTGAAGCAGAGATGAAACCTCACAAAGTCTGCATTTTGGAAAGACTTCTCAGAGGAGACGTTCAACAATCTGCCATTTCTTTAGTCCTCGGTACTCTTTCCCAGAAAAGGACACAGAAATAGATTTGCTATGAATCAAGATGAATGGCAAAATGTTTACAATAAGTTCCTGAGTAAGAAAGCATGATTTTGTTGCCAAAGTGACAGCAAACCCATCTCATCAGACTGAATCACAATGTGTCTGAAAAAAGCTTCACATTCCTGCAAAGTGGCGTTCAAGCATTTATCATTTGTCCATAATATATAAATAAATATCTCTTAAAGGAGTAAAGTAGAGATAGTAGCACATGTCTATTTTAATGTCTTTAATAAAATGATTTAACTTTCAGCTTGTATCCATCACAGACAGTTGGTCAGACTTGCTGTAAACTGCATCTGTTTTGAACCAAAACTAATGAATTGGCCTCAAGGGAAAAACACAGTGGACATTTGAATTGATTTTTGACTTAACTACCTCTTCAAAGTCAATAGTTTTTTCACCATGTCTGTGTGGTGGCCCCTTAAAATGAAGATGGATTAGGTTCTAACAACTTAATCCGCAGCCTCTGACGGGAGTTTTTCTGCGAGCAGACGATGTGTCCACAGTGTCTGTGAACCATCATAATTAAAGTCAGTGTCAGCGAGTATAATAGTGCAATTTGGAGGCTTTTGGAGATTTAGATTACTATGGTGTGTTGAGTTCACAAAAGCATGATTAAGAAGGAAATCTATGCACTTCATTAAATACATTTTTATATGATAACTTAAAAAGCTTCATGAGTTTTTGTAGTAACTGCAAGGATCATATGCAGCCTATTTAGGAGGCACACATTTTATAACTTGGATAGACAACTGATTACAGTGAAAAGAGTGGATAAATAGAAAATAATAATGAAATCAAATGGTAGAAAGGGAACACATGAGATCTATTCATGCATACACACAAATGAGGTTTCACTCCACTTACATGTCAACCAACTATCATTTTGATGGGATTACTGCTACGAATAATAAACAGAAACAGTTTTGCATCATGCAGAGCTGCATCACTTCCATTGGCACAAAACAGCCTGGACTGCAGCTCGATACGTCCCACAGTGCCATCAAGCCTTTAACTCAACTGTAACAGCACAAGAATCACCACTTTACCTGTAACACGTTGTCACTTCTCCAGTCGATTTCACGCAGGGGTAGGTTGTTGTGGAAATGTTATTCTCAGAGCACTCTTCACTACGAAAGAAAAAAACACTTTAAGTTCAGCATTTTTCTCATCTCAGGAGTCTCTGCTTTCATTCTGGTGTCTCACATGTCCTGTAGTTACCCGGCACTAGCATCCTTCTCCTGGTAGGACCAGAGCAGACCTCCGGAGAAGCACAAGCAGGTGACGACGAGCAGAAGAGGACTCCTGTAGTGTTTTAGTATCATCTCATCGGTCCAGTCACCAGGGCGCTGCTGACAGTAATCCACGCTTGTAATGATTAGCCTGCCTCCTCACTGCTGCGACTTTAGTGAGTAAAGTGGTGGAGCACAAACACAACGTCAGAGCCTCCCACTCCCCCACACGACTAGCTAGCTAACTGAACTGTCACTAGCGGTTAGCTTAACGGTAACTTAACTCCCTACTTTTGACAGGTAACAGTCACCAACCCGGAGGAGCAGGAACATATACATATTCAAATAAATATATTTATGGTTTACACTTAGATATATTTCCTCTTAACTAAGAACATCTCTGACACCACAAACACACCTTCTGGCTGACAGATTCTCGAGGCGAAAGCTGACAGCAGCAGTGGCGTGCGCACACTTTTTGAAGGGCAGGGGCAAAAAGAAAAAAGGGCACCTACAGCACATTCTCGCCACTGAAGAGGGCACTTCAGCATGCACTTTTGCCATCCTGGAGTGTTATATTTTGACCAGGTCTGGTCATTCAAATAACTGCTCTTCAATTAATACATAAATATATAACTAACTACATAAACAAATGTAAATATGCACTAAAGTGACACAAATGTGATGAGTCAATCATTAGGTTGGTCAAATTTATATTTCTATAATTTATTTGTGAACTTTTTTTGATCCATATGTAAATTGCTACTGTAACACTGCAATTTCCCTTCTATCTAGCTAATGAAAATATGTGGTTGAAAAACCAACTCATTACAATACATTAGAAAAATGAGCAAAAATACATTTTAAGTAATTAATTTATTATACATCTAGTTGAAGTTGTAAGCATTTGTTCCCTCTGCCAAGGAGGTTATGTTTTCACCGGGGTTTGTTTATTTGTTGGTTTGCAAAATAACTCAAAAAGTTATGGATGGATTTTGATGAAATTTTCAGGTTTTTTTGGTGGCGATTGGAACACCACCAAACCAACAAACCAACAAACAAGCACCAGTGAAAACATAACCTCCTTGGCGGCGAGGGTAACTTTAAATAAATAAAAAAATTGAGAAAAAAAAGTTACCACTGCCGCCGTCTTGGCGGAGGTCTGCGCTCTCTGAGTGCTTTTCTAGTTATTCATAAATTGATTTAACAAGATTCCATAAATATTAAAAGGGGCATATGAAATTTAATGTGAGAAATTTAATGTGCTCATGTATTATTGAAAAGTACAATATTTCTCTCTAAAAACACGATGAGAAATATGGAGTAGCATAAAGTAAAGGTAAAGTAAAAGTATTGCACTTATGAATGTACTGAGAACTCTTACTTTCCACCACTGGATTCCAATCAGCACTATAACATGCAGCATGTCAACCAAGCCATGCGTCTCAGCAGGAGCTAAATCTAACCTCCATGCTCCATTAACCCAAACTCACCTCACTTGTGTCTTCATTCTCTGGGTCAAGTGAGAAACCCTACACGCTGCACTGGTGACTTTCATTCTGAATGACCTTGACCTCTGTATGACCTCCAGGCCTGATCTGAAGCACAGTTCTTCAGTTTCTCAGGAATGCAGTGTGGCATTACAGGGATGAGATAACAGAGCAACTGAGGAGACTGTAAAGGATATCCCGGTGAAACAGGAGGACTGTGGTGTCACTTACAGTCACTGTGGTTAGCTCTTCAAATCTGTGAGGTCATTCAGGTATGATTTAACTCAGAATGTGACATTAGTCAGAGTGCCTATTCAGGTGAAATATAATAATCCTATTACAATCGTGTTTCTTTTTTTCCTACTGAAAGGGAGTCATGGCTCCCAACAGTATAATTCAGCAGAAAATAGCACCTTGAATCTGCTTCAAAGGGCCTGCTCAAGCATGACCATTTCAGTTCAGAGGACAGTGGTGTTTCACCGGTGTGTCTGCCTCATTGCAACAGAGCCGTCTGTTGGGTGCAGTTCACTTCCTGGCCACTTGATGGCCCTTTCAACCAAGAGATCCCACCCCCACCCTTCTTTCGCCACTACCGTCATCATTGCCCACAAAATGGATGACAGCTTTTTAGAAATACCAGGGTGCGTCACGACTCTGGAGGTGCACATGCTGTGCCATTTATGTTCCACCTGTTTTGATGCCTCAGCAGCCCGAGAGGCAGAGAGTGATCATGCCTGCTACAGCATGAGTATGGAGCCAATTAATGTTGCAGGCTGATACTGAATCAAAGCTGCAGGGCTAATAACCCCACTATAACATCCTCTGCCTTAAAGATATGAAATAATTATCTGTGCCTCCTTTGCAATGTCATCAATTTCAAGAAAACAACTGAGAACAAAGGAAGCCTTTTTACCCTTCACTCTGTCAGTGTACTTTGTCTCTTTCAAATAAACTACTTTCAATGCATTGACTGTTTCTGGATACGTAGTTAAAGTTGGTTTGACTGTTGGCATCCTTGCTTTTAATCATTTCTCTCTCTGTGTTTGTGTTTTCTTTTAGCTGGGTGCTTTCTCACCTGGAAGGATTGCACTGGTGAACCTTCCTTTCCCCACATAACACTGCCACATCAGGTGAAACCCTCATCCTATCTACTCCCTCGACAGGGAAAGACTCCAAACAATGAAGGGAACAAATGGACTGGAAATTAAATCAGATGAAAGAGAAGTGATCCAGTGAGAAAGGGACACAGTTGGCAGATGTTTGTACAAACAAAGACTGAAACTGTCTGTGATGGCTCCTCTTGATTAAGGAGCTGCCCTTGAGATCACCAAGCTGAAACGACCAGAGTTGAAGGTGGAGCAGCAGAGCTATGCTGCTGATCTAAGATGTGACAGCTTTTAGAGGTCGCATTGCACCAAATGGACTCCGTTTGCTTCTTTGCCGAGTGCAAATCTGAAAAGAAATAAGTTTTGATGAGTTGTCCAGGGCGTGTGGCATGAAAACCACTTGAGCCTTGTAGGTCACTGACATTAACATTAACCTCTTCATGCTCTCAATGGATGCTTTATAATGTGGAGCTGCAGTGGACTACACACAAATGTATCCTCCAAATGCTCTCTCAACACATGGGATGGCAACGAGAATATTGCAGGGTGAGAGCCCCCCACTGTCAAAACTCCTCTCTCTCTCTCTCCGTCGCTCTCTCTTTTCACAGTGCAGCACTGCAGTGCCGCTCTGCACATGCCCAGACAGCCTGGGAGAGAGTCACCGCAAGTTTGAGCTCTCTAGAAATATTAACAGGCTGCATCACAGACACATTCATGTGCTTTGAACCATGGGCTGTCTTTGCATTATTAACAAAAGTCACATTTGATGCAATTGAAAATGAATGCATTGCTGGCACTTTGAAAGGTTAAAATGTGTCAATGGGGAGAAGTTTTGCAGCTGCAATAATCAAACCTGTGACTTCCTCTTTAGCAGGCTTTCTTTTTCTCAAGGTCACTCTGCCTCCCACAAGCTCTTCATGTAAACTGGTATATAATATGCAGTCTCACACCATCTCTTTAGGCTATAATGTCAGCTTCTTTCATTACAATAATTCATTTTTTACAACAATGCTTTAGCTTAATACTATATTTAACTATCATTATGGCACACTCTCTGTTAATTCTTTTACACCAGTTTAGATCTCAGCATGGTTCTGTTTTATGTATATTTTATTGAACAACTAGTCCCCAGCTGCAGTACAATAATGCCACAGCAAACTACATGAAACCATTATTAATGCAATCTGAGGAGTCACCAGAAGACCAAATACATGGGACAATTGCAGGAAAAATGTCATCAAAGGAGCTCAAATGGAGAAATAATTAAAAAAAAAAAAAAAAGGGGACGTATTATTGAGTTGGCATGTCTGGAAAAATCAAGGGACTCAGTATTTAGTCTTATTTGTACGATTTGATGACGCTTCTGCTGCATCAAACAGAAAAAAGTGGAGGCCAGGTAGAGGAGAAATAGTCTGCAAACAGTCTCAATGGATATGTTGCTTTAAAACAACATTCACACAATCTTGAGTACACAGACACTGGGTTGCTGTTAGTGTGTAACCTCTCCATACTGATCATGAAGAGATGAGGGAAGTTTCAATATAAGATGGAATATACTTTAAATCACAATCAAACCTCATGTAAAAAACATGAACCCCAGCACATGACACAATGGCAACCTATTCTAATAAACCTTTTAGCTGTCCATTATTTGTATTTTTGGGGGATTTCCAATAAATATAACAGGTAGATGATATACAGACACCCAGTCAGAGAAGCAAAGCAGGACAAATGGAGCACAGCCATCATCACTTTGCTTCTCACTCCTCCACTGTTGTGGCAGCAGGTTAATACATCTCAGTGAGAATGATTTCCCCACCACATGTCGCTGTGACTCTCTCTCTCTCTTTTCACATGCACCAGCTGTTCAGAGGTTCACTGGTGAGTCACACAAGGTGTAATGTGATGTGTGAGGAAGTCTTGCTTTTCAGCTGCTGTAAACATGCCCGCATACACACAGTGAGGGATCCTGGAAGCACTACACAGATATAAAAGGAAGTAATGAACATGATGGTTACCCATCAAATATACTGTTGCATGGTTAAATAAAAAAAAAAAATTATATTCTTTGTAATTCTACAGTTTCACTGTGGAAACAAAAATCTGGGCTAAGCTGACTGAAAGCACTCTCAATCCCTGTTGATTACTACACAAAAACAATTAGGGTGATATTGGAATTTACTTCTACTACAGTACATGTTATTACATACAGTATGTCCCCTCAGCAGTGCTGCGATCAATAAATCTAACCTCGGTGCAGTGTCCTTGGGATGGCCACATTTTACTGCCCCTCTCTGCCATTACATCTTTCCCCTTCCTCTGGATGTCCTGGCTCAATTTTACTGCCCACACACACACACACACACACACACACACACACACACACACACACAATAAGTTATGAGTGAAGTGGACATTGCTGATTTGCTTAACCTTCAGTAAAAGCATGACAGAGCTGTTAGCAGTCCCCATATCAGATGGATGGGTTTCATTTTAACATGGCCCTTTTTAGTCGTGACATTTTGCACATCTAGAAAATGCATTTCACCAAGGGTAGTTTTAAACCCATTTTCAACATATTTTTCCCATGTTTTTGTGTCTAAGGGACTTACAGGGACAACAATTTGTGAAAGTGGTCCAGTGGTGAGTTAGTTGTGTTGGAGTACAGAAAGTGTAGCTTGGTGTTATCTAAAAGACTTTCAGTGTCAACACTGATATGATTTTGACGAAAACGCTGAATATATGATATTCAGATTTCACAACAACAACACAACACTTTTCCTTGAGCGGATGAAAGGTAAGAAATGTGTTGCCCTCATCATCACTTGGACACAAAAACAGAGTCCTAGTTAAAAATGACAGAAGTTACCCTTTAAGACGGTGACAAATGAGCTTTCTTCCTCATATCATGTGTTTCCAGGCTTTTCTCTACCTCCTCCACTCTCTCCAGGCCTGCTTTTTCTCAACTGTCGCTATCTTAAGATAATAGCGCCTGTGAGCTGTGGTGGAGATCAGGACGAGCACAGGTCTGGTAACAACTCATCATCATTTAAATTAGTTCTGAAGCATTAGGCAGAATTGGCCCCGGGTATCAGTGAATTTATGGCCCAGTTGTGACAACATGCACCAGTACACACCGAGCCATATTGTTTAGCTCAGAAAGCCCTTATCATACCCATGAATTCACTTCCTCTCGCTGTCACAGGACAGCTAAATTTGCTGCAGTAAAAGACATCATTGATTTTCAACTCAAACACCCGTTACATTAAGATTAAATTCAGAAAGTTTTGAATGCCCTGAGCTAACAGAGTGCTTTAATTTGTTCCTAGTCTAGGAACAAGGCTAAGGCTGACCAGTGTGTACAGTTGGATGTAGACACAGGGCAGAGCTGCACCTTTCACTAGCACAATGATCATTCTTAGCAACCTGTAAACACAAAGGTGAGGCTATCACCTCTGGATGAGTTACTTCCCTGTCTGTCTCTGTCTCTCTCTCTACTGCTGCCACTGAACCAGACTCCTGACCTGTCTGAAGAGAGGCCATCATTGGAAACTGTTGGAAAAAGGCAATCGCCTTCAAATAATACCTCACCTCAGTTTATCAAACTAACAAAAGTGAAAATACTTTACACCTTCAGTACTGTTCTTTGCAGTTTTTTCTGCAGTTCTGATTAGGGCTTTGACTCCGAACTTCATTATTCAAATATAATTTGAATATTTACCAAAATAAAGATATCTGAATGAATATTATCTGTAGTTCTTAATATTCAAACCTGATATGGGCATTATTTTTGGTAAATTGTTAAACGTTGCTTTCAGTTTAGATTCTGAGGCTTTTTCACATCTGGTGAAGTTGTGAATCGCGAGCTCATTATCTACGCTATTATTGGTCATCTGGTGTAGGAGACGTTAGCCTCCTGGTTAGTGCCTGTTTTGCATACTTGAACAACGGCCGTGACAATACCTACAACAACTATGCCTGATGAGTTTGAAATCTACACTCTAGACCATCTGAAACGCAACGTGTGGCACTACTTTGGGTTCCCAAAGGAACAGGGAAAAATCACGACTAAGGACAAAGCGATATGTAAAATACGTAGGACCAAACTCACATACCACATGACAACCAGCAACTTGAAAGCCCACCTGTCAATACTACATCCCGGTAAGCTGTAACAGGAGGAGGGGGAGGGATCGGGGATGAGGCAGGCCAGAAACGACTCCATGCTATCTCCTTCACGACGCCTCCTGTATGCCCGTAAAAACAGAGCGACAGATTTGCTGACACGGTTTGTGTGCTGGACTGCTTGTATAGAAAGCCTGAAAGCTCAGCAGCAACTGGCAGCTTTCATGAGGAACTCTTCCAAACATCACATAATATAATTACTGCCAAACCATGTGACAGGTTTGCACTTTACAGCATGGACTGGATCAGATATTTCCTCATCATATATTGCTCCCTTTGTTCAACATTATTTATAGTCTACAGATTACTGTGAGGGTGTCCAGCTGACCTGTTGTACTTTGTGTGAGCTGGCCAAAGCGTCAATCATGCCGGCTACTGCCAGCAAAGGCTCTCGCCCTGTTCTCTTATTTTGATTGATTTACCCTTCAGAAATGTCACTAATTGGTTAGTCATACATTTTAAATGTCAGTATGGTGGCAACAGCTGGGAGAGAAGTAAACAGAAAGTCAAAGTGACTGTGTAGGTGGTGGCCATCGGGTCAACAAGACTGTGGGTCTCACACTGTGGGTTCCTGTCCAGCTGTGCTAAATGCTTGGGTTAATTGGATATGTACATATATATATATATATATATATATATATATATATATATGCCCCTCTCCATCAAATACTGTGGGATGGGCTGACATGATTATCTATCTGCTTTCCTTATACTACCTCCAGACAGACAGACAGACAGACAGACAGCGACACAGAGACACACACACACACACACTGCGACATGCTGAAGCCACAGTGGGAAGGAAAATTTCCATCCTTGAGGACAGCTACACCGTGAATATTCTCTGGTGTCTACATGCAGCACAGATGCACTGATGTTTTAGTCTCAGCTAACAGCAAGCTGACCTTGATCAGTGATAATATGTGGCCCCAACGCAGCTCTACATGTACCAGCTCCAATCATTAAAGAAAGACATTAAATGTAAATGTGAGGAGAGAAGCTTTGAACCTGAACAACAAGGCACATAAGAAAAGAATGGCAAAGGGCCAGAGCATCAAAAGGTTACTTTGCATTTCCTGTTGCAGAGGGAGGTCCCAGAGAGCTTCATAGCCTCCCACATTTAGAGTTATAGTCAATATATGCAAAATGTGTTGAGAAGGTTAGAAACTCTGGTTCTTCTCTGCCTTGGAGAGAAAAACTGTTTGTCAGATCACTTCGAGAAGATACAGTTATATGGGGGCGAAAAGTCAGCCTTACATATAGATGTGTGCTTTGTGATCGATATTGCATTTTAATCAGTTTGCAAGTTGTGATCAGTTCAACCAAAGAGAGGACGGATTTACATTATGAACCAGGAAATATAAAGAGTGAAAAATGCTGTGTGGAGAGGAGGTCGGGTGGCTGGGTGGGTGAAAAAAAAACAGGAGGAGACGGAAGTTTGTTGTGAAAGGGCATACAATGATGTGAAATTGGCATGCTTTTCTTGTTGGAAAACTAAAACATGAAGAGAGACATGCTGTTCATGCTGTTAACCAACTGGCTGCTTGCTTGATGTGCAAAAACAAAGTGCAGAAAAAAACACTTTCACACTTCGCACGTGGTTATCCACTGATACTTGTTTTGTGCAATACTGCTTCAGTGTTAACTAGGCAGTGAATATGCATGTAAATATATGCATTTACTGCCGCATTACATATCAAACCCTTCTCATACTTTCTATATATTGCTCAGAACACTTGAAGCCCTCGAGCCTTTTTAATAATGCATTAAACAGTAACTTTCAGGTCAAAGCAGGGAGGCGGTGGCGGTAATACAGCATCAATATGGATAAGTCGTCTCATGCAGCCTGGTCACTGGAGTCTGGGCCTGTATACTGTAGAGCACACACACATTACTGGCAGGGCATGATTGCATAACACTGATGCTCACAGCTGCTGGTTTATCATTTATTAATGCTTCTTTCAGTGGCATAATTTGCTCTGTACAGGACAGTAATAATTCAGGTGATATGCTGAAAAACGGGAGATGGACTGGGAAATAGACCGAATGAACTTTGGAGAACATAGGCTGTTTTTTTCTCCTTCGCTGAACATCACAAAGAGGCACGTAACTACCCAAAGGCATCAGTATACATACACACTGTAGATAAGCTATTGAAACCATAAGAGAAAGGTCACATAACAACAAAAACACATGACGCAGCTGGAGCGCACCCTGTGTGTGGATATTAATGAGCTTGTGAATTAATGATTGCATTACACCACCGCCTCATCTGTAATCTGCTGTTTACTCACACTGACAAGCAGTAAACATATAAATATCATCACCAGGCAGTCACAATCCAGGCCCTGTACAAAGTTGATTAGCAAACACTGTCAGCCAACTGGAGGGCTGTTAAC
Source organism: Synanceia verrucosa (assembly GCA_029721515.1). Classification (NCBI taxonomy): domain Eukaryota; kingdom Metazoa; phylum Chordata; class Actinopteri; order Perciformes; family Synanceiidae; genus Synanceia; species Synanceia verrucosa. The sequence continues at coordinate 9,982,123 of CM056564.1, read as the reverse complement.
TTATGAAATATATGAATTGGTTTTATTACCTGTGCGTGTCATACTGCTAATTTAATGACCAGGCTCAAGGACTGAGGACGGCGGTGACGGACTTGAAATTCAGAACATGACAGAAAGAGACGGAGAGGAGAAAGAGAGGGGAGGTATGTGCACTCCATGAGACAGAATGAGTGGGACGTTTGTTGTTCTCAGTCCTTCACAATATTTCATAAAACAAGAGACACTCCAGGTTTACATAAGGGAACATTTTTAACTGAGAATATCACCATCAAACTTACATTAAGACAATTTCTTAAGTATTACAAGTTTTCTGAAATATTCCAATTCATTATGCAAACAAGACAGTATCTTATTATTCAAGTTCATTTTCATAAATTTTCAGAAAAAGAAATTTGAAAATTGGATGAAGCCTTTTGTTAATATTTTAGAGTCAACATTTTTACAGCAGGAAGTTTTCTTTTTATGACTCCATAAAGCAAAAAAAATATACTCTCAACAGCCATTTTTTCACCATGATTTTAGGAGCGAAATGTTATATAAAGCAGGCTGTGAATGATATGAAAATGGAAAGTTTGGTGTGCAGATGAAGAGATTTCACTCTCTGAGAAAACTGAGAATGAGAAAAAACTAATAATCATCCATCCATTTTCTCCCTCTTATCCTCACATAGGGTCGTAGGGACATTGGAGCCTATCCCAGCTGTCTTAGGGTGAAAGGCAGGGTACACCCTGGACAAGTCTCCAGTTCATCACAGGACACATAGAGACAGACAACCACTCACACTCACATTCACACCTACGGTTAATTTAAATTAAGCAATTAACCTAATCCCCATGCATGTTTTTGGATGGTGGGAGGAAGCCAGAGTACCCAGAGAGAACCCACACAGACACGGGGAGAACATGCAAACTCCACACAGAAAGGCCCCGAGCCAGGAATCGAACCTGATACCTTCTTGCTGTGAGGTGACACCCCCTTATTTTCATACACATTACAGGTATATAGACACTACAGGTGAACAGGGTAAAAATGTTAACTAATAGATACCAGACCACAATAAGTTTTCTGGAATTGTATGTTTCAGCATTGTCTAATGCTAACCTTTTGTGAATTTTGGTATTTTGAATGATTTCTTTCAACAAGCACAAAAAAAGACGTCACTGAAGCAAAGTAGCCCAAAAACTGAAAACTAACCAGTGCATGACTTTTCTCACCTTAAAGGTCCAGCAGGATAATTAATAAATAATAACAGCATGTATCATAAATAATAAGTGCAAAAAAATAAAGTGTTGCTGCGGCATTTTGCACAGACTGCAAGCGTGCGACTTGATTTTGATTGAGGCAAAGAGAGTTGCGGTAAATCAGCCGTTAAAGAGATGAATGCATGAATGATTTTCACCAGATCAGCAAAAAAATCTTTTCATCTGTTCCATCAGAATTCATTTTGGCATCATATAAGTAGACGTATGGCAGGATGGACTGAGGGCACATGCTCACTTCATGCTGATACGAATGACTGACATATGGAGAGCAGGAGTTTATGGTCCAGAGCATTGAGCTGGGGGGAGGTTCACTAAGTGTGCTGGTATTTTCGACATTATAACTGCCCTTTGCTTCATTATACTCAAAGAAATACTGTATATAAAATGAAATATAAAATGTGAAGAAAGTGGAATATAAATATAAGAGATGATTTATTTAAAGGAGGTTACAGATTTTTCTCTAAGATGTTGCAAATTTTTAGATGCTGCTTTCTTGCTAACAAAAATCTCATCAACAGAAAGTCGAGACTCGTCAGCCGTCTTAAAATAACAGAAAAGAACTCCACTGATTTTACACACCAGGTCTTGTAAAGTACTATTGCCGATATGTTACGATATGTCCATGTTATACAATGCATTTAAACATATTCTTTTTTATGTTTGGTAAACAGAGTGATAGACTAGTTGCACTAAACATACAGCACAGTAGCTGTAACACTGACCTGGCATGGATGACATTATTTTCCCTTTCTATATGGCAACAATAGCCTGGGTAAAGAGCTTCAACTATTCTGCCTACAGTACAGTGATCAGCATGACTGAACACCACTCAGAAACATCAAAATAGAGCATTCAAGTGCTGAAATGAAACAACTTTAGTGGTGCTGTGTTCTGACCTGCTCGTGTTGGCTGAATCTGTGCAGCGGCATTAGTGATGGCAAAGCCTATTTAAGCTGTCAAACTCTGCTGCTGCCACTTCCTGTGCAATCACACAGTAACAGCTTGCTGCTATCCACCTGTGGATGAATGCCCCAGTCAGTTACTGCTGGGTCTCTGCATGCTCCTGCAGACAATGTAATTAAATCTGTAATTAGATTCATAAATAAGACACGACAACAAAGTTGTCAGCTTAAATTTAAATGAAAACAAGATCACGGAGAGGAACAGTACATAATAAAATAATAAATAAATAAATAAATAAATAAATATCAAGGCCTGGGGCGGCACGGTGGTGTAGTGGTTAGCACTGTCGCCTCACAGCAAGAAGGTACCGGGTTTGAATCTCGGGCCCGGGGCGTACCCTGCCTTCCGCCCTAAGACAGCTGGGATAGGCTCCAGCCCCCCCGCGACCCTATGAGGATAAGCGGTAGATAATGGATGGATGGATATCAAGGCCTCTGACAATAGTCCTAATACTAGTAAAGATATGAAACTGGAAAGCCTAAGGAATCCATAAGTATCAAACGGTTTGTGCTCGCTTGTCAAGAAGGAGAATAAATAATGCTAAAGTTTGCAGAGGAAAAATTGCCATGTTTTTGCGGTCCCTTGACCTCTGACCTCAAGATACTGTATCTGGATGAAAATGGATTCAAAAAAATTTGACCTCACTGTTAGATACAGGATGTACCTCCCAATGTTGAAATGAAAACTACACCAACAAAGATCCTTGAATAACTCCAAGTTAACCAAGTTAAGTGATTATTAAAGGTGCATGATAGATAATCACACCAGCTGTAGTTGTGTCTTGTTATTTCCCTGAAGGAGAATAGAACCAACCATCAAAAGCTAAAGCAACATTGGTCTACTGATGAAATTACACAAATAAGACACATTATTACTGAACCATACATAACACAACCACCTGGCAATAAAAAAATCTTAATCATAACTCTTTCTTGTCCTATAACTTTCCTTTAATGTCAAGAAGACAAGAAGAAAATTAATGTTGTTCTGTTCTGTGAGATGAGAGAGGATACTTTGCTGAGCCAGCCTATAGCCTGAGCGCTAACATGCTCTGAGTTATATAGCAGCAGAAAGCTGGACTCAGCATTACAGGACTGTGAGGCCTCAAAAGACTTTGGCTTCGGTTTCACCTGTGGGCCAAAGTTTTACCATGAAACGTCCCTTATTTTCATTATTTTTAGTCTAAAAAAAGCTTTTGATTCTTGTCATTAAGGCATACATGTTGGAAAAATGAAATCTTTAAAAAATAAATTAGTATTAGTTATTAGTATCCAACTGGACAACATTGTTGAAAAGTGAGCAGTAGCCCTCTTTGTTAGAGGTTTTTAGTTTACTGATAGCATGAAAAGCTCCAGACAATCCTCTCTGTAAGGAGTTTAACATCCCTTCCCCTCTGGTTAGTGATAATAGCAGCAGGAAATTAGAAAGCATTTATCCTGTGTGCAGTAAACACCGTTAATTCTTCTACACCATAACCTGCCTCTTGGTTTCCCCATACAGCTTAGCACTTAGTCTCATCCCTGCTCTCATAGTTCTCTTCACTTCCACCTAAACCTTTGTTGTATTCTGCATTGCCTACAGCGCCAGCACTTGTAATGTCACCATTTCTCTCACAGTTTTTACTGTGTTTTTATGCAGCTTTGCTGCAAAAAGAATGAAGACCTGAACGGTGAGTTTTACACATTATAGGCTCCACTTTGAAAACAAAGAGAGGAAGAAAGTGATTGCCAGTGATTGGTGTGGTTTGTGCCAACAGAGGTCAGTCTTCAGAGTCACCTCAGAGCAAAACCAGACAAAACCTGCATCTGTATTCTCTCAGTACAAAACAAACCATCAACTTAGTGCAGTATTCTAGCTTTAGATGAGGCAAATATTGATTAGAATGATGAACGAAACATGCTCACTTGTCTAATGATAAGAATAATAATCATTGTTTTTACTCCTCTGAGGTCGCTGTGTTCAGGTCACCTGAGGATTGGCCAGTTGTGACAGTAATGTCAAGTAACAGTTCACCCTGTCATCACTATAACCGGAGTCAAAAAAAAGGCTAATGCTGATCCAGGAATAGCTTTCCTCCAATGTCAGGATGACAAAGAGAAACGTTCCAGAGCAACATCTGAGCACAGAATACAGCAATACACACAACACACACACACACACACACACACATCGAGAGAGAGAGAGAGAGAAAGAGAGGGAGGCAGAGAGAGAGTGATAGAGAATGATGGAGGTAGAGAGAAAGAGAGCTCTCCCTTGGCCTCTTTGTCATGTAAATCGATTGAATCAATAAGACAAATGTACTGTAAATGGGAAGAAATACCCACCTGCATTCATCAACCATTGGTCTTATCAGCAGACACGGGCCAGTAGCTGATTAATGGTCACCACGCATCAGCTACGTAAATCGTCATGGCACGCTTGGTTACATATGAATGGAAAGGATGTGAATCAGACGGAAACACACTGAAACGAAAGCTCAGGAATTCCATAAGATCTAAGGAAACTCTGATCTCACACAATGAATCTGCCTTTTTAGTGGTCAAAATGTCTACCAAAACAATACACAATACACAAAACAATACTTCAATATATACACAAGGAGAGTGTTGTTTTAAAAATAGACCAAATTTTGTATCAATAAAAAAATGACTAACAAAACCGAGGCTACAGGCATGCCAACAGCTCTGCAAGGTTGGACTAATATGAATCTGCAGCAAACGGGACAAGATTCACAATCACACAGTCAGGATACAGCAGGTTTTGGCTGAATGCAGGTAACAGTCCATACTGAGAGCAAAAGAGATGGACGGCATCTGCCAACAAATGCTGTCCTGATGATTTACGTGGCTTCTTGTTGATTTAACATTAGCTTGTAAACTGGCTACTTGTGAGACAAATCATACAAATCGTCATATGAGCAACACACGGAAGAGAAAGTCCTGGCCCGGATATCTGCTGGCTACACCATACAGCCAGTTACACCCTGAGGCCTGTCCGTCATCAGATCTAACGCTAAATCTAAATATAGCAATTTCACGTGAGTGAATATAAAAGTACGTCTCGGAGGAGCAAAAGCCAAGCTACTAACTGCTGCATCTCTGATAACTTCAAATCCAGATCTGGTTACAATATGTAAACAGTATACAGTATAAACAGTATATACAATATATATACATACATATTACATATGCATACAGTACATTGGTATTAGTGTGCTTGTTCATTAGGACTAAACACAAAGTTAGTGTTAGTTTTGCAGATAGACAAATCAAAATGTTGATACATTTAAACTGTTTACTGATGATGGTGTTAAGATCAGGTATAAACATTTCAGGTATAACAATTTTACCTGGAAGGGATATGACTGTTTGTACCAAATCACAGCCACTGATTCAACAGATGTTGAGATATTTCACATAACTCCAAATAAATAAATAGTCGTAAACTTTGGTTACCCTCTGATTTGACACAATGTTCGGGAATTCTTAATGTGTGTTCAAAATTCATTCAGTAGTTATTAAAGATATTTGATGGCTTGTATGTGAATGATGCAAATGGACTGCCACGGCTCTCTGTAGGTTAGGAACAGTGATTGTGCAACCTTGCCAACATGGCTTGACTGACTGCGTAACAGCCACATGGCCACCGAGTGTGCCTCTTGTGACTACAGCTGATCATCAGGGTTTGGTTGGTTTCTTTGACACCACATCTGTACATGTCCATTCATTCTGTGATGTAATACTGCCTTTTGATGACACAGGAAACCATTTGATTATTGCAGCGCTTCCATCAGAGCGGTAAGGTGCTGCAGGGTCAGATCATGCAGATGGCTTTTTGTTTTGTTTTGACATGTTTTACCCTTAATAGGCTTTCCTCTCCCTGGTCGAGGCTTCAGTCTTATTGCATGTAGTATTTATGATACTCTTGACACTACAATTTCTTTTATTTTTTCGATCTTCCTGGAGCATTCTAGTCTATTTGAGTTGGTCGAGCATACAGGCAGAAATCTCATGAATACATATCATGTTGCTCATACAAGACTATAACATCTTCATGTGAAGGCAAGAATACGCTCATATTATTCATTTGTAAAAATGACAAATGTGATGCAGTAATTAAATTTGTAGATTCCACTAAACCATTGAGCTTAAAATCATTGCTTGGACTTAAAGTAACAGTATGTAACGTTTCAGAGGCTCCACTCAGAGACTTATATATAATATGAATAACTTTTATGACATTAATGTTTCCATATCTTGTTTTTGTTTAGGTTAGCTTAGAATGAGCCCTGCATATATACAGCGAAGAAATTTATAGTAGCCCAGAATGGACAAACCAAACCTGCAGCTGGCATCTGACTTCCATTGCTAGCAAAGACATATCATTATGGTATGGATGGCCTCTGATCGAAGCAAACAGCATTAGCACAGTTTTGCTCTGGGTGGCTCATATACGGGTTCATTATTGCAGCAAAACTATTTGCAAATGTGTATCTCAATCTGTGTGTGCATAATCCGATTTGTAAATGTTTAAAACCATCCAAAAATGTGTAGTGAGATTTTTGAATATGCACACAAATCTGTAAATGTGTGTGAATTGGTGTGCATTTGCAGTTTGTTTTTTTTTACACATTTAGAAATCGGATTACACACACAAACAATTTCTGAACACACATTTGTAGATTTCTGTGCAGACAATTTACAGATTTAGACATATTTACAGACTACACATTTACAGACTGTTTTACACGTTTACAAATGAGTTTATTGCTGCAATAATGGCCCCATAACCACAGTCTTGGGAAGAGAGAACACAGAGATACTTGGTTGGTTGCAATCTGCAACCACACCACTGGATGCCACCAAATCATCCACATTGTACCTTAGGGAATAATTCATCTGCCATCTGAGGAATTGGGACATAAATCTGCACTATAACAACACTAACCAGAATCTAGGGCTTGCATGCAAAAATCGCCACAAACACACTTAAGACAACTAAGATGACAGCGAATCTACAAAGTCTCTATTGGTCCGTCCTTAATGCCAGATTATATCAGGATTGCATAAGACATCTGTCACGCAAGGAGCCGAATAAACTGCACAATATGACTTGTGAATGCCACAGATGGCAAAATTAATTTGCTGACCTACGAAGTGAAGTGATGTGTCGACATGCTGCAATAGAAATAAAAATGACTGGGAGTCATTGGATGAGATTGTAGGTCGGAATCAAAAGGTAATCAATGATTTAGGGATTTCTGATTTATATGTAAATTGATTGCAAAGCCAGCATCTTATGAATTTTCAGTTCAAAATGGAAAACTGTACAGTGAGCGACAGCCCACAGTTAGGACCCAGAGAGACTATGCAGGCCATGTTTTAACAGCATATGTGGAAATTATGGAGCACCTGCTGTCCCAGTGTCTTCCCCTCTGCAGCAATGCCGTCATGTAACTCAGTCTGGAGTCTGTCCTGGAGAACAGGGGAAAAAAGAGTTATGTTAGAAATATAAAAGAACATTCCGGTAAAGTGATGGTAATATAATAGAAGAAAATTTAGTACTTTTCATGACATTACAAATAGTAGAAGTAATAATAGTAATAGCTCTTGAAGAGGACCTAGCAGCAGCAATAGTGCCATAATAGAATTACATTCAGATCCCTTTCATATTTTATTTGGGGGAAAAAAAAATAAAAGCTTATGTCGTCTAACAGACGGTTCAGGATCCCACAGCTTAGACTTAACAGGCTGCAGAGGTCATTCACTTTTCAATCCATTAAATTACAAATACATGTTTTTATATCTGAACGTGCTACGTTAACCTGCCTGAGTTTCTCACACTACAGTTTCCCAGCTGTACGACGGGGTACGTACGACACCGCTCTGTATGCACCGTACCATGAATGGTTCTGCAATCTGTTCACATCCTTGTCCAGAAGACCCACTGGAAAACAAAGGGGAGAATCATAATATTATCATTAATATGGTCGTGGAAACTACAACAAAAAAAAAAAATCAATTCATAAGGGATTTGCTTTAATCTGGCTGGGTTTAACGACGACAGGATTATTTACTGTTACGCAGGAGGCATTAGGTGTCACATGTTCGTGGAGTCTGGGATAGGGTTCTACATCAGAGGGAAACCTCTTACATCCGTTTGCCCTCCAACTGACCAGATTACAGCTTACTTTAGTGATGACTAACTGACACTGAATAACCTGGGTTAGGGTCCAGCTAGAAGCACACCATGACACAAAATGAATAAACACAATGTGTATGCAGACTATGCAGGTAAAAATGCTCACACTTTCATTTTGCAGTTTCTAATGCAGCACCATTTTGCTGACATAATGATGCTGCCATCTGCATGGAAATGAGGCGAGCAGTTCAGCACACTCCTGTGGAACAAAATGTCCAAAATAAGGTCTGTAGATTATGTGAGCAACTGTGTCATTATATCTGAAAGAGAGACTGCTTTTGCAGTACCACATAAAACAGCCAAGTCCCACCAGGAAATGGGAGAAAATGTGTCTTTAGGTGACAAGACTATAGGTAAATATTATTTGACACTAAACATGCACACAATTTAAAATACCTTACACTATATGTAATTAAAACGGATGTGAACTTTCATCAGTATATGGTGTTCAAATCGGATGCCCTCACATTGGAGATTTGTCTGATTCAGACTCATTCACTGCAGACGTCACTCCCTCATTAGATCATACCCAATCCAGCAGCATAGTTTATTGTCATAAGCATGACGAACAAATGTAGACACAGACAGACGTTCACAACCGGCTGCTCTTTCCCTTCATAAATGGATGATATAACACAACTGCCATGTCCTGCTGTGCACTTATGTAATCATACATCATTTCCATCATCATAGCCTACATTATAATTCAATATTCTGGTCACATGGTAGCAAAATGTAGATGCCATGTAGCATGTGTCACCAGTGGTGGAAAGTATTTATGTAGGTATAATCTGTCAACTATTCAAGCACTTACAGAAAACCTATACAGCAGAATTTCAGTTTTATGTGACTTAAAACTTCTGTACCACTAGCCTCTTTAAATTCATCATGTTTTTACTATTCAAAACTTACCTGACAGCTTCACTATAATTGTAATGCAGATGATTAAATCATATATGATGTGCGGTGGACTCTATGCAGCCCAGCAACAAGCTGTGTTGTTAAGGTGCTCATTTGCTAGCTAGCTAGCTAAAGCATAGGCTTGCTGCTTAGCATATAGCATATAGCATAGTCATATAGCATTTTTATATAGCATTAGAGAGCACACCTGTCAACAGTTCGGTTATGAACTCCAGGAAGAGTACAGAAGATGAATATGGGTTTCACAGTCAAACTTCTTTTGAAGTTTTTTTTAGTATTTACATTTATAGTAGTGGTCACTTAGCTTAGCCCATAGCTTAGTTTATATCAGCTGAGAGACAGTGGTGTTCCCATGGTAACGGTCAATCCCCATCTGCCGCATTGACTTCCGTATCGACTTCCGGTAACATTAGTTGTCTCTTTCAGGTCTACAAGTCCCAGCTTTTATAAGGAGTATTTGCACCATCTTGCTGGCTAATCATTAGATGTGGCAGTTTTATTGTCTTAGTGATAATGACATAATAAAAGTCCTACCATAAATTAGTATTGTGAATGATGAATTTATTGACCAGGCATGTGTACATAGGAGGAATTGTACTTTTTTGTCTTTTCTGGTTTTACAGCACTCTCTTTGTAAAGCATAAAATACAAATGAAACAAGCAAGGCAGCACATAAGGTAAAAATAATAATAAAATAATAGATACAGGAACAAACTAAGAGCAGCTCAATTTACCATAATTTAGATTATGCATTCTTTATAGCAATACAGTGCAATAGAGTGGAGTGAGCACAAATAATGCTTGAGATGAATATGTATAGTGTAAACCACAGTATGGATTATGGTTTATAGATGTTTCTTAGGTTGTTGTTATCACAGGGATGGTTCCTTATTGTTCCTTTAGTTTAAGGGAGATTCTGATTTAAAAAAAAAATAATTGTCATGAATTATCATCTTGAACTGCTCCTGATCTGCAGGTATGGTGAATTCAGGTTTATCACTTCAGTTCGGTCAGTGTCCTGCATTGGTTGGAGGTTCTGTGTCGCAGCAGCTTTTGAACACTCTCTGTCATATTTCCATCCAGCTCTGAGGATCATGATGGTATATTAACATTGTAATCCAGAGCTAGATTATAAATAACTCCAGTGTTTTTAAGACTTGCAAAACCTGTAATAGAATTTTTTTCAGCCACTTGGGGGCAGCGAAACAAGTCGCGATCACAACACTGACATACATGTTATGTATGTAATTTGTTACATGTGAAAACTGTAATTTCCCCATTGATTGATAAGGTAAGTCTTCTTCTTCTTACATGTTCATTTCAGGAGGTATGATATCTATCTGCATATTAAATGTATTTTATGCCACTTTTAGTATCTATCCTGACCTCTTTCAGAATTGCAAGGCTATATATAGATGTATACATTTTCTGACATGTATTTCTGTGCTTCTTTTAAATTGGAATCTCTCAATAATATCTAAAGAAAAAAAATTGCAGTGTGCTGTCAGAAGTGCTTTACCCCAGTGTGTAGAGATAAAGTTTAAATTTGGAGCTGCAATGATGAGTCGATTAATCAACAGACAGAAAAAAACAAGACATCACCTTTGGCTTTTTTAATTTGATTAACTGAGAAAATAAGTGGCAGATAAATCGGTCATTAAAGCGATCATCAGCAGCACAGCCACATGTGTGATATAGGAGCTATGGAGTCCTTCGGAGCTTTAAGCTGGATCATATCATCCTGACCTCTTTGGAACTCCCTGTTTTGTTTTGATATGAAAGACTGTAGATCAGTTCAGCACATAAGTGACTCCACCTCTACTCACATTTGCCAACGATATCGGCCTTGACCTTAAGTGGATCCCCTTTGCCCCTTCACTTGTTCATATTGTAGGCTGGCATTTCTGGGAAAGTATTAATCCGGACTCGTTCAGACAGATTAACGGGGGAGAGCAGAAGAGCAGGTCTGGTAAAGGGATTCTGTATGTCGTCCTTGATGTCGTTATTAGATAATCTGCCGATGGAGACCCTTAAGAGGACCTCCCGCTGCATGTGTGGGATCAAAGCCACGAGCCAGAGGGATTCGGATGAGACACTGAAGATATGGAGCTTTTATCCACACAGTGTGTCATGTGTTTGAGTCATTGGATGACATGCAGGCTGTGCATTTATGGTGTTCACCCACAGCGACAAGTGAATCATTGTCTAAAAGGAAGATATCCCAATCGCTTTTGTGCCTGCAAATGAAGATGAATGATTATTGGAGAGGCTACAAAATGAACTTTTTCAATAAATGTAATAACACCCCCCACTCTTACTGTATCTGGTCTAATATCCACCTCCCTGCAGTTAATCAGCAGTTCATACAGCTATTATCTCTAGATTGAGAAGCTCAATTGGATTGAAGCAAACCTCTGCTGCTCTGAGCCTTTCTAATCATTTATTTTAAAGTGAGCATACCGATTCTTTACATTGTACAGATGTTGGGGCGGTTAACCTAGTTAACCTAGTTAGTTGTTCATAATCATAACTGTTTCTGAATATGCAAAGTTGATATTTCGTACAACCCGTTATCAATAACCTCAAAAGCTTTTTGACTCCACGGACTATTACTATTTGAGAGAAATGAGAAGAGTCCTCTTGGTGTAACTGATGGAAAGATGTCTTCCATGAAGGAGATGACAAACGCCATCTGTGACAGCTCATCAATAAATAGGTGTGTGAGCGTTGAAGGCTGCTAATATTTTAATATTCAGATTACATTTTGTCTTGTGTCTCCCTCATGCTGCTCAGTTCACCCTCCATATTTCCTGGTCACGTTTTCCTCTCAAATGCTTTTGTTTTTTGCTGATAATCAGGTATCTGCTTTTGCTAATACAGGAAATAGAGAGGCTTCAGGGAGGAACAGTGCGTGTGTGTGTGTGTGTGTGTGTGTGTGTGTGTGTGTGTGTGTGTAACAAGATAACAAGAAGCCTCTAACCTCCACTATGAGGTCAGCAGAGAAGTCCAGCACTCATATCTGAGGTGAAGGCGAGGTGCTCAGGAAAGGTTAAAGTGACTCGCAGCACATCTGGGTTCCACCAGCAACAAAACAGAAAGAGAAGAGAAAAAATAGAGGACAGAGCCAGACAGAGGAAATGTCTCTCTTCTTCCCTGTGGGAGCTAGGAGAACAGGTCATACTGCAACGATCAATGGATCAATCAACTGAAAATGAATCAATGGCAGGTTTAATAATTACCAATCATTTGCTGGTTACTGTATCATCTGAAATGTGAGAAAGTGTTTCATGTTTCATAGTAAATCAGTTTCCATCCAGCTGTGGTGCAAAGTTTATCCACATATTCAGAAAACAGGCAAAAGAAAACGTTAATTTAATTTGTGCTCGTTTCCATATTCTGCCATTCAATAAATATTAGTTAATTGCTTTCGCTCACCTGCCTTGACTCACATATGAACTTAAGTGACATCTCATTCCTAATCCATAGGGTTCAATATGACGTCAGTCCACCTTTTGCAGCATATATATATATATATATCTATATATATCTATATATATATATATATATATATATATATATATATACATATACATACATATATACATACATACATATATTCACTTAGCTTCTAACACGTTTAATCACATGCGAAAGTGAAAGATTGTCGACTTTGCAGTGAACAAAATATGCAGAAACTAGGCTGAAGTCCAAAAGTGAACCTGAGATGTTGCTTTCTGTGCTGCAGCTTGTCCCACAGTGAAGACGGCCTCCTGCGGAGGACAGACAGAGACCTCACAGAGCTAATCTAGATTGACTTTTCTGTTGCTACAGACTTCAGATATTGAGCTCAGACCAAAGAGGCAGTGTCCTACTGCGTCCTCTTTGAAGAAGCTGCATAATGAGATGACTCCTTTCCTGCTGTGTATCATGACCTCTGACCTTTTGTATGTAAATGGCTGCAGCTAAATAAGGTCCAGTACGCCTTCAGACAAGCTGTTAGAAGGAAGTATGCAGTGAGTACCACACCTGCAGCGTACTTCATGTGTCAGCATGATATTTATATATTCACTAATATCACAGCTGATGGACATGTGTGTTTATAGAGCTGCAGACATGGATGACAGGATAAAGAAAGCATGTTTTTGAGAAGGCAGTTTGGCTGTATAAAAGTGGGAAATAATTTGTATCCCCACCTAAGTCAAAGAGTTCAAACTGAGGTGTGTGTGTGTGTGTAGGTCTGCCTTATTACTTAATGTCAGCTGATTGGGGACAGCATGTGCAAGTGGGGACAAAACCCATGTCCCCTGTTGTTCAAACCTTGATTTTGGGTCAGTGGTTAGGGTTAGGGTAAGTTTTTAGTGTGTGTGTGTGTGTGTGTGTGTGTGTGTGTGTGTGTGTGTGTGTGTGTGTCTGTAGACAAACAGGGTGGGCAGACAAAGCAGCAGAGGAAGGCTGCTCTTGCATTATAATCAGTCCTGTTTTGGCTCCCAGGAAGCTGTCGCCCCAACAGGCCAGGACACCATGCACCTCATCAGTGCTTGCACAGATATCAAGTAAACACACACACACACACACACACACACACACACACACACACACACACACACACACACACACACTCCCTCTGACTGAGCGGAAATGAGCTGGCCTCAGAACAGTGTGGAAACATCAGACTTAAAACACGAGTCCTTTCAGATCAGAGTGCGTCAGGAATCACCTTCCTCGCTGTGGTTGGTGTCTCTCCTGGTGGTCGTGACCTCACGTGTGCGCCGGAGGACGGTCACTCAGTTCTTCAATGTCACAAATGTCTTGAGGCTGTTGTTTAAAATGAAATGCAGCGGAAGTTAAGCGGACATCGATTGGAGCGGCCTGATGAAATTTGATCTCAGGGGACAAATGGAGGGGAGTATTACTGTGCACGCAGTGATGGGAGAATGAATAAAGACGAGCATTTTGTTTCATCACATTTATATTTCCTGTATCTATGATATTTCTGGCTTTTTGCAGCATGATTTGTTTTTCAGAAGCACAGAGATGTCACCAAATCCATTAAAGTATACTTAGTGAGTAGCTCATTAAGCCCTTGATAAATGGAACTGTTTACAGATTACAGATTCATAAGAATATCTCCAAATGAGAAAGTGATTAAATTGCCATTATTTCTCAGGAGATCTCTCTACAGTGGACATTTATTTCACTCTATGGCAGCACACAGTCCTGCTGTTTTTCCTCTGTACTGAGCTATAACCGTCCATCGCTTAATTTAACGTACATGATTGTGGCCCCAGTGCTGCAGGTAACATGCTTTGATATGCAGTCCTAAATAATTGGATCTACAGTAGGAGTAGAGGATAACATCATTCTGAAAGGACAAATGGAGCTGTAGGTCACAAGTCATTTCATGGTCATACAGAGTTAAAGTGTGTGTCATGCTGAAGGCAAAACAGTCATTTTAGGTAGTGAATAAACACAGAGCAGCATTATTGTTACCTTTTTTTGATATTTGATGTTGTAATGATCGATATTTCTGGACACAGTAATAAGTGATTTTCTCAGGGAATTCATATTTTAGTGAATGTTCTTGAGTTTCTGCTGGATCAGATCAGCCAAGCTTAATCCTGTAACCTTATTCTAGTCTCACTTCAAAGGAGAGACTTGAGTTAACAGGTGAAACCGGAGCGTCAGTTGTCGTACTCTGGCATTCATAACAACCAGAAGGCTGTTTTTCAAAAGGTACATGTTTAATGTTTGACTTCTTGATTTCTCTCTGTTTGTTTTATTATTTGCAAGTCTGTTTTTTCTGCAAAGATATGGATTTTAGCTGTTTGGAAAATTTGATAATTGTTAACTATTTTCCAATTTTAAAGCCTTGTGTAGTCTGTGCAGTGGAAAATTGAATGTTGAAATATTTGTTTGCGATTATATGTGGTTTTATATGTACAGTGTGTTATTGGTTTCTGTGTTGGACCCCAGGAAGAATAGCTCTTGCTCCTATAATGGAGTGAGGACTAATGGGATCCTATTAAATAAATAAATTAACCTGCTGACATCACAGATCCACGAAGCAACTCGTGAAGCCTGAAGATGCAAAAAGACTGAACTGTGGCTTAACTGTTAAGATGTGGATTTTTTCTCATCCCTAAAACAAATATTAAACAAGAAGGAAACTAAATTAACTTCAGAATTGTCTCCTTATCCAAAGTAACACAATCAGGAACTGGTTCTGTGTTGACTCAGATATGCCAAATATTTGTGCTAACTGAAAGTTAGCTTTTTATGATGTATCTCTATCAATGTCCATGCCACAAAAACTAATTCTAATAGAACTGCACTATAAACTATGATGGTGCTTAATGTGGGCTAATAAGGCTGTACTTCTATTACCAGTGTTTAAGCGCGCTAATCAGACCATTCAGACATCCCATTAAGCCTGACTATCTCTATAATTGAACACAAGTTGAGCAGTTTTACTGGCTGAATGGAAGACAAATGCTTTGTTCCTGCAGTGTGCTCCAACTCTCAGAAAGGTAGCACAGATTCAGGAAGTCCACACAGCTGTTTCCATAACCACATCCTATCAGGGCGTCTTTTAACAGAAAACACAAGAAGCCATCGAGTAGACTGAGGTTTCACTCAAGTTTCAAGTGATGATAACTGAGGGAACTCCAGGTGAGGATAGGTGAAAAATTATGGAAAGAGGTGGTAAATGAAATATAAAAGATCAATATGTATCATCAATATATACTCAATATGTAGGCTCTGGTTGTCGTGTGGCTCCTGTAAACAAACTTTGACCATCAGTCTGTCACACATGCTGAAAAATTCATTTCCCCTGAATACAATTACTGACATTTAATGAAGCATAAATGCCTAATGGAGGGCGGCATGTCTCTGACGCGTGCGTCACCCAGTCTGGCTCTCTAAAGGTAACTGCAAACCAGCCCTGCAACTTGAGCTGAGCTCAGTTTCAAACTGAGAGGGAAGAAACCTGGCAGAGTGAAGTACTCAAGAGTTCATTCATGACGAGATTTCATTAAACGCCTTGATAAATACATCCACTGACACATAAATGCATTCATTTGTTGTTTCTACCATGGATTCCTCTGAATATTATTTTCCTGATTAGTCAGCTGATTCTTTTGTTCATTAAAGGAGTAGTGTGTAGAGTTTAGGGGGCTGTTTTACCAGAAAGGGAATGTGTGTCTCATCTTAAAATTTATATCGTTATATCGTATCGTATAGTTTATATCTACATATGAATCAGTGCAGATCTTGGTGCTTCATTTCAATGCCACTGAATTTTTAATTACTGCCCCTTTAACTCTATTTATATTATTTGAATTAATATTCTGTTCAACCTGTATGTCACAAATACCTTAAGTTTGGCACTGGTATCAGATAAAACCTTGAGGATATTCTTCACTAGTGTCCAGCTGTGTCTCTACAGTAGCACTGATTCTTGATAGGGATATTCATGTTGTCATTACCAAGTTCTCTTTGACACGAGGCACACCTGACAAGTTTTAATTGGTTGGTCACCAATAGATCCTTCATACTGCACCTTGAAACATCAGATAATAGTGAAAAATGGCCGTTGAATTACCCCAAAAAATAGATTGGTTAATGGACTAAGCATTGCAGCTCTACTGAACATGTAATTCTATATCACTGCATCTTATATGAGTAAGGTTCTGTTAGTTATAGTCAAGAAACGACACATCATTTAGTAACTTGTCCCATCGATGAGCACACAGTCATCTGTCCTCTGTCTGATGACTTTGTGACAGGTGATGAATGGAAATCCTTGGAGCAGTTCTTCACCTGTAGCTGCTGACAGACAATAGAACGACACAAACTCATTTTTTTAAATGACAATATGTCTTTTATTTTCTATATTTTTAAAGGTTTATTATTTACAAACAAAATAAACAAAAAAAAAAAAAATCAAAAAGATTTTTTGACAAACACTGTTTGTCTGCATATTGTTGTAAGAAAGTTTACATGTACCTTTCTTTCATCTGTATCAAGTAACCGACTGATAGTTGTTCTTCTCTGAGCCTTGGATTGCGTGAATGAGCTGAACAGTGACCATGTGAGTGGCTTCGAGAGGACGAGCAGCTCACCTCCCTCCACTGCGCACATCATCAGTAAACATATGAAACCTGTGGTCGTCAAAACCAAATCAACATTTGGTTCGTTTCCTCTCTGGGCATCGTTAGTATTATTAGTATTCTCAGTTCCTTTTTGCATCTCTTTGTCTTTTTCCTCTCTCAAAACAAACAAAAAAAATGAAATATACAAATATATGTGCTGGTTTGTTGAGTCTCTATACTGCTAATATGTAAGCTCGTTAGTTTGTGTTGCACATCACCATTAATGCCCATTCCAGTATGTTAGCTGTGATTGGTACAGTGAAAAAAGCACATAGTTGGGAAGCTCTCCCTCCAAAGGCAAGTATCAAAAACAGCACAAAGCAACAGTGCTGCTATCCATCTTGACTGTGTACTAGTTCCTATACACTATGGCATATTCACGATTAAGCGCTCTCTGTTGTAAATAGAACATCTCCCCCTCATTTAGAACCTCATACAGGATCAGGGCAGCACAGATATTCCCAGGGATGACGCTCCCTCGCTAACTCATTCGACATCTAACCTAGCTGAAAGAATCTGTACCTTTTTTTAAAATTATTATTATTTATTAGTAAATCAGAAAGTGCAATTTAAAAACAAAGACAATGACTTCGCTTTGGCCAGTTTCCTTCCACACATCAATATTCAACCCAAACATCAGTGGCTATAGCTACGAAAAGAAAAAAGGTAGAAAGGTGCTCTGACTTTTACAATGTCTCATCAAGTTTGATATTACTGCTAAAGATTGCACTTTTCCTTTTTTTTAAAACTGTACATGACCTCATTAAATGTTCTATATAGGTTGACTGAGAGTGTTAGAAAAAATACCCCCCAAAAAAACACCTGCCTCTAGAAGTTCACGTTGCGTAAGGATACCAAATGGACAGAAGTGAGACATTTGGCCATCGTTGAGTTCCTTTCCCTTCTAAAACACTGAGACACAGAACACATAGAGTATAGTAAGAATGAATGAGCAGCTGTGTGCAGAGGTGCCCCCCAACCCGACCTCCACACACACCAAGCTCACACACTCGTAACAGAAAGGATGGAACATGGCTATAGTTTAGGCACAAATACTTAAGAACGTCCATGTGGGAAGTCGATGCTTCTCTTTGCACAAAGAGAGAACGTCTAGGCAGACGGACAGACGATGAACAGAACGTAATCTAACATTACATTTAACGTCAACATTTTCTGAGATAGCATCTTTTTAAGTATCTGTGACAGTGCATGCTTTCATGACATTGGTGGGTTGACTGCGTTGGTACACTATCGACACGATCTGTAGCGAGGACTTGCAATCTTTTTGAAAAATGGCATCTTCGGAGGGGGTTGTGGGGGGCTTAGTCACTTTGAACTGATGGGATGTTCGGCGCCATGGAAACTACGACTCTAAATAGACGTTCTGCACAGGACGCTTTGCCACATTTGACCGCAGGTACTGAACAAATGTGCTGCGTGTGCAGGGAAACGGCCCGTAAGCCGTCACAGCTGAATTATTCCAGTTGAGTCATCATATATTTTCATTACTCTGAGATTAAAATATTTCCTTTTTTTCAGGCCGACTCACTTCACTCTGGCTTGACCTTGCTTCCCTGTGTCAGTTTAGAGTCCCTAAGCCCACATGATGGATTTACATGAGAAAGAAACCTTAATGCAAACCAGCGTTTCCTTTTTTCTGACTTGCAGCAGCACAAAAACATCAGAGTGACTGAATCTTTAACCTAAAATGTACAGTATGATTTGAAAATGTGTATGGCTCTTCAGCTACAGTAACTGTGATATGACCGTGTACAGTACAGTTTAACTGGAGGAGCAGAAGGGGAAAAAAGTAGCCTCATTTCTCAGCACATTACCTAAAATGATCAGTGCGGCCGTATTAAAGAATAAAATGATCCTCAGCAGCTTTTGGGAAATGAGACGTGTCTACTTCCAATGGGATGACTTTGAAACCAAGTTGTGAATTGTACTAAATATCATATACGTTCACTTCACTTGATGTGAAACCAAAAACTTCACTAGTCCTTGGAGTGGTATACACAGAGCAGCCTTCTTAAATGTCCTCCAATCAAGCATGTCTCAGCATCGAGTGGTGCTAGCTATTGCATTAAGGTTTGTTTATCGCTTATGAAACATATGTATTTCTGTCACTAAACCTTTTTACACGTATAGATGACACCCGGGTTCCTGATAGAAGTAAGACATTGTTATGATAGAGAATGCACCACACAGTATCTGTAAATACTAGATCTACAAAACTATTTACAGCACACATATAGGTAATCTTTATGTCACAGTCTATTGCATAATGGTGATACTCTTTAGTTTATAAATATTATAAATATACACAGAATTTTTTTAAGCAACATTACGTAACATTTCGGCCATCTGAAGTTAGAAATAGAAAAAAAAAAAAACAATAGCATCCATCCACATCGAGCTCTGCACTCCATTCTCCTCGAACACAAACAAAGAAAGCAGCATTTCTATTATCTATTCCCTTTGGACCCATAACACTGTCATGGTTTGTATGGGAGCCGCTGCTGGGATGCAGACGCTCCACACGCTGGATTTTTCTGTTGCTGAGAGCAACATAACACTTGGTTACAGTATCTGAGTAGGTTTCTGAAATGAGGGGTTCAGGAAAGTGGTGCGGAGATTCATGAGTGTGTGCTTTTTGAGATTATTTGTCGGAGTTAGAGTTGCATGTGTTATTTATTCCACAGTGGTGCCTAAAGCTGCTTAATAGGAGGAAATCATTTTCTCTTCCACAGTGTTAAAAAAAAAAGACGAAAAAAAAATAATGAAAGTCATTGTCAGAATCCACAATGCATTCCAGTTAACAAAATACTGAAAGCAAAATAATAATAATAAAAAAACTTCATACATTTTATATAATTCTTTATATTTCTCAGAAAGGAAGACTCATGTTTATACTACAGCTTTTAAGTTGCCATTGCCAAATAATCTAGTTGGATTTTACACACTCGGTCACATGCACACACACTCTCACACACCCATACATACAGCATATATATATATATATATATATATATATATATATATATATATATATATATATATATATATATATATGATGTAAAAGAAAAAAAGAGATGTATCTGTATAATATACATTCTTAAGTTTAGGGAGACAATGTGTCTAAAATATAATACAAGGGCTTCTATGTACAGGATTTCTATGAGGTTATTTTAGAAGAAAACTGGAGAAAAACAAAAAAAATGCTCAAGTCCCTCTTCTTTATCTCTTTTGTCATTTCCTCATTTTGAAAAATGAATTGAAACATATTGTTTAAAAAATTAAAGGGGGGGAAAATTGGATCATAAATTGGATGCAAAACGCATTTTGTCTTGCTCAGTCTCCGTACTGCTCAGGACAGAATCTCTCCTAGATCCGGGGGATTCCCTGTGCTGGGTTGAGGATGATGATGCCGCCGCCACCGCTGCTGCTGCCGCGGCTGTTGCCGCCGAGCGGACCGGTGGCAACGCTCCTGACGACATCTGCCGGAATAAATTGACACGCTGGGGCACTGTGGTGCGGATGCCGCTCTGCAGATTCATTCCCTGGATCGCTGCCGCTGCTGCCGCCGTGGGGGGCGCGATGGAGGCCAGAGAGTCTCCTGAGGCCGGATGCACTCTGGGCCCAAGAGATGTGTCGTGTGGCAGTGAAGGTTGGGAGGCCGATAAATGTCTGACGTCTCGACTCAAGCTGCCCGACTGCAGAGCCTGTGTGCTCTTGTGCACGTCTCCCCGCTGAGGTGAAGGGGCCTGCTGTTGCTGGGGCGATGGCTGCTGCTGCTGCTGCTGTGTTGCAGGGGCAGCGGTTGCGGCTGCGGTCGACACAGCGGGCTGCTGGGTAAGCTGCTGCTGTGTGGACAGGGACGGCTGGCCCAGGGGCTGCTGGATGAGGGACAGCTGGGAAGCTGTGCGTGAGCCGTACTGGAAGCTCCGGCTGGCCAGAGGCGTCTGCACAGGCGGGCTGCACATGGCGGCCGTGAAGGAGCAGGGCGACATGATCGCTCCCTGCTGCTGGAGTGGCGTCTGTGGGTTGACTGAGGAGGAATTCAGGCTGCCATGGGAAAGGCTGGGTGCAGGGTACATCCCCTGGGCTGCGGCGGCGGCAGCAGCAGCGGCTGGCAGCATGCGGGCGGCAGAGGCGTTGGCGATAGCTGAAGCACTGTAGGTCAGGGGGACGGAGGACTGCTGGAGCTGAGTGGTGCTGAAGGCGGTGGGGAAGGGAGGCTGAGCCGGCGAGTTAATGATGGAGTTTCCTGACATTGGCGTTGAGTTCATCCCGGTGACCGACTGCTTGCGGTCCACCATCATCACCATCTCCCTGTCCTGACGGATAATCTGCTTCAATATCTCGTTCTCCTGCGTGTTGAAAACACCGGCGTTCAGATCCTTCTGGAACTTCTGCAGCAGCAAGGAGTTCTTCTTCCCTGTTGGGGTGCAGTCAGGAGAGGTGAGCACATTCAGCAGTGGCACACTCTGGTTGCCATAACCCACAGGAAAAGAGCAGGAATCAGGACAGTAAGAAAGAAAGATGCAGCTTGTACGTTTAGCAGGAAAAACAGAATTTGTTTTTAACCAGTTCATCTTCAATAAAGGAGCTTCATCCTCTTGAGTCCACTAAATGTACAGATTCATTTCAATTGATCTTACAAGCTGCGTCTTTTCACGTCCACTAAAGTTGGTCATATTGAATATGAAGTGTGAAGGACATTGAATGGTAATGACTATGGGATATATACAGTACGGTTTGGGAGGAGTGAAGGGCATGTAAGGAGACAAACAGTTACTGAAAGTGAGACGTGATGGAGCAGACGGTGGTGGACGATGAAGAATACTGATGAGTTGTACCCACACGTCACGTTACTGGACAGTTTTCATCGAAGAAAAGACAAAAAAAAGTCTAAAATCTAAAAAAAATCTAAATCTGCAATATCAACTCTACTAAAACACATCACAACAACAACGAGAATAATCTGTTTTTTAAATTTTATAATCAGGGTGACAATACAAAATAAATCTACTCTTGACACACTACCACAGTGGGTACACATTGAGAATGTAATCATACATTAAATGCATTTATGGAAAGCTAAAAGTTACTCATTTTACCACAGAATGCTGCGTTTTCTTTCACATTAAAATTTGCACTTCAAAATCAGTGTTGATATAGTACCTTAAGAATGAATTTGCCTGCAAAATGAAATAATAATAATAATAACAATACAGTTTCCAACAAATTGGCTTTAAAGGTGCTTTATTTCTGCTTATGTACAAGTCAAACCGTGGTAATAAAAGCTTGACTGATGGTTTCTTTAAACACCACTTTCGTGGCTTTGGGAGCAAAACTATGGTAAAACGTTAAGTGGTGCTAAAAGCATGAAAGATGTCTTGAAACTGGTCTTTTGTAAAAAGAATTGCCACACTTGACAATAATAATACTACTTATAATAAGGACATATCTATTTAACATGTTTACTTTGAATGACTGCATCCAAATGTCCTTAGAGGACGTGCTTCCTGTAATTACTGGCGACCTTGTGTATCGGCGTGTTATTTGTCGGTAAAGAAGACAGAGCTGACTTTCAGTGTGCTGAAGGCTTTAGCCACAGTCAATCAATCATTAAGCCCCGTCCTTGAGGGCACAAGATTTCTGTGCTGAGTTTACAGTTGAGCAGCATTTCTGCCAACGAGCCGTGCGTTCGGCTGTTCAGACAGGATTGATGCTGTGTTTTGCAGCCGTTTAACAGTCGCTACAGGGACAGGTTGACAGCTAGAACTAGCACCACGTACTGACGATGAGACTACTGTTAACTTACAGGGCTGCCTTGATTGCATTTTTAAAGGTGACAGGGTTAAACTCTGTAGATTGGAAGGACAACACATATTTCTTCATTATTCCTCCACACAGAGGAGGATGTGAATGTTTGCTGACAGTTAAGACACAGCAACAGGAACCAGTCTGCTGCTGTTCCTCTTCACCTTCTGGCCTCTTTGTACTTCACTCCTCCTCTAATCTCTCTTTTACACTTCCTCCTCTTCTCCTTCAGTTAAGGGTGTGCAAGAGATAAAGAGAGACTAATCAAACAATATAACCGATGTTTAGATCTATATATACACTTTGAGTTATTTTAAGAAGCAAAATCATTTCACCTCACATCTTCTGCTAGAGAGCTGCTATTTCCCATGCTAAATGATGGCTCTAGCAACAGAGAGAACATGATCTGATGGTCACACTGAGTCTATTGTGCATTGGTAGAATAATGTAGGCATATACAGTACTGTAAACACTTCACAGTCAAGGTGAACTTAAGGTAAATTAACTCAGCAGATGTCAAGCTGGAGACAGTGTCACTTAAAGGGATAGTCTGGGTGTTTGCAGTGGGGGTTGTTTGAGGTATTTGTCCATCGTCAGTCACTGCGTGCACATGGACGAGCTTAATCGTATAATAAAGGCATCGAAAACGTATTAAATTCATGTGTACAGGCTAAGGATCGTTAAGGGACTGGATTCACGAATACGATAGGAACCCCTGGCTCAAGACGTTGTTAATCAGTTTGTGCCTCTTGTGAATGGGATTGTATCGTATTCGTGTCCTGCTCGAGAATGCCTGCTGGGGATTTCACCCAGAAGTGGAGGGAGGCGCCGACGCCGTCATAAATAGTAAAGTTGTTGCCAGAAAAGTCAAACGATACCATGGCTTTGAAGAAATCAACAATTCACTTTTGGACGGACAAGGAGACGGAGTTTATTATTTATTGTTGTTGTTAAGTAGCCTTCAATCTGAAGTAGGTCTAACACCACTTGTTGAAAGGGCTACAGTGCGACCTAGCGTAGTGGAGTCAGCCAGCTCGCTGACCATTATCTGATATAAACGAACTCCATGTGTACTTGGATTTTGGGACAGACCACCTGCCGAGTTGCAACATTGGATTTGCCAGCTTGGAGAAACAAACAGAAGTACCAACATGGTAGCAAAGTAACGTACTGCTGTGGTCAGTGAGCAGCAACAAAACACATTTTAACCACCTGAAAGAAAAGATCACCTAAAAAAACTTAACATCAATTTAAGTGTAACTCTTAAGTGTGTTTCTGCTGCTTTCATTCACCGTCAGACAGCCTTTTCCAACGAGGGACTGAAACCTTTCTTTGAAACAAGATTTGGTAAATCCAAACAAACCGATTGAGGCAGCGATAGACAAGCAAACACTGTGAGGTAAAATTACAGGTTTTTTTTTTCAGTGGACTCTGGTTACTTTGGTAGGCACGTAAACCTAAAAAGACTGTGACGGCAAGGAAAACAGGCAAACGGCAAATATTCAAACTATAGCGTCCACTTTTAGGTGGCCAAAATCTGTTTTGCTTTGCCACAGCAGTCATCTATTGTAGGTGACACACTGATAAGTGGGCTGTAAGAAATATCCAGTGTCACATTATCACCTTTGAGCAAAAAAACAAATACAATATAACGATTTCCCAGTTCCCATGGAAAGCTTAACTGAGTCAATGCTTCATATCATTTGCAAAGATTTGCACCATCTCAGCGCAGAGCTTTGATGCTGGATGAATGCAGATTTCACTGAACTGACTGCATTAAAAAGCAAACTTGTTTTCCTTATAGTGGTGTATTCCTCACAACAATTTTAGATTTAAAGAAATACAGATATAAATATAGAAAAATACCATACATATATAATAAATGTAATATATGGAACTGGGTGATATCATGATCCGTATCATATTGGTTGATTCTGATAAATACTTCACACAACCTCACTTCAAAACACCCAAACTATCCCTTTGAGCTACATCACAGTAAATGCTGGTGTAAATACATGCACACGCACGCACACGCACACACACACACACACACACACACACACACACACACACACCTCCAGTAACACCTGAGTGTGATTTGTACCCTAACAACACAGTTAACAGGACCACTGACCGGCTCTGACCCTTTTCCTACAGACCTTTTAACTGATAATAAAGATGAACAGACACTTTAAACTCTATATGTTCTTCTCTATATCTATAAACTCACTGAAACATTATCAGAAGACTGTAAATAAAAATGTATCACTTAAAATAACGAGTGAAAAGAAACAAAAACATCAACAAAATGTAAACACTCATGGGTAAAGATTTTTTTTAACATCCAAAACTTTGATTTGAAATAGAAAAAATATCAGCTATGGGTCAAGTCACCATTTGAAAAAAATTACAGTATTATGTTTTTAATTTCCTGAATAGAACCAGTGAGATTACTGTTCCAAGCAATATGATTTGAAAATAACAATAATAATTATAATAATACAATAATTAACCCATATCTGATGTCCAAAAAATAATCGTTGTAAAACGGTCTAAAAGCCAACTAACACACCACACAAACAAAGAGAAAATAATAATAACACAATGTTCACAAACATCATATAAACAATGAAAGCTGTATTAAAAAAAAAACCCACACATTTTGAGATGCAGTCAAGGCTTTACAGAGACTCATTTCTCATTACGACCTCCAATGCAATTTGAGGAATAATTTTGCCACTAATTTGTAATAAAATGTTTCTTTTCTTTTATGAGTCACTGCAGAAAAGTTTCTTCTGGTTGAGATTATCTTACAAACGTATTTCAGAGGGGATATCTGGTGTTACATGTGTGTGAGAAAATGATTGTAAATGTGTTAAATAAACATTTTTCCCTCCACATGACATTAATCTGTGTCTAAACACAGTGCAAGGCTTTTAGTGTCAGAAAGGTCTAAACTGTCCCCAAAGTTATTTACACAAAAGACAGAATAAATATTTTAAGCCAGACAATCAGAAACTTCTATTGGTGACAACATGAACAAATAATGAAATGGGATTTCTGCATGTAACATAGAGTGTATGTGGCATTGCATTAGTAAAGTTTTTACTAATCTGCAGACATGGTTTTGTTTGTGAATTCACTTTGAACAAAGGGTTCAAAGATCGAGTGCAAATGTCACACCAATAGAGCTGAGCATGTGTTTGTAATCCAGTGAATTATACTGTGAATATCTCTAACAGAAAAAAAACATGGCATGTGACACTGGATGAGATATCTTCTGTTTCTTTGATTGTCTTGGTTGTCGACATTTTGAATGTGCCCATCAAAACATCTGCAGGACTGGTGTGGGTGACTTGAGTTATGTGTCACTGATGCAGGAATTAAACAGTTAATGTGACCTCCAGCAAGAGGTCGGACTCTTGGAGGATGAATTTGAGACCGGATCCATTTAGCAAGCCTCTACAGGTCAATTCGTCCCTGTTCGAATACTGGAATTGGAATAAAGTGTTTACCTGATGCCTACTCGTCGGCCAGGACACTCTTGAAAACGAGATGTGCTCGTCTCAAGACGGACTCCTGGTCAAATAATTTTTAGATAGATAAAAGATAATGTCAAATGTGCAACATGTTATTGGTTTCAAAGCATGGTTACTTCTCTTCTTTTCCTTTTTTTAGAGCAAGACAAGCATGTAACCAAATGCAGTTCATATAAATAGAAACGATACAACCAGCACGGATCATGACAAGGTATCTTCCCTCGTATGAGACAAAACCCCCTTCATGGTTAGTCTGGAAAGGATGGATCGAATCTATGTCACTCTGAGCGGGCAGCTTTTATGTTTTTAGAGCGTTTGGGGAAAAGCTATCTCAGCTGGTAGCGCTCATAAAAAGGGCAAATGTAGATTTGGACTGTTGAGGCCAAACGGCATCCAGTGAAGGGACTTCACTACAGGGCAAAGAGAGAAGATTTCATTTATTTTTTTATGCTCGTCTGGGAAAAAAAGCAACCTTGTCTCCTGTGAATTACGTTCATTTGCAGCTACTTCAGTCAGTTATTAGTGTTCAGTTATAATGCTGCGAGAAGCAGGGGGACATCAGACTGTACAGCACAGTAGAAAGTGTGGGAGTTGATGTCCAGAGGGGAAGAAAGCACAGTGTCCTGTGTTCAAATCCAAATCAGTGTTTAAGAATGACCACATTATTTCCCTAATTTCTACCAATCTGATTTATTTGTCATAAGCGTCTATATGTTAATCAGCTGTTATGAGCTGCAGGGTGAACACTGATGGTGAGCATTGAGGGTGCGTTCACAAGCCACAATCCTTTAGGCTACTTTTGTTTCACCAGAGCACAAATTAACACCAACCAAATAAAAAAACAGATGTGGTGAGGGAAGCGTATGAAACAGCTGATTTATGTGTTGCTTCTCCAGAGCTGCCACGTCTGTGCAGGGGATCACTGACTTTGAAATAATGCTGTCAAAGTTTTTTTTCCCTCCAAACCCATCTCCTCCAGTTTATCTCCATCCATCCATCCATCCATCCATCCATCCATCCATTTTCTACCGCTTATCCTCACAAAGGGTCACAGGGGGGCTGGAGCCTATCCCAGCTGTCTTAGGGTGAAAGGCAGGGTACACCCTGGACAAGTCTCCAGTTCATCACAGGACACATAGAGACAAACAACCACTCACACTCACATTCACACCTACGGTCAATTTTAATTAGCCAATTAACCTAATCCCCATGCATGTTTTTGGATGGTGGGAGGAAGCTGGAGTACCCTGAGAGAACCCTGGGCCGGGAATTGAACCCGGTACCTTATTGCTGTGAGACAACAGTACTAACCACTACATCACTGTGACTCCATGACTTCATAAATAACACAAATGGGGAATTTGGGGACATACAATATACTGTATGTTCTCTTCAAGCAAACATTGGATTTCTGCACAAGCTGAAGTCAGTCCTTTCCCACTCTTATTCGTCAGGGTTCAATTCAACAAATTCCCACTAATTACTGAGTTCACAACAAACCGAACCAACTTAAGTTAAAATGGATTAAACGCTGGCTTGTGAAAGCGCCCTTAGTAGATTTGTTTAAAGTAAACTGACATGGTTACTATGAATTTTGCATGGTTTTATCTTGTTCTGCTCCAGTCATCCAAGCACCACTATGATCTCCTCCCAAATCTATATGAACGTAACTCTGAGGAGAAAAGGTTGTCTCAACAGTGACGCTGGATTCTGATTGGCTCTGAGTTGTCTACTGTTCGTTGCTTGTTGCTGACACTACAGTATTTCACTGTTGAGTCAAAACAATATTGACGAGCTCGTGTCAGGCAAAAATAATACACAAATACAAAGCCATGACAAAGAAAAACAACAATAACAGATAGAAAAGTAGATACAGACTGCAAGCTTTAACCACCGATATGAGACAACACTGGAACACTATTATTATGCAAATTCAACTTGCGTTTTGGGCTTGGGTGATATTGTTTTCTGGTTAATGTAATAGAGGAACAAATCACCACACATTACGGCCTCTAGCGTTGTCGGCAGGCATTAAAGCTAGCTATTTGTTTGATCATTTGTGATGATGAGCTGCTCCGTGCAGCAGCCATAAAAACTAAAATGAACCATAAATTAACTGTTGTTGATTAAAATTCAATTTCTTCTATAATAATAATAATAATAATCACTGGCCATAAAAAATCATTATTGATTTCTCAATTCCTGTGTTACAAAGGAGTATTATTTAACATATTCACCCCACCAGCGACCTATCATCTCAACAGCAAATATCAATTTATTTAGAGAGCATGCACCTGCAAATTAAAAATTAGTTTAGTGGTTGCTATAATGGTCAAACACTGATGTCAGAATATTCATTATATCCTTATATATTCATACCGCCTCACTGACAGCAAGCTGAGCTACAAAGAAAACTATGTACCGCTAAAAAAATTAAACTTTCATTCTGAAGCTGAACTTGCCTTTATCAAGTTTTGAATTCCTCACCTGATACCAGCCATACTTAAAATATGTACATTAGTATCTGAGATATTGACACATGATGAAAATAATCCTCATCATACAACTAAAGTATACTCCCTACATCATTCCTATGGCTTGAAAGGGACACTGAAACTAATTAATATTGTCCTCTGTTAAGTTGTTCAAATATAGAAAAGTAATAAAAGGTGGAAAATATAATTTAAAAAAAGATACATATTACTAATGCAGCAAAACATAAGCGAAGACAAAGACACATGTTGCACTTCCGTCAGTTAAGAAAAGGATGCTTTTAGACAACACTTTCATATTACCGTCTGCATGTTGAATTTATCAATGTCTTAGTTCCAATCAAAGTATGAGAGCAGAGTGAACACATCTGAATAAGGACAATGTGCGACATAAGGGTCAATGTAAACCAATTATTGCCCTGTTTGTATTCCATACATGTGCCCCTTTTTAATCTGTAGCAGATATGTGTCTGAATCATTATCACTACTTCAACTATAATCTGCCATGGCCAGGTTCTTCTGAGATTCAGGCAGTGATAATAAGGAAACACTGCTGATGAGGAGACTAACCAGGGTCCTGCCTGCTGGTTGGGCCGGATGGTCAGAGCCTGAACGCTCCCTGACATCACCTGGCCCTGCTCTTTGTTGAATTTCAGAGCTCTGATATGGGGCGGGGTGCTGCTCATACCCAGGAGTGCAGATGGGTGGAAAGAGGGCCAGACACACACATGCATGTGAGGTTAGCTTCCATCCACTCGCTGACGTCCAGTGAGGGGGGGGGGGGTCAACACCAGGCCAACGTGGGGGCGAAGTGACTCCCTCCCGGACAGCGACATGCACTGCCTTCCAGTTAATCCAACCACAAAACGCTACTTTGGTTCTTTAGAAGGATTAATGCTGGTTACAACAAATTGATCTTTAATGTTATTTAAGACAAAGAAAGAGACGGAAGTTAAAAAAAACAAAACAAGATAGCATACAGGTCATGCAGCACAAGATGGCAGACACAATGCTTTTGTGAATAAAGGAGGCAAACGAATACTGATAAAGACAAGACAACAAGGCACGATGACAGGCAAGAGGTTCGACCAATCAGACAGGACAGGAATCAGATGGAGGCAGGACTTACCAATGCGGTCCAACCGGTCGATGGCGACCGTTTCGAAGGCGCGCCGCATCATAGGGTACTCCTCCAGCACCTCATTGAAGTGGTCGACGGAGAGGGAGAAGAGTCGACAGTAGGTGTCTGCACGAACGCTCGCTGTTCGTCTGCCCTTGGTGAGCAGACAGATCTCTGAGTGGCGGGAGAACAAGGAGACAAAGGAGGACAAAGGGTGAGAGCGTGAATAAAAAAAACACCGGGCACATAAAGAGACAGAGCGCAGAGAGACATTAAGGAAATCATCCCAGTAAATAATACAGATTACCATACTGATGAACCTTGAGCACAAAAGGTACAGAAGCTATTGTGAATGTAAATAAAATGAGGAGCTCGTCGGCGGAGCTGTCACTTGCATTATACTGAGATAATTCATATTTCCACAGAGAGCTAATGGGCCCATAATTCGAAGAGAAGTGAGCTTTAGCAAAAAAATTAAAGCCTGTCAGGAATCACTGCATCAATGCAGTGCATCGGTTCTAGAATGTAACGGATAAACGGGAGGATGTCAGAGATGGGCATAGCAACACATCATACAGCTCAAAAATAAAATGTAATAGCACTATACACACATCAGAAAATGACAGACTGTCTGAAAACACCAATCTGTAATGTGGATAAAAAAAACCCATTCTACTGTTTTCAAGTATTCATTTAGTAAGTGTGGCAATACAGCAATGAGAAAGTATCAATACAATTCAAACTCCTGTATAAACTACAGTGGTCTGTTCAGGTGCCTTTCTGCGAATAAATCTGCTGCAGTAGATCATAAACAGTCACACAAAATGTTGCTTTGGATGGGATTTTTTTGGCTCTCATGTTGCACTGCTAAAACTGGCTGTTTTCTCTTAGTCCAGTAGGAAGCTTATTATTGCTTTAATAGTCATTCGCGAGGCCTATTAAAATCTTTTGAAGAGCAATTAGATGATTGCTTGCACTCATGTTGAGAGAAAAAGGTCACACTGTTGAATCGGATGTTTCACTTCTGATTCGTGATGACTGGACGAGATGATTTCATACAAGTGAAAGCCAATCTCATGGTTGTTCTCCTGACACATGGAAGCAGATGCCTGTAAAAGACGTGCAACCAATGTGAAGTTTCTCTGCCAGAGCATCAAAAGCAGCTGGCAGTAAATAAAGGAACGTATGTGCTATACTGTACATAACATGTGACATCCAGAGAGCTCCTCTGTCTTTTCATGAATCAATGACACAAGGCAGAAAGTTCACAGTCCATCCATCCGCCCCCGATTCGCTCAGCCTACATGCTTCCTTCTGTGGATGAGCTTATAAACATTCCTCTAAGTATCAACTTCCCCTGGTTTCTGAGAAATCCTGCTCAACCGCCAACACACCGCTCAACCTCCGCCCACATTTGCACTTCTGTCCAATCGACAGCGCAACTTCCATCTTCGTTAAAACATTAAACATTAACTCGTCGTGATGACTTGGCCGCGCCGCGAGCTGTCATGAAAATAGAGCACGGCGTCGGCGTGTGCACAGGATGTGAAAGCAACGCTCTCAGGCTGTGAGTGTGAATAAGGTGTTGTTGTGGTGGAAAAGCTCCCTTTAAGTGCTACCTCTGTTAGCACTGGATAATGCACGGAGAGAGAGTGTGCAACCCAAACATTAGAAAACCGTGAATTGAACCACAGGTCTATACAGTGCTGGTCCTTCTTTTATGTTCTCAGAGGTACCAGTGAAGCAGTCAGTTTGCTCAGTCTGGCTCTGCTTTCCTTCTGTTGCCAAGCAGCCTCACCACCCCATAACTGCCGGCAGGAGAATAATGGAGCGAGCAACAGCGGGAGACAAATCTTTTTCTGCTCTTTTTTCACCCACTTTACCTCTGCTGGAAGAGCACTGTCAAAGTGTACTAATTCATTCTGTCAGACGTCACTGAGCTCCAGTAGCAAGTGATAGTTTGAGAACATGGAAGCTGACAATGGGCTGTATTTTTAGCTTCGTTCAGTATTTTCACGTTAGTGTATACATACATCATACATCATATATCAGGCATCAAAATGACATCTGACTTTTTTAGGAGGGACTCAATAGTCAAGTAGAGTTACTCAAATACTTTTACTTTATCCTTCATGTACCTCCACTACAGGTCAAGAAGTTTTGCAAGAATCACAACTAAAGTGCAAAAGTTAAAAAAAAAAAAAAAAAAAAAATCACTTTGGCTTGTGAGAGTCTGCACACAACAATCCCAATAAATCTTCAACTGAGGAAAGAAACAAGAGTTACGCTTTATATAATAATCATGTTTATTTTGTTGCAAATTATATCAATGAAACTCTGATCTTTTTTTGTACAAGTTCAATCTTGCTTCCAAACATTTGTCCTGTAGTGTGTGTGAAATAAATTAACTTTGGATGGGCGCTTTAAATTTTCTAAGGGAAACATCACCTTTTTGTGTACATGTGCGTTGTACACGTGGTGTGTGTGTGTGTGTGTGTGTGTGTGAGGTATACAGCGATGCTGTTTGATGCGCGTCTGTTGCCTAGCTTCAAAGCATCACAGTTGACCCCAGGAGCATTTGTGGAAATTTGCCATCACTTCACATGTCACGTGTGCTCATGGCAACCAGCTCCCCCTCCTTGGTTGCAGCAGAGGAAAGATGGAGTCCCACCTGACTGAGACATTGACGGCCAGTGGGGATTTCCATGCTCTGTGTGTCATTGTGTCCTGGCATCACACTCTATCAGTCCCTTGGCCTCAGAGTGACTTCACTACAGTGCTACTGATATGTAATCCCCTTCACGGAGGCCCAGGAGTGATTACTGCGATACCTTTCTATCACGCAGGTGCAGCACTGCCAGGTGGTTGGAGGTGCTCTGTGACCTACTGTCCTCGTAGATGTCCTGCTCACTGCTATGCTAATAGTTTCCTGAGGCTGGGCTCAGGTTTTGTTACCAGCTCGGCCTCCCTCTGCGTCTGTCTCGGTTGCTCTCACTGATTTCTCATTCTGGCCACGGTTTGGCCTGGTTGTAAGCAGAGTGTGAATTGCCGGATAAAAGGGGGGGAGAGTGACGTGCCTGGTAAAGCCAGCTGCTCCCAACACAGGGCTCATCTACTAATGCCATGCAAGCGGGTAAGACTACCAGCTGGGCAGAAGGCAACAGCAGGTGGCCCGGCACAGACAGAGCACAGCTAAACGAACAGTGTGCCCTTTTATTATTTGGACAGATGCAACACATATCTTTTAATTAAATGATTAAACAGGGACATCTATTGTATGTTTTTTTCTGCACTTCTTATTTCTTATTAATGTCTTTCTTTTCTGCTAAATCAGTCCAGACTGAGCTGTTATTTGTGACACAGACAGGGAGCAAACCAAACAAAATTAGAGTTAACATTCTGCAGTACAGAATAACCTTCAGAATGTTTTATGCAAAGCTTGAAAACTATGATCCAAAAATCTCTGGAAAGCTCTAACCCTTTAGCTGCCCCAACACATTTCCTGGATTCAGAAATGTTCTCCAGAGGTAATTTTTCAGGGGAGCAGTTTGTTAGGGAAACAGCAGGAAGCTGAGTCATTTGTCCTTTTTTAACAGCATCAGTTCAGCAGCAGACTTGGGATGAAACAATTACTCAATGAATCAGTTGATTTCCAAGCTAAATAACCAAACATTTACTGGTTCCAGCTTCTAAACTGTTTGCTGCTTTTTGGGTTCTATGATGGTGGTCTACAGTAAATTCATAAAGGCTCTGAACTGTTGCTGAACTGTTAAATTTAAATGTTTTACATTTTATTAGTTGCTCTTCCAGGTCTCAAATCTGCAAATTTCTGAATCCAGGAAATGTGTTGGGGCAGCTAAATGGTTAGAGCTTGTCAGAGATTTTTGGATCATAGCTTTCAAGCTTTAGTAAAACATTCTGAAGGTTATCCTGTACTGCAGAATATTAACTCTAATTCTGTTTTGTTTGCTCCTTGTCTGTGCAGAGATTCACAAATAACAGCTCAGTCTGGACTGATTTAGCAGAAAAGAAAGAAACTACAAGTGCAGAAAAAAAATAAAACGTTCCTGTTTAATAACTGGGGAAACCAGCCGTCAGCTCAAAGTCTATCAGATACGACATATTATCACTTCTTAAGTTCATATGGTGACCTTATTAGGAAACAATAGGTTTTTTTTTTTTACACATCCAGCACATATGGAGCAACACTATTATTCATTTAGATATGAATGCTACTGATCAACTGACATTCACTGACTTTTAGTTCTACTTTTTAGTCTCTACCAAACTAAAATCTACTTTTATGGTTGCTAAATGTTTCACGTTGCTCTTTGTTTTGCCACCACTATTAGCTTGTCGCCATCTGAACAGCTGTACATGTATATTTAATGTAAAAATATACATACAGTAAGACTGAATGTTTTTGTTTCCTATAAAACACATTTTGTGTGTACTCTGTCAATAGCCTTAAATATCACAGACAGTAAAGAATCTGTTGATATTTGAGCCTCTGGAACCAACGTTCAGTAAACTACATCACCACTTTTCATCCTCTCATTGGAAACAGTGGCCACTTAAACTGCTGTGGTTTCTCTTCAGTTCAGTACATTTACATAAATTTATATATGTAAAATTACGTCAGAGCCTCATTGGCATGATCTCCCTGGCATTTCATCTTAGTTTCTTATAAAAGATCCACTTATTCTTTGCCACAGTGATTCTTTAGCAGCACGTCTCTGGAGCTGCAGCCTCACAGGATTCATTCAACTGCCACACATCTCACCACACGACACGTCCACTCCATGCACAAATTCAAATGCTCTCTCTCCTCCGGCACTTCATTATATACACTGTAAAGCAAGAAGCATTCCCACTTACATGGAGTGACAGCAAATCTGCTGTTTGAACGAGCAGGGAAGAAAAAAGACGACTCATCTCTTTTTTTTGGATTCACTGCCTGTGAGACATGAGCTGCATGCAGTGAGACACACCAGAGCTAAGGTATTCTTAGACTGCTCATCCTCCCTCCACAGTGGGGATGAACTCACGAGATGAAATATGCAAGATCCTCTAAAATAGGAAACTTAGCTTTGGTTTCACATTGGCAAAATCCACAGGCAGACATTGTCATGGGTGAGTAAACAACGTGTGAAGAAATTACATTTGATGGGTCAAATATTAATGGTATCTTTAATGTTTTGGAGAGTATGGGAACCGTGCAGAGAGAAAACAGAGCGAGGGAACAGCTCCTGATTTTACACTAGCTGCTTTTGTTAGTGCCAAGTATATGCAGCAGGAACGTCTGTAGGGGGAGAAGAGTTCATGCGCCGCGTGTGTGTGTGTGTGTGCGTGTGTGTGTGTGTGTGTGTGTGTGTGTGTGGGAGGAACCTCTGTGTGTCCTGAGGGATGCCTGATCCACGCCTTGGCCAACTCCGACAACCAGATGAGTGGTTGCGTAACTGCAGAAGCTGACTAGCGTCCAACACTGGTTAATGAGAATCTACATCTACAATAACTTCACTTCAAACAGCATCAAATGCAAAGACCTCAGGCCAGACTCATGTCTCTCTCTCTCTCTCTATATATATATATATATATATATACTGTATATATATAGTCGTATGAACGTACTGCAGGAACGCATGTGTCAGTATTCTGTTCTTGCACGACATATACATAGTGGTTCCATTTTCATGTGGGAATCTATAAATAAAACCATTTTACTAATTTAAAACATTATGCCTTGTGTTCTAACCTCCAAAGTAGGACCCGTCGGTCAGTTTCATCTCCTTGTTGAACTTGGTGATGACACTCGCTACACCGTGCTGGATGAAGTACATCTTCTTCCCGACCGTGCCCTCTCTGATGATGTAGTCGTTGGGTTGAAAGACCTCAAACTTCAGCTTGCTCAGCATCCCCGTCACAAAGTTGGGGTCTGCGTTGGCAAACAGAGGCATGGTGGCCACGAGCTTACGGCAATTGAAGTTGACAATTTCCTGATGGAGAGGGGTAAAAAAAGAGACAGCGTCTGTCAGACAGATGCCACAAATAATCCAATAATTTCCACCTACGGTACGACTTGAAAAATGAGCATCAGTTAGGTAGTTTGACACAAAACTCTGCCGTAAATCCTTCATCCCTGCTGCCTTTATCTGGCATAAATGAATTGGATGCATATTGCTTTGCTGCTTTATCCCTAATACTTCTAAAGCGCTCCCCAGAAGAAACTTTTTGGCAGAGGAGTCCCATCCTGATGAGTTTGCCCTCCGGTGGCAGCTGCAGGCCATCTCTCTGGTCTCATCCCGTCCCCTCAGACCCAGCAGGAGATTAGGAGCTTGTTGTCTGTTTACCCACACGTTCTCTGTTGCTGTGCAGAGGAAAAAGCCGGGGCACTTGGCATCGTGACGGTGTGCTGCTGACCCCCCCCTCCAGTGAGGGATAACTCTCCTCCAGTGACAACAGGACATTAACAGAGATAAGCAATCGCTGGGATGCTCACAAGGAGATGTTAGCTTAGCCTCAGATGCCGGTGTCAGCTAATGCCACAGGGCTCTGACCTCAATCATGCACCAGAACTAATGAATTAGATAGTAAGCAATTTTCATGCCCAGCCAGGAGTCCTCTTGGGGAAACAATCTTTGGCTATGCCTATTTAAAGATTTGTTATATGGCGGAGCATAGCAGGCAGTGAGACAGAGGAAAGGAGATCAGTGTTATATTTCAGGGCATTAATGACAAACAGAGATTTTTCATGGTTATATTTATATGTATTTTTCATTCTTTATTTTGTAACACTATAGTAGGAATACAGCATGAGACATTTGGAAAAGTTTCCTTGTTGGTGCATTAATGGACATCTGAAATCTGAGACTCTGGCTGCTGAATAGCAAAACACTTAATTTGATGCTTTTCCCCTTTTTTCTTTGACTTCATGTTTGCTCTAGAATCTCTGTTGACCAGATTGCCCGATACCAGAGCTTATCAATTAAATGCTTTTTGGCAGCCAACAATCAATTACTGGATGTTGGAGCGCCCTTGAAAGCCACACCAAGGAGAGTTTTTAAAGTGGTTTCTGCCCACAGCTGCAGCACCGCAGCAAGCTGTTCAACGTGATGGATTACCCGGGTCAAACAAGTGTGACGTCACTGCAAGTTGATTTTCATGGTGTACCAAAAGGGATACAAAGCAGAAGAAGGTTCTTAGGAGTAAGACTAAAATATTTATATGAAACACTTGTTAAATCTCACGTTTCAGCAGATGGATTTTACATTAATTCCATGGTCCATCGCTGCACACCAGGGTGATTAACTGAGGGCTTTGCTGATAGCATCATTACCTTTAAACCCAGAGATCCAGAGATCCAGTGAACCCAAGAGCTGTCATGTGAATCCCCGACTTGAGCAGCCTCGATCTGGCACACCTGGCTGACGGACTTATGCAAGACTTAATAAATGATGTGCTGGAATCAGTTAAAGTATACTTGGGCCGATTTCTCTGCCTTCGGCCCAAAGCAAGTCTGAGTGCTGCTAAGTGGAGCTGATGCTGATCCCATATTTACCTGAAAAGCCAGCAACCCCAAAAGCGGCAATCAGCTACCTGAGTGTCAGTCGGTCTACCGGGAACAGGTCTGGCAGCTGAATTAATTGATTCCTGGCCGCTAAATGGTTCAGCACTAGGAAACAGAAGAGTGAAAAAACAAAACGTATGGCCACGGTAGCACAGAGGCTATGAAGAGTCTCGCAGAGAAGCAGCCATTAGCTGTGACGCACTGACGAATCAAGATGTATTGAAGTACGCTCTAACTCATTAATGTCTGCAAAACATACGGCTGCTTTTAGGCCGATAAGATTGAAAGAGGAGTTGGCAAAAGCAAGCTCATTTAGAAAGGTGGCATTGGCACTTGCATGAAGGTTGGCATTACTCCTCGAGCTTTATGAAAGAAAAGATGAAGAAGGAGAGGAGGTGAGAGGTGAGATGTGGGTGGAGAACAGGATATTATCAAGGTAAGACCTGGCAATACATGTTGATAATACAGAACGCAGTAATATTTCAAAGCCAAGTTGGATTAAATGTTGTTTGGTTGACAAAACATTTCTTATGTTCTTGTCTGAACAAAAAGATTGAGAGAAGTAAAAAAAAAAAACAGCAAAACTACCTGGATCCTGCATCAGAAGCACAACACATTCATTTTTACTCTCACATGCAACAATATTATATTGCAAATATTGCAATTTCTGAGCTCTGTGTGTAAATTTCATGTCTCTGGAAATACAGAAATCAGGCCAGTCTTATTGGCAAATAATTATACAGAGAGTAAAAAAAAACGGTTATTCAGTAAAAGAGTGGTGTAAGCTCATTTATGTGGCCTGCTTTCTTCTGGCGCGACTCAGTTTGTTTTTACCTGTCTGTCCCATGGGCATAGCTTTCACCGCACAACGCTGTCTCTATGCAGATTTGAACTTTGCTTGCTGTGCACGGCAGACTGAGCCTGCAGGACCGTCTGTGTTGTAAGTCATACCTTAAAATCCCCTCCCCTCCCTGGGAGCGTCTGCAATTGCGCTCATGGTGACTTAATGGGGCTACATGAGAAATGGTCACGATTCCTATGCTTGCTTTGCTTTTCAGTGCTCTCCTCTCTCCCATCCACCTCTGCTTAATTACCCATATAATCTGCTGATACGAGGAGGTCATCCAGGAACGAGTAACTCTGCGGCAAACTTCCCTCTCATTACCTCTCTTTGTGACTAATATAAAGTACATACTGCTGATCCTCAAACTGTCTGACTTGCAAATATTAGAAATAAAACAGTGATTAGGTCAACCGCAAGTGAGCGTGAGGCTCAGATAATGTTTCTGTGCTGAATATTTTCCTGGTTCACCCAGTTCACTGAGGAAAATCCTGTGATACTCTACAGCACATGACAGGTGTGCTGCTTCAGTTTTACTCTTCATCTTAAGGGAATAAACTCATTCAAGTTCCTCCTAAAACCACTGTGTGACAGCTCACCTGTCAAGAACTTCTTTTTCTTTTAGATTCAAGATTTACCTGTTCCTAAAATAAAACCTTTCTAAAAGATTTATAAATGTTACCAAGTGAAAGAGCCAAAAAGCTTCCCATCAGTTTAGGGTCTTAAGAGAAACGTTGTCTCACCTCTTTGAGAGGGTCATTGAGTTCACTCAGGATGTTGTCCTCGTCAAAGATTTTGCCTTGGTAGCGGTGCTCGTAGTAGTCGTGGATTTTCTGCCGCATGTCCGCTGGAAGCTTGTGGAACGACATGTATTGCTCCACTTGCTTATACTAGGAGGGCACAGAAAGCAGATGTGAATCAGATGCTGCACATGTACTGTATGTAACACAGTGCTAATAAGTAAGCAGAGTACACCTTGAATAAACAACAAAAGTGTCACCAAAGTGTGTATTTGTGTCTGTGTATTGAGGACAAGCCGTGCCCTGGCATCCTCACAGTGCCACAGTGTCCTGGTTCTGCTGTGTGTGTGTGTGTGTGTGTGTGTGTGTGTGTGTGTGTGTGTGTGTGTGTGTGTGTGTGTGTTTGGGGGGGGAACGAGAACGAGAACAGAACGAGGGAAGCAGGTGGTGAAGGAAAGTAGGAACAAGTACAGGCCTGGGGCTATGTCAGGCCAACGTAGCCGCTCCGATTATCTCACCCATGCAGGAAGCCCAGTTCTAACAAGCTATTGAGCTAAGATCTGATGTGAACTAGTGAGGTATACCTGACATCCTGGAGAGGATCACAGACAGCAAGCCACATGGCACACATTACAGGACTCATAATTATGTGTGTGATTTCTTTCATTCTGAGACTATAGTTGTTGTATTGACTTTTTTTGCAACCATTTGATGCCAGTGATCCTCTGCCACGTTTTTCTGTCATTCTGTTGTTTCCCCTCAAGAGATAGACTTTCACATTCACTCCCTCACCTGCTCTTGATCTCATAATGTTAGCCTGATGCTGATGATGATTTAAGTTATGATTACTTGCACACATTTTTGGGTACATAAATATTTTGGCACACTTGCACACAACTTTTCTGTTTGGACTGTTTTTAGTATATTTGTATTGGATTTAGGATTTAGTATTTTAGTATGTATATTTTTTTAATAGTTATGTCTGTTTTTTTGATAATCTAGTATCTATCAAGTCAATTTTATTTGTATAGCCCAATATTACAAATTACAACTCCATCTGTCTGTCTATCTATGAACTTCACCTTAACATTAAGCAACTAAAATAAGGAAAATTATTTAGCAGTAAATATTGGTTTCTTAAAAGAATAAATAAAAGTGGCATACATTTTTTGTCATGAAGGTAATTTAGTAAATACTTTTATGTCCATTGTGGTTTCCTATTTTCATTCATACTGCAAGGAAACTTAAATTATTAAAATCAACTAATGCTGAATTACTACTACCATCGTCCATAATTTAATGATTAACTATCTATTATTTCCTAGAATTTTCAGATACTTACTAAAATTGAATTTAGCGTGTATTTACTGTTATTTAAATCAATGACTTGTTAATTAATTGTGCTTTCTGTGTTCCAGTTATCTGGATTTAGAAAGACCTATCAAAGAGTATGTGGGAATATAACTGAATACATAATGATATTAAAACCATTATTCAGTACAGTATGCAGGCCAGACGATGAGGAAGGCAGAGATAATACATAAGAGATAATAGAAGGCGTGAAATTGAGTTGAGACACGGAGTTGAACCTCTGTCTGAAGGCAAGTACTGACAAACTAGTCTTTAAGGAGAAAATACTTGAGCTCATCTATTTTGATCAGTCCCTGTTTCCTCACACAGACAGCGCCAGGGTCATGAAAACAATCTTCCCAGCAAGTCCAAGGCCATGACACCTGAAAATAAACACTGCCTCTGGTCATAATCACACAGGAGCCAGCAGCAGCTGTGAGGCTGGTCTTCCAGTCCGGTGGCACTGCTCTGTGATGCTAACATGGCCAACGAAGAGAGAGCTGTCAGTGAGAAGGAATACTCTTGAGTCCCAGTGCCCTCCTTCATAAAATCCTCTCTCGGCTGCAGAGAGGTGAGACGAGTTCACAGTAGAAGCTGGAATGTGTTGCACAGAGTGCTGAGCATGACACAACGAGCCCAATATGTCAGGTTTGATATGTGGCACCCAGCTTTAGGACACAATAATTGACATAGGTATTAGAATTGTAATTTTATTGGTTAATTATCCAGTTCTACTCTCTCATGGAGTAATTTAGATAAATGCTGACTACATTCCTCTTCATCTGTCTGTCTCT
Source organism: Synanceia verrucosa (assembly GCA_029721515.1). Classification (NCBI taxonomy): domain Eukaryota; kingdom Metazoa; phylum Chordata; class Actinopteri; order Perciformes; family Synanceiidae; genus Synanceia; species Synanceia verrucosa. Next base: position 9,940,348 of record CM056564.1, on the reverse strand, counting down.
TTGTGCCTCTTTCTTCAGATAGTCAGCTCTACACTCACACTAGGATGAACCATTTTTATGTTTGCCGAAAAAAAAGGCCATCTACTGTCAGTTTTATGATGAGAAGGTTGAGCATGAGCTCAAGAATCAAAAACAAAACCTATGGTGTATGTTACAAAACTGTTACAAGACGTGCATTTTGAAAGTTATTTTTGTGCGTGAGTTTATTAAGAAGTGTAAAATATAAAGCCTTCTTTAACTAGTGCAGTATATTAGGGCAGCAGACACATAGTTAAGTATTTTTTTAATACTGTATATGTTAAAGCAGAGCTCCTCAGCTGCTGCGTGGCACACAGCTGGCTGACAGTGATTCAGCACCAGGGCATCACAGCAGGTTCTAGCTCTACATCATTTCCTTCCAACCCTTCCTGCTCTCTTCCTGTCTTTCTCTTACTGTGTTTCCTTCCATCTTTCTAAATGATGGCCTTCTTTTCTTTGATCATGCATTTGTGTCTTTTAAGCATAAAGCAAGGAAAATGTGTTTTTTAGTTTCATTAAAACATATGAACCAGATAGATTACTTAAACAACTGTTTCTCTTCCCTCCTCCTCTCCTCATGAACATGAGGTCCAACATCACACCAACATCCATCTCTCTGTCCAGCTGTGGCAGTGATAGATGTAATGACTACAGGCTGACTGCCCTGAAGCCATCCCTGCTGCTCCTCAGCCTGCTCCACTCATATGCACAGCCATGCAGCAAATGTGTCCTATAGCTGAATCTGGCTACACACTGGGGCTCTTTTGCCACCAATGTGGCCTTCGCAGCCTCAGAGTTGTCAGCTTGATGCCCAGAGGGGATGCCTGAAAGGCTAAAGACGGTTGCGGATTAAGCAGATGTACATCACATACTGAGCAGGACACATGTCACTAATTCAAACAGCAACTCCTAGCAGCTGACTTGCTTGCTCTGGGTGACCCTCCATCGTGTGCTGTGACATACGTGTATCTGGCTATGATCAATCATAGAATTATGTTCTCAGTTATGATTACGTCAGGCAACAAAGCAGCTCCATGCTGTGAATTAAACACCCATTCCACTGACAGTTGTGTTTTTCTGTTTTTGACTTTTTCTGATCTTTTAGCAGTTCTGTTGTGAGGATGTTTTCTTTCTCTCTATCTATTACAGGATGATAAAATTGAATAATTAGCACTTGTGATCCCATTTAGGTTCTACTTTAGCATGATGTTGACTACATTAAACTTCTACTTAAGTGGATTTCACCATTTCACCACTTTAAAAAAAGGGTTGTGGGTGGCTTTGTACTGTAATGATACTGCAGCAATTAGTAATACATTTTGCATAAAGGCATAAAAGCTCATGCTCTGAGGAATTTTAAGTGCCGGGCTGAATAACACCACTGCAACGCTGCACCAAAACCCAGGGACTAGCCACATAACAGACACGTTGTTCCTCTACATTTTCATTGAACATGGAAGCTGGCAAGGTCAGCCCGACAAATGGATTGATAACAGCTAAATGCTTTTATGTGCAAGGTGTAAATTAATGAACTGGTATTTTAGCATGTCCTGTAATAGACACAGCCAAGGTGACACTTTGATAAGAATCATGGCAACAACCTCCTGCAGGACAATGAATGTGTATCTTGTGTACCCGTCCAGTCCTGCCTCAGTGGGTCTGTGTACTGTACATGCTCACATGTAGCACAGCTGCAGCTAATGATTATCTTTTTAACAAAATTTATTTGGCTGTAGTGCTAGAACAGTTGATTAATTGATTAGGTGACTGACAGTAAATTAGTAGCTTTCAAGCAAAAATGTAGAACAGATTGAAATAGAATTACTTTATTGATACCAAACTGGGAAATTACTTTCTTTTTTCATTAAATGTGAGGATTTTCTGCTTTTCTCTGTCACGGGCCAACATGTCAGCTAACTGGATATTCTGCGGTTATAGACTGTGAAAAAACATTTTAAGACTAAATGATTTACTGAGAAAATAATCAGTTATTATTCGTCATTAGTCGCAGCCCTAATTTGAGGATTATTTTATCGATTAATCATTGGTGTATTAAAGCTACAGATCAAAACTATAATAAAATAGCTTTCTGTCATATTTGCTCAAAATATCTTTATGCCTTGAAAGTAGTGCATGAGAACGATAATCTGTGAGGAAGTCTGCTCCCACAGGTGGGCGGTCTTTGGTTTTGGCTTGAATGTTTTCAACATGGCAGGTGGGTCACTTTCACCTTTTACAGCTAAACAGAAAACTAAAGTATGTTTCTGAACAGGGGCGCCACGGTGGTGTAGTGGTTAGCACTGTCGCCTCACAGCCAGAAGGTACTGGGTTCAATTCCGGGCCTTTCTGTGTGGAGTTTGCATGTTCTCCCCGTGTCTGCGTGGGTTTTTTCCAGGTTCTCTGTCTTCCTCCCACCATCCAAAAACATGCATGGGGATTAGGTTAATTGGTTAATTTAAACTGACCGTAGGTGTGAATGTGAGTGTGAGTGGTTGTCTGTCTCTATGTGTCCTGTGATGATCTGGAGACTTGTCCAGGGTGTACCCTGCCTTTCACCATAAGACAGCTGGGATAGGCTCTGTGGCTGGATGCTTCTGAATACATTGGTTTTCAGAAATAGGCATTAAAATAACATAAGCTTTATTCATTTTTGATGAAAGTTTGACTGACAGCAGCTGCCACTGCATAGTTACCACCTGCTACAATCTCCAAAAAAGATTCACATTGTTTAAACATTTTTCAAGTTCATGTAGAAAAAGGTGTTGTTTTTTCCAAAACCCACTGATATTTTCTACCATCACATAAGATAGGAGCTATCCTCAAAAGTACAGAATTTCTGCTTGAAAACAGAATTAAGAACAATTAATTGATTATTAAAACAGTTTTATAAAAAAATGACTAATAATTATGACTGTGACTACAACAACAGATCATCACTGACTTCTAGATGTTGCTCTTTCACTTAAAGCACATTCAAATGTCTCCTTAGATGGTAGATGATTCAGTCTGTACTTACATCATCTATGTTACTACATGAGTTAAAGGTCAGTTGGATAACTATGTTACTAAGTGGATAAAGGCGTATAACAGAGGACTGTAATCCTGTGCAATGGCTTGTGTACATGAAACTGTACGGCGGGAGAAGTTTGGGAATAAAATTCAGATTCCTGCGTGTGAGCAAAGAGTCGTGGCCGTGCATTCTGCGAACTGCCGGGCCCCTCAGTGGGATCACAGATGGTGACTCAGCTGAACTGCTGGATAATCACCACTCCATGCAAAAAAAGAGGATGTAATAGAAATGAAAGAGAAGAATAACATGTGCATATATAGACAATGAGGTGGCTGGTCATGTCATAGACCGCCTCACCCCGCTGGCCTTATGTGATCTGCTTGAGGGAAGAAAATCCTCTTTCCTAGTCATCGCCCCGGATATTATGATCCGAGAGCTCAACCCATTGGTCCGTGGGACCACTGAGAGAAGGCCTAATTTATTTAAGTCCATCTCCAATGAGCAGGATATTATGCAGTCAGAGACAGACTAATACTTTAAGAGCATCCCACTGGTTATTAGCATTACTTACCTTGAAACAACAAAACACAAATGATTTGTCCTTCATACAGTTACTTAACTAGAATAATAGCATGTAAATCACGTAAACCCAATCTTCTTCATAATCTCAGATAGTAAACATTAGGCCACTGTTTTGGTGCTTACCTTCTCTTGGTATTGCCGGCGGGAGGAGTCCAGTGATTGAATTAGAGCTGTAGCGTGGCCCACGAACATGGCGTAGCACGTGGCTCCTACGATCATGCTCAGCATGGTGATCCACAGGTCAGACATGCTGACGGGCGCCCGGGCACCGTACCCGATGCACAGCATGTGGCTCATGGCTTTGAAGAGGGCATAAGAGTACTGTTTACCCCAGGACACGTTCTGCAAGGGTGAGGAGAGAGAGAGACAGAGAGAGACAGAGAGAGAGACAGAGAGAGAGGGGGTTACTGCAAGGCTCTCCAGCAGGCAGAGGAGACAGACAGGCTTTCCTTTGATGGATCAGTGAATCGCTACCAAACACTTCGTGCCTCACAGCCTAACAGCCTCACTCTCTACCTGTCTCCCTCTCTCTTCCCTCACTAAACCTAGCTGGCTTTATTCATTTTCCCCACATGTCAAGGATATAAAGAGCTCATGTTTCTGAGTACTGAAAAAAGAGCCAAACTTGCATTATTTACAGAAGTCTGAGGAATTATTTCTCTAAAAGCCCGGGGCAACCATCACAGCGAAGGACACTGAGAAAGGACTGGCCTCACTCTCAGGTTTGGATTTCACAAGTGTTGTACTGGTACTCAGTGTGCTGGCGGCAGGTGAACAGTAATACAGAGCACACATGCAGTCAGCAGTCATGTAACACGTCAGCTCAAGTGAATAATGAGTCAGTCACTCTTTGTTATAAACATGAGGGAAGTGATTTGCGCTGGGTCAGAGTTCTTTCATTATTCACAACATGTTCTCCTCACAAACGTCTTGTGCGTCTTTAACTAAAAAACGGTCAGATTCAAGAGAACCCTATTATCCAATGACGTGTCCAGCTGGGTTTATGAGAAGTTTCACTGTCATCCCGTTGTCTTTCTTTAAAACTAAGTTGTTTGAAATGAACCCAATCAGTCGCTGCCCACTGGGAAGCATGAAGAGACACAGCCAGGAAGAAGTGTAATTCTGCCTCTCGAGATCAGCTGCTATAACTGCTTTTGTCTAGGTCTGAGGTGCAGTGTTGGGAGGCATTTAATGGATCATCACAAGATGGATCCCCAGCAGAGTATTAGATGCAGCGGCCCAAACAGCTGTAGTGTTTTAGGATTTCCTCCAGCAGATTCAGATATAGGGCTGGGTATTGTTCAAAATTTTATGATACAATCCCAATACATTTAATATTATTATTATTACTATTATTTTATGATTTAAATTCATTAAGTTATTTTAGTGTAATTTGGGCTCTATCATGGTAGACATACAAGACAATGGTCTGATGATGATCAACCACCTCTGTGCTAGGTTTCCTCTTTAGGACCCTGGGGATTGAGAGTTTGTCTTATGGTGTGTTCACTGGAAGTCAGAACATGGAGATCTAATCAACTTAACCCCAAAGTTTAGTGCTCCCAACTCTTCCAGCCTTACAGACATACAACAAAACATGCAGCTACTGTTCACATCAGTATTAAATAACATGACAAATGTCTGGTTGGTGAAATTCACGGGGGATTCTGATCTAAACTCTGACTTGGAGCTTGGAAATTCCGGCATTCATGTACTTGAACGCACCAAGAATCTAAACACACTCGCTGGGCTCCCGATGCTGCTGCAATGACATTAATGCTCTGTTTTACTGGGAATGTTTGTCTCCTTATGCTGGGAAAGGGGGTGGACGGATCAGTGTCACCATGAATCTGTCCCCCCGTCCATAGTGCCATCTGAGAGCATGGTTCACAGACACTTCATTATTGGAATTAGGCACAGAAAGATGATTAATTTTTTTTTTTATACCCGATAGGATAGGATCAGAGCTTTTCGGTCCATGCTACAAAAGTATTGAAGTTCAGTACCCAGCCCTATTCAGATAGTCCTTATTGTATTGTAGCATCCATCAAGTGATGAGGGAAAAAATACCTTCTTTGTAACGACGTCAAAGTGAATATTTTAGGGGTAAGTGTGCTTCATGCAAAGTGTTGTCAGATCACTGAACAGCACCTTTCTCACGTCAGAATTAGGGACGCTGGTCAAATCATTCCAAAAATCAACAAAGAGATAATCACACCTTAGAAAGTAGAGGACTTCTCCCTGAAACTCTCTTTTATATTCTTCCCAAAACTACTCCTGTCACACAAGGAATGCCCTCCAGCAGACACTGTAACCATTAAGGTCAGCTATTGACAGTTTGTTTGGCAACTTTTCAAACAGAAACTTGTATGTTGGACCACTAGAACACTGGACCCCACACCCATTTCTTCGTCCATCCACTGTATCATTAGAGCAGGCTTAAAAAGTATTGCCTTTAGAGTTGCAGCCCATATTTTACAGATTTCTGTTTTTTCATTGTTTTGTTGGCCTCAGGAGAAGCCATGTCTTTGATTTAGATGCCTCATTAATATAGTGCATGTCAAATGTGAGCCATGTTGCCCGGAGACAAGCAGAATCTCCCGGGATTAACCCGAACAGGCCCATCGAGGCTACATTTGTGAGACCCAATAAGCCTCTATCAGGAGACAAATGCGACAGCTCTCCAGTGCAGGCCGCCGTGTATAGCTGAAGAAATGCTGAGAAAGCGCTCCACATGGAATGAAAGAAATACCAAAACAACAAAATATAGTCAATCTGTGTCTTCTCTCCCCCTGCACTGGCTGACATGGTTCCAGACGCCACACTGTAACAGAGCACATCCCATCATGTTCACACGCTGGTGCCTCCTTTAGTCACAGCATTCTGCTCGACTCCACGCTGTTCATCAACTGGGGTTTAGTGAATGGGTAAATTTACAGCTAATCACCTGCCCTGGATGACTCACTTCTCATCTCCGTGCTGATTAGTTTATTCTTCCAGAGTGTGATGAGAAAATTTGTAATAATTACACTTGGCAGCTTTAATAACAAATACAGTCCAGTCTGTTTTTCTTTAATTTTCTTTTTCCTCTAAATGGGTTCAGCCAAAAAAAAGTCATGCAAAAAAACAAACCCTGTTTTGTAATATTTTGCAAGTGAATAATCTGAACACAGAACTAACGCCCTGGACCATGCAAGTGCCACAGACGTGTTCTTTCACATGTTTACGTTCAGCATGTGCGGTGGAGACGGTGGACGACACTGCACAGTGTTTGTGTTGATGTGTCAGCATGCATGGAAAAGCAGAGAAATGTAGCTTTGCTGGATGAAAACAGATAATCTCAGTGACTCGCATCACCTTTTACTATTTGTTCTTGTGCGCTTTTGGTGCACAGATAAATAGATCCAACAGAAATGCAGCACAGAGATCATAGGGCTCGCTACGCTGTACGTCACATTTCTGAGGTTTGTTTATGTAGAGAGCATATGATGCAGGTGCTGCTTTTGGGTCTATTTCAGTACATATTTTTGAATGAAGATTGAAAAAGGAGTGGGCAAAAAGCCAGAAAAAATGTCAAGGATGTTTTCATCTGCTGTGGTAAACCCCCCCAACATCTAGGTGTGGTTTCTAATTCAACAGGTGAGACATGATTGATATTCAAGTCCAACATTTTTGTCAAAATTAAAGCAGCATTACTAAAAGTTGCATGTTTGGGGTAATGCAACAGGTTTATGTTCCAAAGACAAGATAATAATAGAAAAAAACAGTAATGTTTCTTTATGGTGCATTTTTTAAGAGAAAACAAAAGAAAACAGCAACAAAATTCAGAATAGAAAAACATAAAAAGACACTAAAACAAATGGCTTGTGTCCTCATGTCTTACGTCCAATGAGACCTCTAAAGTTTAGGATCTCAAAGGCACAGTCTCCTCTCATGGTAAACGCTGCAGCGAGGAACACCCGGCAGAGACCTGCTGCTGCTGCTGCAGTCGCTCTTTAATGTAGGAAGAATCTGAACACGATCACAAGAATCTCAGACTGGATTCTGAGCTTGAAAATGGGAGTCATTTTGGGGGAGTTGGTGAAAAGTATTATTATATCTTGATTCCTCGAGTTTGTATTATTCCTGCAATTACACACAGTGACTCACAGCAGTGCATTAGGACTGAAGCAACCAGTGACACACTCACTCGTCTGTTCACAGAGGTAATCATAGCACACACAGAAACATGTATTTTCCTGCAATTCCTCCAGAATTATTAAAGTATTATCTTCTTGCCGTATACCCTGCTGTTCTTGAGTGAGTCACTGCAGAATTAATGCCAGAAAATACAGCATCTACTTTTTTTACAACCCCCTTAACAAATGCAGCAAACACATCAGATGCATTCAGCTCCTCCAGAGGTCGAAAGATAATGAAGCTCTGAATGCAGAAACAGTGACATCAGACACTGCATATTCATCACTCAGCAGCTCTGCCTTTTGTTTTTACGGCTAAAGTAAATTCATCATTAAATGCACCAAATCACAACCCTCTAGAATTTGTGTTAAACATCTTACCAGCATTTGTCAAACTGCCTTGTCACACTAGATGTGACTGGTTACGTGAGCAGGAAGACAATAGATGCTTCACAGTCGTCTGACCCAGAGGCCATAGTTGTTGTTGACACCAACAATAGAGACTAACAGGAAGTAGTGCTCTGCTGCAGAGGACAGGACCTGACCCCCCGACAGCACCAGGGCTCCCAGGGCAAATAACAAAAATTAGAGTGGTTACTCATCTGTACTGCCACAGACACACACTGATCCAACTGTTCTAGTTTCACTGCATCATAACTTGTTAGAAAAGGCTATTTTTTTCGAAATATGTGTGCATGTGTGGATTTTTTTTGGTGTTGAATTTAATTCCAGGTAAATGCTGCCCTTTAAAAAGACAGAGAGCTAACATCTGCATTAAATGGTTTTAATTACTCAATCATAAAACCCGGCAAGCTGTCCCATGCACGGGAGGAAAAAAAGACATGCGATGCACAATATTCATTTTCAATTACGTAATCAAACTACAAGCTGTTCTCCCTGGGAGTGCACAGAAGGCACGGCAGTCTTTGAACACACAGCGAGGGGGTGCAGAGGTCAGCTGGCCTGCAGGACTACCAAACTGTAAGTTGGCAAGAAAAAGCACTCGCAGCGTCTCAGTGTGAGGGTTGTGCTTCTCTTGGTCTTTTTTTTGAAGTAGTCCTGATGAAGGATCCCTCTTGGCGTTGAACTGCCCAAGCTGTCTGTAGTTTACGCCTTTTATTGTTTTATTTGGTCTCTCTTGCTTTACACTGGATTGTAAGTTTGAGCTGCAGCTAACTGTTATTATTGTATATAACGGTTGATTATTTTCATTAACAATTAATTTGTCAGTTAGCCAATTATTTTCCTAATTCTTCGTTTGGTATATAAAATGTCAGAAACTAGTGATAAATTGTACTTATATTTTCCTAAATATTTTCTTCTTTTGTCTCAGTCTAAAACCTCAAAATATTAAAATCTTTATAGCCACAAAACACAAAGAAAAGCCAACATTTGAGCATAAGATTAAGAAGTATGCTTCCCTTAGTGTATAAATGAACTGAAAATATGAATTGTGCTTTCGTTAGCATAAAATGAGCCATTTATTCCTACGTAGGGAACACAGCACTGGCTGTAGATAGGGACAAATGCATTTTCTTAGTTCTTCTTCACACAACAATTTCTGTCAATCTACTAATCAGTCAACTCCTCTGGTGTGTAGTCATTGCTGTTTCACCTCTCCATCATGTCATTCTGTTATGCTATGCGCCTTGTCATTTTCTTTATCACTCATAACTATTTTTTTCACCTCACTGTCTTTGCACTTCCTCTGAAGGGTAATGGATTCATGTCTACAACAAAAACAACAACAACGACTTTCTGAGGAGTGAAGCCATGTCTTCTTTAGGTGTCCAGTCATGTGTCAGTATGCAGCAGTCACTGTCACTGAGCACACCCTAAATCAGGAAGGTTAAACTAAAGAAGAAGCAGCACCTCTTCTGTGGATGATTACAGCCTCTATCTTACCGAGTAACACTGTGGTTGTGCGCCGTCCTCCTCGGCCATACTGTACTCAACATTTTGACATTTCATTTGGAAATAGCCCCCATGTTTCTGAAAAAAATAAAGGAGCTCCCAGGCGAGTGATTGAAAATCTCCTATTATCACTAAAGACTCTCAAAAGGTACAAACAACAACACACCTGACATTGTCAAGCAACCAAAATGTCCTCTGTACCAAATAAGTGAGCTGCTCACATCAGGGCAAAAAGCAGTGCCATGAGAGAGGAGATATAAAAGAAGGAGGTTTGATTAATTCATAAACTCTGGACTGAGCCTGGCTGTTGGAAGTGACTCATTCAGAGGTTAAGGAGACAAAGAGGTGGTGAAGCAGTGGGTGGGCCCAGGGATGAAAGTGGCTGAAGGACAGTTCTGCATGGTCTGTTTTGTTTTTGTCTGTCCACCTACAGCATCCCTCTATCTCTCCAGCCATAAATCTCTCTGAGACATGAATCCTTGACGGGCTAGCGCTCAGCTGTCAGCCTCTTTAATGTGAGACCTGGAGAACAGTGAGCACAGCATGCTCCTCCATGCCCCTAAACACATATCTTTACACTGTGCCCACAGACAAAAGAAACTTCCCATCAGCCGAGCTAGCGCATTGACAGCAGCATTATCTTGTCTGGTGATTAAGTAAATGCAGCCTCTAAAGAGAAAGAAGCTACTCTCAGGCCATTAGTCAAGAAGATAACAGTCCTAGAGCCCGTTCTGCACCACTCAGTAGTATCTGCAGTCCCACTCTCCTTCTCGCAGGTCGAGACAGAACCACGGCAGAAACCTGAATTTAAAGCAGTCCTTCTCCAGCGGCTAAAAGAGACACACACTTTGAACACTATGAATGCAACATTCACCTGACAGTCCCTGTCCAGACAGACCCGGAGACCCACGTTATGTATTTAAACAGAAGGGGAGATATCTTATCAAAATTTGGAGCTCATGAACACTAATGCATCGTGATGGTGTGAGAAGAGGAATCCCACATGTGGGCAGAGCTTTTCACTTTGGATTTACCAGACCGCAGTCAGCACGCTGCCTCTGCTCCTCCACAGGGGAGGAGACGCCACAGAGTGCTCATTCTACCACATCACTTCCCATACAGATATCTGAGGTTTAGGAGTATTTAGTAGTATTAGTATTTAGTATAACTGCTGAAATGAGAGTGACACCACATTATGTATCTTTTCACTTTTCCTTTTCGTCCATTTCATGGTACCTATTAATACTTTAACAACGTCATTTGTTTGCCGAATTACAGGAGAAGCTTGGACAGATTCAGAAAAGATGGATAATCTAATTTTAACAGCATGTTTGATCGTTAGTTACCACTGTGTTGTTAGTTTCCTTGTTTTTTTTGAATGGAGTTCTGCTTCATGACCTGCCAGCACGTCTCTGGCATTTTGTGCAAGTAGAGTTATCGTTGCACATGCCACCATGTACATGCGGATTAATCGCATCAACACGCTAATTTTGATGCACATGACGTCACTCACAGCAAGTAGCATGGAATTACACTGAATAGATCTGCTATTATATTTGCTTTTTGTTTTAGTTACAAATTGCTGAATGTGACTCGAGCGGCTTGGATTTAATTTACTAGACATTTATACAGACAGGAAGCATCAGGATTAATATATGAATGAAATTTGAAATATACTATATGTTGATTGGGCTGTATTTATTATTTTATGATTATTTAACATTGCTTTATTGTAATTTGGATTTGGATTACTCACAAACCAATGCACACATTTGCAATCAGATTTTAATTTGGGCCGTGCGATCCTCTCAAAAGTATTGATTCATCATTTGTCAGACGAACTGTCCAAAACCTGAAGATATTCTCCACAGACAGAAAGAAAACAGACAAACTTTTCCTTTGACACACTGAAAGCTGAGAACCTTTGTGGCGGATTCATTTTCTATCGACTAATAAATCAATCAACTAATCTTTTCAGCAGCCTCCGTGCAACAATCTGCATTTTCACACCTGAACACAAGACACAAAAATGGACTAGATTCATGAAATATATGATAATCCTAATCCAAGAAGTTGTGAAACTGCTGAGATGTGAACGCATTATCATCCCTTCAGACGAACTCTGTGCGGTGCTATATATAGACGTGCTAGTCTCTGCTGCAGTCACAACGTGTCACTAGATACTTCCTCTCTGTCAAGAGCTGGGAGACATCTTTGTGATGTTGTTTCGACACACTGCGCACAAATAATTCTAGTTTCACTTTGGCCATCATCACAGCTGTTTCAGTTTGTCTCAGAGCGTCCAGCACGCAAGGTCTCTTACAGCTTGTTAGCCCTTTGTTTCAGAGCTGGCTAAGGCTATAGATTTCAATGGTGCAAATGATCCTGCCACACAGGAGGTGGCAAATTAGCTTTCTACACCATCCCCATTTCATATTGATTTGCATACAAGAAGGGCAATAAATCTGAGCAAAAGGGAAACACGCAGCACAAGTTTGCAAGTTTGTAATTAAACTCAGCAATAACATGTTAACGCTGATCAAAGTGTGTGGCACTGCAGTAAGTGCCCACTTTTGTGTACAGATGGAGATGATATCTACATAGGATGAATAACATGCTGGTTGGTATTGGGCTCACTTGGGCAACTCATTGCCTTAAAGTGCAAAATAAGAGTTGGGCACAAGGCGGAGATGGTGAGGAGAGCTGACATTTGCACCTCCAGTTGGGTGCCTCGGAGCGGTTTGTGTGCATGTGGAGCATAGAAACGTTTGTCAGAGAGAGGGGGATGAGAGAGGCGAAGAGTTCCCTGGGTGAGCATTTGCTATCAGCAGCATTACCCAGAGGCCCCTACATACTTCTTCACTATGACATCGCTGGAAGATGAGCAACCACAGTCCGTTTAACCCCAACAGAAAGAGAGAAAACACAGTGAAAGAAAAAGCACATAGAGAGGAGACAGTCCCTAAAAACCTCACACTAAACATCTCTGGATGTCCACGTAGAATATGGAGAGGCCAGAAATGAGTAAAAACTACACAAAAAAAAGATTTAAAAAATGCCACATGTGAAATAAGGCCAAGGAAAGCAGAAAAACATGGCACAGTATTCATGCACTGGTTAAAACAAGTGTCTCGCTGCCTCTTGAAGCTATGCCTCTGTGTCTGTTAGCAGATCAATAATGTACCTGAAACAATGCCCCCTAAACAAATGTACCTGCACGTCTTTTTTTGGACTGTGCAGCAAAACAACACGCCAAAATAAAAGACTCGTTATATCTGCAACATTTATTTGAATTAACACAACTGAAATTATGAGACGCTTAAAAAAAAATTCTATTGCAGTTAAAAGCATCAAAATAATGCCTGAGTAGTGTTATCAAACTGTACGGTAATACTAGGACTGACTAGTTCTACGCTGCAATAGTATCGGTGTCTTTTAACACATGTCATGTATCTTCTTTCAAACACCAAAATGCCAAAAATAACAAACGAAAGAGAAGAATGTGTAATACTTACAACCATACCGTTTAGGGACACCCAACAGTCGGGGGGGAAGTCTTGGAGGAGAGGTACCAGATACTGGAGGCAGCCATCCCAGTGACACAGAAGCAGCATCATCCCTATCAAATTAAATATTCTTACCACTGCACTAGCCAGGTCATAGGTCATATGGAAAATCTGCCGAAGAGAAAGACAGAGGGAGACAGAGTTAGACCTCTTTAGTTTGAAAATATCTATTCAGATTATGCTCGTACATCTTGAGCACTTTATGACAGTCGACAGGAAAAACAGACAGACAGTGGTTCAGGTCTGTCAGTGTTTCTGAGACGTTACATTACGATAACTGGTCATGAAACTACATGAAGTGGAGGATGTGGTGTGCATGTTTGATGAACAGAGAATTAAGTTCTCACTAGGGTGTGTGTGTATCACACACAGATGTTGAGCTGCATAATTCAACATGGCTGCTCTCCAAAACAACTGACCACACACACACGCACACACACACACACACACACACACAGCACAGAGCAGGTAATGCGGGGCGAGTGAGGTGAATGAAAGACTGAATGATGAAGCGAGTGCACACATCTGGAATAATCAGCAGTGAAAGTCATCAGTGGGGTGAGTAGGCACATGTGCATATGTGAAGCGCTTTCATTCACATCCGATCTGGGTGAAGAGAACTGACTCACGGCCGGTTGGCTGTAGCGGTAATTCAGAGTTTCTCATTAGCATGAGAAGCCTATTAGCTCTTTCCAGGTTAGTTATTCCATAATCACCCTCACGCTGAAGCTCAATTTCTCCTTGTGAAAAAAAAGTTAAATATGGAAATAAAAGATTGGTGGGTTTTGCACAATAAACCTGCGCCATTTGCCAATTTGTTGAATGGAAGATTTTAAGTAATTAGGATCTATTTTGGGGTTTACAGCTTTCCATTCAGTGTAAGCTTCCCATTCTACTGCTCATATGTGAAATTACAACTTCATGGGGCCGTGGAGTGGAAAGAAATAACACTGTGTTGATTCAGGTGACGTTTTTCCACACTGGTGCTAAATGGTTTGAACATATAACAAAATGATCTAGTTCTTAAAGTAAGAAAAGGACTAACATGATGGTAGGGAGTTGAAGTTATAGTATTTGTTTTATTAAAAATATTTGCATATAGTCTACATATATTCTAATATAGCGTCTTTTACGCTCTGTCCAGTATGTGTTTTGGCGTTATCCGCCTTTTCATTTTTCTCTTCAGTTCTATTTTTGTGTTTTCTGGCTCATCTACTTCAGAAATTGGAAAACTACTGACCACTTTAGACCAAATTGCGAGGGCTACTTATTTCCTCTTCTAATAGAGAGCAATCACTCCAGAAAGAGAAAGACAGCCTGAGGATGAACCTCATGTTGCACTGACATGTATTCTGGCATAACGCTGGACCTACACCCAGGTGTTTTAAAGGCTCTTTGAATCCACATCTGTCCAGCCCGGCCTATTGTGACTGTCCTGTAACCTTTCTGCACAAAAGGACAGTGTCCAGCAGACAGGAGCAGATGAGAGAACAAGAGGCTGAGCTTATGCTCAGATCCCTCTGTGGTTCATCCACAGGGAGATACAGTGCACTGCCCTCACAGGCTAAAATTAGCCACTAGCTTACAGGACGGCTATCTCCGTGCACCCAGTAACTCCCCTTCTGCATCGTTATTCTTAAATTATCAGAACGCTTCTCCCTCTGTTAGGTGTGTCCTCACATTCATTACAGTTTAGTAATAGTAGAGATCAACAGACACAGGCAACACAAAAGCAGAGAGACAATGAAGGACAGAAAGGTAACTAATAAATTTATACAATCCTGGGGGACAGCAACAATACTGGAAAATAGGAAGACGCTCTTTGGTCCCTCTTTGAATTGCAAATGATTCACATCAGGCAGACATAGAAAAAGGTTGACTGCTCATCTGCACTTTTCCTCTTTCAGGTAATGCATAATCTAAAAAAGCACAACAGTAAGAGACTTTAAAGTGAAGGGGAGCCACACAGAGAGGTTTTTATAAGTTCCCAGGGACCATTTCACTTTGCTGGGAAGCCTCTGTGACCTCTGGGTCCTGCTGAGAAACTCATTAACACAATGTGGGATTTGTTTGGGTTTGTATTTCATGGTCACCGGTTTGAAGTCTGCTGGAGGTAGGCAGCAGGTAGCCTCGAGGTATTAGTCTAATAATATAATCAGGGCTCCAGGTGTAGATCACTGGTCAGGTCACAGGATTATACAGGATAACCTTCATTGTGATGCAGGGGTGTATGAGGGTGAATTTTAACCGTGTTGCAACCGTTACCACAGAAATAAGGAAGTTATGCAAGTTGTTACGACAGTGGGTCAGTAAAGAGCTACAGTAAAGATGCTAAACTTGGATCAGTGTTACACTGAGGCCACAGAGAGAGACACAGTGTCGATGGACTGGATTCTGTTTTGTTAAAGTGAGAGAAATCAATCAAACCAGATCTACAAAATAAAAGCACAACAGCAGCCACAAAGCTTGAGCGTTTTTCCAAACTAATCCAAACATAAAAGTTGCAATCAGTAAGTGCTCACAAGATAAGAAGGTGGAACAAGCTGACATGTGATTTAACTTTAGCTTTAAAAATGATTAAAACAATTGACTACAACAAATGTTAAAATACTTGATCGACTAATAAAATAAAATAAGCGTTTAGGGTTCTGAGCTTCTGATTGGTTGCAGTAACAAGCTCGTCACGCAGAGTTTGGTCATCTCTACGTGCATCTTTGGGAAGCAACATTAGTACAAATTTACATTCGCTGCTCTCCGTCGTGCAAATCCTGCTTCTTTTTGGTCTGATGTGTCATCGGGCTGTTCCTTCATCACTTTATTAATTTGATATTGTGATTGTCATCCTGTTTGTACTGATCCTTGTAGCTTTAATTTAAGTCCAGTGTGGCTTGTATTTAATCTAGGACTTAGACAAACTGCTCGAAATGCGTTGCCAGAGACATGCTGGCAGATCATGAAGCAGAACTCCATTCAAAAAAAATCACGAAAACTAACAACACAGTCGTAACTAAAGATCAAACATGATAAAATTAGATTAACCATCTTTTCAGAATCTGTGCAAGCTTCTCCTGTAATTTGGCAAACAAATTCACCAAAGAGCATCGTTAAAGTCTTTGTAACGTATACACATGCATATCTACATCTATATATATACACACACACACACACACACACACACACACAACAGTCACCAGAATGTCTCTCAATAAGGACAGGAAACAGGTGGAGCTGACTGAGAGCCAAACACACCGCCAATACGCTCACTTGGCATCGGCAAAATATGAGCTTAGAATTAAGTGCAGCAAGCTTAAATGTGAGCGAGGACAGGGCAGGAGCATAGGTCGCCATAATCCTCTAATACAGTAGAGATGAACAGCCAAGATGAGATGTGATAGCAGCACAAGGTCACACGCTGGTTGTGTCCAGCCAGCATGGTGCTCATTCACTTTGGCATGTCTTCATCCTTTCATCAGTCGAGTACGGTCGAGTAGAGGTATCATGTGTTAACATACACATTTCTCTAAAGAGGATTTACAGTCTCTGTATGAAAATCACACTGCCGTGTCTCACTTGAACTTTTAAAGCGTTTCCTGCACTGCAGTAAGGTGGCAGTGGCTTCTTGAATGTGATGGACAGAGAAAAGAGCATGCAGGAGAATTACTCCTCATCAAGCTAGGGGCCTCCAACATGCAATTACAAAGTGTTCTTTATGCATCTTCAAATTGGACATGAGTGACCTCTGTTTGAGGTTAGTGAGGATTAGCAAGGGACTAATTTGAGGGGATTAAATCCACCACTGGCTATTACATTGAAGGATGACAAAACTGCTTCCAGGAAAATCTGGAATTCTCCCGCTTAACATCTTCTTGCAAATCTCCTTTTGGATCTTGCAGTCGTTTTTGCTTAATCCCAAAATTACAGTTGAACTTGGATTTGAAAAAAATCATATTATCATGTAATGGGAATTCACTGGGATTTAACAAGTCCTGTGTTTTCTTTCTCCTTCTTCAACGTAGCAGAAAAGTTCTTTGCCATTCAGCGTTTACATTTTTAAAAGTGTATTTAAAAAAAGGCAACACAACAACTCCTGACAGCAATATATGTCTCAGCAGACAAACTGGATAGAAAAGCAGCTTACTGGAAGTAATTACAAATCACATGCCTGTAATGATCTAAGTATAATCATGTTGATATATGTATAGCTCAGCAATAAAGCAACAAATAGAGTTGGCATTATTTCAGTGCGTCAGGCAGCATAGTGGATACTGTGAGAAGCTAATCAGTCTGAAAATCTGTCTACAAGGCAGATGAGAGATGACACAGGCAGACCATAGCGGATCTTTTCAGCAGTGTTACATGTGAAACAAAGCAATGAAAACTGTTGGTTTTTTTTTTCTGGCTCTGCAGCACTACTGACTGAGTAGTACATTTAGGTAATGAGGCCCAACAGTAATTTGTAGTCAGAAACTTAATTAAAAGGCAGGTGGTGATCAATGGGATCTTTACATGGGCACAAAACAAACAGTGATCTATTAATGTAGCAGGAGCTGCAGGTCATTATTTCCTCAGTGAAGCATGATATCCATGGAAGAAGCAGGTAAGAAAGAGATAATTAAAGCTGCTCGTGCTCTTTTTCAGGCTCTTACTTGTATGTCTGCTTTAATATTTAAAAAACACATTTTTTCCCCCCCATGCTGTCTGTCTGTGTTCATTCTCTGTCCTGAACGGTCTATATCTGTGGCACCTTTGCAAAAGTAGTTCTCAAACAGAGCGTGATTTAGATTCTAATACTTTCTAATCTATGCAGCTCACAAAAACTGGCTGTCATATTTCACAGTATGTGGGTTGGTTATCACTCCAGATACCAAACAGTATGCGCAAAAGCATTGAGAAAGGTGAGTGTTGTCCCCTTTAAATTCATAAGAATGCTCCATGAAATGAACACAGGTAAAGTATAAATACATCCACATCGTACTTCTGCACGGAACTTGAGGACGTAGTCATCTAAACCAGCCCAGTCTCAAGCTGTGGTACTTCAACTAAAATCAGTTGTTAAAAAAAAGTTGTACAATAATACTACCAAAATGCTACGACAATTTTTTGTTTTAGATTCTAAACAAAATAAATCCTTGACTGAATTTCTGAGAGACACTACTACTACTGAAGTTTAACCAGTGGATGAGGAGGAGGACAAGATGATGATTAAAAAAATAATCTATAACGACAACTATCCATCCATCCATTATCTACCGCTTATCCTCATAGGGTCGCGGGGGGGCTGGAGTCTATCCCAGCTGTCTTAGGGCGGAAGGCAGGGTACACCCTGGACAAGTCGCCACCTCATCACAGGACACATAGAGACAGACAACCACTCACACTCACATTCACACCTACGGTCAATTTAAATTAACCAATTAACCTAATCCCCATGCATGTTTTTGGATGGTGGGAGGAAGCCGGAGTACCCGGAGAGAACCCACAACCCACGGGGAGAACATGCAAACTCCACACAGAAAAGCCCCGGGCCTGGGATTCGAACCCAGTACCTTCTTGCTGTGAGGCGACAGTGCTAACCACTACACCACCGTGCCGCCCTAACGACAACTATGATTAAAAAAAAAAAAAAAACAATTGACACATTCATCAACAAATAAAAATGAGACAAAATGGTAAGAAGGGACGAATCAGTAAGTGATCCAATAAAAAAGTCATCTGGGGATACACCTGGTTGAAAACAAATCAAATCCAAACAAAAGAAGATGTCATGTGACCTGACGTACGGTGCTGCTGGGTGAGAAGATGACCGGTTAAACTTTGCTTATTACCAGGAACACAGAGTCACTGCGGGGCGGCCAAACGACTCTGGCCCTGGAAAAGGACTTTGAAACGCTCAGGTAAAGAGTGAGAATTTCTACAAAAAAAATTTAAATTATGTGTTACATTTTAACTAAACCTGTTTGACTAAATCTACAGTAGATTTAGCCGACAAATTTATGTCTACGACTGAAACTGGACTAAGACCATGACTAAGACTAAATCAAAATTTGCTGACAAAAGTTAACAATAAATAATGTGTGAGCTGTGCAGAGCTGAAAAGACTGTATTTTAATGTCGGTCATATGGTGGTACCTGGAAAGCTGACTATCTTCTGAGCTGGTACTTGATGTAAAAAGGTTGAGAACCACTGCTCTAAACTATCAGCCAGATTAAAAAACAACAAACCTCAGTCTGTTATTCCTCCTTATATTTCTTTAACATGCCGCTCACCCCACACAAATCCCCCACCACTCATTCATCTTGTTTATTTGATTAACATTTTAAGTTGCTACAACCTGATTCTTCATCATTTCAGCAGCTAACCAACGTTTGACAAGATCTCAAAGTCTCGCCAAGACGATAAAATATTTGCATGGCTGCGCTCAGCGCCGCTAATGAGCCAGGAAGAACAGAACCATAGTGGAAACCTCACATTACGGCTGGAACTGACTGCAAATCACACAGTTGGCTTTCTTTTGAAGTCATCTCATTTCCAGCTCGCAAAACAAATGACGGACTGGAGACTTGTTTTTCTGTGTTTTTGTGCACTTACTTTGATAGAAATTCTGCAGCACACTTAATTTACCGATGTCTGAATGTGGCCTTGTGGCCTCTGTGGATTCTTGATCATCAAACACTGTGAACATTAAGGACTCACATATCACAACCTAATGTGAAAGTGCAGCGTGAGAATGGATGGTGAGTCAACCATCAATCAATGCATTTGTTAAAGGGGGAAAGTCATCCCCTTGTAATAATGTGTCACATAAAGACTCTTCCCTATGGGAGCTCATCCGCTCTGTTTTCCATGTGTTTCTGTGTCCATCAGCAGTATTCTCTGGTTCCTCAGCTAAGCACATCACACTGTACTGTACTGCGAGCGTAGCTGCCTCGCTGTCTCACCCGCTCTGCATCTATTTTGGTCGTGTGAGCGTGATAACCTCAACACTACTGTTCTGCCTTAATCTGCGCTCAACGGTTCAGAGCTGCATTGGCAGAGGCAGCGTGCTCCGGGGCAGAGGCTCACGCTGCCACGGGGTCGCATTTATGATGTTTTCCTCATGGACGTCATTGGTGGATTGTGTGAGGACCCTGTATTGTCATTATTCATTTGAAATGTTATAGAAGAATCCTGCAGCTCTCCTGTCAGTATGCATACACTGTGACCACAAACAGTGTGCGTTTTTTTATCGTAATAATGTCCCCATTTGGGGATT
The DNA here is from genome assembly GCA_029721515.1 of Synanceia verrucosa. Classification (NCBI taxonomy): domain Eukaryota; kingdom Metazoa; phylum Chordata; class Actinopteri; order Perciformes; family Synanceiidae; genus Synanceia; species Synanceia verrucosa. Next base: position 9,919,827 of record CM056564.1, on the reverse strand, counting down.
AATGTATGCAGTTAATTTATGCACAATCCTTTTAGAAACTTCTTTGAAAGCTTATAAAAGTCTGCTCGATGTGGGGAAAGGCTCAGCGCACCAGGGGAACAAGAAATGTATTTATGGATGAAGAGGAGGAGGTTGAATGTTCTATTGATTTGTACCTGTAACCTGAGCAGCAGTAACAAAATAACAACATCTGCTCAGCTCTAAGAAAACATGCCTGACACCTCCAAAACACAAGCAGCACACAAGCATTGATAACTCATCAGCCCAGTTGGAACAATTCAGAAAAAAAAACAACAACAACAACCCGTTTTAGGACATATTGTCCAAAAGTTCGCCATTAAGCTCAAGAACAACATGACCCATTTTCCCTGATAGTCTGGGATATGCAAGTCTGTTTGAGCAGGACAGTTTGACTCAGGACTCTGATTTAATTCCTGGAATGATGTTGTCTGTTGTCAGTCCATGATGGAGGGAAGAGCTCAGAGATCGAGCTCAGAGATAGCAGGGAGGAGATGCATGCTACATTGATCCAAGGCGCTGCTTCCTGCTTTCATTAAGCACAAACAGATTAATTCTGAAAAATATGTGGAAAGATGCACGATAACAGGGAGCCTACATGAAATGATTCCTCATATACTAATGTCTCTGGTTTCTAGGGACTATTCAGTATGAATGTTTTACAATATATATTCTGTTTGTATAAACAATTATACCATACCGTAGGTCTCCAAGAGCCCAATGGCTGTCCAGTATTTACTTTTTTAAGCTCTGCTTTGGTCTCCACCAACTCCTGAGAAAAAGCATTGCTGTGAGGGCGCTGAGAGCGAACCAGAACAGTGAAGCTGTGGATCAGACAGCCCAACAATGAGCTGAAACTGACTATAACTTTCTTTCTTCGTTCTTGCTCTATATGTAACAGACAAACATAGGTGTGGTATTAACTTTCTCTATCACAGTGTTTGCTGAAATAACCTGAGTGTCTGACATCTTTAAGGAGTTCAAGTATCAAAATAATTTTTGTTATGTGAGCTTTTTTTTTTACTTTTTAACCACAAACAGAGATTATACTACAGGACGACAGGCAAGAGAGAGAAGATGGCAAGATGCAGTTGTTTTTTTTTGGTTTTTCTTTTCAGATGTCATGGAGGAGTGAAAGCCAGACTTGTGGTTGAGCTAAGAAGGCAGTCAGGGAAGATTAGTGCCCATGTGAGAGCAGGAGGGATTTGACTGGATTGCACAGGGTGACCTGCTGTGCTCATGCAAACATCAGCAGGATGGACCATTCCTAGCACATTTCACAGAGAGGGCACACCCTTCCCGAAATCCCCAAATAGCCTCGTGGTATGATTTTAAGACTAGTGAATATCAATAAACAATGCACATAGAACACTGATACATCAAGTTATCACTTATCACAACTGCAATGTTTTTTTCTGTCTACTGTGACGTGTGTAGGACTACACAACTTATGGTGTTTCTATAATGTGGAAGCATGCACACTGTACTGTAGTGTAACCATCAAGCAAAACACAGTAAAAGTGCTTTACTGTAAGCCCAACACTGCAGCAGTAATGTAAATACACAACCATATGGAGCTAGGCAATGACATTGTAATCAGAGTGGAGCAACAAGACATTATCTAGCCTCTGACTGTTAGCATCATGAGTAACTAGACTTGATATGCAACACAGTCTAATCTGTTACAAATGGATATCCATAACATCACTTCCTGATGTTGCAATAATAGCCCAGCTCTATAATAGGACATAATATAAATAGTTGTGTTCAGATTCATATTAGTAGCTAGATCTCAATAAATGAGCGCAGTTGTCGTTACAGCAGATGGATGACAGTAAATCTATCCGCTATCACATTAACTCTTGGGAATTGAGAGTGGGAGGATGCTTCACTAGTTACAAATTAATTATTGTGCACATGACATCATTACAGGAAGTGTCTGCCATGAGAGGCGTCTAAATAAGCACAGGATCATTACGTGCCTCGTGGAGAAGCAGTCAGTCGAGTACGGTGTGTCTGTAGTACACAGATCATAAGAGCTTTTCTCAGCTAACTACCAGGGATCACCAATGTTTTCTTGAGTGTGAGCCTCCCAGCACACCTCCGACAGAGCAACAACAGCCCAGCGAACAAAAATAACCAGAGATTAGCCTAATCTGCACACTTATCACTTCAGCCCCTTCCCAAGACCATATCTGTCATCTGTCTGCTTACTGTACGGAGCACACCATGCAGAGGGAAGCTTGTGTTCGCAGGGGGGATATCCCACGGGGACGGACGATCAAAGACGCTTTCGCCAACTTACAACTCTGGAGGGGGTTAACGCAAATCACCATTGTTATTTATATTATTGCTGAGTATCAGAATGATGAAGTTTAAAAAGAAAATTAAAAACTAAGCAGCAGATGGAAGCGATGGCAGATGCTGATTTTGTTTGACTGCTGCAGGGATGCCAAAACAGTTGAACACTCCAGGCCCAGTGACAGAGGATGACTGTGCAAAACACGTATTGCTTACTTTGTGTCGCGTAAACCTCTGTTCCATTTATATTTTAGAAAATATTCATGATTAAAAGACTTCCTGTCAAGACAAACTGTTCCTTCTCTTTGTCTCAGTCTGTCACTGCTGTCTTTACCTTTCGGACGTGTCTGTTCATATCTGGTCTCATGTAACAGGCCGGACTGCGAGACAGACTGACAGCGACAGTGAGATATGAAGACACAGAGACAGGAGATATGAGAAGGGACTCCCACTGGAGGAGGAGACACCATTTTAAATGTCATACATCACTTTAGGTCAGCTAGATAGCTCAGGTATCTGTGAATGGAGGCTGTGATCCTCCTCGATCATTAATTGGAAGAGGGATCTCTCCACTGTTTTTTCTACCATTTTTTCCCTGTCACTGTTGCTTTTTGGGGGATTTTTTCATCAGTCGATGTGAGGTTCATACTGTAAAGGATGGAGGTGTTGTATCTTGTGCAGATTGTAAAGCCCTCTGTAAAGACACTAAAGAGACAGTGTGTGAAGTGACCTGTAAAGGCAGCCATTGCTGTACCTTTACATAAGGAATCTAAGTTCCATGAATATGATCCATAAGCAGTTTTTATGTCCCGTGCTTGTTTTAATGCCTCAGTGGACAGAAAAGATATACTGCAGTACTAACAGCCTGTCTCTCACATCTCAGTTTTGTGTTGCATCTGAAGAAAAGACATGTTTTTAGCATACATCAACTAGTGTAATGTAATTGTTCTGCATCCCATCAGTCATTCAATTAGCAGATCAAACAGATTTGTCTTACTGCTATATATCACACTTGTACGTGTGAAAAATGTTGCCACATTTAGGAGGAAATGGTTTAGATGATCTGAGTATGCTGCATCTCCAAAATTACATTTTTTACTTTGTGAATTATTTTAGATTCATTATTTCAGAAGGCTTTACAACATTAAACATAAAGATGTTTAATTCATCCTTCAAAAAATACTCAAATGAATGGTTTTCACTGCATGTATTTATTTATTTATTTAAGCTCCAAACATATGGGTGCTGGAAACCTGGTCTATTTTTAACCTTTATGTCCTCTCACTTGAATGCCTCCTAGCCTCCTTCACCCTGCTTCTATGCATGCAGCTATCTTGAATATACTTTGGTTGTTTGAGTAGGTGTGAGGATCCAATATTTCCTAACTAATATGATTTAATAAAATATTAAATTGGAGCTGCACGCTGATTATAATGGGATCCTTGTATTTCTAGTGTGTGTGAAACTGCTCTCTGTGTGTCAGTGTGATCGGTGGGTTTAAATCTATACATCTCAACATTAACACCATGAGTCTGACAATCAACTCTGTACTCTAAACCATATGGTCAAGCAATTAACACTCTCTAGTGCAGTTAACAAGACCAACTAGCAGCAGAGGGAGCACTGAGTGTCTTGGCAAGGGGAAATGAGTTAAATCTGCAGGGGATGAGGAGGGAAGAACACTTTCTTTCATGCGCTGCAGTGAGACTGGGATTTTCCACCCCGCGGGCCAAGAGTGAGCTTCCCTCGGTGAGCCGAGCAGGAACACGACTCAAGGCACATTATGTTCATCGTCAGAGAGCCGGGCCTTAAAACAGAGAGGACAACAACGCAGACAGCATGAGAGGGGAAAAAGCTTTGTCTTTCAGTTTTGTCTGTGAGAAAAAAATTTGGAACGGAGAAGTCCATTAGGCTTCGCTTGCTTGTTTGTGTGTAGGTGAGTGTGTGACAGGATGCAAAGACAGAAATGGATAGAGATTTTTGATTATGGAAAGGATTGAGTGATAAAAGCTAAAATAAAAAAAACTGCAGCCCAAATGTGAGCTGCATTTAGTACCTCATTAATATCTGATGTTTAGCAATCTAAAGCTCAAACAAAGGTAACATCTATAGAGCACATTTCCTGTTTCTACATACAAATCATTTTTCAGTGTGTTTAACATAAACTTTGGTGCTGTGATACTGCGGACGCCTCTTTCACAGGGGAAGGCTCCCCTCCTCACGACATGTCAGATGTGTGATAGGCAGATTGTCACACATAAAGACATGTGACGGATCTCTTCAGCTCCCCCGCAGGCTGCAGCTCCCACACTGAAGACAACAAAGGTCTGCTTTGCTTCTGCAGCACTACACACTGTACAGGGTGGGGTTTCCCAGATCTGTTTAACACAATGTTCCCTATAATGCTACATTCATAAGGTATTCTGTCAGAAAGTCAAACCTGAATAAAATACGCAAAACAAAAGCATATATCATAGAAATGCTTATTTTGTCTTATTTGGTTTTTCCATGAGGAGCTACAAGGCATGCACAAACACAAACACTACTCTGGAGCTTGGACCAAACTCAAAGTGAGGAAGAGAAAACAGCGAAATTTGCTTCTACTATGATGAGTCTGCCCAATCATGGATGCTAAGGTCAGTCCTTGGCCTGCAGCGTTTTCAAGAACCGCTCATCCAAACAATTTCACACTCGACTCTGCACTTCCATGGGTCCATGGGCAATACACCTGCCATGACATGAAGGCAGCCCTGAGCAATGCTGGAGTGAAGACAGCTAATAAATACGCCCTGTGGCTCTGAAGAGCTCGCACTCGACACTGCACTTCCTTTGGGACCTCAGCTTCAGAGCTGCCAAGTGTGTCCTTCGGGAAAATCGGAGGACAGACAAACAGACTCCTTCCATTTTAGTTTGTGTTCACTGATACTAAACAAAATTCTCTGCTCTGTATCCTGGATCTCTTGTTACTGGTGAGCTTTATGCACACACGCATTTATAGAGAGATTTGTAAAATCCAATCATCCTTCAGCTTCTAATATGGAGGGACATAATGTGAAATACTGAACAAAGAAAAAGTAGAAAATACTGTTGGCACTTTAAACGGTGCAGAGGCACCAAAGCAGAGCAGGTGGCCCAGGCAGAGCTCAGATCGCAGCTGCATGGAGGACGTACTGAAGGTGCCTCCATATGATAGATGCCTTCCTACACTCCCACCTCGCAGCTGTATCCAAATGCACGTTAGAAATGTCTCCTCAGGTTTATTACAGCTGCAACACCTTCTCTTTAAAAAGGGGGATGTACGGCAGTCTGTGAAAATCCTTCCTCTCTCTTTTAATATGTAAAAAAATGAATGTAATCATCACTTCATGGCACACAAGCTTATTGATGAATAACGTGCACATATCCAGGCAAAGGAAGTGGATGCCTCAGGCAGCAGCATCAACACCTGCTCCAAAGTTGAAAGATGTCCTCATTTGTACAACTTTCCTATGGCAAAATCTCCAGCAGTGAGTATGTGGATTTTAAAGTTTATCTTAATAAGTTGTGCTTTATTAAAGTTTCGGTTTAATGTCTTCAAACAGTCATTTTTGGGCCACTATTTCCTCTTTGCTGCAGTGAACCCACGCTGTGCTGTCAGGCTGATATTTACAGTATAATGCTGAGAGGAAAAAGATTGGTTGTGTTAACAAGCTGTCACACGTCACCTCCAGGTATGAAATATCTAGATAAACACACACACAAACATACATGACACAGTCACACAACAAGCCTTAGCCTCGCACATCACATCAGACCAAATCACATCACATCCCATAACAGGAAACAGTTGCATACAGTCATCAGCCAGCAGCTCTTTGACAGAGGAGAGTCCTGCAGCCAGTCACATCCTGTATGTTTACTACAACTAAATGCCATTTACTTATCCTATAAATGTCACCTGCTGTTCTCTGCCATCAATGCACTGCAGACGTATGGATCTGCGTCGTCTTTGTGTGAGGTAACGCTGCAGTCGCTGTGATAAATTGCATGGAGGTGCAACTTAAACGGAGAGCCATCAGACAAAAAAAACTACCAGGTCACATTTTAAAAGCCCTTTGTCCTCACTTCAATTACAAGCTGTAATTACAGAGAGATAATAGGAAGAGACAATGGGAAATCAATCAGAGGAACATAGTACAGGAATCATTGTTGCTGCTATGTCTCTCGCACACACACACACACACACACACACACACACACACACAAGATGTAAATGTAAAAAATGTAACACACACTGCCCCTCCTCCCTTTGTTTCTTCTCCATTTCCATTTGTCTCTCTTGCTCCCTCTTTTAACCTAATGCATGACTCAGCACTTCAAGATGCAGCACACCTTCTGTGTGTGTGTGTGTGTGTGTGTGTGTGTGGGTGTGTGTGTGTGTGCGTGTGTGTGTGTGTGTGTGTGTGTGTGTGTGAACATGCACCTGTGTCCCTGCATGGGACTGGGCGGATGCCTCAAGGCACAGAGGACTTGGCGTAGTCTGTTCAATGACAGGTGAATCAAGTCCACAGGAGTCTATAAAGCCAAAGCCAACTAATCTCCTCTGACACCACACTATCTGCAGCTGAGGTGGCAAATTAAGGCAGCTCTGTCATGATTTCCTGTTTTTCATCTTGTGATGATGGTGTTTTCTGACAGTTTATACATATATTAACTTATAATCTTTGAATTTTCTGACTGTTGTTCAGAGAAAAAAGCCACTTAAAGACAAAAATCACACAGCAAATAATCATGATTCCCAGTCCTATTATCTTCTCTTGTCATATCACATAAAATGTCTTGCTTTTCTTTACATGAGTGTACCTAATTCTGTAACTGTCCTGTACATTATAAGATGTGATGTGTGTGGCAGGTAAAGGGATAGATTTTTATAATAATGAATGTCAAGAAACACCTTCAACATGTTGATTAAAGCCAAGCAATCCATAAAGACACTGTGTGAAAAGTTGCAGACATGTTTACTGTCAGTCTAAAGATGGAAGAGTTAGAAAAAAGGGGGTCTGCTGTCTGTCTGTCACACAATAGTGTGGGTAATTTCAGTGGAGACCAAATTTAGCCAGTGTAATGCAGTTGAAGTCTCCTCCACTGCTCCGGTGCAGTGAACCAGATACCCAGGTCATTTGGCTCACATTTTCCCTCCTTTCAGATCAATTTCCCGACAGAGCTGTGAATCAACCATGCTCCTTCGCTTTGGACGAGGTATCTCCTACAGATGCTACAATTAAACAGATCACTGGCATCATGCTCTGCAGTTTGACTGTAGCAGGTTTCTTGTTGAAAAAAAACACAATGACTAGGCAGCTTAAAGGGCCAGCATGTAGGATTTAGGAGGATTAACTGGCAGAAATGGAATACAGTATTCATAAATATGCTTTCATTAGGGAATAATCACCTGAAATTAAGAATTGGGGTGTTTTCATACCAACATCAGGAGCTTTTCTAGAAAAAATATAATATGAGGGCAACTTGCTTTGCAAGAGAATGGAGGATGGCTACCGTGACATAAACAGTAGCATGACGTTGAAATGAGGATGGTTAAGCTGCCTAACTGTGTATTCGTATAGAGTTTTTGTATTTTAGTTGTGTAATTTGTTTGTCAGTTTCAATATTGTAATTGTTTTTGAAAGGCATTTTAGTAAGTGGGCACACGCTTAGAGTATGAGGACACAGTGCCCCTGTTCGCCATGTTTTAGAAAAAAAACCCTGAACACTATTCACTATAATATTACCTGAAGGCCTTGGCAACCTCAGCACTAGATGCCAATAAATCCTTCACACTGGTCCTTTAAAAAGAAAACTCATCGACCAGTATCTTTTCCAGGCATTAGAATTACTTGAATTAACAGAGCAATGTGTGACTCCCTCACTTAGTGATACTTTTGCATGACAGCACCATGATTCTGAGCTGCACGTACTGCAGGTCGCTGTATGACCACCGCTCCCTGCAGGCGGCTGCAATGTGCCTCACGCACATTCAGTTCATTTTCCTATTAAGTTCTTACATCACCGATCCAGGGCAGGCTCTACCCCACATCAAGCGCACTGTGCGTCTTGAAAAACGGCGCTTCAGGGCGTATTTATGCCACAAACCCAACTCTAGTGATGACATGATGGCATGAGATGATGACACAGTTTCATCACCAGGAGCACCCTTTGAGAGGGATGAAAAAGAAACTGGAAAAGCGACAAGCAAAGAGGAAAACGTGCACCACTCACACTATTCTGTGTTTCTTATTACTGCAGTGCTCGGCAACTTAAATTATATGATTAAAGTCAGGTGGCAGGAGAAACTGGTAACTTTACCTGCTACTCTAGCATGTTTATACTGACTACAGTAGGTGCCAATCATTGTGTAACTCACCATGTGTGACAGTGTGTTACAGCAGTATCAGAATACAGTTGACTCTGCAACATGACCAGGCAACATGTACTGTGATACACCTCAATATCTCTTTAACTAAGAGAGGAAACCAACCCTCAAACTGGAGAGGAAGTGTGTTAGTTTTCTACAATATGTATGCTCTGACAGTAATTTAATAATTATGGTTAACTAAGGTTAGACACAGTGCGCCATGATGTAAATGTGAGGTCTCAGTTGCCACAAAGCAAACCAGCTCCACAATTAAATGTCAGTCGGACAAATCTCCATTACAAAAGCACAAAAAATAAAAGATATAATGCAATATGCTGCCACATCTCAAGTATTTGCCCCAACAGACTAGCGGGGATTATGCCAGCTTAGAGTAGTGTTTGCTCTCTTTAGCTGCTAAATGAAAATGTTATCTATTCATTTAAATTTTCAACACAGCATCACAAATAGAAACTGAAATGATTCCCAGCATATGTCAATCACTGCTGACCAAGTAACTAATTCTATCATGAATATGTCTAAAGTATTAGCCAGAGTAATAAGTAATATTTACAGGGAGCAATGATACATTTACTGATAAGCTATGAATCATCGTAGTGTAAGAGAGATACTGAGCCTGGGGCCCCAGAGAAGGCTACAACCACCCTGAGGGGGGGGCTGGTATGCCTCCACAAGCCCAACCTGAGCCCCTGTGCTCGAGCTGGGATCTGCCTGGAGAGGCCTGGTGGCTGTGATGAGCCAGATGTGGCACTAGGAGCTGTGGGGATTCTCTACTGTGGTGCAAAAATGATATTTTACAAGTTTTTTTATCAAACAATGAACCACAATCAGCACTGGAAGAGGTGGTTTCTAAATCTGTTCCCAGAAGATCTCTCCAATGTAACAGCAGAAGTTACAGAGGAAAAAAAACAAACAAACCTGTGACTGTAAGGTCACCGAGATAATTAGCTCTGTATCTGAGAGGACATGAAATAATAAGATAAAAACATAAGGGATGCAGAGTTCAAAATGAATGGGAGTAGGGGGCAAAAATGCCCTTGAAAAATCTAAAAATGCCTGTGAAATTAAAGATGAAAGGGCACAAAATGCCCCTGATAACTGTTCTTATTAGTTCATTGAATTATTAAATACTCAGCCATTTAATGTAATTCTCCTGTGGGCCACTATGGTAGGAATGTATGACAAGGGGAATATGCATATACATACACCGATCAGTCATAACATTATGACCAGTGACAGGTGAAGTGAATAACACTGATCATCTCTTCTTCATGGCTCCTGGGAAAGATAAGGTAAAGAAATGAACACATAGTCCTCAAAGTTGATGTTAGAAGCAGGAAAAATTGGGAAAGTGTCAGGAGTTTGACAAACAGTGATGTGTAGAGGACTGGATCAGAGCATCTCCAGATCTACAGCTCTGGTGGGCTGTCTGCAGTGGTCAGGATCTATCAAAAGTGGTCCAAGGAAGGACCAGTGGTGAACCAGAGACAGGGTCATGAGAGGAAAAGGATCACTGATGCAGGTGGGGAGTGAAGGCTGGTCCTGGTGGTCTGACCCAACAGAGCAGAGACGTTAATGCTGCTGAAGATAGAAAGGAGTCACATACCACAGAGCAGAGCAGTTTGTTGTGTTTGGAGCTGTTTTAACAGAAAAAGGGGGACCTTCACAACATTAGGCAGGTGGTCATAATATTATATACTCGATCAGTGTTTGTATATACTGTATAATATACATAATATATACTGTATGAGTGTGAATTTGTCAGTTTAATAGGATTCCAGCATTCACTCACATTTGAACTCTGTTTTGGTCTGCACCAACTCCTGATGCTTTAGCTGTTCAATGCTTCAATAAGTTCACTTGCTAGTTGCAGTCATCTGCTGTCTGGTGCTATGTATCATGGGTTTATCAGTTGTTTTTCAGTGCTCTGAAAGATGTTAAAATGCTAAAGTAGAGCTGAGGGAAACTGTAGTTCTCTGTAGGTCCATCACTGCAAGCTTTTATACAAAAACACTGTTGTAAAAGAGATGCTTTAATTAGTGGTTAAAATTACCAAAATGCTCAAAGGTAAAACATGCATACCCTTGAAAAACAGATGATGTGACTCTTATTGCTCATTTCTTGAGCCCATACAAAGTGGCTAAAACACTTTCTGTGTAGCGTGCCAGCTATCCATCGTGTTTAAGTTGAGCTACACGTACCATACAGTGAAAACATGCCGACACTGCTTATAAATCACTTTAACTATTTCAATTAAGTGCTTACATGACCATAAGACTATAAGAAAGAAGCTGAGTTGCTTCCAGATGTGCAAACAGTGCTGCAGCCTCCGTTTGGACCGGTGCTTGTTTAAATTGGAGCGTTTGAGTGTACACGGCATATTTACCGCTCTGCGTGACCTTCAAACGACACGCTGCAATTTCCCTAAGCGCCCTGCATTGCAATAATTATGTGTGAGCAAACAAATGAATGAATGATTGAACAAACACAGAGAGAGCCACGAATTCAGAAATAGCAGCACCTAGCCTGAACACAAAGTGAGCTTGGGGTCATCTGAACAGTGACCTTAAAATCCAGTGGAGGAGGTAGTAGAAGTGTTCAAACTTATAGATTTTTTTTTCTGACTAACAGATGGAGTCATCTACTACTCTCTAATGAGTGACAATAAGGGTGCGCTGCTTAAATAAGATGCATCAGTTCCTTTGTGGGCACTAATACTGTTGCCACTCAGCTGTTATACTTAGACCATTATAGCCAGGAGCAGCCACTTCCCAGCAGCACTGTCTGTAAGAGGTTCCTGTTTTGACGCGAGCACTTTTAACAGCGGAGACCTGAGTATTTAATGAGAGGACATGACACAACATGTATATCTCAGGTATCTGTGGTAAAACTCTGCTCCTGCGAGGTAAAGACGACGCTTGTGGGAGAGAAAGGCTTGTGAGAAGAAGAGGAAGAAGACGCCACAGATTAAGATGAACAGAGAGTGCTGGCGAAACAACAAATCTGACTTAGCCCAGTTCTGATGCTGATGAAATAACAGCCCTCTTTACTTCACAGATGGAGGGAGGAGATGGTGACAAAGTGAAAAAGAGGAGGGGGGCCAAGCAGCACACGACAGATGAAGGAATGACGGACATGCAGGCAGGAAGATGATTTACTGTCGAAAGTCTCTGTCTGAATAACTAACCGAGTCCATCCCAGGGCTGATGTAATGATGGCTCACTGCTGGAGACCCATTACGACGGCAGGGGACTGCATTAGTTCCTCCATTAAGGAGCAAATCCTGCATCCTACACCTAACACGTTGCGACAGCTTGGAATATTTCCACCCAGTGCCTTTTCTCTCCTCACGAGTCTCTCGCACTGATGTGTCCGATTCGCTGTTGTTTCATTATTTGGCGTGTCCGTGCTAATGTGGTTTACAGCGAAATAACTGTATTTAATATCTATAATGTATTCTTCAAGCACACAAAATGTTAGGAATGAAGAGAGAGAGAGAGAGTGTGAAAGGAGGATGACGTGCCATGAGTGAAAGAGTGAGAAAAAGCATGGGGGGGGCAGAGTTTGATAAGCAGAAAGACGACTGGAGACAAAGAGGGATGACTGAGCATGAGAGAGCACTGCCGCTGTATCCCAACATCATGACACATCCCTCCCTACATACCGCACCGCACTGCCTGCCTCCCTGCATGCTCACTGCAGATTTTCATTAACCTTGCGGCACCGTCTATTTGTGTTCCTAACCTGGTCGCACCACCTCAGTCCTCGCACAAACTAGCCGCCAGTATCATATATGGTGCTGCTTCCCCTATCTGAAATTCATAATCGACTTCCCACACAGTGTGCGTGCCAAGGCGATAACACAGAGCAACTGCAATCCATATGGCCCTCTCTTTCAAAATATGGTTTGTGATGTGTGTGTATGTTACAGTAACAGCTTGAGTAATGCTATGCTGAAGCATGAAATAATAACGCTTTTGTTTTCCAAATGCCACATTAATCAGTAAGGGCAATGTAACACAGTTGACAGGAAAATATAGGCTAGCATAAACACTATAAAATCTGCTGCCTCATTGGTACCCGAGCACAGAGATGATCTTTTCCTGCTCCGTAAATGTTCACTGATCCATAGCATGGGGGCTGGGGATTGGACACGCTGCACAATTGTGCTGGAAATTCTGGCCAGATTGTTCATGCTTAGTGTGCTTATAAAAGCTTATGTTTGCTAAGACAATATATTTTTATAAATTTAATACACTGAACTACACAGTGTGTGTGCGCACTCCCAGGCATGCAGGTTGAACCCCGAAAGCAAGATCATTTGCTTCAGCCAGTGTAACAAACAGCATGGACAACAACAGGGGAGTCGGACAATGAGGGACGGACAGGGAGCTGTGGGACAAGGACATTCAGGACGAGGTGAGACTGAGAAAGAGAGAGAGAGCGAGAGACAGAAAGAAGTCAGCTCATTTAAAGTGATGCCACGGTTAGTGGCTTACATTTTATCTAGAGTACATCGAATGGTTCAGTCATGATATGGAGACACACAATCTCTTGGCTTGGTTAAACACTTTGACTCAGTGAGATCTCTGATCCGACGGAGGGTAATAATGTATGACTCTCTGTTATGTCCAGTGGGGTTTAACCTTGAGGATGTTCACACAGAATCCACCCAGCAGTCATCCAGCATGAGTGCACCAACAAAACGTTCAGAATGGAGCTCATTTAGCCTGTGATATACCTTGCCTGCATTACATTACGCCCTGAATCCATGTATACCCACTATACAAAGCATTTTCCTCTGAAATAGTGCAGGCAATTACTTATGATTGCTGATTTTGAATTAATTTCACCCATCAATGAGCTGAAACCGATATCACCACTTGTTATCCACAGATAAGCCTTCTGACCAGTGGTGATTGACAGCACCTATTATTATTAAACACGCACAATTCTATCTGCACGTTAACCTTTCAAGGTTGTTACTGTGCTGCTGGGAAAAGAGAGAAGAGCCAGAGAAGCAGGAATATAAACACCTTTCTCACTCTCTGCATCGCTGTCCTGCTCTCTGCCTTTAAAGCCTTTTTTGCACACAGACAAACATACATGATACGCACCTCCTCCCACTGATGTATGTATCTGATGAGTCGGGACAGTCTCAACAGACGCAGAAGACTGAGGATCTTGGTGAAGCGGACAATTCGCAGGGCACGGGCTGTTTTATAAACCTCTGAGTCAAAACCTTTCTCCACTATTAAAAAGATATAATCCACTGGAATGGAGGAGAGGAAGTCTACAATGAACCAGCTCTTCAGGTAATTCATCTTGATGACCTTGGGGTCGAGGATGATCTCGGAGCTCTCCTCGTTGACGATGCCCGTCCTGAAGTTCATGACCAGGTCCACCAGGAAGATGGTGTCCGAGGCCACGTTGAAGACCAGCCAGGTGGTGGTGGTCTGCTCTGAGAAGAAGGTTATTCCCACAGGAATGATGATTAGATTCCCCATCATCATGATGAGCATTATCAAGTCCCAGTAGAACCTGCAAAGCAACACACGTGTGTCAGTAATATGAAGTAGGAAACAGCAGTTGATGCAGACAGAGTGTATCCACACAGGTCTTTGTCTGACAGTAACACGTTTTTCAAATCCTCCATTAAGGTTGTAAGAGTGATCCTACAGATCATTAAAGTGAAATTAATAAATACACAGAGACTACAGTGGTGGTGCATTGTTAGAGCCATAATGGAATATTTTGTAGTGATATAATATGATTTTGAGTATTTGAAAAGACTGTTTCTTATTTAGTAATACTAATGTCAGCGTGTTAGTGTGCTTCAGCAGGTCGGTTGTTCACCACTGTCTCTGTCTTAGTTCAACATGTTAACATTTATCAATTATCAGCACCAAACAAAAGGTGCAGTGGAGGATGATGGGAACAGCATTCAGCAGGTTTTTTGGTCGTGAACCAAAATACTGGATGAATGAATATTTCCACCGGATGATAGCAGAAAGTTATTACAACTCTTCCTGAGAGGAACATAAACATCTGCTTTAAATTTCATGAGGATCCATGTCATCATAGTTGAGTAATTTCACAACCATAGCACATCAAAGAAAAGTCAGTGGGTCACCAAAACAACTGTCATCGCTAGAGCCATGCAGCTAAACAGTCTTGTGTTTCTATCATTATTATTATGATTATTATTTCGTGCTATGGACGCTACTATCAGCATATCGTGTAACATGTCTAAATAACTAAGAATAATCAGTGAGCAGCTCCGCAGGCCTGAGGTCTGTGGATGCTCCTGAACAACAGAAGAAAGCAGTGAGAAGCATCCAGCTCTGACGCCTCTGTGTGCTTGTGTTGTTAACTACAGTTCAAGGACATGAAGAAATGTGCCGCTGGCTCTTGGTGCATGTATTCAGGGCTCAGTGAGACCCTCTCATCCTTCCTGGCTGTGTTAATGTCCTGCCCTCTGTCTTGTGATGAACAGAGCCAGAAGTGATTCATCAGCACTCTGCTCTTTTCGCCAAATGTCCCGGGCCTCGATAAAGGCCGAGCAGCCGTGAATGAAAATAGATGCTTTCAGGAACCCTATCTCATGCTAAAAACTCTCCACTGACGCCATCCCCGCCTGCCTCTGCTCCGCCTTGCTGCCGTGTGTTGCTGCTGTTGCGGATGGAAATGGACTGGCTGGCCAGTTGGCAGGCTGCCTGTCTGGCTGGCCACCCAGTAATGGATCTGTTTGAATGAATTAAGAAAGGGCCTTGGCTTTATAAATATCCACAGATCATGTGTCCGATAATTGTCTTCACTTCAGCTAAACAGCGGTCATCTAGGTGGTTCATAACATCCAGCACAGGTATTTTTACACCAGCAGGCAGTGAGCTGGACTCACATTCACATGGAGGGCCTTGACTTGCACTTTGATGCTATTCATTCCTCACATTTTAATGGCAGGAGCATACTTACACAACAATGACACCTTAGCTAATATCACACATATTCTAAATCATGTCATTGTTGTCAACCTTTGAGTCGACTGCTTTCCTGTAAGCAGACGCACCAGAATGCAGTACAGTATGTGTGTGGCATGACTTATCTTTTTTTTTTATATTTAAGTGTTTACTAAGAGGCTGCGGTGATGACATCCATTATGATTCATCCTTTCAATTGCTTCCTAACAATAAACACCTCTATTCATAACTGAGCAAAACCACAGATTAAACAATGATTAGAAGTATATTTTAAGGCACTTATGTAACTTAATTTGTATGTGAGTTCAATAGCATACTTTGATCTACATTTTTGATCATTGACAAT
The DNA here is from genome assembly GCA_029721515.1 of Synanceia verrucosa. Taxonomy (NCBI): domain Eukaryota; kingdom Metazoa; phylum Chordata; class Actinopteri; order Perciformes; family Synanceiidae; genus Synanceia; species Synanceia verrucosa. The sequence continues at coordinate 9,903,773 of CM056564.1, read as the reverse complement.
ACAGTGTTAAACTAATGATTAAAAAGATTCAATGGATGACCGAGGGTTTAAAAGGAAACATCTGAAAGTACATCTTCCAGCACTCAAGAATCCATATCATGTTTTCCCCTCACATGAATACAATCAAAAGCCCACAGAGCACCCACATCTTGAGGATATTTCTGTCTCTCTCATGACTTGCGTAGGTGGCGTTTGTACCATATGTGACCTCTAAGACACCCACTTATCTAATGAATAAAACATTGACTTCTTGAATTAGAAACTATGAACAGGAACAGCGAAACATTAGCCGCTGTTGTTTACGGAGTCACTATATCCGTGAAAAATAAAGAGCATTTCAGATGCCTAGTGAGTTTCTTTTTGAAGAGCCACATGCAGTCGGCTTGAAAACTGTGTCCAGCTCCTCCTACATCATTGAGTTAAGCTCCTGCTTTAAAGCGCCGACTCTGGGAGTGCCCCAGTTAAACCAGTAGCTGAGATCAAATACAGTCCCCACACTCCACCAACACACTACTTTTAGCACTCAATCACCTCCAGCTTTTTTCTGTTTTGGGTGCCCTGGCTATACATTCACATCCAGATGAGCTCTGCACCCTCACACTGTCACCAGTCATTTCTTATGCAGAGTCCCTCTTCAATTTGTCAACCCACTCTGGAGCACACCAACAAACTGCTGCTCTGATTGATTAAAGTGGGAACTGCAATCACTGGATCACTGTTCCCAAACACACCAGGATCTGCAGTAACAGCACACACTGTGTTCCTCTGCCAGGTGTGCATGATGCACCCTGTATGAGCTCATATAAAACTAGTGAGTCGTACCCCAATATATCACAGGAAAAAAATAACTGTCAGACAACAAAACCATCCAGAAAGCCACACAATGTTGAGAGTCAACACTTTAATAGACCTACACATACAGAAGCTGAGAAAAAACACAAAGCATGAAGCATTATGATCACACAGCAGCTACCACCCCTGTTGTAGCTAAAGGAGCTAGCCTCTGTTCATTTTTTCTCATAGGTTTCCGCCCTACTTGTCCACCATCATAATCAATGCCAGACCTCTGCTGTCAAGCAACAGAGGGAACTCCATATGATCTTACAGGCCGACCCCATCTAATATGCCATAAGAAGAGCATGAGGTGATCTACTGTACTGAGGTATACAGTAGAACAAAATGGGATCAATTCAGATCAAATAACAAAGGTCAAAGTCATCGATGACTGATGATGCGGTTATTATAAGGCATCATACAAGTACAGATCAAACACCAAAATCAGTCTCTTGGACAAATATTAAAGAGACCCTCATTTTCTGCATGATGCACTAAAGGTTTAAATGGCAAGAAAAATGATGGTGAGCAAGAACAGCAATGTGGGATTTTAACGATAAACACTCCCACCTGTCTTAACGCTCTTCAAAACAAACCCCAAACATCCCTGATAGTCCTTTAGACTGCGACAAAGCCCTCTCCTTAGAATAACCTGAGGTGTATGAGGCCTTGCATGAGGCCTCTCTAAAAATCTATGAATAATGAATATTACTAACCTGCCATTAATCTTTAAGCAGCCACTGTGTACAAACAATAAGTTGGGTATTGAGTTTCAAACGGTCCCACAAAGCGATATGAAGCCCATGTGAATGCTCGTGTCACTCATGGACTGTTACTTGCGTAAGAGTTTTCAGTAAACGACCATACAGGTTTTTCTCTTTGTGGTCATGCAAAGATCTGCCACAGTATAGAAAAGAACAGGAGTGAGTAAATGTTTGATAACATTATATAGTGGCAATATTCAGGGATGGGAGTAAATTGGGGACACAAATGGCTTCTTCCTCATTTCCTAGCCCACTACTTCCAGCACCTCACTCTGACCACACCCATCTACAAACTGGACCTTTATTTTGATCTCAACAAAACTACACCTCTGTAAAGTTTTGTGAGGGCATCTTGCACAACTGTGACATTATGACAGAAATATAAACACCTGGTAAAGTACATAGTATAATTCCAGGTACATGATGACACAGAATGTAATCAATAGCAGCCACACACCGTCACCACCATTAAGTGGTTAAGTTAAGTCTCCCCAGTAAAGAAGTAGATTACCTTTTAAGCTCCAGTACAAGGGGATCTGTCAGACAAAGTGTACCCTTGCACCTCCATCATGATGGCTGGCCTGGAGCTCTGGGATGTAACTTCACGAGCCCGCGAGGCAATCTCTCTGGCACAGAGGGGTTGTGTCTTTATACTGGCTAGAGGACAAAGGCTCCTTATAATATTAAAACGCCCTTTGGAAATGTCATGAGGAGGGACCCTTAAGGGGCCTTTACTAGCCTGAGTTAGAGAAATAAAAGGACCAAACTCCTTGAGCAGAAATTATGGTCCAATACCTATTCTGAATATGCTCAAAGACATACATACTGTACACAGTGATCCATTATTACAAATAATTAATTATTTTTTTCCCTAAAATGTACAGCAGATCACAAGTACAGCCCGTACACTGAATCACTGAAGCCTTTGTGGAGAGGGAATGCATATCGGTGGATCGCTCAGGTCTAACCCTTTGGTCATCTTGTGGGAGGAGAGGGTCAATCTCCTTACATAATTGTTTTCACAGATTGGCTAAGCTCATTGACTGTTGTGTTGTGCTACTAATCCTTGCCCACCACCATTGTACATCTGTGTGAGCATGTGCGGCATTTCCTAGTTAGCGTCATTCTTTATGTGTGATTATATGGTGAGTGAGTGATTAAAATCACTGTACTGGTCCAGCAGTCAGGAATGCAACGGTTCGGTTCTTCAGGTAAGTTTGATCAGCTGTGATGTGGCAGTAGCATAAAAACAGAGAGCAGTGCTGCCTGCACACCCAGGCCTGCACTGAGTCCAGGACCACAGACAGCTCCTGCATCCAGACTCAGCCAGTCCTGGCTCGTCACATGTGGCTTCAGTGGAAAAGTGGGGATGATTGTCACCATCGAGCTATACCAGGGGACACCGGAGCAGAGCCCGGGCCAGATGAGATGCTTAATTGGCTGAGTGGTGAACTGTAAACATGCAGCTTGTGGAGAACCTGGACCTGCATGGTCTCATTTGTTTTCCATGTGGCTGTGCCGTGCCAGAAAGCAACATTAAAACAAACTCCCACTGAGCTGGGCTCATTCAGGTCATCATAAAGGTGAGATCATGTCTGCGTCTTTTATCAGGCTGTATATTTAAAGCATAGTTTTTTTCCACTTGCAGCCTCACTTGTTATAGCATAATAGGACAGTGCACTATGTCCACTTGTTAGGTCACAGAAACTAAACAATAATCATGTCATACTGTGGTATTTAGTGAATAAGGTGAATTTAGTGAAAGGAAGGAAGGAAGGAAGTGTGTGGTGGTCTTGCCCTTTGAGATAAACACATTCCTTCACATTTCCTCCCTCCACCACTCATCCATTAGTGCTGTCAAATGTTTGCAAGATCAGTTTTGACTGATAGATTTTTAAAAAAAGGGGCCTTTTCTCATACCTCCTCCACCTCCACCACTGCTCGATTTTACCGCATTCTGTGCATTTTTTTTGCACACAGGCCCGACGCCTTCCTCTTCTCCTGCTCCTATACCGCCTACATTGAAATGTTTACAACCGTGCTGGTGCAGTGACTGTCACGGTATGTCCAGGTGCTGGACATCGATATGTCGCAACGACGAGGAGCTGAGTGACACTGAGCTGCTGCTGCTGCTGTGAAACAAGCAGAGACGCTGCACAGTGAGCTTCCCAAAGCAAAGCATGACATTCACCATCCTGTTCCCAAGGACATCTCTCTGGTGCACCTTTGTAGCCTTAACGCGCCCTTCTCCCTCTCTATTATATTAGAAATGCCGCAATGAAACACACACACACACACACACACAGACACACACAGAGACACGCAGACACACACTGAGGAGCCTGATTGCTAAACACGGAGGAAGATTAGCGTATATGTGTGCGCGCTCCGGGGCAGGTCTGTGCGCGTACCGGTGGCAGCGCGCTACGTGTGGAAGTGTTTAGCTTGCAGACCCTGGGGTGACAGGAGGGGTAAACAGGGGAGGAGGTGAGCAGGTGTCTTTGCCAGCCCTTACCTAAAATCGCTATATGGATGAATGATCCAGTATCCGGCCGTCTGGACCCGCTCCTGCTCTTTCTCCACGGCTTTCTGACTGCCGAACATACGCAAGGAGAACTTATTGACTCCGGGCTGCATCATGGCCCCAAATTGCCTCTGCATGAAACCGTGTTGCCTGGCCGCCCCGTCCAGATCGTCAAAGCCGACCATGGCCTCCTCCCGCTCCCCCTTGAAGCCCACGGAGTTGCCGTGCTCCTTCGTGTTCTGGCTCCCCGTGTTATTTTTCTGTATCGAGTCTTGCCTCTGAAAAACATTATTCCCATCCGATTTCTCCTCCTTGCTGCTGGAGAACGAATTAGATTTGTCTTCCATGGTGCTCTTAGTTTTTCCCTTTCTCTCTTGGTGGCAAAGCTTTCCGACTCCGGGCTCCGGGAGGGCTGCGCGCAAAACTGGAGAGGAGCTCTCCTTCCTTTCCCTTTTGTCTCCTCTTGTATATTTATATATATATTATGCCCTTCAAACTGTTCAGCTCCTCTGCCTTCAGTGCGAGTGCTGCAAACTGAGCCAGAGTGCCGGAGAGCCCCGTGGATCAGGTTTCTTGGGTTACCGCCATCTACCGACGGACCCGGCTTCTGCCGTCCAAAGCTGCTGCTTCAGCCTCGCTCCGCACGGCACTGCGGTTTAACTGGCACATGCCCCTGCACCTTATTTACATAATGGAGCTGATGATAGCACCCCCTCTTATTAAACCCTCCTCTCCTCTGTCACCGGGATCACTCATGATGTGAAGGAGCTATAGGAGGAGGAGCAGAGGAGTAACATGAAGTTAATGGAGACGAGTTGGTTTAAAGCACACAGCCTGCAGCCTCCTGAGGCTCTGCTGGCTGCAGGGCTGCTCCCACTGAGCTGATCACAAGGGAAAACACACTGGATGTAGGTGTGATCATAGTTGGAGCCCCTGGTCATGTGTGGAAACTAGTCTGAGCATCTTGTGGAAATCGCAAATTTCAAAACAGACAGAGAAAACACTTCAAATCATCTGCATGGTTCAAACCAAACTGAGTTAGATGTAAAGTCACTCATCTCCTGATCCATAAAGCATCTACAAACTTTGTTAGATCAACATATCAGCTTTTCTTGGCAGCTTGCTGTAATTGAATTGTACGCTTCATTGGTGTTTAGAAAGCAGCCACCTGTAGAGGCGACATGGGACACCAGGCCACAATGTACTGAGATTATACAAGCTGTAGAGACATATCCTTTACTGAAGAGTACTGGGTTATCAGCTGTAAAACACACCCAGCACTTTAAGTACTAAAAGTAACAGTTCATACACTGTATCATCATTCATGCCAAAACATTTTTTACTTTTTACTGTTTTTGGGAAAGGGAATAAGATTAAAGAGAGACAGTAAAGTGGGAAGGAATATTTATTCCAGAGAAAGCAGAGAGCAGAATGAACCAGCAGATCAACCAGGATGTACAGCAGATTGTTGTATATATGAGTTTATACTGTGCTTTTTACTGCACATCTTTCATGAAACATATTTATGAAATACCATGCATTGTTTATTGAGTAAACTTCCCAACAAAAAAATAGTATAATTAGCTCCAAACAGCATCAGTAATAATAATTAAAAATACATTGCTCAATACTATACATACTCACAGGAGAGTACTTTTAAAGTAAAACTTAAAGCACCTTTTATTACTTTAGCACTTTTACTCAGGTAAGATTTCAAATGCAGCACTTTTATCTTTAAGTGAGAACTTTTCCTTTGAAGTATTACTACTTTAACTTAAATAACGAATCTGAATACTTTATTGCTGTGAGTACACAGACATATATTTGATTTAATCCATATATTGTTTATTGTGAATTTTTCATTTGAACATTGCTGCTAGAAAGAAACAGCCTTTATGGGGATCTACCGGCAGAAATGGACTATAACATTAATAACTCCTCACTCTGCAACATGCTGAACCTTCAGGAGATGTTTCAGTCGCTCTGCTGGTCTTCAACCTCACCGCTAGATGCCGCCAGATCCTTCACCCTGCCGATTTAATCAATATGTGTATATGAAACCATTTAGAGCTTTTATAAAAAAAAAAATCTTTATGAAATAAATAATAATGGAAACACTGGAGCAGTCAGAGATTTTTCCATAAATGTGACATTACAGAGCCACAGTGAACACAACCACAGCTGGCTGTGCTCATCCTTGGAGAGGACATTAGCTCAGATATATTGCATGTTTGGTGCTGGTGGATTATTATGTAATGATCCAAATGTTATCGTAATTGAAACAGACATCCCTTGATTTTTTTGTGCATTTTTTCCCTCTCAGCTGGGTCTGTGTTGGGTTGGATTAGTTGGCATGCCAACTGTTTCCCTATACACAACGCTTGTGTAACTTCAGTTGCACAGTTAATATGGCAGGGAGGAGTACTGACAGAGAGAGAGAGAGAGAAAAAATGTTGCATAAGATTTATGGCTTAAAGTAATACTGATATTGAGCAAAGTGCAAATCTCAGACGGCCCATTCACATGTCAGGGAATCAATACAATGAGAATGAATTTACAGGTAGGGAAATGTGCGTCACGTGATCCAACTCACTGTTACTGAGGAGCAAGAGCAGGAAACATATTGAGATGTCAATATTCAGACTTATAACCTCAAACACCTGGAAATTTACATGAAACAGTTGAATATATGTTTAAGCTGATCACAGAGGGATTTAATCCTGCTTTATGTTATAGTAGAGAAAATGCAGAGAGCGAGTGAGCCAAATATCCAGCTTCCTGCATGACAAAATGTGTTCCTGATTCCTCCTGATGGTCTCATTGGCCCTGCTGAAATTGCATTGTGTCTCTAAGATTACATCCAGTCATCTCTGCTTACAGTCAATAGCTCATCTGGACATGAAACATTACATTCCCCCGCTCTGCCAGCCATCGCTCAGGACACAAATAGCATCGTCCAGCTACAGGATGGCAGCTTTGTGTTACCATGCCCCCACTGGCCCCTTTTCATTTTCTGCAAGTCATTCAATGTATAGTGAGTTTATCCCTCAGAGAGGCTCCGCAACAAGATGGAGAAAAAGGCTTTTGTTCATTTTGAAAGCTATACTGGGAAACCTCATGTGCCTCATTTAAGAAGTACTGTATCCATTGCAGAGCAAATTTTAGAGGTAAAAGTTGTAAATCACCCCTAGTGTCACTGAAATATCTGAGAGAGCCAAGCTCAATAAGTGACACAAATTAAAATCCAAATCTTCCACCTCCTGGGCCGGGCATGACTACTAATGCACTTGTCCTCTTTGGACTCTTGTCCCATGACTGACTGCTTTAATTAAACCATGATTGGGGCTGGGAAGATGGTAGTGTTGTAATAGGATTGCAAGCTTTGGTCCGTCTCCAGCTGAGACTATCAGGGTATCATGGACCTCAGGGATGATGCGGAGGCATTGGGATGGGGACCAGCTGAGGCCAAGGTTGACTTAATCAGCAAACTGACTGGTATAAACAAATGAGAGCATTATGAAACTCAGTCAAGAAGATGATTAGGATAAAATGATGCCGTGTAGGTTATGTAAACATCAAAACGAGCAACCAAATCAATGGAGAGTACAAAAACATGCACCTTCCCATTGCTGCTCTTCCACCAGTGAGCATTTTCTCTGATCTATGAGCCCAAATCCACTGCAGCTGCAAACCAATCAGTGTTCCCGTTACAATAAAAACACTATATCTGTCAATATCTCATCAAAAATCATTTAGAACAGGACAGCAGGGTTGGGACTTGATGCATCATTCAAATAAGTAAACCAGTTACGTGTCAGTGGGGTTAATGTGACAGCTGGCATTAGCATATCGTAATTAGATCCACACAGCCGAACTCTTGTTTAACCTCTCCAGATTATGCAGCCACAAGGCTCCAGCTGCACTTAACCTTTAAGCTTATAGCCATGAATTAAACGCTCATCAGCTGCTTATCAACACCACATAAGACAGTCTGCGCGCCTCAAAGCTAACAAGGTATTGACACCTTGTCATGGCTGAGGTGAGAGCTACGGACACCATTTCAATGTGTCGGCGGGATGTAGCCGTCATTTAATATCCCATTCCGCCAAAATCCAAGTTGGTCGAATTTTGTTTTTGACAACATAGCTTGTGAGACGTATGATATTCCTTCATGTAAGTTGTGATCACAAGTCTTTAACATGGTCTGTGTAGAGCCACGACTTAGTGACTCCTTAAATAATCAATAATAAATACAAGGTGTTCATATGGTTTCATCAACATGGCCTGTGTGTAGCCACTGAAACTAGAACATTTCAAAAAAACGCTAAACAGGTTTGAAGTATGTAATGTATACTGAAAGAAAGTCAGTATGAACATGTAGACTATTGTTCCACAGTGAAGGATGAATGAACAAAAAAAAGGAGCGACTCAGAACTGCAAAATCTCAAAATGATTTCTTAATGATGATGAAAAAAAATGAATTGAATGAAACCAACTGGAAAATTAAATTTAATTTCTGTTTGTGAAGTCTGATGCCTCAAGGATCACAGGTTAATTGTTGGGTAACGTCTTATTGTCACTTCTGCTTGTTTTCCACATCTTGTGCTAAAACAATAAATTAAAAAATAATGAATACTATTATTTACTATCATGTAGTAAGGACTGAGACACAGCAGCAGTTTGGTCATAACACCATAGTGGGCTGCCTGCTTAACCTGGCTGTGTGTGTGTGTGTGTGTGTGTGTGTGTGTGTGTGTGCGTGTATATATACATACACTATATATACATACACTATCAAAATACTCTGCGTGAAAATATTGTATCAATACACAAACCTATCAGTAGCAGAGTATCAGTCTTTTACTGTATAAATTAACCTGTAAACAGTCAGCCTTAAAGCTACAGTGAGGTATGAACTACTAGTGTCATATGAAACTAGAAATCCCGTGCAATCGATTGATACCAATATTGTCACGTTATCTTATCGGGAACAATGCTAAATAAAAGCTAAACGTCCAGATTTACATAAAAATTGTCAAAGATGACTTTGGAAACCGTCAGAGACCCTCAGTCTTGACTGATTACTGTCTTTAAAACAGGTTGTAGCAGGCTCAATCTGAGATATTGTCCTTATATTATTAAACTAGAAAACTTATCTAAGTGATCTGTATCAACCATTTCCTGTTAGCACGTCTAGAAGAATGCTAAATAACGCTCTTAACTAAGAAAAACTGGCATTTTCCCCTTGACCTCTGACCTCATGAAAAAAAGAATGAAAGCTGTGTCTATATCATAGATATATATTGAATCAATATATGTCTGCAGCTACTTTAATGATGGATTTGGACTTCATGCGTGTCTGTTTTGCTCAGCTCTGACCATATTTCTAGTAGTGGCACAGAATATGCATAGCCTTTAAGCTACCTCCTTTCTCCAAAAAATGAAAGTTATTTACTTTAGATGCTTTTGACCTCTTGAAGAGACTTGATTCAGTGGAACACATGTTGCAGGTCAGTCAAAGTGACACAGTTACAGGCACCTCTGGTCTGAGGACACAATCAGGTGTTGATGCACCATTGACAGCCTTCCACTGCCTAATTCCAGATTTGTGGCAGACACAGTGTCCACTTGCTACGCGTAGTAATCCCAAAGGATTGGCAAGTATTTTTAGTAATGGATTTACTGACGTCCGTTGATCCCTTGATGGGTGGCGTCTTTCAGAGCAGTCATGGACGACCCCAGCCCTGCTGAGCACAGTGTTTACCAGTATGCACGTGTGTGTGTGTGTGTGTGTGTGTGTGTGTGTGTGTGTGATCCAACAACAGTGCTTGAATAGTAGAGTAAAACCAATGTTTACCTCCATACTAACTTAAAGTTGCTCTGTTTCTGATGTTATCTGAAACCAGTCGTGATGAAAAGCAAACAAGGATGTGATGAGGATCTCCTCACGCTGACCTCACGTCATCCCTCTGAAAGCTCAAAAATGTTGGTTTGTTGGACTGAGTTTGCTTTCCTGCTGCGGTTCCTGCCATCATTTCTGCTCCATATTGTGCACCCTGCAGGAAACTGTAGTGATGAGATTACAATGAGGTTGGCCAGCTGCTAGGTTGATGCACTCTACCTACTGAACTGAAATAAGAGATGTTGAGGAAATTAGTGAGTGTAAAAATTCTAATTTGACGTGTGTGTGTGTGCGTGGGCGTGTGTATTTATTTGGAGATGGAGGATGTTTTTGTTTTTTTTTTTCATTTATTTTTCCATTGTTGTTTTTAGGCATTTTGAACTGTGAAATGTACAAAAAATGCCATACAAATAAAGTCTGATTTGATTTGATTTGATTTATGTTTTAAACATTGCTTCTACACATAAGCACCCTGCTAATGAGTCTGTAATTGCTGTGTTCACACCATCACACTAAATGAAAATGTTCACTTCCCTGAATCTTTGGAAACTTCTTTGTGAAGTTAGAAGAAAAAAAACTTTTCTCTTCCTACTAGCTGTGTGCAGTTTAGGACTCAGAGTCCTGTCTGTCACTGATAATATAAGAACATAGACTGTACTAGTGTGGCTGTCTTTTCTCTCTGACGTACCTGTTGCATGCAGTGTTTTTACCCCACAGTGGAGCCTTACATTTATATTTATGTCACTGTATATGTCATTATGATCCCTTGATATAATAACCAACTGATATAAGCAGTGTCAAAATAACGTCAATAAGTAACCATAACTGCCAGACTTTATTATAACAGTGTGTCTGTTTAGGATGCATCAGTGATCTGTCTGTGGTTCAGCTTTTAAACCTCCTCATGTCTGAAATGTCCTGTATACATGTCCTCCATGCTACTGTATGAGTAAGTTGAAACCCTGGAGGAAAACAACGGCTGGCGGAACATGAGAGGAATCTAAATGTTAATTATGGCTCTGAAAAAGTCAAATCGCCTAAACGTTGAAAGCCAGAGATTTTAGGGGCTGTTGGGAAAAAAAATCCCACAGTAATCCATGGTGATCTGAAGTGCTGTGGTTGACAGCGCAGACTGCAGCCAGCTGCAGACAGATGAGTAAGTGCATACACTTGTATATGTGTGTGTCTGTCTGCGCTCGAGGGCAGGGACAGGGAGGAGGGAATTACTTTAGATGATTTCAGAACGTTTTAGGGTAAGAGGATACGATGAGTTCCCAGTCCAGGGCTGGGGGAATGAAGTGAAGGGTACTCTACAGAAGCGCAGACGTAACCTGTGACGCCATCCAACCTCTGACTTATCCCCTCATTTCCTGTGTAACACTGAGCTCCCCTGTCAGCTATTCCTACCAACCTATATTTTTAGTTGTGGCACTCCAGGCCTCCCCTGATCTGCCCCTTTTATTCTCCTGTTAACCCTCACCTCGTCATCTGTCCTCCTAACCTCCAGCCCTTCACTCATCGCTATATTTCTCAAGTTCCCTCATAGAGGCAAGGCTTCCTGGTGTTTTGGTCTGCTGCCTCAGCAGCCCAGCAAGGTTAAATCTCCCAAAAAATAGGTTCCTGCCGCTCTGCCACACTACCACATGCAGTGCTCTCACCTTGGAAGACTGATAATGTTGAGGACAGATTATATATTTTCAAAAGAGGTAAAATAAAGACAATGCATGTCCTCAGCGAAGTTTGTTCAGATTACAGATGTCTCAGGAGTGATACTAGCAGTGGTCGAGGAAGAGTCAAGGTCTTTCACACTGTCAAAGTCTCTTAATCTTTGAACTTTCTTGCCTTGAATTCAGCCCGTTAGGCAGTTTTTAATCCAAACAAGCTGCCCCCAACGAGCTCCACCAATCAAATGATGACGTACAGGGTCTGCAAATCCTCACGAAGGAGACAGGATTTGTCTCAGTGTTGTTTCAGACGTGATAAGAAAGTCCCTGATTCACTCAGATCCCAGGAGGAATGAAGTCAGTTCATGAGGTTTGTTTAAGACAACGACAGATCTAACATCAGCGTTACTGTCATAGTTTTAGCCACTCCTACTATCTGTAAGAACGTTGTACTCACCAAGTGCTTTCACACACACACACACACACACACACACACACACAAACACACACACACACACACCAATATTAGTGTTGCAATGCAGCTGTGTGCAGCCCACTGGCAAGACTTAGGGAGGTGTAGGAAGGACAGATCCACACAGATTTTGGATGCTTAACAATAAACATAACTTAAAAAAAAAAAAAAAAGTCCACTTATGGGAAATGCCTATTAAAATGTAAAAAGGTGGAAGTATGCTCACAGATAATCAAGAATAACTTGACTATCGCTATTGATCAGAGAGTCTCATGTGGGCCATCTGTCTCCTAATCATCTCCAGCTCAACTGCTTTATGCTGGACCAGGCTGGGCATTATTATGTGTCATATTAACATTATAACAGATGCAGCACTTAATAAATATGAGCGACCTCACGGTTGCTTTTAAATATCTATTTGCCTCCATATAGCAGTGCTAAAATATACTAACCACACAGTGTGTTTTGCAGTAAATATTGCACACAGAGCACTTTTCCGAATACTGAATTACAGAGTTGAATGTGACATGTGTCTCTGCGTGTCTTGTACTGATGATGAGCTGCATCAGTAGCACAGTAAACAAGATGTTGCACCTGACAAACATGCCGTCGCCGCTGCTGCACTGGAATACAAATAGAATTCATTTGGTTTCATTTCTCTCACATCCCAGGTGGTGAAAAGAGATTCAGCATGCACTCAGGGCCTTAACACAGCAGATACATTGCAATTTGCGAGCTGTAAAACAATATCATTGAGCATAAATGAGTCCATTTATTGTGCTTTGTGATACAAAATCAGTTACTGATGAATTGCATTGGTTTAGATTTCCGCCGCTGCCTAAACCAATGCAATATTTATTGTGCTCTCTGTTTGTGTGATAAGAACCTCCAGCTATACCGTCAGGATCCCTTAATGTTTAATTGACCATTAGGAATCAGTTTTTTTTTAAACAGACATTTTTCTTTATTTGTGAATGATTTATTAATAGCTTGGTTAGCTTCATTGCAGTGGTGAGAAGTTTTCTCTAATGTGGAGCAGTGGAGGTGAAATTGTGACCACAGGGTTGCTATTTTCATCTGGAAACAGAAGAACAGAAAAAAACAACTTCTGCATAATATCATTTTCTGTGGTGCCATAAAGTGTCTATCGTTTATATTGTTATATCTTTTCAACACACATTAGAACTAAGAGGTCAGAGACGAAGCTTTAAATCCAGGTTTAAGTCCTTTGATCTCCCGCTTATGAATAATTAAGAAGCCCACAATGGCAAGGTGCCCCAGTTCGATCTCAGGCTAATGAATCTATCACTAATGACTCACTTAGCTCATCAGAATTGACATCACTAGACCCAACATTTAACCAACAACACTTCAGCATGAGCTTTAACTGTTAGCTGGAGGCGTCAGAGCTCCTCTTCTGTCTCATCTGCAGCAACTCTTATTTCCCTGGAGGAGTCAGTTATATTATCCTGCTTGTCTCATTCTTTGAACATATTGCGACTTTAACAGGCAGGAAGTTAGATTGACTGACTTAATCTTGTTTTTACTGCATTTTAATCCCCATTCTCTTTGGGTAGGTTTATCTCATCTGTTTCGTGTGTCATTTATTAGTCAAGCATAATTTGCTGGTACCTAATGCTGCCACCTGTCATGTTGTGCACCACAGTGACACTTTTTAATGCTCTTACTTCTTTCGATATGGACATTCACCCTCTACCCAATACAAAAGTGAAAGAAGCAGCCAAATCAAACTTTAAACAAAATAAAAAAATTAAATTATTTTTTAATTAACTCATTGAGTGCCATTGATGTCTATATATGTCATTTAAAATCCAACGCTTGAGTGCCAGTGACGTATATATACGACGGCTTGCATAAGAGGGTGCTCTCATGCACTCTGTGAGTAATTTTGGGGCTTATGGGATACATAGTATTAATATAAAGAGAGGGTATAAGACATAGACATATATGCATAAATGCTGCATTGAGCGATGACAATATGTCAACGTCCCCGCCATATTGGATGTGGCAAGAGTGAACTGAAGAGAGGCTGCATGTGACTGTACAGTTCAAACCAGATATTTGAGTATAGATATGTGTCATATGTATCAGAGGTGGCAAAACTACTCACATTCTTTACTGAGGGTAGAAGTACAGCTACTTGAAGTAGAAGCACTGATTCAACTCCTTTACTTAAGTACACGTAAGAAAGTATAGGTTCTGATATTTACTGAAGTACAAAAGTAAAAAGTAAAAATGAATTTTTAACTTCATGATACATGATGTCTCTTTTGATAACTCAGGAAAATTTTTAAAAAGTACTGGTACAGAAAAAAAAAACACTGAACACAATCTTGTTTTGCTGCAAGCCAAATTTCTGACAGAATAATAAAAACTGTTTCCCAAATATGTCAGAGAGTGTGAATGACTGAATAAAAAGCATGAACTTAAATCACTCTGTAGAAAGGCGCTTTATGAAGTTCGATCCATGTCCTTACATGACAGATGTGGCAGAGCTGCCACATCTATATGGTGGACACCCTGACGTATCGCAGCAACGGGCTAACCCGCTCAATGCGGCGTCTATGTATATATGTCTATGCTGTAAACCACCAAGACCAAAGCAGGAAGCAGGAAGTGGAGACGTCGGGATCAGAGAGTAGAGCGATCGTTATCTGGAAAAGAAGTGGTGTCTTTGGTGAAAGTGGCATCTACTCAACTTCAGATAAAACAAGAATGGAACAAAGTAAAACCAAACTTTTTTTCATGCTGAAATAGAGTCTCTTCTTTCATTTGAGCTGTTCCCAGAAGCTCTGAGCTAAATGCTAGTGCTAGCACTGCAACATCCTCACAATGCTAACACGCTGATATCTGGCCAGTTCGTCATCTTAATTTAGCTTTTATGGCATGCTAACATTTGCTAATTAGTGTCATAGCTGAGGCTAATGGGAATATTATTTGTTTTATAGGTATTTGGCCATGTACCAAGTTATGGACAAACAAAAAATTTGAACTGGAACTGGAGCTAAGAGGGGAAAAAAAATCAAAGGAGCACCAAAGAAGGAACATGAATGTTTGTGCCAAATATCACAGTGATCCATCCAGCGGTTGTGGAGATATTTCAGTCTGGACCAAAGTGGTGGACCAGCATAACCATCCAGAGCTACGAGGCTAACGTGGCTCAAAAAGGCTAACCACCTTAGAGATGCTGTCATTGTTAAGATGATAACCAATGCATACTGACAGCTATTAATATCATTATTATTATTATTATCATCATATCTGGTTATAAGCAGATTAATAAGCCAGCGAGGTGGAGCTGGAGAAGCAGGATAATAAGAGGTGTCTGAGGAGCTGAGACAGGTATGTTTAGCGTGAGTGTGAGTAATGTTGATCATATGTGACTAATAATTATCTCTTCCTGTGTTAGTGATGTAGATTACATCTAATTATCTACACATAATGCAAAGAATTCATCACTGCAGCGTGCAGCAAAAATATCTGACATGCAAATGAATCAAAGCACTCAGGAAAAGTCCCGGCTGCTTCTGGAGGTGTTGTTGTCGCCGCCGAATCGAGAGTTCACAGTATAAATGTTGGTTCCTGGCAAACTAAAGCATTGTTCATAGAACTGTGGGCAGCGACTCTCAGCCCTCAAGCTCATACAAGCTGATTATACACTACCTGGATGGCTCGAGATGGCAAGGAGTCAAAGTAAGCAAGTGGCTGGTGAAGACAGTAGAATATGAAGCCAGGCAAAGGACTCACAGGAGCAGGCAGACAAAACCAGCTCATGTCTGTAAATGTTTAGTTAGCTCTGGACAGATAGTGAGACAGAGGATTCCAATGCAATGTTCAGTCTGTGCCTCAGAATGAGTTAGGGCTCTTTAAATCAGTGAAGACCTTGATAGCATCTGAATATTTTCATCTCCTCTGTTTTATGCATACAAACTAAACTGTAGCAGTAGTTATACTACTTTATATGCCCTACTTTATATGAAGCCATATTCTGATAGTTTCATCCAGTCATGACATCCGAAAACTCTGCATGAAACTCCATCAACTCCTTAAAGTCCAGGTCCAGTCTGAATAAAAATATAATCTGAGACATAATTTGTGGTAGAACTATGAAAATCCTGGCCACAGAAGGGGAAAACAACACTTGAACGGTTTAACTACAACATGCAGCACTAGTGTGTACATATTCTATTTAAGTTTACGAGCTTTTATTTTGTAACTTGTATAATGTGTGCAAAAAAATATTGATTTTCACTTTAGCTGGTCTGTAAAGATATCTCAGCTCTATGGTTACATCCTCAACATTTGCAGTTTTTGTCAAGTGATCTTGAGCTCCTGGAGGGAATAAAACAGATTTATTTTAAGAAATTCAGACAGTTTCTGTTTGACCATTTTTATCCCTCTAACTAGCATAGCATCTGCCTTATTATGATGTGTGTGCATAAGAATATCAACGGTAGAAAAATATGATTTGAATCCATTTTATATAAATAAACTGATCCCCGTTGAATATGATGTTTGTCAATTTTAAATCTAATTTTGCAAGTGTGAAAATTCTGTTTACATTCATGGAGAAGTTTTGACTGTAAAAGGGACCACAATTTACTAAATGAACATCATCAGACTTGATATCACTGAAGTATGAACTCAAATGAGAAGTAGACTCATTCTCTCATTGACAACCAGAGGAGTCGCCCCCTGCTGGTTATTAGAAAAAAAATGCAAGTTATCTACTGTGATTGCAAACTTAATTTATGAAAATGTGTCATAATATAAAGACCACCACCATATGTATTAAGTGTGAGTAAAACAGTGATGCACATTTGCATTCATCGCTATACCTAATTTCCAACAGCATGTATGAATAGCGCTATGGCACCATTTTTGTGTAATTTTGTCACTACCTCACATATTTTTCCAAAATAAACTGTTGATTAACAATCAGTACAGTATTTCTAATATAATATTGTGATACTCAGGTGCATCGATATGTCCTTAACCTATTTTAGGGGCTGATCTCTTCACTGGTTTAAAGGAATTTCCATTTTTGATAATTTACCTGTTACTCTCATAAGAAACGGTCAAATAAAGGAAGGTTTGGGACAAAGCCTTTATTAATTACAACAATAAGCACCCTACACTTTAAATATGTGTTGAAATTAACTTGATCAATATGAGGTCTTTTTATCATTATATTGCATTTTGATAGGTTAGAACATTTTGTTCTTGCAAAAAGTAATTATATACATGAAGAAGAGGAGCAAAGTTGATAATCATAGTCACACAGACACAAAATATATCAGTTTCTTAGGGATAGTGGTTGCTCCCTTCTCCGATCTATCTATTGCCTTCTCTTCCAAGCATTCAATAAATCTGCTTTGGCGGGACAGACGATGACTCAAAGTCGGTCCACCGACTTACATCATACAGCCATGCATCACGTGAAAAAAACGTTTGGCTCTGCAGCTGTAACTTCATTGACAGCGAGCTATCAAGGAACACAGAAAGGCTCCAGCTGAGTGGATGCGAACTGTCGCTGTATTTCAGAGTCGCCGGTTGCGGGAAGCTGCCAGCGTCCCGCCATTGACTGATGTTATAACCATGAGGAGGCTTTCAAGAAAATGAGGTTTCAGAGCCAGAACATATAGGCAGTGATGGATTGCTCACAACTTTTCCATCTTTATGGACATCAGGGCAGAGGGTTCCTTCCTTTTCCGCGTCCTCGTTACTCAATGCACGACATGGTTCAGCGGAAGGTCAGTCTGAAGTCTCACTAATCAAGAGTGGCACGCGCCTCTTCCTGTACCAAGTGTCTGCAAATAATGTGCATTTACAGCCACAGAGTGGGATCCTGAGGCGAAGAATATAAACTCAGAAGCATAACGCTGTGCAGAGCAGTAACACAAAGAAAACAGCAGCTGTCTGGGACATGTGACTGAGCGACCGCCACGTTAGGGACGAGCTACATCATGATTGATAAGCTCAAACATTGCCTTAATTGAACGCAGTGTGCCAGCAAGGCATAGCAGCTCGAAACAAAACACACACATCCGTACAATAAACGTCTTTCGCTGACTGCTTCCTGTTTGTCTGCCTTTTCTACAGCTTTTGTGGCTGACGGACATCCCTTATGCAACAAAAAGCCTGTCTCCATACATTATCAGACTTCGTCATCATACTAATAACGTGGCCAGCATAACACGTGGTGGACAGCTGGTACAGCTCTGTGTGGTCAGGGAGGTAAGCTGTGTGTGTGTTTACCATTCCCCTGTGTCATCTCATTATGATATTCTTGCTATAAATATGCACCATTTTTCAGAAAGAGAGGTATGAGATAATTCATGCTAATCTAATTTTGAGCATGGTTTCCTACTTGCTAAAAAGGGTGATTCGCTTGCTAAGCAGATTTTATATGGTGATTTTATATAGGGACTTAATCTAAACACAATATAGTCTCATATGAAGCAGCTTTTTGGAAATTGAGTCGTCACACTAATCAGGCTATAAAGTAATGTCATATACTGTATCTTCTGTCTTCTGGGAGGTCAGCTTCAGGCTTAAGTGTACAAACACATTACACAACACTAAATTTCCCTCAAGATTAATAAAGTATCTATCCTGATCATGTATGACTTTATGGCCACTAGGGCATATCATTATAATAATAATAATAATAATAATAATAATAATAATAACAATAACAATATTGTCACATTCATTACTATTTTATTTCACTGTCATTTGATATGTATAAAAATATAATAGATTCTAGACGCTTTAAGGTTCCTACATGATAAGTGAAAAACTGGCTTGATATACTGAATTATCATAAAGTTCTAAAATCATGAAATCCCATCACACAGGATAAAGATGTTTCTGAGCACAGACACGCATATTAGTGACAACCTCTAGTGTGTTTGGTAAATGGGTTCATATGGTCACAGGAATAGGTTCCTTGTGCACATGTTGACCATTTGTGCATGCTAATTAACAATGGTAAGCTGCACCTTATTACCCTGACATCATAGTTACCTTGATGATGAATGAGGGAGCCTCTGTAATCACTAATGGGCAAAAGCGTTTCCTAGTTAGCACTTCCTGTCTCCATGGATCCCACTGAGATCTTGTGTGAGTGTGTTGAATGTGTCTTAGCCTCTACTATAATAACAGTGTGACAAACCAAAAGTTTCGTCATTTTTGCTGAAAAAGTTATGCCACCCTATGCCATTTTACACGAGTCACATGTTTTCTGACCTCAAGTTTAAGAGCTGCTTAAACCTAACTGCTTAAACCTAACCTAACCACTTGGATAGGGATGCTCCATATTTACTTTGTTGCCGATATCCAATATTTCGATAACTTTTCATTTCCGATTCCGATATCAATGGATACCGATATGTGCTGGCTTTTTTACACCAAAACTAGAGCTTCTGTTGTGGAATTAGCACAATATGACTAATATTATGGTAATACCCTAATGGATGCATTCATAAATGCAACATGAGTCCAAATGGAAACAATCCACCCTGCTCTTTCACATGACTAAGAAAATAGTGCAAATAAAACCAGGAAAGGCACAAAAAAAGTTCAACAGATTCAGTCCAGTGCTAGTATTTAACATAGCCCTGCAACAAATGAAGCTCCATCCTGACGGGTATGACTCACTGGGAATAATTCAAACCAGACACATAATGTTAGTCAGGTACTGACGAGCTAGCTTGTAAGCCACAAACTTGTTTGTTAGCCACGTCTAACGATCCACTTGTTGTTCTGGAGGCTCGGAAATGCTGTAGCCAATACTGAATTTTTACGTTAACATTGTCCGATAACATTGGAGGGCAGATATTATCGGACCTCCCTATGTTAAGGACATTCAAAAGTCCCGTCCTCCTGCTTAAACTCATTCCAGATTCTTCTGGAAAGACTGGCAGGAGTGCTCCAGTTTCACAGTGTCACTTCTCCATGTCTGTGAGCTGGTTTGTGTTTACAAGTGAAACCAGGGCAATGTCACTTAATGTGTAACACAAAACGCTATACCACACACACCATAAGCAGGATAAAAATTTTATCACACCTCAAGTGCAAGGAAAGGACAATCCATCCGGCTTTCTACGACCAAATGCTTAAAAAAATGCACCTTGAGCATTTCCAATATAATTTAGTGAAAAATGGCATGGAGAGGGGGTTATAGATTAAACACAAGGCACTGCTCGCTATATGATAAATATTGCAGTTAACCAAGAAAGCTGAAGATGAATCACGCTGCTTAGCATATAATCTTCAAGGCTTTCATGTTAGCAAAACACATGCAGTTTATGTAGGTCAGCTTAATAAATTGTATGTCACATACAGTATAAGATCATATCTGGAGCTTTGCACTGTAGATTTATCAGTCAGTATTTGGTCTATTTTCTCCAAAAACAGATTAAACAGGCAGAGAAATGTTCAGTCTTGAGTACTGGTGTAGAGTTACCATCTCATTTATTGTACCTACAGTACCTCACTCCACCTATGTTCACTTCTCGTACATTTTTTTAAGCACATGGCTGCTCTATGCACACAGACACACACAGTATATGAGCAACATCCCTAATAATGTTTGATTAGTGAGAACAGCACAAGCTCAAGTGAATATACATCCCTCTTGACAATCACTGCTCTTTCCTGCACTTGGGGATAATAATGCATCAGTGCTGCAGCCACTTGTGCTTTCTGTGCAGCACTCTGAGGACCCATTCATCTGCCTGAGGTGGCTCTATGTGCACGAGACATGTATTTGGCCAACTTCAATTCAATGAAAAGCCTGAAACCTACTGTATATTTCAAGAACCTACAGTGTACTCAGGCTAGATTTATTTTCCTCATAGCCTGCAAGTACTGTGAGAACATTCAAATGCACCCACCATTACTGCCACTAATATTGAAGCATATTCTGACCACTTTAAAATCCCCTGCAGTTAGCTGAACTGGTATGTGGAAAGTGCAATAACATTTGATGCTGAGATGCTGAGGTGCACAGTGCAGAAAACACTTCATTTCAGTCACAGTGATGCATGAATTTATGCTTTATACATTTTTTGTCGCACATTGTTGAGGTACTGTATGTGTGCACGTACACAGGCTGCAATGCAGCATTCCTCCTCATCAGAGCCTTGGATATTCATGCAAAGCATTCATCGCTTCATAACATCATGATGGTTGTGTTCTGCTGTAGCCTCTTTTGTCATCCTGCAGAGCTCTTTCAAGCTTTGCACACATAATAAAGTGATGTAAGTAATTTATGTTTCTGATGAGGATGCAAAATCATGGATCAAGCTCACAGAGACTGACAGAATGAATGATTTAGATTGCAAAGGAATAGAAATGATCAGAAAATGTTGATACACAGCTATTTTTTTGGGGGGGGGAGGGGGTTAAAATACCTTTTTTGGAGGAAAAAACATGCCTCCCTGGTTGATAAAACACATTCAAATGCCCTCTTGGGTGGGAAAAAAACCCCACTAAACTGACCAGTTGGCTGATAAAACCATAATAAAATGCCCTCTTAGGTAGCAAAAATGTGCATTTAAGTTCCCTTTTCAGAGACAAAAACACATGCTTAAGTGTCCTCTTCAGTGGTGAGAAAGTGCTGTAGGTGTCCTTTTTTTCTTTTCGCCCCTGCCCTTCAAAAAGTCTATGCACGCCACTGTGTGAATGTATGCATGTTATGGTGCAGCATCCTATTTGTGGGTCTGTGCTGTCTGTGCATTATCCCAGGTGTCTGGGTTGTAAAGTATGATGCAGCCCTACTTGGGTATTTTAAGCTTCACAGGGAGCTAAACTAGGTCCCTCACCAACACACCCAGCCCTTCCCTTTCCCCTGAGTCATCATCTCTCTGTCCTGAGTCCCTACACTATATGCCAGTATAGGGTTGCTTGTGTTACTGTGGAGATATATGTGCTTGTGTTGTCCCAGAAAAATGCATCTCTGTGGGTCTTAAAACCCACACCACATTCAGACACATCAAAGCACTGCCTCATTTACAGGTATTTCTGGTGTGCAAACCACCAAACAAACGCACTAAAAGTATTAATTCATTTACCACGCCACCTCCTGTGCTTGGAAATATTTGTACATCACTAATCTTGCAGAAATAACTCGGCCTTAACCAGCTTGTACATTTATATGTCTCTTTTTTTGACTAATAATCATGGTCAAGCTCGTCAGACAACAACATGGCCAGATGGCATACACCAGATGTTCATGATTACTGAGAATACAAAATGAATCCCGATTTCAACATCATTAGCAAATAAAAAATGAGAAAGAAATTCCTGTTTCTGGCTCTGAGTCAACAAAGCAAACAGGAATACCCTTCGTGGTTTGATCCCATAGGAGGAAGGAAGAGGGGTGGGGGCAAGCTGGTATTGATGTAATCACTACTACTTTATAAAAAAAGATGGGATAGTCTCCCAAGGTTGCCCAGATGCTGTTGCATAATGGCTCGTTGAAAATTAAAGCTCTGTTGTTTAGTATTGGCTTCCAACCTCCGGGAGCAGCCGGCCAGCTTTGGCTGTATGGAGCTGAGCTGATGCCTGTTGCCAGCCACAGGAGGTAAAGCTGCAGCCATTGATGACGAACTGTCTGTAAGCCGGGTGGATGGAAGGACACTCTGCTGTGCTGCGTCTGTAAGCCCCAAGATATTAGACAACTGCAGCTCCAGCTTCATTTGGCAAATGATGGATCATATGACATGGATTTACATGACAAGAGGATACGCTGAGCCTACTGTGTCAATTGCATGCAGGATGCCATTGACACTTATTAGTAAATGGTGATAGGATGGCTATATATAATATCGATAAAATGAGACTGCTCGATCACCCTGAGAATGGCTGTGAATCTGGTTTAGACATGTAGATTGACAAATGGAAGTAGAAAAAAAATCTAATGGGAAATGCTATGAAGCATTATGAGCTTAGTTTATTGCACAGGCTCTTAATTTGTGAGCATATAACGCTGTGACTTTCATTTGGCCAAATCCATCTACAACGCTCTAAATAACATCATTTTAAAAGGTGCTAAATTTCAAATTTAGATATGAAAACAGAGAACGTCACTTTTTAGGTAAGATTAGTCCAATAACCCACCTGGAAATTAGATTGTAGCAGGAGTGATGTAGCCTGATCTTGCCAGACCCTCTGTACGACAGAGTACAGTATACATATACGTATATATATATATATATATATATATACGTATATATATACGTATATATACGTATATATACGTATATATATATACGTATATATATACGTATATATACGTATATATATATATAAATAAAAGGTCAATAAGGTCAACGCTCACCAAATTAATTAGCACTGTAGCACCAAGTACAGCTGAGACGGGATGTCACAATCACTTGTCACATATATAATCATAAACCAAATGCTTGGACATATTGGAATTTTGACTTGGTGATGCCAATAAATTAATGATTTTCATTCATTTGGGGGACATAATTGCCTCTACCAAATTTCACAGCAATCCATCCAAAGGCTGTTGTGATATTCCAGTAAAATCAAACCTGTCAACGTGCTTGAGACACAGCAGAAAAAAGTCTGGGATCACCAAAGTGAAATTCTGGGCACAAACCATGTAGTAGAAGTAGAGATATTTCACTGAATAAGCTGTTGGTGCTGGATGAAACGTGAGATGATCCTGAAGTCGTTCAAAGTTGAGTGACTGCACAACATGTCATTGCAATCCATCCAACAGTGGCTGAGGTGTCAATCACTACTGAAGTGATGGATCATCCATCAAGAGCTACACTAAGCCCAAACTTAAGAATAGTAAACAATTTAAAACCTGAGCCAATAAATTAAACAGGTGCACCTGATACAAGTGTCTTAGAGTCCTCTTTTGATTCATTCCAGAAAGGTCCACTTGTATGAGATTGTGTTGCCTGTTCAGACACTCTTGCATTATTAATCAAGGCAGTCTCACCAGGTTTCGTCCTAGTGCTACTTAAATCTTCCTTAAGACCACGACACACCTCTGCACAGGCCATCCAAGGGGAATGACAACTAAAGAGCGAGCTGGTCAGTCACACTACAAAAAGAAAAAAAACTGATTTGATTTAGGCTATTTAGGGCTTTTCTAGAAAACATTTAAAAGTAATCCCCCTACTTACTGAAATCACATGTAAAATAATACATTTATTATAATCCAATTAATAATGACATCCACAGAAAGAGACTTCATTATACCATAACACTGGCTGCCCTGGCGTATTGCACCAAGAAGATCTACTAACTCAATGCAGTATGAGTGCAATTTGGTTAAATACTTTAAGGCAATTAACCCATCTGCAGCAGAATGACTCTGAATGCTTCCAACACATTTCAGGCAGTTGGTCCAAGTCGAGATAGTGGCTCAAATGGTCAGCTGATCTGGTAGTGACAGGAAGCAGAAACCAGACGAGCTTCTACTTCAGCGTCTCGTCTCAGTGGAGGCTACAGAGCGTCTGAGTCTCTGCAGACCTCTAACAGATGAGTTGATGCTCCTCAGTGTTGGTCCACACCGAGGCTCTCTGTCTGTCTGTGAGCGACGATGCAGCTTTAGAATTAAAAACATCCAATGTTTGACTGATATCAACTAATAAACTCCTCACTGTTCACTGTGGCTGCTCTGATGTTCACATGTTGCCGATCAAGGCTTCCTGAGCAGTTTAGGAGCTTCTACAGTCACCAAATATCCACTTCTATAGTCTCTAACACTGACGACCAATTATAGTGGAGCAGTCAGATAGATGAACGTTGGTTGATTGTGTTTTACTCTGTTTCATTGACATCCAAAGAACAAATCTTTAGCCTTGTTTAGCTCTGCTAGGCTAGCCGTTTCCCCATCTGCTTCCACTGTTAGCTTAGCTTAGCTAGCCGCCTTTACACTAAAGCTTCATATAACTTCATATTTAACTGTAACTCTGTTGAAAAGCTAATACACGTGAATGACTTCTCATCAGCTGTATGTGCAGGCTACGACTGTAAATCCTACTTCCAAGAACTCACAACTAGCCAACTTGTGAATCAAACTCCCATTCTGTCACCACGTCCTCAACTCCTTCCTGTCGTGTTATCTGGCACACAATCACGACAGGCTGCATGTCGGTTGGCAGGCACGTCCATATCACATCACCAACTGAAACTGTACCAGAGTCTTAGGTGTCTCTGCGGTGCATGGGTCACACTCTGCCTGTCCTGTCCTGTAATAAGAGACGAGGCGGTGCCAGCCAGGACACTCAAACAAGCCCTGAGCAGCCCAGGCACACATCACATCAGCGCGTTACCTCAGCGATCCACTGACCCGCGCCCAAGTGCCCTTGTTTTCACAGCAGCCCTCATCCATTCACCATCTAGATGAAAATGAGCTCCTCTGATTTTGGAGGGGAGCGGGAGGAGGAGGTTGGGGGTGGATCAGGTGACCAGGCACATTCCTGTGTTGCCTCAGTCAGACTATGTAGGTCACACCCTCCTTTGACTAATTAAAAATTCAGGATGGAGAGAACTGCTTCATTCTGCCTGAGCCATGACAGGCATTGTACTACTACTCAGTGGGGAAAAAAAAATGCAAAATTTGCAAAAAAAAAAAAATAAAAAAAATGTGAAACTACAGCATTTCCCTTTTCAGCTAAGAACATACTGTATCAACAAGGAGCTTATTGTTAGTCATTGTAGAAATGACAATTGAGTCCACAGAGGAATGCAGTGAAATGTACATTATCAGGATGAATCTCCTTGGTGATAGTGCAATTTTGTTTGGACAGCTAAAAGATAATAACATGCTCAGTGAAGCAAGCTCAATTTGGCATTTTTTAAAGCCTGGGGTTATTGTTTTATTGCAAACGCCGGTATTTTTGACGTTATACAGAAGACTGTGAACTTGGTGCTACTCTCTTGAGTTAATGCAGGAATCCAATCAGCACAGGAGAAAGGGAAAACTGTTAAATACAAATGAAAAATGTCAAATCGGATTAAGATTGTTGCTTATTACAAGCACCTAAATGCAGAATGACATAAAACATTGGCTCAGTGTTTATAGTTTTAGAGTAAGATTGAAGTAGCTGACACCCTGAGCAAATACTCAGCTGATTAAACCACAGTTGTATTGAAGAAGGTGATATTATTCAGCTGGCCTGATGCCCCGCAGCATGCCAGATTAATCACTTTTACTGTTTAAGTGACTGAATGTTGAGTGAGCTGCTGTAGGAGAACCAGAATTTATGACAGAGCCCTCGCTGATGGAATATTTCAACATAATTTAGACTCCTGGAGTCTTATTTTTAGGCGTGTCCCAATCCCATATTGATATTGGATATCAGTCCAATATCAGCAAAAAAATGAGTATCGGATTATATCAGCCTGCATCTAAAATCTCCAATATAAGCACGATATAAGGACTGGTGTCCGCTTTCTGTTTCCTACCCAGCTACCATAATAATTGTTGTTCTCCTCAACATCCAATATTTTTTTTTCCTCAATGATAAAAAAAAATCTGGGACATTTTCGGGGACAGCTTTAACCGGTAACATCCAAAACAGGGACTATCTCCATCTGATCACCTTAATTTGAAGCAGCATCACAAAAACCACCATGAGGATTTTCAGGGTCTAATTTATTTTTATTTATTCTATTCAACTGTAGAATATTCTTATGATTAAGTTACACTTGTGGTTATTTTGCATTTTAAAATATATATATGTTTTTGCTTTTTTGGATTTATTGAGGTTATTTTTCAGTGTCTCTGAAACGCTGTACAGATTTAACAAATGCAGATATAGTGTGTTGATTAATGGCAGATTTTGTTATATTTTTTTGGGACAGAGGCAGGCTGGCCCTTTCCCCCTGTTTCCAGTCTTTATGCTAAGCTAAGCTAATCTAACCACCTTCTGGCTGTAGCGTCACATGAAACATACAGGTATGAGGGTGAAAACAAATCTTCTCATCTATATTTTTGGCAAAGAACGTGTTTCCTCAATCGTTCCACTAATCCTTTACCACGCATAGAGTCGTGCTGTACTGTGTGTCTGGTGACATTGTGCAGAGCACATTTATGAAGGCTCAGGGATGTGATATTTGCACTGCACATGAGAGGAGACTCATGCATTGTGTGATCATTAATGAAAATTATTTTTAGCAAATTAAAGCAGAGCTCATGCTCACTTTCATTGAATACATGCTGCACTGCTACCACAATATTAATGCTGACTTGCTCCCATGCAGTGCACTTAATTATTATGTCACCTCCCTCCACAGTGCTGCCTTAATTCATGCAGCCCACTTTACAACAAGCATGCCATGTTGAAGGATTGCTCCTAGCATGCATGTCATGGATCATCCTGCAGCCTTAGCTTGACAAAGCCAAATTTCTGTGTCATTATACATTGTATAAATGAAAAAACTGGATAAAATAAGGAGATACCCATGTGTCTCAAACATGTTTTTGTGAATTGCACCTGGGTTGAAGCTAACCTACAGCCTATTTAGACTGGTGAGACATTAGCAGTTTTTTTTCTTTTAAATTAAAAAGTTCATGATGCAAAACTATAAGGCCAGCTGCACATATTTGATCATAAATATAATGTCATAATCCAAAGACCTGCATTGTGTCAATAGTTTTTTGTAAAAAAGATGTAATATTGGAGTCATTTGACTGCATGCTGTTTGTCATCCATTTAAGACAGATCAGCTGAAACTTGGTGATGGTAGCGATGTGCACCATGAGCCATATAGGATAGATAGCTGTGTGTGTGTGTGTGTGTGTGTGTGTGTGTGTGTGTGTGTGTGTGTGTGTGTGTGTTTGTGTGTGTAAACTGGGTTTGTGCAGCAGTACATCTAACAGCAACAAACAGACTGCCCTCCTGTGGGTACAGGACATATTACATATTCATAACCAGGTCTGTTGCCACTTTGATAATGAAAGCTGGAGCCAGTCTTACAGTATGACAGTACTATTGCATCTGCCACTTATAATTATGATACAGTTACAGTAACAGTTTGCTGGAATACTATATCTAGATATATGAAATATATGAATTTTAAGGCGTTTATAAGAAGGTTTCAGATTCATGTTGCTGCTTTCACACATTGACTCTGAATGAGAAAAAAATGATCAGACACAACACTGGGAGAGAATATGATAATTCTGATGTAACTGGGATAGTTCAGGATTTTGGGCATAGGGCCCCTTTTCCGATAACCTAGCTGCTAGATGATATCAGTTTGCCGCTGTCGAACTAGCTGCTGCTGCTGAGACATAAATCCTTCAAAATGCAAGGTTAGTTTTATGTCTAAAATTATTCTATCAGCACAGACATTTACATCGATAGTCTGGCGTTATAACTGATTTGCCTCGGGTGCACTGTGGAGTGGGTAATACTGTTTTAAATGGCAGGCTATACTAGAACCATTGACTTGCATTAGCCTAGTACCAGTGAACTCTGCAGCTAGAAGGACTGAATGAAATTTTTTGAAAACTGTCTCCACACATCTACACCACTCCGGCTCACCTGGGAATGAGTCCCGATGTTGAAAATTCTTAACTATCACTTCAAGCTACAGTTATATTTGGTCTTATTACTGTCTTCCTAACTGTACTTCTACATGCACTTCCTTCTGTAGATGTAAAATCCCCCTATTGATTGAATCTAAATGTGTTTTTCAGACATGCACAGTAATTCAATCCAAGATTTTCTTGTTTGTGGTTGTATTTATGTGGTTGGGTATACCGTAATGTATATTACAACTTAATGTGTGTTAATGTCCTCTCCAGTCTCCCTAAATCTGGTTTCTAAATATTTGAAACAAATTCTTCATACGTTTTTTTTTGCCTTGGTCTTTCTAAATATTGTGCACTTGCTAAGTTGATAGATGAAAGT
The DNA here is from genome assembly GCA_029721515.1 of Synanceia verrucosa. NCBI lineage: Eukaryota > Metazoa > Chordata > Actinopteri > Perciformes > Synanceiidae > Synanceia > Synanceia verrucosa. The sequence continues at coordinate 9,874,676 of CM056564.1, read as the reverse complement.
TATATTTGTATCTGGAGAGGGCTCTCTCAGCTGCAAGGCTGCTGACTGCAGGTTGAATTCTGCCTTACCGGCCGCACAGCTCATGGGGAAACAGATGGGTAATAAGGTCACAGCCGACGTACCTCTCAGCAGCACAGACAAATTGCAGACGCGCCAGCTGTGCTGACTCAGGACAACATTAGACTCACAGGGAATTGAATTAGGATCTCTTTTGTAATACGGGAAGTTGTCGCTTGTATGCCTTTCAGTCTGAAACTGTTAGAAAATGGAAATGTACTAAAAAAAAAAAAAAAAAAAAAACTTTTTAAAAAAAGGCCAGAAAACGAATTTTCCAAGTACAACTGGTTCATATGTCTTTGTTATCTGGAATTTATAGGTCACAGAAAATATCTAGAATGTTTCCACACACATGCTATTAAGTCATTATTAATATAAATATAAATAATTAGAAAAAAATGTACTGTAAAAGGCCTATTAACTACATTTACATTCATTTCCATTTTCATTTTATTTAACAACAAATTGGGAAAGTAATGTCTCAAAAGATCAACCAATATAAACTTTAGGGTACTTTAGGGTAATTTTAAACACAGAAACCACATAGTAACACATTCACCCATTGTTTTCTTCGGGACTGCATCATCTTTCTTTTGATATTAGGCAAAATATTTGGAGATGGTTTACCAATATTTTTGGGGATAAATGTACTTTAAGTTACTAATTCTCTTTGTGCACTTTGTATTGATAGCTGTAGATACTCGTTACGAAATATATCACAATATGGTACAATATCTAATCAAACAAAATAGTTTCAATTTTTTTAAAAGGAAAAAATACTATAGAACAACTACTTTGGAGAGATGCAAAACTATAAGGTCTATAAGGTGTTATTTCTCACATCCCACACAGTTACAGGTGATAATCTGGTTCGGCACACATACCTGTCCTCTGGCTCCTGCTCAAGTTGCCGTTTGTGAGCAGTCATTTTTGGCTAGCTATGTTTGGCCCAGTCTCATCTCGTTGTCATGCTGCTTTCATGTCAGATAGTCCTGTCAGAAAGACACCTGCGCTCCTGAAAAGCTGTTCTTCACCAGGAACCATCCGCTGGAAAAACAAAACAAGCATCTTTCCTGACAAGCTAGCAGTAGCAGTTAGCATATAGTACCACTGCTTCACGATTTATGAGCTTTTCTTAACTAACCAGTTAGTTTTTTTTTTTTTTTTTTATCAATAACCTAGTCGGCACCGAAGTGTTAATATTAAGTTGTCCTTCAAACGTTGAGGCGTTAATGCACATCTTTCAGGGTGAACACAACTCATGTCCTCTTCAAACGAAATACTGAAAACTATCATAGACTGTATATAAAGAATGGACGGCGCTGTCGTGACGTCACCTGTTGGCAATGACGCCCGTACGGAAGTAACTAAACTTCTATTCTTTCCACCAGCCAGCAGGGGGCGATACTGGTGGCTTTAATAAGAAGTCCGTTTGGGTTGATGTCTATGGGAAAATTGCCATTTTCTCTCCTGCTGAATTACCTCTGTAAACACTAGTTTTTGGTTAGTTTAAGTAACGTTTTAATACATCAGGGTGTCCATTTATTGCATTATGGTCAAATATATGGTGAAAATAACACACAGCTTTGGGGCGTAGCTATGGTGTGATTGGTCTTGCTGTCATTACATCCTGAAGAGGAGCACCGCACACATATATGTGTCCACGGTTTTAATAAATTAGTTATTAATTTGAAATTACTTTGTAATATTAAAACTACACGTTTGTCTGCCACCAACAGAAACAGCTTCATTTCATGATAAATGTATTTTCATGATGTGAAATCCCCTCTACTGCTAAGACAGGCAAGCGTTTGCATTCACTTACCAAATAGATTATTTTCTCAATTCATAACATGAATGTATGTACTTCTCCTGTATATATTTTTCAGAGAAAAAAAAAATCATTTATATGCAGAAATTCCAAATAAAACCCACCAAAGTCCTTATTTAAACACTCTTTTATTTTACAATAATACTGTCTGTGAAGGACAGGTCATTAAATTATTACATATTTTCAAACAAACAGGCACATTAACATTTTCACTGTGGCTTATTCACCTATATTCTTTTAAAAACTGTATTCTGTATCCCTGTAGTTTTGATTCAGAGTAAGCACTGCAATAATTACAACACCTGGCACGGTTGGAAAACCAAAACTACATATATCTTTAAATCAACCAACATATAAACAGTACACTACCTTGCAGGTCTGGCAAAAAAAAAAATCTGTGTTCAGTGCATAATGTGCATTGTGAGGGAGAAGATACATTCATCACCAAGTTGACTACAGCCAGTCGCTTCAGTCCTCGGTGTCGGAGCTGTCTGCTGGGTCGGTGTTGTGGGTCAGCATGTAGTTGTCCATGTCGATGGAGGGGCAGTTGTGGATGGAGTAACGCAGACGCTCCGCAAGGATGGCCTGGCTCGTGTATGGAGGCAGGCGAAACAGGAAGAAGCAGGTCTGTGCTGTAGGGAGGCCATTGATGGGCTGAAGAAAATCATATTATATTAACACCACTGTTTGTACAATTAATATGTTTGTCCTTGTGAATGGGCTTGTTATTTCATCAGCAATGACCTCACCCTATCAACCTTGATGATTTGGAACTTCTGTGTGATGTCAGCTGGGTTGGAGGGCAACCTGGACCGTCCAGAGACGAAACGCAGGAAAAGCACTCGCTCCTCATTGGTGAACTCCTCCAGGCTCTGCCAGAACCAGCTGATAAGCTGGTGGCTCTCTGTGATGTCACGGTAGCGCACCAGCTTCTTCAGCATCTCGACAGAGACCTCTGGCAGGCCGCAGACCAGCTGCTCCAGCTGCTGTGCCGTCAGCAGAGAGAGGAGGGGCACGGGGATGATGGTGGACATGCCCTCTCTGACTGCTGCCACCTGGACACAACAAAACAACGCCTGCTTTGATATTTCTGAGGAAGAGATAAAGGGAACAACGACAGCACAACAAGCAGTCTGTCTAGTGGGCACTAATGGAAACTGGTGGCCAGGTGTTTAAAATGGATGAGTTTACAGTACTCTTACAGTAGAGAGTATAATATTGTTGATATAGCTCAGTAGTCTGTTTGGTGATTTTTTTTAAACCATTTACTTTGGTGGAACTTAAAGACAGTGTCTAACAGTTCAACTGCTTACATATTTATATCTCAACAGGACTAAATACAGCTCAACAGCTCAAACCTGTGAATCCATCTCATGCAGCCTGTAGTCCAGAGCTCTCTCCACATATTCAGTCCGGTTGGCAAAGGTCAGGGAGATGTTTTGACCTCCAGGAACTACAGGTACCAGCCTTCCATTTGCACTGTGGGCCACAAATGAGTCCAGCGGGATCATCTTCAGAGGGAAATATGGTAGGAGTGAGAAAGGGTTCGCATGGAAAAAGGAAGCTGGGAAACAAAGACAGAAAAGGTAGTAAGTGATCTTTGCAGTAGTATCTCACCACATGGAAATTGTCCTCTGTGATTCCACTGTTTTCCAGGTGAAGGATGCCCTGGAGGGTGCGGTAGGTGAGCAGGTCCACTTCCTCCAGGTCAGGCTCTCCCAGCGGCATCGAGCAGAGCTGTTTCCACACCCAAGGAGCCAGATGTAAGTCCAGAGGTTTCTTGGTGCGAATAGCCACAGCCATGAGGATTCCCAGGAAGCGAAACTGGACCATGTGATCCTCTGAGAGTGCCGCTGGGTTCAACAGGAACCTGTGAGGGTACACAGCCAATGCTGAAGGTAGAGATTGTTTTTGCATTTTTTATGCAGTAAAATGTACCATTTCTGTTGGTGACAATCAAAAAATCACTACAAAATGTGCACCTGTCAGTGTTACTGCCCACATCTGCAAAGCTGTTGGGAGTATGAATCAGAAGATCCATCACAGCAGACTGCAGCTCCTGGTCAAAACACATTGAAAGTTGTCAATTTACAAGCAGCAGAGAACATTCCAGGCTGCAGTTATAACCATCTCCTGCTCCTGGACCTTCTCTGCATCATTTCCCTCCTACCTGGCACATCTCAGTGATGGTGTCATCAAACACTCCTCCGGCATCGTCTGCTCCCTCTCCGACAAGCTTGACCTTCCAAGCTCGCGATGGAAGCCGAAGCTCCAGGGGATTGAGGCTCACCACTTGCTTCGCAATCTGCACAAATATGGGCTTGCTCGAACGCCCTCTGTGGGAGTGTAAGGAATGAGACATAAAAAGTTTTGATGAACATATAGGATATAATATATACTGAAAATTGCAGTAAAAAGAACAAGCACAAGTCCTAGAATGCAGATAATCCCTAGTGGCCAGTTGGGAACACAGCCAGTTATTTTGGTCTCTTTTTTCTCCAAACTAGCTGACCCTTGAAGAAAAGTAGATTCTGTCAACAGACTGATATTATGGTCTTTCTTACCTTGTGGAAATCCGTTTCACTGTGATCTGTGGCCCATATGTTTTGCCCTGGGTCATTGTTCTGCCAATGGAGCGCACTAGAGGCAGAGTGTTGACCTTGGGTGATAGAAGACCTCTGAGATCACCCCTGATGATGGCTGCCGTCCCTGAACTATAGCGTGACGTGAACACCTGGATGGAGTGCAGGATGGGGAGTGCAATCACAGGAAGTAAATGAGGCGTTACAGTGGAAAAAACTACTTTTAACGTATTAAAATTCCCATATCATGCTTTGTTTCCACTAGAACATGTTAACATGTACTGTTCAACAAACCCCTTATATTCCTCACACCACCTGTGACACAAAATGTGTTTCAAATGCACAGTCTTTGAATACAGGTTGTTTCAGTTGGTTCAGAGTACTTATAGAGCCCTTGAATCTGCTTTATATTATAAAAGGCATGACAGTCTCACAATACAATATGGGACCTAATGGGATCAAAGATTACCGGATTCTTGGCATCCAGGTTGAGCAGCCTCCAGGACTTGTACATGAGATCAGAAAAGTGGTAGAGTACCCTGAGGCGCATGCTGAGGACGTCAGGGCTGCAGTCTTTCAGAGTGTTGTACTGGGGAGGAACAGACTGGGGACGGCCGAGCTGGAAACTTCCAGAGCTACCTGGAGATGAAGGTGACAAATAGGAGTCATGGACCTCCTTTGCCTTTCATGGACCATCGTGGTACAGAGCATTGTAAGACTGTGGGGTGTGTACCTGAGTTTTTTATTGAGGTAGAGGGGGTGGTCCAAGCTGAACTGTGGCAGCGGCCAGCAGAGATCTGTCTGATGTTTTTCCCCTGGAGGGTTGTGATGAGCGTGGGCTCCTTAACTGGGCTGCAGTGTCCAAGGCCAAGCTGGAACACACACATACAGCAACATTCGTGCTTCTGATGTGCAATAAAAACAGATTGTCAAAGTATGTTAGAGGACGTTCACTACCTGTCCCTCACTGTTGCAGCCCCAGGCATAGACATCTCCAGTGGAGGACAGGGCGAGCACATGTTCACAACCTACAGCGATGTCTTCTATGAACAGCCCCTCCAGAGATGGCACCACCTGGGGGCAGGATTTGTTCTTCAGCATGGACTCCGGCAGGCCGATTAGACGCTCTGGGTGATGAACAGAAGGAAGTCACACACTGGCATATGGAAGACTGCTCAAACAATAAACAAAGAACATTTGCATACAGTTACAAAAACATACACAAAGACATAAATAGCCAATGTGTCGAATTTGTGCAGACTATGTTACACTTTTGAGATAATACACAAATTACTCCTGCATGTATGTGACATAAGTAAGAACCAATAGGTGTTTCAAAACCAAAACACACAGTACCTTTACACAATAACATACCTTGTCCAAATGTGTAAACATGTCCATCACAAGCCAATGCCACAGAGAACTGCGTTCCACAGCTGACCTTCTTAATTCCCTTGTTGCAAAGCTGTTCCACTTTCTGAAAATAGGAACGGCCAAAAATATTTCATCTACGCTATATAAAAGTACTCAATTAAAACTGAAATAAAGACATAAAGCGATGGATAAAAAGAAGAATTATAAGCAATAACGTAAATGACCGGTGTTTTGTCTTTTGAGGATTTATGAATTTGATCCTTTAACTTACCTGAGGGTAGTATTTCGCTGTTGAGGAACCCGTTCCCAATTTGCCATAATCACCATCTCCAAATGCCCACACAACCATGCCATCGAGGGACAGCACCAGTGTGTGGTTGAGACCACATGACACCTGACGAAGGTAACCTTTGTTGTTAGTTCTGCTGTTACATTTTAATATTTTTTTTAAGACTGTAACACCGTCTGTGTTCAATTCTAACAAGCACAGTCCATTTATTACCTGTCCCACGTGATATCCCTCCAGGGCAGCCACCCTTTCAGGCAGCATCTTGTTGGATGTTGACCTTTGACCCAGACGACCAGATTCACCACTGCCAAAGGTGAACAGTTTCCCATCTGCTGTCACCACAGCCGAGTGCCGAAAACCACAAGCAAGCTGGGAAGAGAGAGAAAAGCCACATGAAGGTTTCAGAAAACAGAGTTTGTTAGTTATTTGTCTAACACATCAGTTTTAGTTCTTTTGGCATTTCTACCTCGTAAAATTTCAAAGGACGTTTCTCTCTACCTGAATGACCTCTTCTCCTTGTAAAGCCTCTATCTGTTTGGGTCTCCTCTGTCGTTCACTATTGCCATGACCCAGTTTTCCAAAATCTCCATCTCCCCAACTGAACACCTCTCCAGTCTCAGTGAGGGCCATGGAGTGCCCATCGGACCCACAGGACGTCACCAGCTGAGTCACCACGTACCCTGCGCACAGGTCAGAGAGTCGGTAAAGCTAAATTTACAACACTAAGAATGGCAAGTAAAATAATTAACTATTATTCCAAAGTACAAGCTACCACATTAAATTGCATGTTTTTTTGTTTGAGCCAAGTATGAAATTTCACCATAACAACCAAATGAATACTGTACCTTGGAAAGCAGAGATGATGGTGGGGACATAGAGATCATCAGAGTTCCCCTGGCCCAGTCGGCCATATTGTCCCTCTCCTACAGCCAGTACTGTTCCGTTGGACTGGACCAGGAAGGAACAGTTCTGTCCACACACAACCTGAATGACAACGAAAACACCCACAAAGGGATAACTAAAATTACAAAACTGTAGAAACCAAGTGCAAAGTCTGTGTCCTGAGTGCAAATATAAAGTAGCTACCTGCTGTGTCTGTAACAGAGAAGGAGCAAGAGTCGGCATCATGAGGTTGGTGCCAGTTCCTGCCAACTGTCCATAACGTCCGTTCCCCCACAGGTACACCTCACTTTTCCCCCCTAGTTGCCAGTCCTAAGAGAGTGAAACAAAATCACAACATATTCTAACACTCCTCAGCTATAGGAGTACTGTTATTTTAAAGAATGAGTCTTCATTGTGTTTACGGTTTAAAGATGGCTTAGTTGTTACCTCTGGTCTGGTGGTGGCCCATGACATCAGCTGTTCATCCATCCTGAAGCTCCATTTGCTATTGTCCTGGAAGACAGAGAGGTGTTTCAATAGATGCCTACACTCCATACACCGATCAAACATAACATTATGACCACTGACAGGTTGAGTGAATAACTGGTCATCTCTTCATCTTGGTACCACGACATGAATTTCTCTGTGACATGAATAAAGTATCTATCTATCTATCTATCTATCTATCTATCCATTTATTCAACCATCCAGCCATCCATCCATCATTCATACAAGTCATTACATCAACATTTAGAGAGCATCTCCAGAACTGCAGCTCTGGTGGGATCTGCAGTGGTAAGGATCTATCAAAAGTGGTCCAAGGAAGGACCAGTGGTGAACCAGTCTCTGGTGGGGAATAAAGGCTGGACCTGATGGTGTGATCCAACAGACGAGCTACTGGAGCTCACATTGATTCACATTCCTGGAACACATCCATCAACCTCCCAAAACAAACAACAGCACAAAAATCATCACCACTCACAAGTGCCTTGGCGATTTCAGTGACATCCACCTCCTGAAACTCTGACAGACTGAAGGATTCTGGGAAGGCAGTGCCGCTGGAGATAGCCTCTGCGCTACGGACAGTGGTGGCATAAGTGGCGAGCCAGCTCCACTCTGACGGGCAGCCGTGGGCATCAGGACTTGTGTGGTGTGGTGGGCATGGGTAACAGCACAGGTGTTTCTCTAAGGACAATCCAACCGTCAATGAGGCCAGGCTCTGCAGGAAGGCACTGTGGACTAGCTGGTCACCAGCCACCACGTGGGTCTGGATTAAGAGATTCAAAATTGCTGTGTCAGGTAAGGCCCATGAATCATCAACACCGTAGCAACTTTGAAATAATCAATAATGACCCGTTCATAGCTATACTGCTCCTGCAACAGCAAGGGCAACCGCTCCAGAAAGACGGCTAAGCAAGGAGCTCGATTTAGACCCAGGATGTTCTGACTTCTGAGGACCATACGACAGGAAGCCAGCACATGATTCTGACTGATCCAGTCGAGCGTGCAGCAGATCAACAAGACATCCTGCAAGAGAAACAATGACAGAACAGAAATATAAGACCACACAGGTAAGGGGAAAGAAGAGCAAAAATTAGGGCACACATTTTTATGTGATAAATAATATAGAACGTAAAATGAAGCAAAGTACTGTGATATTCTCACTTCTCACTGAATTACATTATAGGAAATATCTGTTTTGTTCAAAGGTAGATGAGATTGATGTATCATGTGAAAATATGAAGAATGGAGACAGCTCAGGTTTGCATAAAAACTAAGAGCAAGCCTGGGAAATTGAACTTATCTGAAGACATTACCTTCGACCTCCCAAAGCAGGCAGCTACACCCAAGTTTGGTATCCAGGTAGTACTGACGACTGAACCCAGACCTGTAACAGTCTGCAAGACTGAACCATCCTGCAAGATAAACAGACAAGCAGGATGAGTCCTCTTGATGGATTTATGATAAAATAATACAAAATAATGGTATAATTGTCTGCTATAATTTACAGCTCAGGCAAGCAGTGGATGCTTGTGTTTTCTGACCTGCAAGGACCAGATGTTAAGCAGTCCCCCTATCCCTCCAGAGACTAGAGCCAGTCCACTGGAGCAAAAGGAAAGGGACTTCACTGCTGTAATGTGGCCATGAAGCACCAGCACACACTTTGCACTCTCCTGCTGTAAAAAGAAACAGAAGTGGATGATTGCATGAGCTAAATAAACAGAGGCAACTGTCACAAACACCACCTGTCTGAAGGAATAACTGGCCAGTAAAAATCCTGAGGCAGATTCAAACTGACCTTGACATCAGTGCTTTTATCCTGAGAGCTGTTCAACATGTTAGGCAAAGATACAAAAGTGCCCCCTTGTGGCAGTGTCCAGACATGCACAGAGCCATTCTGACAACCTCTGGAGAAAAATGGAGAGAATAAAATGAGCCAAATTCACATCATTCATTTAACTGCTTTGTACTGTAGCATTGCCACCATTTTTAAGGTTAATGTTAAAAGAAAGGCAGGGCATTCAATAGAGAAATAATGAATGAATGAAGTCTTCATTTCGACACAAAACAAAACACAAAAGAATTAGTGATGTCAACTCACGCAGCCACCATGAGTCTAGGATCAGGTGCTCTGCCAGTGAGCGGGCACCATTCGGCGACATTAACAGTGCCGGTGTGAACAAGGGAGTGGAAGGTCACCCAGGTGCCAGCAGAGCGGCCCAGTATCTTCATGACCTCTGACCTCCCCAGACACAGCAGCAAGTGTCCTGTGGGGTCCCATTTTAGTGAACTCACACTGTCCTGTGTGAGGAGAGGAAGAGTGGAGAATGATTCTTTATACAGAGCGGAACAACTTCAGACTCTTTCTTTCTCACTGAGTTCACTACTCTTCGTCATTTTCAACAAGAGTGAGGAATTTGAACTGAATACACCTTTTTATACCAAATTTAAGCCACAACACTAGAATTCTCTGAGAAGTCAGAAATGAATCAACAATATAAAACCACTAAAACATTTTTCAGGAATGACAGTAACTATAATTTTGCATCTCAATAAAAGTAATAATAATGTACTTGGCTATTTTTTTCTGCTTTGTAAAACAGTATACATGTATTTATCAGAAGCAGTATATTTTATATCAGTTTGCACATACTGATGCATTAACCATTACAGAAACTTAAAAAAAATATTTTGTTAATCAGCAACACTGTTCATTTAGGTGGCAAACACCTAACAGTGGGTGGTGGCAGACAAACCTGGAAGACAGACAGCACAGCAGGCTGCTCATTCTCATAGAGCTCAGTTGAAGCCAGGAGGATGTTCCCACTGGGATAGCCCACTGCAAACGGCTTGTCCTCACTGTGCCAGGCAACACACTGGGGAGCTGGGGGACATCAGAGGAGAACCTCTTTACAAACAGTTTGATTTTCTGAAAAGTTCACAAGAATTGGCTGAGAAGATAGATACCACACTCATGTCAATGCTAAATCTGAAGCAAGTAGGTAGTTAGCTTATCTTAGACACAGTCTGAAAGTAGCGGGAGACAGCTAGCACAGCTCTGTCCAAATAATCCTACAAACACTTGAGCAGTGCCAGCATGAAACTGTGAACTTGCACCTTGCTGTTTCTACACCTCCCTTATATATGTATTATTTATGAACAAAATATCCACAACTAGTGTGCTTTAGATGTGTTTATCTTTGCCTCTGAACTGTACGCTAAACTAAGGTAATAATCTGCTGGGGCTAGCTCTATATTGACCGCACCAATATGAGAGTGGTAGCAGTCATGTTATTTCATTCTGTTGGATTATTAGGTTTTACTCCGTAAAAAAAAACCTGTCTGTGTCACAGTATCCTCACCCTCTTTCCTGTGGCAATGAGTGAGTTCAGTGCTCTTAACATGGAGGTCTATCTGCTGCATTGTGACCTGCAGCCAGCAGAGGGACCCATCCAGCCGTCCGACCAACAGGCTCTCAGCAGCTCTGTTCTTACATGCCGCCGACTGGTCAAGAACCCACAGGCTGAAGGCCTGAGCCCAGCAGAGGGCTGTGACCCGAGACTCCTGAGCCTCCACATGACAGTGAGAGCCTGTCAAGTGACAGAAAAAAAATAAAATGTAGAGAATACTGTGCTAAGCATTAGTCATCGTACAACTCATAACGACTAGTTAAGCAGAAGTTACAACCGAAAACAGTTTCATTGGAAACGTGAGGTCAAGCAGCCTCAATAGTAGTGATAAAGTTAGAGATATGTCATCAGAACAGACTTACCCCTGATGTTCATGATGTTGATGAGTTTATTCTCTGGGGCAGCCAGAAAGTTCCCTCCTGTACTCCAGTATACAGGAGACATGTGATGACACCGACTGGCCCTCTCACTGCTGGACCTGTCCGTCTTACTAGAGAGCCAGAGGAAGGAAAAGTGTTAAACAGCAACCCCTCTAGTGAGATCTTCACTAATGTCTCAGTATATGGCTTCATCAGCAAGAAAGAAACTTTAAGCTAAAACTTATATTACACTTGCAAAATCAAATATTCTCAGGCAGAAACAGCAAATGATCAAGCACCCAACACATACGTGTCAGTGCACAAACTGAAACAAGCAGACAAAACCTGGTAATGCAGGAGAAGGTGGTCTGCAGCTCCACAGTGTTCTGGCTGATGCTCCATAGCTGCACCACCTTGTCCTGCGAGCATGTTGCCAGCAAACTCTGGTCACTGTTCCAGGAACAGCTGGTGACCTGAACAGGGCAGAAATAATGGAAAACTTCACCTTTCATGAACCCACTAATACTGAAAGTGACCAGGTTCTCCCCCAGGCCACAGCAGACTTGACTATTCCCACTTGTCTGTTTCTCTGAGAACAATTTTAAAAGGTTACCATTAAAATAATCCATGTCTTATGGTTGTTTTATTCTTAATTTCCAACCACTTGTTGCTCTGCATGTAATGGTTAAAAGTTTTTGTATGCTTCCGATTTCTGTTTTACAGTAGGACTAAACATACACAGTGTTTACGTGGATGATGGATGGAGTATCTAAACCTGCTGTTGTGAGAACAAAAGAAGGGCTGCTTGTTCAATGAGGTTGCTGCAAAAAGAGTCAACAAAAACAATACATATCCTGTAATAATGCAGATTACACTGTGAGTCCCCCACCTTGTTGTAATGTCCCTCCAGCCTCTTGAGAGGACTTTTACGCAAGTCACCAGCCAGGTCGCTGTATGTCTGGGGCCGATTCGGACTGTCCCTTCCCGAGGCTGCCAAAGCATGCACCAGCTGCTGTGCTGCCCACTGGCGGTGTTTGCTGGTCAGTCTGGCAGACAGGACGCATGCTGCCAATGCATTAGCCAGCTCCAGAGGGCCCACTCTGGCACTCAGGTGGGGTAAAGGGGAAGCAGGCAAGGATGAAGAAGACACCCCTTGGTTTGCTGTATCTTGGTCACACATGCAGAAGAGGGCTACCATGAATAACAAAGATTTCAAACAGTAATAATAAATTCCACATAACAACAGAAGTAAACCACTTCCTCTCACCACCGGCCTCATGCTCTGCCTTGTCTGGGCTGTAGCAGTGAACAGCCTTTTCAGTGAGCAAGGACACCAGGTTTTGCGTGACCAGGAATGTAGGGGGGGTCTGCTCGCTGTAGTCCTTCAGTTGCTGGGCTCCCTGGGTTGCAACTGTTAGACTGGAGCTCAGACATCCTCTCTGCTGCGGGTTGCTGATGGCCCCAACATTCACCCCTGTAGCTGCTGCCATCAGGTCCTGTAGTAGAGGCAGTTGCATTAAAAAGATATTTTAGAATTCCCATCCAACAGTTTCACTTAATCATTTATAATTAGTAGGGCTGAGTAATAAACCAAATGTATTAATTACCAAGACTATCAGTCCTTTAAAATGTAAAAAGCTACAACAAGCAATGATATCTGTGCAGACAAAAACAGTCCACAGTATTAAAATGACCACTATAATTTATTCAGATGATTATAGAAAAGTAAGCCAGCACAAGAAAGGAAGTGTATGAACAATATTTAACTGAGACTTTGTGATAACAACTGATATAGTGACATAGTTACCGGGATGTCAGCCAGTATTTATAATTAGCAGATTAACTGAAGACAACTGACCTGAGTGCATATCTCCATTAGCTGCCTGTAAGCAGTAGGGCTGTGTGACACCACACTGCCGATGGCTGAGGTAAGAAAGCTGAGGCAGGTGGAGTTCTTGCGCCCCGTCGCCAGCCCCTTCACACCTGACTGTCTGTCCACACAGGTGTGAGCCCTGCCCCCTGCTGCCAGAGTCATCAAACGAACCAGGATACGGATGTCTGCCAGACCCAAGGACTCAAGACCATTAGAGTGGCTGCACACTGAAGCACTGGAGGAGGATGATAAAGAGAACACTCTTGAAACCACATTGAATTGGTGGGAAAAATGAAAGGTTATATTGCGGTCAAACATACCTCGAGGCAGTCTGAGACAAAGCTTTCATCACCATGCTGTAAGCAAGCAGAATCTGAGCTGTGGAGGTGACTCTTCTTAAAGCTTTCAGTCTATCATGAGAATCCCTCAGCGACACTGCCTGCTGCCCAAGGCTCAGAGAGGTCTTCTGCTCAACAAGGGCATTCCCTGGTGAGGAAAAACACACAAAAAGGCACTCTAATACAGTAATTTACTGCAAAAATCCTGACTTAGCTGACATTTTTACACACCATCTTGTGTGCAAAAAAAGTCAAAATACTGGATGAAATGGGACAACTGGGACTCCTTTGTTGTGTCTTCAGATGTCCAGCTATGATACATGAGTGATGAGTCAGTTTGGCTGTGGTTGGGTTCCTCTGCTGCCAACAAGCACAGAGGGAATGTGGGTGGGTGTTACAACAAGTGGGTTAAATTTCTCAGCAGAGCTGAAGTTACAGAAACGTTCACTTCACAGGAGATAGTCAGCTATGGAGTGACTGCTCCGTATATAGAGGTCAGTGCCAGCCACGCTGTCATAAGACTGGAAATCAAACAGAGGCAATGATAAAAGATGCAAAGGAGTGTATACATTTTTTTTTCAGAAAGCCACAGAACTCTTTACAATCATAAAAGTTTTCCAATCTCAATCAATATAATGTCCATGTGTAAATGGTGGCTCACTGACCCAACACAGTGACCAGATATGGCTTATAATGGCCTTATAACGATTTGATCTAAAGATAGGCTGAAATTTAGCTGGAGAGCGCAGTGTGATAAACATATTGTACTGAAATCTTATTTTGGTATAAATCCCTGCATGTTTTTTTTTAATATAAATGAGACCTATAACATTGCAATCAGTGAAAAAAAACAAAAAATATTTTCAAAATCAATCATCAATCATAAATATCACACATGAGAACATTGTTTTTTCAACAGTGGTATTTTTGCCAATTCAGTTTTGACTACAAATATCTTTATGAATTTAAAATTGTCTTTCCATGACAAATCATCGTACGTTTAGGAGCTGCTGCTCTCGTGGGGTCAGCTGAGTTGTAAACTAGGGCTCCCAGAGGATCGGGCTCAGTGAAGGCAATGGGGTCAGGCACCAGCTTCTTTTCAGTCAGGCCCAGTGGTCTCAGCAAAAGTCCAAAGTCCTCCAGTCCTGTCAGCTTGTCTATGTCACACTCATCTTGGTGGCTCAGTTCCCAATCATCTGAGAGAACAGAAAGCACAACTCATTTTAAAAAAGTAACCAAATAAAAAGCAAACAGATTAAATTGTTAGGGGTTTTTTTTCAGAATAAAAGTGACCTTCCCTACCATCAGAAGTGCTGTCTAAATGGCCAATCAAATCAGACGTCAGACCTTTAATCCTGGAGGAGAAGGAAAACTGATGATAAATTACAGAGTATATGGTTACATTACTTTAACCAGCTCTTTATAACTATATACTCAACACTCTAACCAAGTCTTCATAAAAGTAAACATGTTCTTGGTTGCTACGTGTAGTCTGTTGCATGCAAATACCGTTCATATTTTGAACTTGGGTCACTCAGGTTTGCAGCCAAATATTTTTCCCTGCAGGAGCTGCAGAGGAGGTAGAAGGGAAAGTTGGAGCCACATTCCCCTTTGAACCAGACGTCCACGTAGGTCCCAGTGCTGTCATAACCTTTCCGCGCAGCACTCTGACCACAACCTGGGTGACGGCGCTTTATGTGATTGTTAAATTGCAGGGTAAGGGTGTTACACAGCTCACACTTCACCATCTGACTGTGTTCCTCTCCAGCCTAAAAGAAGGGTGATAAGATGGATCATGATATTTGTAGGAATAAAGACCTATATCTATACCTATTCGGACAAACCATGAAAAAAGGAAATCAGCAGGCCCACAAGTAACAAACCTCCACTATGTGGAGGGTGTCTCTCTCCAAGCTGAAGAATGAGGGGGTGAGCAGGTCCTCATAAGTTTCTTCATGGTATGGATCATCCATGTAACCCAACTCGGACTCCTCAGCAGAGTAGGGATGAAACTCCACCTGCTCTGGCCAATCGCTGACCGACGTGTGCTGTTGGTACAGCTGCGGGAGGGGGTTCGGTGGCGGGAATTCTGAAAAGACAGTGTTTCATACAAATGTACAATAAAGCTTTTATCTAACACTGATTGACAACAATCAGGTAATGGGAGCTCAAAAGCAGAACATTTGTGTTTTTATACGTCTGCCTTGAAACAAACACTCAATTCAATTTACCCTCTGGGATTAATAAAGTATCTCTTCTACAAGCTTGTGCTCATGTTATCTCTGGTCCAAAGCTATGACTCTGACCTGCCCTTCGGAAAGAAGTCCTCTGAGTCGGGCCTGAGCGCCGCCGCCGTGCTGGAGGAGGTCTGTTCCTAGTGAGATGCACATCCAAGAAGTTCTCCCTCTCTATCCAGTCGAGCCCAGGCAACATACTGTTAACAAAATAACAGGCATTCTACTGGTTGTGTAAATATAAATAAAATAAAATAAAATATATAAATTGTATAAATACAACAATAACACCATGCTGCTAGTGCCAGTTTAAAAGCATGTTCCTCAAATCCTTGACCTTTCACTGGGTTGACTGGTGGGGCGCTCAGGACACTGCACTGTCTCTGGACCGTCTGGTGACGGGGTGTCAGGAGCTCCCTCTTGTGTGGCTGCCTCAGTCGCCTGCTGCTCCTCTGTCAGTGGGTGCTCGAGCATCCAGCTGGCCAACACCTCAATGGTTTGAGAGTCCAAGTCACCTGCTACATCTGGGAGGGACCACAGGGAAGTTGAACTGTCAGAGTTCAAAAAGAAAATATGGATCATGGGGTGTTGCATTTCTTATTTGTGTCAGACATCACCACCAGATGATAAAATTTCTGTGTAGCGTGTGTGAGGTCAGATCGGCACATCTGGTGTGTGCGGCAAGGGTCAGCATGTGAAAATAGTGAAGTGGTAATGCAAGGGAAGGTCTAGAATTTGAATGAAGTGGGGAATTTATGACTAAAACAGGTGATGCAAAAATCATGACAATGTGATTATTCACCTTTCAATAACACAAATACATGCCATGCCTCATCAAAGAATCAGAATTTGTTCACCTTTACCATGTGGTGACATCATGGAATGATAGAGCCGACATATTCTTTAGTGAAAGTGAGTAAAACCTGAAATCTGTTCAACAGATGACATTGCTCCAGGAGATACAGTCTCTGAGGTATAGATTATTTTGAGGTAAGTATAATAAAAATATAATATTACATATTAATGTATATTCATAAGAAATATATGGGGTTATTTTTTAATTCAAACAACAAACAATGAGTAAGAGCATCATATTAACCCTCAATCTAATAAATAAAAGAGTTTCCACCTGAAAATAAATGCAGATTTTTCATTTGTAATTACACTTCTTTTGCAGCACACAGTGAAGGATGTTTAAAATAGAAAGCACAAAAAGCAAAAAAAGACTTAGTGACAACAAGACACTCCACAAAGCAGTACCTGCTGCCTCCATGGCCCAGAAGATATGTCTCATAGAGAATCCCATTTCTAGCAACCGACTGGTGACAAACATTTGTGTCCGTTCTGGTGGTTGAGGAGAAAAAAAGAAAAGTAGACAAAAAACAGAAAACAAAAAGCGAGCAAACTGCTCCATTTTCAAATGTTCATCACAATGTAGTGACATTTGTCAGAATAATAAATCAGCTGCACACTTTGTTTTATTTCCCCCCTCTTAGGTTATGTTCCACTTTCTTAATTTACAGACATAAAGCACAAAAAGGAACACCAGCATGACTGAAGATGAAGAAAGGTGCCATTTAAGCATGTGAGGGCACAAAGTGTACCATGCATGCATTCAATAGTTTAAGTGTCATATCTGTCCAACAGCAAAGCAAAACGCATGCTGCTTTGAGGAAATTACCTGGACATATAAGGCCATGCAAAAGACAGACCAATGACTGATCATAAATCTACCGCTGTTATTATGACTTCATTTGGAAATGATATTAGTCGGGTGTTTGAATACGAATCCAGCAGTAGGAAAAAGTTTCTTTAGAAATGAACTGACCTGCAGGACTGCACCGCTATTGTCTTTAACACAGTATGTTGTTTGTCAATAAATACATTTGAATTAGACGTTTTTTTTCTTTTTCTTGTCTATGCTCCGATGTCCTCCAGCTTTTCCCAATGACCATCTTTGCACTTGTTCTTACCCAGACTGCTTCTGGCCTGCGTGCTGCAGGGACCTGGCTCCATGAAGCTAGTCTGCTGCTCTGTGAAGGCATCACAGGAAGCAGAGCTGGCCAGGCTGAAGCAGGGGTGCAGCACAGGAGGAGCGCTAACCAGGCCGGTAAGCGTAGGGAACCGAGTTAAGACCATGTGCCTGGAGGGAGTGAAGATACAGTATAGACAGTAATAACACAGTGCTGCAAGAGGTGCTGTACTGCTAGTGTCCGGTCCTAACTAACCATTTCAAACGTCACTGAAGGAAAAAGGTCAGTTTAACTAGATTCAACACAAAAATAATCACAATAAGCCAAGCATGTATCCTTATATGTCAGTTATTTAATGCTCAAGGCTGCTGTTTGTAAATTAATGTGCTTTGTACTGTGAGAGTTTTTTGGCAATGAGCTCAGTGCCTGTTGGCTTTGACTGTATCGTCTGTTTGATTATTATAGCACTGAGGCTGTTTGTTTGTCAGTTAACTGGGTTAGCAGAAGAACAAGCAGGCAGAGCTGCAGCTGAGGTTAAAGACAGCGCAGCCACAGCCTTCACTCTGTCTTTTCATATACGTCCTAACTCACCAATTCCCTGGACTTCTGAAAAGCTGCTGTTGCCAAAAGATACAGGTCTGTAGCAATACATAACAACATGAGAGTTGAAGCAAGAACTCTAGCTGTGTTGTGTCCTTGTGTCCATTTGACACTTTCAGAATGAACTGCTTGTTAAATCAAATGAAAATCATGTTCTATACTCACTGGAGGAGGCTGATGGGAAAGAAAGGGTTGAAATTATCAAGGCCATCTGCCTGCGGGTTTGCTGGCAGAGAAGATGCCAAGTCAGTGTTAGAGGACGAGGCGGAGGCTCTGTTCGACTGGCCGAAGATGGCAGTGCCTTCTGAACCAGCGCTGTACAAGGACACAGAGCTGGAGGACTTGGAAATGGGCTGAGAGGACAAGTGGTGGCCAGATTCTGCAAAAACAAGGACGAAAGGAAGGTCAGATATCACACTCAATACTTAAAGACTATTATACTATAGTCATTATTTTGACTCTGAATACAACAAAACAGAGCTGCTTATAAGTGTTCCAGGTCAGAGCACAAGCCTTCATTTCAAGTACATGTGCTCTTAATACCACAATGCTTTTCCCAAAATTCAATTAGCAAAGATCACAATACTTTGTCATGCTTGCAATATATTAATCATTTCAGGCCAGATTCTTGCCAATACAATGCTCTGAATTTGACAGAAGATTGTTCCAGCTCCTCCTATGGGAGAGTTTGATGCTTCTGCTCATTTTAACACATATTAAATATATTTGGGTTGTCTGCTGTTGCTCAAGACAAAAATAAACATTTGGAAGCTGTCACTTTAAGATCCCAGAAATTGTGATAGGCAGTTTTGATCATGATATTTTGTGGAGCAAACAAATAACTGAGAAAATAATCAGCTCACTAAACAATAATGAAAACAATTATTAGTTGCAGCCTTAATGCCAACCTCTCATTTCATTACAAAAGCCACATAATTAAATTAATCAGGATGTGTGGCTAAGCAAGGTCTCCAAGTCACTAACTTATTTATTATTATTATTATTATTATTGTTGTTTATTTTATTTCCAGACATAAGAGACTTTACAAGTCTAATTCTTTGTGATTTAAGTCTGACAAAAGTCAACAGCTGTGCAACAGTTTAACTAACTTGGAATACCATGTAGAAAAACTGTACATATAGGGAATATCAACAACTGTAAATCAAAACTGAATATAACTGTGCAGTATTTCTCTCTGTGAATCTTCACTGTAATAACTGTAAATATCACACAATATAGTTTAATCTTTTCATCTTAGCTATTTATGAACTGACTAAAATAATAATAATAATAATAATAATAATTATAATAAGTCTAGATACCTTTGTGATCTTTGTCCTCTTGCAGTCTGCTCAGGGCTCCTTTGTAGATCATGACCTGAGCCCTCTCCAGGTCCACAAGAGACACGCTCTGTTTGATGGGACAAGGCCGAACTGCCCACTTCACCATGCTCTGCACCACATACTGCAGTACTGATCTCATCTCAGCACTCTCATCCCACTGTTTGCTGCTGGTCTTGGGCTGGTCAGTGTTTGGGCTGGAAGTGGGGCTCGTCGAGGAGGTGGGAGCGTCATGTTTAGGCACTAGGAGCAAATTTGATAGCTTCTCACAGCTGAAAATGACAGTCAGGGATTTCAACACTCCAGTGAGAAGGTAAGATACTCTAACTGCTCTCAGCTCATGTGTGAAGGCCTCTACCCTGGAGCTTTGGGGAGGCTGGGGTAAACCAGTCAACTCCTGATGGTCAACAGCATCTTTGGTTGAGGGTGGTGATGGGAAGGGATCTGTGTCAACGATCTCGCTCTCATTCATGTTCTCCTCAGAGTATTTCCTTCTAGGGGCTGGATACATCCCCTGCCACCCCTGCTCCTCAAGCAAACCCATCAAATAAATCAGGTCCAACAACACTGTTGGTTTGAGGTCTTCGAGGGGGGTGACGTCGCAGCGGGATGCGTCACAGGGCTCCAGTGAGGAGATGGGCGTGTCGCTGGGTGACCAAGAATTCATGGAGCTTAGTTATTGGGAAGGATGGGAAGAACCCACAGATACAGCATGGCGTGACACCAGGACGGATTCAATTGAGGTTAATGGATTTAAGAATGAAGAGGAGGAAGCAAGAGGAAAGTAAAATCAGGGGCGGTAAATGATGAAAATAAATTAAGATGTTATATTACAAGAGGAGGAAAAATAAACACTAACAGAAAAGAATAGTACAGAGTGATAAAACATGCTGAAAGGACCAAGACAAGAAGGATTGTCTTATGGAAGTCAATGAGAAGGGTCTCCACAGGTCCTGGAAAACCTGGAAAATGATTGACCAATTTTCCAGTCATGGAAAACATATGGAAAATGAGAAAGGTCAAATGTCCTAGAAACGTCTATCCTGGAAAATGATTTATGCAAATGAATTAAAAGTAAGCTTTTCCAGGATAAATTAACTTTTTCCACATTTGACCTTTTTTCTCATCTTCCAGGTTTTCCAGGATGCATGGGAATCCTGTATGCAAAGACACATCCTATCGTAAATAAGGGGACATATGAATATGAATTTGTAATACCTGACAGAGAGGTCCGCCTCCTCCCACTGAAGCTTGGCCAGGGAGCTTCCCTCTTTCAGGACTCCCAGCAGAATGGCCCTGCGCCCGCTGGGCTTGTGCAGGCACAGACCTCCAGCCCGGAGACCACTGTCCACCCCTCCGATCAGGGCCAGAACCGGCCACACTTCAGCGCAAAGAGCAGCCAGCTTGGATTCTGACAGGGGTCGACGGTCTCTGCCTCCTTCATTCTCTTCCATCTCACAGTGTGAGGGACTGAGGCCTGAAGGAGAATGTGAGACAGTGAGCAGAAAACAGGGTAATACATTATAGTCACAAGGACTATAGTTGGAACAGTTAGAAGCTGTCACTTTAAACAGCCGGAAATAGTGATGGGCATTTTTTAATCATTTCATATGTTTTGTAGACTGAACGATTACTTGAGAAACAGCAGTTCATTAAACAATAATGAAATTGTTAGTTGCAGTTCTGGGGCTAAGCCTCCACATCATTCATCCATTGCTTTTAGTATTGATTTTCAAATATTTGACACAAAATACAGTGCTCAAGCCTCCCCCCACCACTAATTCTTTGGTCTGCTGTAGTGGCTCGTAATTTGCAGGGTAACTTAATTTTAGTTTCACATAATTGAAAGATAATGTGGCTGTAGAGCAAATTCAACTGAGTACCTCTGGGAGAGTACTGTATCTGTTGTGATGGAGAGGCCTGTCAAAATCTTTGGGGAGTAATATTACACGAATCTCACTGACCATGATATACAATTTAGAGTACTGGAATGACTGTGCATCTGTACATTTGTAATGTAGCTCGTGTTTATTAGGTTTACACTGTGAGCCTGAATAACAGAGCATTAGAGGTTAAGTTAAACAATGAGGGTGGTTGCACTACAGAGTAATCTAAAGCGTTAAAATGTCAAACAGCCAGCAACTCTTAATTTAGCTTTAGCAGTGTCAGAGTACCTATAGGGATTACTTAGCAGGTTAGGTAGCTTCTCTCTGCTGGGACAACTTGCTCTGTGCTACAGAGCTGCTGGGAGTTAAGGCACAGAGCAAGAGCTGCAACTTCTTTTGTTTGGATGCGAGCCATCTAACAGCTACATACTAAAGACTAGGACCGCAATACCGCGGTCATGTGATGCCTACCGCTGTGTTGAGCTCACATACCGTAGTAAACCGCCATACCACATTGATTGGGTGCTTTATTACCACGGTAATAAAAAAATCTATACCAGCCCTAATAAAGACATTAAATGCTCCAACAAGTAAAGCAGTGGAAAATGTTAAAAAAAAAAAAAAAAAGTTTAAAATAAACAACATTTAGAAACTAAAGACTGACATAATTGATTTCGTTCTTCACTATTGGTAACAGGGTATTTTTTACTTTCTTTATATATATAAAAATATACTAGCAAAGTGTTATAAAATTAAGAACAAGGTCCATCTACAAAAGAGCAGGCTAAATGTGCCACTGAGTGAGCGACCATTGTTGAAGCTGTGTCTGACCTGTGTCATCCTCTTTCAGCAGGGGGCCGATGAGCTCCAGGTGGGTGTGGATGTACTGGTTGATGTGCGACGCCCACTGGTCACACTGATGGAGCCGTCGAAGGAGCTGCACCGTTGACTCCAGCAGCACCGTGGTCCGAGGGCTGCAGAGAGGCTCACCAGGGAGCAGACAGCTAGGCATTCCTCGCATCTGGAGGTCAAGTAGCGCCACCTGTGAGAACATACAAGAGGTACAGTTTTGTGTGATTGCATTTTGAGTTACCGACTATAGTGCGTACATTACGTCAGCTACCTTCTCTCCAGGGTTGCTGCTGTAGAACAACACACAGGGGTACAGTTCAGAGGAAACCACACCTTCAAACGCCAACTTTGGCTCCTGGCAGAAAAACACAAAGATGCAGAGACTGCAGGAAAACACAACAGTAAATAAGAGAAAACACCCTGAACACTAACTGTGAATACAGACCTTGTCATTCTTAGCAAATGAGATGGTGTGAGCCTCCATGTCCAGGATGCAGGTGATGGTGTCCCCCTGGGTGAAGGAAGGAAGTGAGCGGACCAGTTCTCCTCCGTGGTACAGATTGCCACTATAGGCACGATACAGCCACATGTCGGTGGTGGTGTGGTGGTTGTGATCTCTGATTGGCCAGCGTGAAACACCAATGCACGTTCCCTCATTGCCTCTGTTCTCTTTGGTGATGTAGAACTGAGGGGAGACAATATAAACATCTTTTCTGAACATATTTCATCTGGATAATAACCAATAAGGAGAGATTAACTGTACGAGTGTTTTTCTTTTAGTAGATGTCAGCCCTTACCTTCCAAATAAAACAGCCAGATGTGATGGCGGTAGTTGCCAGGCCGTACCCTTTTCCTCCTGAGCCATGAGAGAGGATGTTCCCACACTCCAGAGAACAGCAGATTAGTTTGTGTGGATCAAATGAAAAATCTCCTATGGGAATACATTCATCATAGCTGCCAGGGTTCTGCAAAACATGAAAAAGCACTGTTTACCAGCAATGTTCATATGAATAAATAAATAAATGCAGCAGTGTGCCATGACATAGTGATGTGACATGGCAACACCTTTCTGTCAAATATTAAGGGCTTCACTAGACACAATCACACACACAATTAATTCAAATTATGAATGCCACTCAAATATAAAAATCCTGAAAATCACGGGGAAACAGATTCATGGAAACAGTCATAACCACCTAACTGGCTGTCAGAGTTCTACTGTGATCAGTGATTAGAAGTAAAATTGATCATGATACTGTATACTGTTATGTTTCATATTCATGCTCTTTGTAAAGTGACACTAATTAGATTTGTTGTTATTTTTCTGTCCTCTCCCACTTCTCATCCACCACCTCCACCATGGAGAACAGGCCCATCTGCTCTGTCAAGCAGCCCTGCTGGTTTCACTTTCATTACTGCCAGGAGTGAATTTCACTCCTTCCTAAACACAGCGTTTTGTAGGTCTTAGATGATTGCATTCATCCGCTATTGCCCATAAACAATCATCAACATATTTTCTGATATTGTTATGAAGGTTAGGATTGGTTATTTTGAGATACTTTTGATCAAATTGTAAACAAGCTGAGATGTGTAGCAAGTCATTTATACCATTTAAATGCAATCGGCCCGTTCCCAACAAGTCCTGTTTTAACAGGAACTGTTCTAGTTTCTGAAAATCAAGAAAACAATGTGACTAAATAATAGGAACACAAAAAAAAACAAGTTGAAGATTTTGCAGGAGCCATTCAGTGACTACAGTGAGAATAAACACTTATGTGTGTGAAGAACATGAGACCAAGATATTATTTTATGTTATAAAGCATTTGAATTACACTGACAGAGACCAAAGAAGTCTCATATCAGGAAATCTTGAAGCCTTTTCCACA
Organism: Synanceia verrucosa; assembly: GCA_029721515.1. NCBI lineage: Eukaryota > Metazoa > Chordata > Actinopteri > Perciformes > Synanceiidae > Synanceia > Synanceia verrucosa. The sequence continues at coordinate 9,850,408 of CM056564.1, read as the reverse complement.
AGTACATAATACTGCCAAATTACCCCCTTTTCATTGTCTGCAGTTTCCTCGTGGTTCTTCTCATCCAGTGGTTCCTTCCACATATAAACAGACACAAGCTGAAAGAGTTGTTTTACAATCTACAAGAAGAATAGAAATGGAAAAAAATGTAAAGGACAACAATTTCATTATCACTTTCACAATTCAAACTCACAAAAGCTGAGTGCATGAAAGTCATCTTGAGCTACAGCATGTTGATGCTGCATTTACATTTTTTAAACCATACCTGTTCAATTTGAGCCGGTTCAGAACAAGCAGGTAACAGTCTCTCTAAAACATGGAAGGCCAAAAGCTTAGTGCGAAGGTTCTGGAAGTACGGGGATCCTGAAAAAGAGGACCACGGTGGAGGTGAGCAGGAAACATCAAACCATTCTGCACTGTGAAACAGTTTGCAATTATAATTATTTTGTCTTACCCGAAGAGCACTTATGTGAGATAATGGCCATGAGTGGATCAATCCATTTGACAAAGGTAGAAAGTTTTTTCATTACTCTTAATGACAGTACACGCCGTAGAAACACCAAGAAATCTGCAAGCTGAGATTCAACCACTTTGCTGCTTTCTACTCCTGAAACAACAGAAATAGAGGAAAACAAACCAGAAGAGCTATAGAAATTATGTCTGTCCTTAAACCAAATATCATTCATTGTGTTCTTTGTATTTCAATGAATTTCAACATGGCAGCACCAATTAGATTGGCGCTCTTATTGCAGGAGTCCAGCTCTGCCCTTTCAGCTGCTCCTTTCTCTGCTGTCTGCTGCTGGTGGAAAGTGTACAGGACATTTTGGAGCTGCTCACACATCACTTCCATTAGAGCATGGGATACATCCATGGGCAGCAAATCCTCACAGGAGCTGTGAGCACAGGACAGTTTGGCATGCAAATGTCACTTCTTAGTTAATCAAACACACACATCTTTGTAGTAAACAGTGTCTTCCTTTCTCACCTTGCAGCCACGGTCAGTATCTGAAGCAGACGGGCGCAGGCCAGTCTAACAGCCCCACTTAGCAGCATGGATCCAGATTTAGAGGCTGCAAACCAGCCCTGGTTTATCAGCGCACAGCTGTTGTTGGTTAGCATGGAAAGGATTTCCAGGATACCACATTTGACAACCAGCACCAGGTCCATGGGTTTGTAGCAGAAATTCAGTGCGAACATTGTGGCTAGGAGAAGGTGCTGGCAGGAACCTGGGAATGACAAAGACAAAAATCTAACTACATGCAAGATTAGATAAAAGATGCAGCAACTGAGCTGTGTGGGGTAACGCAAATGAGATCCTGGGAAATAACTTACAAAAAGTTTTTTTTAAGGAGCATGGTAGCATCTTCACAAACGCTGTAAGCCCTGTATTGTAAGTTCTAGGTGCAGGAACTTTTACATGACTGTCACTGAAACATGAACTGTTTTATTTTAGTGGCAAAAGTATAAATTCTACGAAAGACATCTAAAAATCTGCCATCAACTGCTAGCCAGTGGAGAGCATCATGCATGTGCTGACAGAGAAACAATAAGCAGACCTGGGTGTTCCCTCTCCAGCAGGACCCTCTGTTTGAGGACATGCACCACCTGCTGGCAGAAGGTGTGGGCTGCAGACTGTAGCTCTCTCTGCGTCGCCACAGACGCTGAATGCGTACCAGACTGGATTAAGATAAAAGAGATTGAGGAGTGATTTATAGAACAAAGGTTTCAAACAAAGACAATACTCAGTGATTCTAGCATTCTCCATCTGGCTTGAATTAAACAGTCATTCATTCTTTCGTTCCAGCTTTCATAAACATCTATGCAAACATTGTGATAGCATGACTGCTAGATGTACCATGTAATGCTGCATCTCATAATTCGCTCCGGAGTGAGAGCTGATGATTTGTGTTCCCAAAGCAAAGCAACCAGAGAGGAACTGAAGCTGCACAGAGTGCAACAATGCAGGATGCTGAGGGGAGACTGGGAACCCACTGCTCTTCTCCTCCGTCATCTTAGACAGGAATGATGACATCTGACACAAGGCCTCCAGACGCAACTGATGACAACACAGGGAATAGTTGGTAGCTAGTTAAAACCTTGAAATGCATTCACAGAACGGCTACTGCTTTTGGCAATTGTTTTTGGAGATTTTCAATACTTTCCACCTATGATTCAGACGTAAAAATACCAAAAAACAAGAAATTAACTGGATAATAAACGTAAATAAATGTTATTTACGTTTATTAAATGTTGTATTACCTCTGCCCTCTGTTGCTGCTGCTGTATAGCAAAAGTAATGGCCTTTGGGTCTGCCTGACTACCAGTATGTCCACCCAGCAGTGTTGGTGAGGAGGATGACAAGCTTCCACAGACAAAGTGGAACACCTGGTTAAGAATCGGCAATGTGTTGTTGCCATAGTGGGACATGGTGGTGGTGGGGCTGATGCACTGCCGCAGGCGATCCCAGGCGTCTTTCATGATGCCCAGAGAACAAAGAGGTAAGCCTGAAACAGACCGACCAGCAGAATAAAGGACTGTATTGTAAAAAATACATGTATATGAAAAAAATACTTGTGTGATTTGACAAAAGCAAGAAAAAAAACAATCAAATAAACATCTAAACACGTTGTGCTCTAAAAAGTTACAATAATAACCTAATTTTAAAATGTTTATCTGTATGCACATTTTCTGTCATGATACGGTATATGTGTATTAATCTTTGCTGACCCAAAGCCTCGAACATTATTACACAATGAGAAAATCAACGTACAGTATCTAAATTAGGATGACACATTCTTAAAAGTAATAGTTGGGCATTTTGGAAAATGTCTTTACTTGCCAAGCCATGACCAGGCCATCACTGTTTCTCCCTGTTTCCAGTCCTAATGCTATGCTAAGCTAATGGGAGTGGTAAGCTTCTTATCTAATTCTCTGCATCAGCATTCCTTTGATACATGACTATAGGTAAGAAGTATCTTTAAAAGAAATCATTGAACAAATATGTAGAAGTAAACATATGCCACCTACCCATTTTATTCTTGGATGATCCCAATGAGTTTTTGGATTGGTCAGACTAAGTAAAACAAAGACAACGTATTAGCACTGCTAAAGAGGCGTGGGGCCCACTTTTAGCACAGTAAAGAGACTCACCTGCTTTCTGCCATCAGCGGCCACCATTATGAATTCTGCTGCTGATTTCCTGAGAGTAGAATGACGTAGATAGTTAGTGCAGAAAGAGCTCATAGAAAACACATTAAAAACAACAAACAAATATGCTGCCTAAGATAAACTCTACCTCGCTCCAGTGTTCATTGCCTGACTACTCTCGGTTTCGCTGGGCTCCACACAAGCAGGCCTGACGCCCAGCAGGAGGAAGAGACAGCGAGACACCACCAGATGGCAGGCGGCAGGGAAACCCAAGCCCTCCTCAGAGTCCCTCTGCTTGTCCAAAGGCTGTCTGTGATCCAGCTCCCTCTCTGGGCTGACAGGACTCTCCATGCTGCCTGGGAGGGCAGAGGTGCCAAAGGATTCATACACCGTCACGTTCTGCTGCACTTGCATGGCCTCCCGGGTGGCCATGAAGGACTCTAGGACTTCTGCAGAGACGGGAAAGACATGAAAGGATCAGTTAATAATAATGATGACTTGTGTGTGTGTGTGATTTCTGTCAGAAAGACATGCATCTCCTACCTGACAGGTACATACGACTGTTGTCAAATGTGTCCTCCTCTGCGACCTCCTCCTGGTTGTGGTTTGCTGTGGGGGTTGGGGTACCATCCCACTGCTCGTGATCCTTCCCCTCCTGCCCCACTGAGGTGCCTGGCTCTTGCCTGTCTGCATCGGGACTTTGGGGAGATTGAGTGGTCTGCAATACGAGAAATGTTTCATATACAGATGTGTTCTCTCTCACTTTTAATCAAGATTATGTCAGAGCCCTTTTTAATATAGTGGAAAAATAAGGAAACAATTGCCTTGATGAAGATACAGAACAGATATTTACACAACAAATATTTAACAACATTGTGCCTATAACACTTGTTTTGCAGCACTGTATTATATTGGGTTGTGACGTAAAGTGGAGTGATTTTAGTTTAGTGGTACCTGTTTGACGGCAGTCTGCACCTGTGTCATCCTTGGAGAGTTTTTATGGGCCAACAGAGAGCTTCTGATTTTATAAACTGTTTCATAGACGCCCAACAGCATCTCACAGGGTTCATGTCTGTCTCAAGTGGATAAATAAGTAGATAGTTGGCTTTGCTCTGCATTGTAGTATGAATCTTAACAACACATACCATGAATGATATGCGAGCAAACTGTTTGTGTTGCTGACCTGTCCGACCAACTGGCTTCATTCTGCAGTCCGGTGTGTTTCAGAAGAGCAGCCAGACTGCAGCGACAGACTGTTTGCAGCAAGCCGTCGCCTGAAGAACCTCCGCCCTCCCATTCTGTCTCACAGCAAAACAATAGAGTCATGAAAAGGGATAAGACCCAACCAACCCAAGACCACAACTTAAAGAAAAATATGATGTATTGTGCAGAAATTATCAGAGAAAATACATCAACTATAGACTTATTGATTTACATTATAAATTCAAAAGTAACCCATACACAGACAAATGCAGGTCCAAGTACCTTTGCTGTGAGCATACTCCTCCATACTGCGCCACAGACCACCTGCAGGTCCTCTGGTGGATCCCAGCGCCAGTTCTAGTAAAGTCCTGTTTTCCTCACTCAGACTGAGCTCTGCTAACCTAGCGTCACTGCTGCCCAGCAGTACCACCTCGGTCAGCCATGCCATGCTGGAGTCTACCAGAACAAAACCCACGGGATATTTAATGAGTAAAAACGTCAGTTAAAGAGTGTAGATTACTTCCTCATGTGCATATATATCTTTAAGTGGCAGGCATTTAAATAAATGTCTGTTAAATCATTATCTGTTGATGATTGAGCCTATGACAGTACTGCAATATCTATAAACTATTTGCACTTGCAATATTATTATAATTGCCTATCTATGGTGACATTTTCCATAAGATATATATAAAAATATACCATAAAGAGTAAGCTGTGTGTTTTCCTACCCAGCTGTTCAAAGTCCATCTCAAGTCCATTCCTGAGGAGGACATTCGATAGCCAGAACTCTGATGTTTTCTCCTGAAGTGATGGCGGCGGGCCTTGCAGCATACCACCAAGGCAACGGCCGACTGCCAACGCGACAGACCGTTCCAGATCCAGCAGCCAGACACACTTGCACTCCTCCTCCTGTTGCTGGCACGTGTGTTCTTCACTCTTATCTGTTCAACCATAAAACCATCTTATCTGTTAAACCACTGTTGGTATTGTTAAACTTTATTTTACCCCATAAGAAGAATCTCAAGTGTAAAAATGTGCCATCACATACTGACATTGCTGTAGCCACTTATAACAACAGTAATCAAATCTCACTGACCTGAAGTGGTTTTCTCAGCCTCCATCCTCAGCTCTTGTTCCTCCAGGAGTCCTGTCTCTGGCAGCAACCTGTTGAAACCATTGAGTTGCTCCAACAGGACCAGTAAATGGCTCAGGAGGGGCTGAACGGTGCCCAGGGGCAGCAGAAGCAAGGAGTACATTACTTGGCACAGCAGACTGCCAGCCACAGAGTTGTAGAGCACCACTGTGACAAGGGTTGAGATGAGAGAGGGGTATTACAGTGACTGATGAAAATAACAGGCATACAGATGGACAAGAGATACAGCAGAGTATCACATCAACAAACACCTGCCCAAGTAACTGCTCTAAAATCTAAACACCTGAACAAGCTCTTGTCTAAATTAAACACCAATGATTTATACCTGATGTCATCTTTGGTATACACATACTCTACACATACAGTTTATGCACTGAAACTGTCCTTCCACTGGTCAGTAAATAATGAAAACAATAAAAAGAAAACATAATCAGGGAAATGACTTTTAGATTACCTCCACCAAAGAGTCTGTATGTCTGTTTGTCAGCAGGATCATGGAAAAACTACTAGTTTGATTTTGAAGGATTCAGCAAGTGCCAACTTTCTTATCCATTTTTAGAAGATCCCAATCACAGGGCAGATATACAATCTAGCCTTGGTGGAGGGCCGCCCTGTAGCATTAGCTATGCTAATCCATCTATCCATTTTCTACCGCTTATCCTCACATAGGGTCGTGGGGGGGCTGGAGCCTATCCCAGCTGTCTTAGGGTGGAAGGCAGGGTACACCCTGTCGCCACCTCATCGCAGGGCACACAGAGACAGACAACCACTCACACTCACATTCACATTCACACCTACAGGCAATTTAAATTAGCCAATTAACCTAATCCCCATGCATGTTTTTCGATGGTGGGAGGAAGCCAGAGTACCCGGAGAGAACCCACGCAGACACGGGGAGAACACGCAAACTCCACACAGAAAGGCCCCAGGCCGGGAATTGAACCTGGTACCTTCTTGCTGTGAGGCGACAGTGCTAAACCACTACATGCCCCATTAGCAGAAATATGATTGAATTTATGTGACTGATTGTTTTGACTGACTGAAACCTGAGCACCAGGAGAAAACAACCTGTACAGAAATATGATTGAATGTCCCAAAGATCAAAAGTTAACAGCCATTATTCTCACCGTGCAGCTTCTTGATTATCTGTTTATCCAGAAAACTCTCCTTCAACAGTTTGGTGGATCTCCTGAGTGTCTCCGCAGCGCAGGGGAGCAGCAGGTAAAGATGCTCACAAAGCAGCGTTGAACTGCTGTCATCCTACAGAACAGCAGAACCATTAATGCAAATATATGACTACAAAGCTCTGGGTAATATATTAGCTTGGAATATTTATGGATGTCAGTGAACCTCAGGGCTGGGATGGATGAAGCAGTGGGCGAGCAGGTGTTTGTGAAGTCCAGACAGCAACTGGTGGAAGTGACAGGGAGGATCAGTCTGTCCCTGGCTATCACCTGATAGCTGCTTGTCACTGTTTTTCTCCAGTTCCCCAAATGCCCGCTCCTGTATGAACACACAGAATTATTTTAGATTTATTACTATACAGGAAAATGTGGGAACAGTTGTGAAACCAACCTGATTTGCCCCCACACATTAGACACAAAGGTGACACACAAACGTCTACTCTTCCATACCGTGTAAAAGCTGATGCTGAGGAGCAGTGTTCTGAGCAGCACCTCTGCTAAGTGCAGAGGGTTATAGGCATCAGAGCTGGATGAGGAGGGCGGCCGGACGGACATAGCGGGAGTCAGAGGGGGTCCCAGGAGTGCAACCTCCCCAAAATTACTGTAACCTAGCAGAGAAGCTACATGGCTCTGATCCTGAAGGCTGCTGAGGACCATGTCTAACTGCAGACGCTTTGAAAGACACAAAGAGACAATTGTCTAGTGTTTGATCATTTAAACGTGAGGCTAGCAAAACACTCTTGAAAATTATTTATTTCTTTACAGCAATGCATTTTCACAACATTCAAGCAGCCTTTAACACGTATTGCTTGGCAGGGCAGTGATTTCGACAAACACAGTTTGTTAGCTTCATCCATCCATTTTATAAGCAACTATCTGGTGTAAACTTCCTTCTGGCACAGTGGCACAAAAAGTCATGATAACCACCGGCACTACTTTAACCACACAAAGGCAATGATTCAAATGGCTCAAAAGCTCTACATACCTGTCCTTTGGAGAGGACGTTCAAGCTCTGGGGGCCCTGAGGAAGGAGGGATAAGAGCAGTTCTGTTCTTTCCCTCAGTGGAGGCAACAGCAGGGACGCACCAATGGACAGTGTGTTTAGCACTGCCTGAGGACAGTCAGGTATATCAACAGAACATGACAAGACACTTAGAAATGAATGGTTAGCATTTACTGCACACAATAAATAAATTAGCACATCCTGTACAGTCTCTAACAAGCCACTTATCACTTTACTTTAGACAACAAGTCCTCCAATTCTCCCAGTCACTTGTCAGCATAAGCATGTTATGAAAATAATCTATTTTACAACACTGTTAGTTTACCTGCTGTATGGAATCTGGCATATTGGTATCTATGAGCCGAAAGAGCAGGTTTCTGAGGGGCCTGCCCTGAGCCCCCAGCACCATGGCACCAGTGCCCCCAGCATGGGCCAAGGACAAGTGGATGGACAGCAGCTTCATGCACAGTAATAAAAACTGATGGTGGTCCCTGAGAAATACATACAGAGAGAGTGGATAGGAAGGATTGTAAAGGTGTGGGAGTCAGTGCGTCCTCCTGTTGGTGGTGACATAATATGACGAAAACATAACATTCACTTCATGTGAACTCAATGGGCCAAATGTCTTTTTTCATAACAGAACACTTACATTTTTACAGGTGATTCTTTTGAAGTCTCAAACTGAAATGAAGTGATTTTTTGATTTAATTTTGTACCTTTTCGATAAGAATGGGGCAGGGGGTGTGTCGTTCCCGATGCCGTCACAGTAACTCTCCAGGAAGTTGCGTAGGTAGGCGAATGTGCTCTCCTCCAAGTCGACACAAAAGGGCCGGTGCCATGCCACCAGTTGCCTGCAAAAGACCAAGCCAAGCACACACTTGTCAGAGTATAAAACAATGCTTGGCCCTCAATGAAAATGTTGCAGCACAGATTGCGAGGAAGCCTGAGTACCCGGAGAGAACCCACGCAGACACGGAGCCCGAACCCGGAACCTTCTTGCTGTGAGGCGACAGTGCTAACCACTGCACGACCGTGTCGCCCAAACCATTACATGACTCAGAAAATAAACACTTAAATGTTGTTTCCCAGAAGCTGAGGCTTTACCTGTCGGTTGGAACTGCGGTCCATGCCAGACTGTGAGAAGTGCCAGCAGTGATTTGCTGGATCGACACCCCATCTAGACCGAGCACTTTCTTGGGTTTGGTAATTGGTGTGGAAGTGTGGCCTTGCCCACACTGCCCCATGGTGTTGTTACCCCAGGCATACACTTCATTCTCTGGTGAAAGGAGAAGAGCACACATTGCAATCAGAGCATGTTCACAGTTAATTAATATCCCATTAAAAACCATGTAACGCTGATAATTCCTAACCTCAATTAAACTAATCATCTGAACCACCGACTCTTAATTGCTGAAGGTCTCTTACCGTGTGTCAGAGCCAGACAGTGGCTGTCTCCACATGAGATATCAATGATCTTGGTGATACTCAGGTCTTCTATGAACCTGGGTCTCAGAGAGGTCGTCTCAGAGGAGCCACATCCTAAACACGAGCCACAGCCCCATGCAAACACCTACAGAAAAAAATGGGACAAATATAAATTTTCTTTTTTTTATCTCTTTATTGGTCTTCGTATTATTTGTATAATGCATTATTTAGACTAAACATATCAAGGGCTGAACAAGAGTGGCTATTAAAGTGACATTAGCGTGCTCCTTCAGACTAAAAGCTTTCCAAACACAGAATGTAGAAAAAGCAGAGTTAGCTTCGCTAAGGTTAGTTGGCCCACAGTGCTGCAGCTCACCTGTCCTGCAGAGGTAAGGGCCAGAGATGACTGGCTGCCGGCACACACTTTCCTGATGATGAATCCATGCAGGGCCTCTATGACCTTGGGGCGATACACACGATTGGTGTCCCCATGGCCTAGTTTACCTGCAACAGTGAGTCATGTAGCAGCAATAGTTCATACTGGCTTCTGTTAATATTAGGTCGTACTGGCCTCTAAATAACAAATCTTCCACTCATACTATAATTTCCACTCATTTATGCCCCAGCATACCATTGTCCCCTCCCCCAAAGGACCACACGGTGCGTCCATCCTGCGCAGCAGCAACAGTGTGGGAGCTGCCACAGGCCACCTGCCCAACGCCGCTGACGTCCTTCACTAGCGTCGGCACATTACGACTCTGACTGTCACTGTGACCTGCACAGAGGAGAAACACAGGACAACAGGTTGTTGCCAATATGCTAACAGAAGAGGGGTTTCACTGAAATTGCTGAAATAAAATGAGAACAAACTATTTGAGAAACAAGGTGCACACCGAGTCTGCCGAAGTCGCCTTCTCCCCAGGTATAGAGCTCTCCATCATTAGTCACAGCAGCACTGTGTCTGTATCCGGCAGATACACAAACAACCACCTGGTAGAGATACCATAATCTATGTAAAATTAAGTTAAATCGCATGAAGAACTTTTAAAATTCCCATCCATCTTTAGCCCGACAGGCAGCATATCCTGCATGCTTACTTTGCCAAACAGCGGCCCTTGTATGATTTTGGGGTATTTCTGCGTAGCACTGTTGCCATGGCCCAGTTTCCCATATTCTCCATCACCCCAGCTGAACACCTGAAAGAAATATTTTCTCATTCATTACAAAAAAAGTGAAGAAAACTGAAATCCAACTAAGACCTATAGGAAGGCACTATTAAAATGCTAAACTAGTTCTTTAAACCACATCTTAATGTGTGACAAAAATAGAGTACAAAAACTGTACAAGATGAGAGTCTAAGAGGTGCACAGAACTGTAAAATAGATATCAGTGGTCAGTTTAACTTGTTACCTCTCCCTCTACAGTGATGGCCAAAGTGTGACCATCAGAGCCCTTGGAGGAGGACACCTTCTTCATGTTTCTATGTGGCTCCAGCACAAGTTTCTTAGGCATGGACTGGTTGTTGGAGTCCCCGAGTCCCAGGCGCCCATAGCTGCCTTTTCCACATGCCTTCACTGAGCCATCTGCAGACACTGAGAAGGTACAGTACTGGCCTGCCTCAATCTAAATGATGGACAAAACGTAAGGGCATAAGGATAATAGGGAAAACAGCAGAATAATATTATGGATAATTATTATTTTACATGTAAAAAATCTTAGCCCTGTTGTTATGGGTAGCTATACCATTTGGGCATCGCTGAATCCCTGTGTCAGCTTCGGCAGCAGGATTTTCTCCAGAGTTCCCTCCGCCAGCTGGTGGCTGCTGTTGCTGCCCCACACATACACCATGACGGTGTCGCTCTCTGAACCAGGAGCAGCTGCCTCCGTGCTGCAGGAGCACAGGCAGTAGGATGCGAGGTTACAAATCTGCCAAAAGTAAGGAGGGGTGCGGTCCATGAAGTCAGTTACTGGAAAGAATAACAGTTCTCAATAGTGCCTAATATGACTAAAAGCTCTGTTACCTCCTCAAACAGGCAGAGAGCAGCCTGGGAGAGTCGACATAGTCCATCTGAGTCTTTCTTCAGCACCTGAGTATTGACGGAGTCTCCACGGAAACCCTGGGGAACAAAACAACAGTCTGTTTTCATTTGTTCACACCGTGACAAAGTCACTGCATGATCAGTCAGAAGGTGAAATCAGGAAGGACAGTTTTAGATCCCAGTCCTTAGACGCAGCTCTCAAGTGTGTTTTATGTTGTGTAATCTCTCAGGGCTTTCTTTAGCAAGCATAAAGTTCAAAATTATGTGCAGCAAAATCAATCATGGGGTTTGTTGGCAGTGCCCAGCTCTTGTTGTCATTTGTCCAGAAATATTGCAAAGCTGATTAGCCTGCCGAGGGATGACTCAACACGCATACAGAGGGAGGGCATTGAGAGCGGCCCGATCTTAATCCTTGTCTGCGCACTAACACGTCACTCCAAGCTGCAAACTGTGACTGAGAAGGACGGATGTGGTGTGAAGTGCGGAACAATTTTCCTGCTTTATCAATCAAAGGGCCTCATTCACTCAGTATGTTTAGAAAAGTGCATGCTTGTTACCTCATTTAATTTGTGAACTAACCACACAATAAAATTGCTTAATAAAGTAATATAGAGGCAGAGAGGAACAAACACATATGTCAATTTCCAGTTGGCGGTGAACAACTGCTCATATTGAGTTGTCAACACATCTGAATTCATTCCACAGGCTGTTACTTGTCTTTCTTTATAACGCATTTATACTACAGAACAGGTTAATACAGAAAAGTTAGGAACTGAGGTGATTACTCTAGCTGGTCCCATGCTAAAAAAAAGAATACTCTAGCTGGTCCCATGCTAAAAAAAAAGAATAAATCCAAATAATTGTATAATGCCATGACAAAGGAATGTAAACAGACAAGAAAGCAGCATCCAACAAACACAAAATGTCCACATTTGAAGGCATACCGAATATTGCTTCATTTGGAGAAGCGTTTGATGGATGACATCAAAGCCCACACCGGCTGAGTGCTGGGAGCTTAGTGAGGAGGAGGAAGACAGTGTGGAGGTGGATGAGGACATAGATGCAGCCAAGGCTACCTCCACCCACTCCAGCAGGAACTTCAGAGAGCCTCTCTGCATGGCCAGGCCCAGCAGCAGCTCCAGCGCTAGCCTCCGACCTGTCGGGTCTGCTCCGCCGGTCCCACTGCTCACTGATGTCTTCTTCAGGAAGTCCGCCACCTGCGCCAGGCAGTCCAGCCCGACTGATGGGATCTTGTTCTCATTGGCCAGAGAGAGCGGCGGCAGAGAGGTTAGCACCGAGGATGCTGTTGCAAGCACGTCGTTGCAAAGCACCGACTCTGGATGCACAGAAGCAGCATATCTCCAGTTCTGCTGCAGAAGCGAGAAGAGCAGACTCAAACCTGTCCTCACACCCATCTCTATCAGCACATCTGTGCCAGACTTAACTTTGGGTGCTCCCCCTGGCAGGCAGGGCTCTGAGGACAACTCAAGTTGCCCACATTCGGCACCGCTGTCCATGGACTGGGAGGGCAGCTGCACTCGGAATTTGTCATGATACTTGCTGTGAAGCGCGTAGTAGATCCTTTGGAGGACTACCAGCCTGTGGTGGAGGCCTAAGGTGTAGGAGGTCTGCGTCAGCATCCGGTGGGCCAGCCATCGCTGGCTGTGAAGCAGGGATGACAGGTACTCTTCCTTCTCTGCTGAGGCGCTGGACTCACACTCGAAGTCTGGCAGACGTGGGCCGACGAGCTCTTGAACGGGTTGGGCCAGAGTCACTACCTCCTTGTTGTGGAGCAGCTTGTTGTAGAGTGCAGCAGCTCCATGCCGCCTGGCTGTCTGCACACTGTCCTCTGTTGCCCAGGAGCTATTGAAGTGCTCCTGCCACTTCAGCAACACATGGGTCTGACAAGGCACCATGTCTGTGCATTATCTACACTCCGATGTACACCTAAAAACAGAGAGGGAATGAATTCAATTAAAAGAGCTAATAAGTGCTGACTATTGCCAGATTTATACATTTCACACATATCATTCCCACACACTTGATTAAAATAATGAAAAGGCTCTTTCTTTTCTCTCTGTCAGAAATTTACAGGCAGCATTTCAGCTGAAAGTCAAGCTTAAAGCCATCTTTCAATGCCTTTTCCTGCAAAGTAAATTGAGAGTGAAGGTGTCAGGTTTCTCCTTGGTATTGGCACCTTTCCAACACACAAAGCATCCAGCATAGGCCCAGCGTGTATCACTGAAATAGGTCGGCTCACCCTATGATAACAGCCAACACCCACACTAATGAGGACACTTGTCTCACAAGCTGCAATGCTGCACAATACAAAGGGATATTTTTGGTTCATTAGCCTTTGAAATTATTCATTTTATCATAGAAATATGACCAGTCAGAGATTATACGCACATGTGATAACCAACGGATACCCTTTCCAATTCATTCATTTTCTCACTGTCATTTCAAGTCACTTTACACTCTGAAATATAATCCCATGCAAAGACGTCTAAGGCCTAGTCTATCAGTCTGTCTGCATGTTTTTGTCTGCCCTCTAAATAAATAAAGTCGTTGCTTTGAAGTGGGAATCATACACATTTATGGGAAGACCTTCCCACACAAAAACAAATGCAGATTTATGTTTGACCAACTTGCATTTTAGCTTAAAAACCTTACAGTCCATAATGGAGGTCAAAATATGAGAGTCACCATGAGAGACAGCATTCATTTCAGGTTGCAGCAGATCATACCAACTGCATGACATTCCCATGGTGCATTCAAAGTGCCAATTCTTAAAGGGGAAGTTCTGTTTTTTTACAAATTGGACCTGGGAAAAACACTGCCATTTACTCACCCATTTCACTTTGGAGTCATTTGGAGTATTTCTGATGATATTTGGATTTTATGATATCCATTTTACACTATTACTATTCTCATTTGAGTCAGGAGTTGTCTGTAACTTGAGAAAATTCAGTCTGTAAACAAACTCTACTTCCTGTGTATCATAGTTTTACTAAGGACCCCTAGTACCCACCTAAGTGTTCTTCACAGTGCCTGAACTAAAATACTTATTTGTGATGTTGTCACATACGCATACATGCTTTGTTTTAGTTCAGGCACTGTGAAATGAGAATAGTAATAGTGTAGCCCATCTTATTAAACGTCTGTCATTTGAGAAATGGTCAAGTTTGTGTTATTTACTGGCTGCATTTCTGTGCCCGTTTCACTCCTGTTAAATGCATATCATCAAATTCAGTATTGTCAGAAATAATCCAAATGACTCCAAAGTGATATGGGTGAGTAAATGGCAGTATTTTATCCCAGAAATCCAATCCAATGTGTAAAAAACAGAACGTCCCCCCTAACTGTGTAAAAGTAGATTTGAAAGAATGAATGCATCACTACATTACAAATGATTCCAATGTGCTAGAATTATAGAATAAATTGAATAAGTATGGTTTGGCTGAGAGCTGTAGCATAGAAATGTCTGTACTCCTGTTGGGTCCTGGCTGAGACTCTCCTCCTCTATGATTAAAACTTGTACAAAATCATGAACTGGTATGACTGGTAGAGAGACAGTTTCAGGCTGCTAAACATGGGACTGTGCTGGCATAGTAGTTGAAGTCATTTCTCTTGCTTTGGCTGAGGTCTGTGGGGTTATATGGTTTCCACTCCACCAAAAATAACTGCAAGCATTGATATAGAGACGGGTTTCTCAGGTCAGGTAACCAGGAGCAAAGTGCCGCAAAACCATCACTGTTTGCAAACTATCTGCAGGTGTGGGAAATAAATGTTAAGGACACCTCAACAGGACCATAACAGTTTTCCTCGCTCTTTTTGTCCCCATGTTTACCTCAGCTTCAGTCCATCTGGAATATTTAGAATATACACACAAAACTTGTGTATTACTTCTTATTATTCACAGATAATAAATTTAGGTAAATACTATGGCTTGTGTGTAGGCCTAAAGGTTAAAGATAAAACCATTCAAACATTTAAAGCTCTGCTGCCTTTATTATTCCTTCTTGATAGATGTAGATATCAAATCTTCTGATTAATTTTTCAATGTATATAACATTCAAAACAATGAGTCCATGTATGTCATATAAGTCTGTGACCAAAATCTATTTCATTTACAATCAAACAACACAGAGAAAAGCTCAGAAAAGACATGGCCCTAACCTGGTTCTGATCATGTAACAATTACAATGGATCAGATTAGCTATTTTTGCAGATATTTTAGTGGGATATCTGACCTCAATCTACTACCAGTCAGTGATAAACTGAGCTGTTTGGGAGGACCACAGGTGATCCAGAATCAGCTGCAGGACTTCCTGGATGGACGTAGGGCTGCTCTGTTGCCACGACAACCATCACCACAGTAAGCATTTAGACAATGGGTACACGAATGTCTGTTAACCACAACCTTTGCTAATTTTAGCATTGTATGAATATACGCCACAATATTGGCTACATAATGTCACCTTAATTATCTGGAGCCACTGGGGGAGAAGTGGAGCTGAAATACACTGTTATGCTGTCAAAAGTTAGGCAATGAACTACTGCATTCATGCTAATGCCGTTTGGCCGACCTGATAGTTTAATTAATTAACAACTAACGACAATTTTCCCAGTTGCTGTCTGGCTTGTCAACATTTTGAAGCGGTGTGTGTTTCTATCTCAGTTAGCTAACAGAAACACTTAGCTATTCGCGACACCGACAACGCAAAGAGCCAAATATGTGGATTTGAAGAACAGCCTCCGTCGGGTCACCGACAAACCCCGGTAACATTATTACTTATGTGACAGCTGAGAGCTAACGGCTGGCTGCAGTGCAGTAGCTGCTCTGCTCCATGGCTGTCAGGACGGACCAAGCCCCTCCACTTCTCAGCAAAACACTCCGGCGGCGACTCGTTAATGTCGTATTAAAACATTAGCAAGGTTAATAAAAATTACCTGGAGTTACCTTGACAGTAACCCCTAGCAGATAATAACTGGTTTGCGTTACCTGTCCCGTCCCGCTGAGGTCTCCCTCGGACGTGAAAATCATGTCAACCTTCTCCCCTTCCTTCCTCTTCCTCGCCTGCTCCAGGATAAACGGCTAATGGCGACCAGAGCGGGAAGGTCGCCCCCTTGTGTGTCGGAGTGTGCATTACCATCATCATGTTTTAACCTCTACTCAACAGGATTTATGTCCTGTTTGTCTCAAAGAGCCTCCAGCATCATTTCAGAACATTAATTCAGACTGTTTCTTTCTCATTGAGTTCCCTACTCCTCAGCATTTTGACCAAGAGTGAGGAATTTAAACTGAATTCACCTTTTTATGTCAAATTTGAGCAAGCATACTGAAAAAGAGTAACACACAACTACTAAAACACATTTGGCAAGTCAGTCAAAAAATAACAATGTGCTTTCATATTTTCCCTGTTTTTTTTTGTACAAGACACAATTTTGAAAATTCGTGGATGATTAAATATTTTGCACATACCGGTGGGTTAACCTCGACAGAAACATAAAAAGTATAGTGTGGTAATCAGCAATCGTTTGTCCTTTATTTTTCTTCTATTTTTCCAGTACAGCTTTTTTATTTATTATTACTCTACAGTTAGTTTATTTCTTAGCCTGTTTAAAATTGCTTTGTGAAGTCTGAGAAAATAACCATGATGATGTTGCATCATGGGAAATGTAGGCGCCAGTGTTTCTGGACTATGACCCAACTAAAATTCAGGATGTGACCATTCCCCACCATTATGTAAAACTAAGTAGCCTAGTCCCTTCTAAAGTGTTTTAGTAATCCTGCTGTCTAATGATTATGCCCTATTAATATGATATTTCCCATAATCGACTAACAATCATTGAACAGGAGAACTTAACTATTTACCATTTCAAACGTCACAATATTTAAAAAAGGAGGACCTACACTACTAACACACTACAAGAAACACTAATAAATTCAATTCAATTTTTACCCATAAAACTATCTATTACTTCTTACATTTAGTGGTGGCTTTTATTTTTAGTCAAAACCTATTAAAATAATGATAATAATGTGATTTGCAGCTTAGCAAACCGTCATAAAGCAGTATTTTCTTCTGTTTGGGTCAAACCCTGTAGAGAGATGCTTTTATGATGAATATCAGACTATATACACCTGATCATTACCTTTAAATTATTTTTAAACGAGATACAACCTTAATTCAAGAAAGTCCTCCTCATAGACTCTTGTATAAACCCAACATTTTGATTGAACTGATTTATCTTGTTGAATATTGTCAATTTTGTTTCCAATCACAGGATGTTGTGACTAAAAAACATCCCAGCATCAAATGTGATTCTTCAAAGCTGAGCCCGTCACGAGTGGGGCGTCATTCACGACCACAAAAACAAACCAAAGATAACTTGTGACATCAGGTCGCACGAATTTCAATTCCTGGATGGCTGTCCACAGTTAATCCCACTTCCAAGCCGGATTTCTAAAAAGGGGGCTGACTGGCAAAAAGGACGACAACACCGGAATGAGGAAACTGACGATAGGGGCAAAGCCATGTGCAAAACAAAGTTGTTCACCGCTGATAACCAGACAGGCTGATGGGCCAGAGGTCAGTCCGCTCAGGTCCAACAGAGCTGCGGCGCGTTTCTGTCTCCTCTCCCCACAGACACCCCAAAACACGGCAGCAGCCCTGCTTTGCACCTCGAGCTTTCTGCCCACCCGTCCAGCCATGTCTCTCCTCCTTATCACCGTGTTATCCTCGCTCGTGGTGAGACACGCCGAGGCGTGGAGCGCCAACGTGAAGTACGCGGTGAACTGCCCGGACAGATGCAGCGCGGAGCGGTGCGGCAGCGGGACGCAGCGCTGCGCTCTGACCGTCCTGGATGACTGCGGCTGTTGCCAGGTGTGCGCAGCTGGCAGAGGGGAGCACTGCTACCGCACGGTGTCGGGGATGCACGGGGTGAAGTGCGGACCGGGATTATTCTGCGAGTTCTACAAGGACGAGGACGATTATGGAGACGAATACGGGATATGCAAAGGTGCGTTCACGTTCATCATTTTCATGAATATGCTGCCTGCATGCTGCGTTTGGCATATGCGATGTATTGATGCACCAAATACAGTATCCCATATTTAGTTCAGTCTCTATTTAGTGAATGATCACAATGAATACTGCCATATAACCAGCTGCATCTAGAAGCGCATGTGCAGTTTCGTGCATGATTTCTTCAATAGCCTACTAAAGAGGAAAAAAATGTACATTTAACTTGATAGCGGATTTTGAGTTCAGACATCCAATCAGCATTGCTCATGCAACTTGCAGATTTTTGTCTATGGCCCATCTATCATTATATTTGACTGTGCATATGAGCATTATATCACCATATGGCCTATATCAGATGTAATCAGGAACACTAACATTTTTTTTTCTGCAAGACAAATTAAACTGTATCCTCAAATAATCTTTTCTTTCTTCACAGACTGCCTGTATGGGACCTATGGGGTTGAATGCCGCAAGACATGCAACTGCAAAGGTGGCATATGTGACAGGGAGACAGGGGCTTGTCTCACCCTCAAATTCTTTGCCAAAATCGCTGGAAAGCTCAAGACTGAGACCCAAGAAGGTAAAAAAAATAGTGACACTTCTTAGGATGAAGATTGCTCATGCTTCTTTTTTAAACTCTCAGTGGGCTAGTAATGGTCCAATGTCTGACACCAAATGGACTAAATGATGTGATGATTTTGTGATTCCCTCCATTGTTTTTTTCAGGGGGAGATGTGGGCTCTGGAGAGGTTATCGCTGGCCAGAGCACAGATCAACACACGGCTCCAAAGCGACTCAACCCTCGCTGACAAGTGCTGACAAGACTGAACTGCTCAGAGCAAATGTAGCATTAACTTATAAAAGAACTGAAAGATATATTTTATTATGTTAAATGACACAAAAAAACTTTTTTACAGCATTTGGAAACTGCTCTTGGTTTGTCTGGTCCTCATCTGACACAGCATCTTTTCTAATATGAAATATGCAGACTATGTTATTCTCTGTTTCTCTGTTATTGTGTCTGAAGATGATCCTGCAGTCTGTTCCTATGAGCTTCACATTGTCTCATTCAGTGTGCCTTTGTGCACCATTGTTGAGAAAATGAGTGTTAATGTCCCAAGAATGGGACCTTGCATTTATTTTCAAACTGGACACAGCAATATATTTCACTGATTCATTGTTGTCAACTAAATATATTGAGGTTTGCCGTAATGATATTTTATTTGTACTGTATATATGAAAATCAGACATGGGAAATATGTATATGACACCAGCCGATGTAAAGAATGCTCTTACAATTAAACCAAAGTTATCACAGACTCTTGTCTTTCTTTGCCTGATTGATCTGTGACCTTAATTAATCACTTACAGTAATTATATTATAGAAATACCCTGAAACTGCTCACTCAGTATTGCCTTGGCTGAATAATTCAGTTTATTGTCATGTTACTGTAGTGTAAAAGGGGACTCTTTTCTACAAGGATTTCTTTGTTCTGTCCTCTTCGCATTTTTGCATCCAAAAATTTAAAAATCAAAATACCTCCAGTACTGGTGCTGCAGGACTAAATTCATATGTGAGTGAAGTGACAGAGTGAAGGCTGGAAACAGGAAGAATTTGTTTTTATTGCATGTTTTTGTTCCATTGAACATGTTGGGTCCATGTTGTTATTAATGGTCTCACTTATTAAACATGGGGTGGATGAGTTTGAGAAAAAAGACTGAATAGGATCTCTGCACTTTAGCACTTTAATACAGTATTCCTAGAATAATTTGACATGTTGGAGAGGCACCTGGCAGCTTTGTAGAAAATCATTTGCCATGCAGAACCTGAGGAAAATGAGATTCTGAGCAGCTCTGTGGGAAGACATTGCTCTTCTCAGGATGACGTTAAAGGGATTTATTTATGGAAAAGCTTCTCTGAACAGTATAAAATGTTAAGAAGTCTGGGTAGAAGTAGGAGGAATTCTTGTTTCCCATGATTATATGAAGTACATCCAAACACAGGAGCACAAAGTGCTGAGAACCTTTCTTGACTCTTGAGTCTTGGAACGTCCTACTTTCTCCACAAATGGAGAAATATTCTTTGGTCCCATGCAGAAAATGTTTCTCAGTCACAGAAAAAAATACTTCCACTAATAGCATAAGAAAAACTGGAGAGCAAAGACAGGTTTTACTGGATTTATGAAAGATCACAGACGAGAGAGAATTTGGGAAAGTTTCTTGACTCAGTTTTGCCTGTAAAGCCGGCTGCAGACAGGATTTACATTTGTCAGCATAATGGAAAAAAATAATGAATACAAATTATTTAAATGTTTTTTTTATGTTGCTTAAAGTCTTTTATACACATCATATCATGTCCTTCCTGCAGGAAAACATCCATAAAGGAGGCTCAACTCGTCTCTCAGTCCTGCTGAGAGCTCCAGCTCATACAATAGAACTGAAATGAATCATTTTCCTGAGCATCCACGTTAATTATCTTCAGAATGTGGGTGAGCTGCATGCCAATATTCAGTGCTGCTTTACATAAGGAAAGAATACAAAGCACTTGTGTCTTCACAGAGAGTTCAGCCTTCACATCATATTTGATAAAGGTCTAAAAGTTATGTATTTTCTTTGAAAGTGTTGTGACTAGCAAATCATATTTTTTTGATAAATATATCACAGATGACTCATTGTCCGACTCTGATAAAGTCATATTGTCATAAAATAAAATATGTTCACACACACTGTGAAAAATGCAGTAAACAGATTGAACACAATGATTTGATTAAAGAGTCATCAACTTCGTGCTTCTGACTTTTTAAAGGTTAAAATGAAACCACAAATGTGATTGGTGACCGGTAATTAGAGCAAGATGTCCTCTCTCTGCACGTCACGATGCAGTATTAAAGAGCAAAACATCTAGTGGAAATCAAAATCAAGTCAACCATTTCGTCCGAAGTTGCAAAATAATCCCAGCCTGGCTAAAAATATCTGTTATTAGCCTCACCTCTGACTCTGACACAAATGTTTTCCAGTATCCAGCTTGTTTATTTCCTGTGCTTCCTGACACCTGTGAAAATGTCCCTTCTTCCTGTTGTTGTTGTGTCTGCCCAGGACAGGAATTTAAAAGCAGGGATCAAGAGACCCTCTCGAAAGAAAAAAAAGTGACACAAACTGCACAGGCAGAGAGATTTCCCATCAACATTATAAAATTCATATTAAAATGAAAGAACCTTAACAGCAACAAACAAGCTGCTCCTGAGACACATCTCAAACTTTAGAGTATTTATGAATCAGCTATGAATGTGAAAAGTATGAAGTGATCCAAATCATATTAAGTTGAAAATGTCAAATTAGAAGTAAAAAAAAAACTTTTTTTTGCTTTAAAACTACCAAATTTATCCATTGCCTGTCAGAGCAGGTTGTTTCTTTCCTCTCATTTTGACATTTAATGGCAATGAAAATGAATTAAAACATGATTTTCATGTAGAGTGGAATTTAAAGGCATAGGTCTGCTGCAGGGATGTCCTCAATGTGAGGTAAAGGTGACGCGCACACACACACACACACACACACACACACACACACACACACAGTGATGCAGGCAGGTATGGGAGCAGTGTGTGTGTGTTCACATTAAGCGCTCGGGGCTCGAGTGTTCCTCTAATTCCCCTGAGAATGGACAGGCCGAGGCCTCGCAACCAAACAAAGGACCCTGGAAAATAACAGGAAAGCGTTGGTGAGAAATACCCTTTATCTGACTCCCTGAGCACGTCACTGCCGCCTCCGCAGAAACAAAGGTGCGTGAACGGAGTAGTAAATAACACTGATTTACTGCAAATAGATGTTCTGGTATTTACAGTTTGTTCCCTGCCTCAACAGGTTGTTTATTGTAGTTGCAGAGTGACAAGGCTCAATGAAGACAGCATGTAAACACTGTGAACAAGGGAATCAAGCAGGGAGACTGATTACATTCACTGCAGACATCTAAAACGAGTCTTATGACATGGAAAAAGAAGCATTTCAATGTAATATAATTCAAAAAGGGACTGACTAATTCACTCTTTAACAGTTCCCAGCAACACGAGTCTGGAGCCTTGACCTCAGCGACCTGACGGGTTTCTGAGCCCTGGAGGAATTGTCTTGTTTCTTGTTGATGTGATGTGAGGAGGAACTCGTCCAAACAGGATTTATTGTCACACATGGTACAGTTGTGCTGCTTTAATTATGGTGTCTTGTTAAATGACTGGTGGAGTTTTTGTTACCATCACCATTAGCTGGAGCATCAAAAAAATCATATTTTTTCTGCCTCGCTCTCTGCTTCTTCTAAACACTCTTTTTATCACCACATCCTGCTATTTGTGCTACGTTCAAACACTGAACGGCCTGAGACTGTGAGAGTGGATGATATCATGTCTTTTGTTCATATTCACACAAGGTAAATTATTAAGACTCTATTTAGATCAACTATATCATGGTATTCCAAATATTTACATAAGCATATTTTTGTTTTGCCATTACTTACATTATATTACTACAAAAGTGACAGTTAAAAGTCTGTGATAACAATAAATATTGATTATTATTTGTATTGCTCTCTAAATTTAGTTTAATTCAGTTGAGAATTATTTAATATCCAAACATAATCAATGTCAAAAAGTTGATCAGATCTGATGTCAGAAACTGCACAGTGACATGCAGTTAAGGACTTGACAATGGGCAATAAACTCAGTGTAGTAAATTACAGTGTAGGACATTGTTGTGTTTGTTCAGTATATCATCAGCAAATGTTACAGTGCTGGATGACTCATCAGCATGTTCCAGGCACTTTTAAGAAGGTCTGTGTTTTATACTTAGTTGGTAAGTTGTAGTTTGTCAGCACTTGCAAATCAAATAAACTATAATAAAAGAACAACAGGAGCTTTAGATGTGTCAAACAAAGTAAAATTCTGCAGTGATTTAGTTCAGAAAAGGTTTTTGAAAATCCTTTTGAGTACCCCTGGAGCTGTGACACATGGACCTCTGGTGGCTCCATGATGGTAGTGTGTCATATAATTATCTTGAATTCCCATTCCGCCTCTGACAAACACTGCAATATGATATTTTACTTTAATAATGTCTTAAATTGGATACATGTCTGTATATTTACAAGTTCGATGAAGATTTTACTATACGTTAATTAAAGGCCACTGTCATAGTGTAAGACACTATAATACAAAAATATAAATTTTAACTAAATGTTGAAGTTATGAGTATTAATGATTTTGTACAACTTCAAAGAGAAACAGATGTAGATCCATCCATCCATTTTCTACCACTTATCCGTCGGGTTGGGGGACAGATGTAGATAAACTTGTTTTAATTCCTAATCTAAGTTTTGGAACTCACCACCAGAGAGCAATGTTGTATCAAGAAAAAGATGATAGGCGCCTGATCTTTGGTGAGGAGTAATAATTTATTTAAATCCATTTTAAAACTACTGTGTCTGTCGAAAAGACAAATGAGACTATTACAGTAGTAAATAAGGGAGCAAAATATAACCTATAAACTGAGGCTTGAAAATAAAGAATCATTACAGGTGCAGATATTGTATATAGTGCTGCAATGCATAATTCATGTACTGTTGTGTTGGCATTTGTAGAGGTCAAGAGATGTTTACAGTTTGTGGAGGTCAAAGTCAACTGGATTTTTCAATTTAGCGCTGACAGGAGGGAGGAGGACGGACTGCTCTCAAAACACCTGTCAGCATGTTCAGAGAAGGAGCTGCAACCTACCAGATGTTTCTGTCTCCACTGAGGTCAGGAGACAAAATGAAACAAGTTGTGACGTGCAGAAAATAGACCAGGGATGACCTTGACCTTAAACAACAACATGATGCCTCACACAGACTCTCAGCATTAACAATGTCACTTGTGATGATGATGACCTTTCCCAAATGACTTATAGTTTATTTTACAATATTTTCCTACACTTGCTTTCTGGTATTTTATTCTTTTAGTGAATAAAGAGTCAAAAGTAAACTGACAGGATTAGAATCATGGAAAGATGGAGCCAGGTAACAAAGGTTCCCTCATAGACTCATGCAGCATCAAGTAAATGGTTGGTAGTTGTGACTTATAGGCCACCAGAGTACCTCCAA
This sequence comes from Synanceia verrucosa, assembly GCA_029721515.1. NCBI lineage: Eukaryota > Metazoa > Chordata > Actinopteri > Perciformes > Synanceiidae > Synanceia > Synanceia verrucosa. Next base: position 9,826,099 of record CM056564.1, on the reverse strand, counting down.
CTTTAGATTTTTACTCACTACCCAGAGTTGTGCTGATGGTCTTGTGTCTAAAAAAACTGGATATTAAACCTGCAATAACTGATTTGGCCACTTGGGAGCATCAGAAACTAGCTGTAAGCCCAACATTGACATAAAATCACCTAAGTTAAAGGAGACATACTGGGGCCAGTTTTCAGGTTCACACTGGAGTTTCTACTGGAACATGTTTACATGCTTCAGTATTCAAAAAAATAATTTTCTATAGTGTATAGAGTACTGAACATACCCGTATTCACCCTCTGTCTGTCTTTGTGCCTGTCTCTTTAAGACTGCCTCGTGCTCTGATTGGCCTGCAGGAATAGTAATATATATTAACTCTCATTTTGTGAACTAGCATCCATGCAACTAGCATTAGCTTTGTACTTCTGGCAATTGCATTTGGAAAAAAAATGGTGTTTATTTGTAGAGAATATCTTGCTAAAGAAAATATCATAAGTAGGCTTTTTTTCTGCAATAAACTTCCTGGATGACCCACAAAAATATATCATCCCTGCAGCACCCTATTATATTATGTAGAGTATACTGACTATATAAGCCATGGCTCACAGTTGAAGTGTGCAATATAACGTGGACTTGTAAGCACAGTAAAAGGACAAAAGCCCCATATTAAAAACAGCTTCTACAATATTAGGAGCTCTAACATGTATATAAGCTTTAGTGTCATACCGGTCCACTGGGAAAGGCCTCTTGTCTGTCTGCTGCAAGCCTCCAAAGATTTTCATTATCTTCTCGGGAAACACAACTGTCCAAAACCTCTGACTGCAAGGCCATGAGAACAGTGAGCCATTGAGAATATTTTAATTCCCAGAGGCTTCCTCTGTGAATATTCATCCTTCCTAATCATATGACTTATCTCCTATCACATAAGATCCCCCAGAGTATCTCATAGGAGCAGATGCAGCCCCAGTTTGTTTACAGATGGTCACTTCTCACGTCACAAGGTCACAGTGTTTCAAGTTCAGCATTCCACGTCCTACAAATATAATAAAACACGCTGAAGGATGAGTGAGCACAGATGGCTCTGAGCCTACTGTTGTTTGCTCTCAACCTTTCATTTAATCTTTGTTTCATCTAATGAAGCTTCTCACAACACCCAGAAAACTCATCTTCTCTGTGAAGATTACGTGTTATTGGGAGGAAAGGATTTTACTATATTCTTACTGCTGAGTGCTGAATATGAAAATCTTGGCACAGCTGCAAAAAATAAATACAAGATTTATTCTTTTAACGTCATGCCGTCAAATTTCCTAATTATTTTTTATATATAGGGTAAGAAAAAGTAGTGAAGAGGAGTGAAAGTGCTGTACTGAGCACTGTTAATAGTTGCTGCACATGTCAGTGCAGTTAACGAAAGTCAGTGTGAAAAACTGATCATTTTGTTGCTGCAGCAACAAATGAACAGTACACTGTAAATAACCAGTGCTAGCCAGCAAGTTACATTTAGTGAGTGACCTGAGTTAGTGCCAGGATTCATCTAGACCACAATCAGGCATCTAATCACCATCAGCTGTGATGAGGAGCAGCAAGTGAACAGTGTTGGGTTTTTTTTGGGGGGGCAGGAACCAAAAAGGTTGGGAACCACTGAGTTTATTACTGCAAATGTGGCATCGATGCTGTAAGATCTCCAGGTAGTCCTGCTCTACAGAACCAGTTAACATGGACACAGATTGTGGTTAAAATTGGATCTTGGTCTGTTTCAGAAAGGTGTCAGCTTAAAGCTGAGGACAGATTCATGTAGTGCAACATGTCCACATGTTAATGTTAAGATAAGATGAACCTTTACTCGTCCCACCAATGGAGAAATTTACACTAGCAAGTGGATAGTGCAACAGCATAAGAAGCAGAGTAAACAAAAATAAATGCTTTAAAATAACTAGTCAATGGTGGTAATAGTAAGCAAACAGCAGTAGCAGTAGAAACTGATGTTGACCTAATGTTGACCTCCTGCCTGTAACAGATAAATAGATAATGTGTTCAGCCTGTTGTCTGGTCTGATAACACCTCTATGACCCAACCAGGTTGAATCATATCACAATACAGTTTGCACATACTGTGCTGTATGGGAGTTTACAGATGCACGCATTCTCATCCTGATGATTTGATTATGAGGAAGTTGTTATTGTTGACAGGTCTGTCACCTCCCACATAGAGTGCCCATCCCTTAGTGGTAATGAGTTCATTTTCCAGGAGGACCAGCATGTGGCTGCTACATCACGGTCAGGTAGAAATTCTGCATCTGTCTTGTAGTGATCGTATACATTATACCCTGCATGTTTTAATATTTTATACTTTGAAAAACAGACTTATTTTGGTGGTGAATATGTTTATCTTTTATGAAACATTGAAAATAATGTTCTTTACCACCTGCACTGAAGTGTCTTCCAAACTTTTATTTTTATTAGTTCATGCTCTCCGGTAATTTTTTTGGAGCGTAATTGCACATAATCACATAATTTTCATTTTTAGAGCTTGCGTGACAACCACACGTTGGAATCTGTGAGAAAGTAACATTTTGACATTTAATTTTGCCTGCTCTCTTGTCATAAATCAATACTGTTGCAATTAAGCCTGTTGTGGGGAGTCGATAAGGAGCTTAATGATTGCATGATTGAGCTGAGGAATGCACTGCACATGTCATTTTGTAAAAGCAGACACCGTATGAAACCCTAACTGCCTCCCATCCCATCATCATACATATTGAACATTGTTATTATTGTACAAATGAAAAATGCTCCTCTTTAGAAGGAGCTGCTTTCCATTTTAGACCCTCCCAGGTAAACAACATGCACTTTCCGCTGGTGTGTATACAGCTGGGCTTACACCAAACTGAGGCAGTGTCACTGAATAAATGTTTGTTGAGCTGCACTCACACACAGCCATTTGTATACGAAGGCGCCTTAAAACTGGAGCAGCTCTGGGTTTGCATGCCGGATAACTCACAGATGACATAAAGAGGGAAACTCTGGATTTCTATTCCACATTATGGCAACAAAGTCTGGGAGTCGCTCTGCTCTTCACGTTCATTTAGAGAGGAAACAGGGTGAGAGTTTAAAAACTGCCAGTTGCTTGTGTTTAATCTAAAGAGAAAGTCAGCTGCAGTGGTGGAGCTGCTCAGTCAGAGACTTCCTAAAACATGCTCTGCACACACACACACACACACACACACGCACACACACACACACACACACACACACACTCCCTCTCTCCTCCCTCCTCCTCGATGTAGCCAACACAGTCTGCTCAGGCTGTGTGTGAGTGTCTCAGGATGACTGGAGCAGTTAAGACTGCATAGGCTGCAGTGTTAGTGGGAAGAGAGTGTGTGAGTGTGTAGGGAGCGTGTGTGTTTGTGTGTGTGTCTGGGTGGACACCCACCGTAATGTTGCCCCCATGTGTGACTGTGCTGACCGCAACAGCCATCCCGTTCACAGCAGAGACTTTCTCAGCTTGCAGATGGTGTGTGAGCAGTCAGGGGAAAAGTTTGCAGCAGCTCGTCTGAGCCTCAGCTGACTGGATCCACTCTGCACACCGAGTCAGTTCAGAAGCAGCAGCTGAGCTGGAGGGCAGCTTCAGCTCGTCTCAGCTCAGGATCTCTGCTGATCTTGACTGATCACCTGTCACTGGCTTGGATACAGTAGCTGTGCATCATCACGCGCTGGAGCTGACGGATTCAAAGAGGCTGTTTGTATGAAAGGTGAGTGTGCTCTTTGAGTTATACAGCATGCTTTCACTTCTGAGGTTTTGTTACATTTTGTGTCTCCGTTCTTGACATATCTACTCACTTTGACATGTGAAGACCCTGCAGGTATGTGGTCTGACTTGCTAGTCCAATCTCAGAGGGGTTTATTCACAGTTATGTAATTTATACTGCAAGCTTAACTGGAGCTTAACATGTAAAATTGCAGTCAATCTTGAGCTCAGCCGTATTTGGGAGGAAGTGATTCGGAGGATCTGTTTGCATGTACATATGATCCCAGACCTCAAGCAGAGGAGGTCGATGTGTGCCTTCAATTTACTGAACAATGCTAAACACATCTGGGCTTTTGGACTGTGTCTTTTTTGTGGCACAAAGTTCTAGGATCACATGTTTATTCATGGATTTGCTCATGAATGGTTCATCAGTGTATTTCCACTGTGGTAAAGCAGTGACTCAACTCATCCAGCTGTGTCGTAACCGTCATGTTGAGATTGAGAGCAGAGATGTACCAGAGGAACAAGAGCACAACTTTCAGTTCTGTATGATGCGTCACACCTGGGTGGGCCTTTTGGGGATCTGTGAAACATACTGAAAACTGACTGAATGCTGCAGTCTTTATGTACAGCATAGCAGAGCTGAAACACACATTTATTATGAGTCACTGCAGCGATGACTGTTGGACAGCTGGAAAGAATACATTTTCTAGACTTTTCAGATAGTTGTGTAATTATACTATTAGACTGGTATTTCTAAGGGCTCACTAATGATGATGCAGGACATACTGTATACAGATGGTGAGACCCCCCCCCCGCTCCCTAGTCTGGTTGTCAACTCGCCAAACAGACACAAAAACTCAATTATGTCTGGATTAATGTGCAGAAAAGGAGAATGAGAAAATAGCTCATGCAATAAGTTAAGAATAAGAGAGTGAAAGGAAACAAGGTGGTTGATAACATGTCTCCCTTAATGGGGAAGCAAGCGAGGCTCGGGCTGAGGTAGAAGAGAAAGATATGATGACCCCAGTGTGACAGGAATGTCTGCAGTGCACAAGCTGCGCTGCTGGAAAGCCCAGGGATCAGGTTCCTCGTGTCAGCTGCTGCACTCCACTGTTCCCAGGTCTGACTCTGTGATATCTGTTCATTGAGAGAGAGAGGGAAAGGGGAAGGGATGGGGATGAGGACGAGGATGAGTGAAACTGCAGCAAAACTATGAGATGAAATAAGAGAATTCATCGGTGAAAGTATTGTGCTGACATTTTAGAAATACTTCTACTTGCTTTCCAGTGGTATCAGTATTTTTTCTTTTTTTCAACTTTTGTCTGCATTGTTCTCATTGTTAAACACCACAAAAAGTGTTAACCTTTTATGAGAGTATGCATATTTTAGTCTTGCATCAAAAGCTATTAATATTTGGTGCATGTGTGTGTATCAGTCTTCTCAACTTACAGAATGAATAAATGTGAAAACGTCAGTTGACTCCTTTACCGTCTAGTTCACCCAGAGGTGACATCTATGAAATGCAGAGTCAGCTCTCCCCAAAACTGCAGTAATAATAGCAACATCTCTGGAAAGAATGACTGTGATTTTCAGTTTGCCCTCTCTTTCTCTGACCGTAGCGTCTTATAACCTAAATATCCCCCCATATTCACAAAGGATGGCCACATCAACAGTATCAGTCACAGCAGTGTGTCAAACACATGTAGAATGACCTCCTTTCTCTGCGGGGCTGCTGTTCAGTTTCCCAGACGTACCGTGACACATGGTGTGGAGGAAAATGGAGAGGGAGGGGCGGCGATGCTGGTGATGGGGCAGCCGAGTGTATCGTATAAAAAGGGCTGCGTTGTAGACTATGGTGGTGGTGGAGGGGCCGCATATGGCGTCTAAATCGGTGTGTGTAGACAAAATAGATACTGACTCATCACATTGATTCATACAGGAAAGCCAGGGGAGTTTATTTGGCTTTTTAGCAGTGGGAGCAAAAAGAAAATTTTTCTCCAAGACCCAGTCGTTCAGTGTCTGTGATACATTAAATAGCCCACCCTCATCTCCGTCCCTGCTTTCATCTATCCACCTCTGTGACTCACAGTGTGTGGGACTGATCTCGGACTACCCCATGATGAAGGATAGGGTCTCAGATCGTCGTGACCCCACTTCAACCCCTTTCAGCATTGTAAATCACGATGGACTCGACTCATTCAACAATTAGCACAGCAGCAGCACAGTGAGAAACATGGCCTCCTCTCACCTCTGTGCCTTTCCAGCAGGAGTCAAACAGAAACAGGCTGCTGTCGAGGTAGCAGCTTTGGTAGCGGGGGTTATATTTGTCTTTAACACATGTGGGCCAGTGGGCACACTGTAAGGGGGAAGATTGCTCTGGGATATTTAAAGAGTTGACGGCATCGACTGGCAATCAGAAGTTCATGTTTCCTCTATTGCGTGCTTTTAGATACAGTACAGGCACAAAGAAATGAGAATTACTCTTTCTTTCTATTGCATGAACATATGGTTTCTTAAATCTCTTATCTTTGAACTAAATTAGCCTGGGAGAGATGGTTGCTAATAAAACACAGACACAGTTTATGTCATTGCCAGGTGGATTTTATCAGCTGTCACACATGCTGACTTGCAGTGAAGTTGCAGTGTGCGTCCACCAATCATGTCTTACCGGCAGCTTTGTGTGGAGAAGGGGCAACACTTCAGAAAGCTTAATAGTTTGTCTGGTGTGCTACAGACTGGCAGATAAACGTGATAATGAGCGGCAGCACTGTTTTGACCCTCCATAATGACATTTCTGCTTCATGCTTCATTGACCTTTGCACCAGCCAAGGAAAGTTGGCACAGTAGAAGTAGAGCAGCTGCTGAAAATACAAAAAAACTGGAGACTGAAGACAGACAGATGGTAATGTCACTGTCTGCCACATGTCAAAGGACAAGAATAAATGTCTGCTATTCATCAGTGGATCACTGATAACCTTTACTATGAATGACGACAAATTGCACATTACTACTATGAGTTTTCGTTGACAACATAATGAACAAAAGTGTGATTTACTTCACCCTTGCTCTTGTCTTGGACACATACGCAGTCTTGAACTTGTGCTCGGCTGTTGACATGTTGTTCCTGGCTCCTCATTTGGAGTCGGTTGTTTGATCAATATTGTTTATAGATGGATTTCTGCCCGCCCTAACTCCCTAATCACTATATTAGTATTGGAAAGACCCTGTTACCTATTATGGTTTTGTGTCAGACTGATTTACTCTGGACTGGAGTAACTCAGGTCTGGTCTTGGACTTGGATTTGATTATGTTGGGCTTCCCTATAGCCCTGGATTAACCTGTACTAAAATAAACTATAGTTTGTTGTCTCCTGTGGTAGTGTGTCACTTATAAAAAAAAAAAAGAGATTGCATTAACTAACCACATTAGAGTTACAGGTTAAAACCATACCACATCCTGGATGCTTTCAGAGTTTAGGCTGATATTATAGTAGCCCTGTCCTGCTTCTTATTAGAGTGAAATACATCTAACCATTACTACGAGACTAACACTAAGCGCTACAGTACACATCTTTTATATGGATCATTGGGACTTTCAGCAGTGGCCTCAGTCCTTTAGCACAATAACACTATGTGTTAACATGAGTCAGCTGGAGACATTAAATAGTCAGAAACAGGACTTTCAACCAGCTCAAGAGGTGTGATCAACTCAGTAGCTGCGGCTGATAAAGTTACCATTTCAACTGAAGATAAGTGAAAAGTATCAAATCTCACTCTGTCATCATCGTGAACGGCACGTGAGAATGTAGTTCATTAGCTTTGAAACGAGAGAAAATCATGTGATATGATGTCTGTTTTGTGTTTACCATCTCTGCCTGAGATGCTTTACAGCCACCACAGGATGGAAAAGGCAGCAGGTCCAAGTTTGTTGCACTCTGTTGCGGCTGTAGTGACCAGCCACTTCCTGTGGTCCCAGAAGATTTCCCACCACTGTCCCTACTCGACACCAACATTTTTTTTCAGTTTGGGCAACAGTCAGTCTGCAAAAGTCCCAATTATGGGGATTGAATGCTCTTCTTTTGCAGGCCAAAATGTATGATTTAGGTAAGTGTGTTGTATTTTTACCCCCCTAAAAACCTCCCTGGCACAACTTTAATTTCCCAAAGGATGAGCCAGACTCAATATACGCTTCCCCCCGAAGCAGCTCAAATTAAACAAAGACGTGTCGAGCATCAGGCTTTCTGTGGGCTGTCAGCTTCAGGACTTTCCCACGTGGGGAAAAAGCCTGAGCAAGCACTGAAAACTAGCAACCCCCTGATGCTGTGACACAAGTCTTGTATGGACCGGTCTGCCGTTTCACATTTCAGAGATTTTACAACCTTCCTTGTTCGAACCTCGATGTATCCTTATTTCCTCTACGCATGGTTTTGTGTCAGACTGATTTACCATATTCATGGCCACATCATGAATTCTAATTCATGATGTGGCCAACATATGGTGCCTCTGACATCATTTACACACAAGGAAAATACTGCAGCTCATCATGCCATAGCACTCAAACAATTTAAAAGGATTTATTGTACACTTCATTGCCTTCTTGGCTGCTTTGAGATCAGCTTTCATCACAAAAGACACATCCAGATGCTGTATTTTATGATTACACTGACAGACATATATTTTCAAACCAACAATGTCAGCGTCAGTGATCCCGGATAGCCTGCAGTGTCTCTGCATCCTTTTTAATAATGGACACAGACAGATAGAGAATACTAAATCTGTGCCAAAATGAAGCCATAATGGTTTGTAGGGCATCCCTTAACAGCATACATCTCTTCTTTTAATTTTTACTTACAAATTATCACATCCTGCTCAGGAATTACTGGGCGTGTGTGTGTGTGTGTGTGTGGCTGTATATTGAGCTATTGTTGTTGTTGTAGCGAAGGTCATGGTGTCTCTTCCCACTGACTTCTTAGTACGGTCAAAGTTCTCAGATGTGCTGTGAGAAAATTCAGAGATATTCTAAAACTCAAGAGACGGACTCAAGTGTTATTAGACACTAGCAGATGGTAACACAGAGCATATAGAAATGACACACTCCATCATGCTGCCACATTCATTATTCTAGAGACCTGATGTCACCACTGAATTTGAACAAGAAAACTGGACTTGAACTATGTTAAGCCTGATTTTCTGTTTAGTGAAGAGCTTCATCCTAAAATGAGCTATCCTCCAGCAATTCTGAACACAAATGTTGCTTAATTTGAACTGTAACATACAGTAGAGTACATATAGACACTTAGGGTGAATCCCATTTCACCCCTTGGCCCTACTCCTCTCCCCTTCCCCTCCGTTTTGTGCATTCATGTTCAGAGGTAGGGGTGTGCCAATTCCTGTTAGGGCAGAGGGGTAGGGGAAAGTGGAAGGGCTATAAACCCCTCCAAATGAAGATTTTTCAGAGGCACACTCCAAACGGAGGGGTATGAGCAATTTTTCAGAATGCCTTGTGAATCACCGGCAAGATGCCTGCTACCACAACCACAGAGACCAAAGAAGTTCACAAATGTAAGCCCAAAATATTTTCTCCATTATTTACCGTTTAAAATTTGCGATAACCGTTGTATTGTCTTAAGTTTAACATTGCTCCAATGCGTAATGGTCATTCATAAAATGCACATGAAAAATTTGCTAGTACTACATTGAGTAGTGTAACTTTATTTGTGAATTGAGTGATTGGTTGGGACCACCACAGCTGTAGATGGCATGTTGAATTCATGGCAAAAGCTCGTTGCTTATGTAAAAGCGGACAGAGACTATTGATGACGTATGTGATTGTTGAAGGGGTGTCCCAATTTGTAGAGGTTGAATTTCAACCCTTACCCCTTGTTGCTCAGTTTCAGGGGAAAGATTAGGGGTATAAATTAGGCCCTTAAGGCTCACCTGTTTGTGTATAGCAGTTAGCAGTAGCATATCTTTGTTTTTGTCAACCTTGTTTTTATGGGTGGGAAATGTTATATAGCTGCTTCCTCTGCTTATTTTGGAGCCTGGGACTCAGGGACAGTTCACACTACTACCACATACAGATACAGCGCACACACACATTTACAGCGCGCACACACACACTTGCACACACAAGTGTATCACAGGGACATGCAGTACACTTCCGGGAGGCTGATTTCAATGTGCTGACTGCTGAGTGGACGAAACAGTCAGGCAGTGATGGCTTCTTGCAGAGACTTTGCAATTGCATCATAAATATGCTTCAAAACAACATCTGCAATCATCAGGAGCTTCTGCAAAAAGAATGGCTACACATATAAAGGCCAGGTTTGAAAAAGGTGTTGTAAGTGTTATCTTGTAATCTCCTGGAGAAGCTACAAAAGAAGTCAGGGGATCTCTAGTCTTTAGGGTTCATCCTCTGGGGATCATGGGAATGTGAAAAAGCACTAAATGACTTCTGCTGTTTGTCTGATAAATTAAAGCAGTGCTTATTTCAACAAAAATCATCTTCAAAGGCTATATTATTTTATGGATGTAGTGAACACATCATTCCCCATGATTCTGACAGATGCAGTATGTCTGCTCGTACCCACAAACTTTTAACAGGAACATAAAAATATATATTAAACATACAACATACAAAATTTTTTCATCATACCATATCTGCGTGGGCCAAAAGCACCACTCATTTTTCTATTAATATTTTCTGTCTATTTGTGTTGATTTATGGATTTAGTAATGATTATATCTTCTATTCTTATGTTGCAATTTATTACCAGTGGACTAGACCACTGTGTAATGTAAATTTTAAATAGTGTTTCTGTTCTCAGCTATAGCTCCAAGTTATTCACATTCAGAAAGTTATTTACCATTTCACTTCATAGCAGCACAGGCTGATCCCAGCAGTGCTGTTAACCAGGCCCTGTACAGGAGGCATGAAATTGTAAAGGGGGCTGTGGCACCAGACTGGCAACACAGCAGGTGCCTCCATCAACAGATGGGTGTATCAACCGTGGACTGTGATTTATGCTGTGTGAGTGTGTGTCTGCTTACAGACAGTTGAAGCTGTGAGAATAAAGCATGCACGATGCAGCAGGGAAGCAGAGGTTATTTCCTCCAACATTGGTGTGGATTGTTCCCATAAAATGAAGAATGTTCCGTAGCTCAGATGATGGCTTTCACCGCTGTTGAAATAAGAGCACTGCCCAGTTTTTCCCTGCATAAAGCCATCATGAAAGATGAAGAAGAGATGGACAAAACATAATAAGTAGGTTATGGCCTCCATAATGCAAAACAAAAGTGAAAAAAAATGCATTTTTTCTTAGAGCAGAGTGGCGAGCATGTTTGTGCATGCACATGCGTACAGGACACGCTTGCTTGGACTGTGTGTTGTTGAAATCTCAGCAGCAGCCCTGCTGCACTTGCTCCACTGCTGCTGGGCTGCATCTGGTCCACATCTGGATCTGTGGGCTGTCTGGACCTTCACCAAGGCAAGCCCAGCCAGAGACACTGACAACATGGCAATGCTTAAAGCTGACAACAGCAGTCTGCAGTGGTCGCAGCAGCATATGTCACAGAATGATGCAGAGGTTTAAAGAATCTCTTATGCATATGGAAATGATGTGTGTGATTTATTGCATGAATGTTGTTGTTTGAGGACAACATATCACCACTAGGAGTTGTTTTCCTTTAGGTGAACCAGACTTTTATCTGTGCTGTAGAAAGGGGCACGACCCAGTCAACCCTACAGAGTCTCTCTGTACATGACCCTGGGAATAAGAATCAATCAGAGTTGATGTTCATCACTTATGTATGTTCATTCATCAAGTATGAGCATGAACATCCATCCATCCATCCATTTTCTATGGCTTATCCTCACATAGGGTCATGGGGGGCTGGAGCCTATCCCAGCTGTCTTAGGGCGGAAGGCAGGGTACACCCTGGACAACTCTCCAGTTCATCACAGGACACATAGAGACAGACAACCACTCACACTCACATTCACACCTACGGTCAATTTAAATTAACCAATTAACCTAATCCCCTTGCATGTTTTTGGATGGTAGGAGGAAGCCGTATTACTCGGAGAGAACCCACCCAGACACGGGGAGAACATGCAAACTCCACACAGAAAGGCCTCAGGCTGGGAATCGAACCCCGTACCTTCTTGCTGTGAGGCGACAATTAATATCCCATTAACAAACCTGTAACACTGATAATTTCTCTTAAATTAAACTAATCATCTGAATCACCGACTATTGAATCAAACCCGGTACCTTCTTGCTGTGAGGCGACAGTGCTAACCACTGCACCACCGAGCATGAACATGAGCAATGAAATAGATCCCTTTAATGATGAACTGTAGTTGCTTAAACAGAACTTTACACTCAACATACAGTGCAGACTTCAGATCAGATTTCATCACTGAATAATAAAGATTCTGTCAGGTTATACTTCAAAATGTTTCAAAGACACTGAGAGAGAAAATGTGACACAGAGATGAGAGAAAGAGTGGCGGGCTAGCATGTGTAGGTGGGTGACACAAGATGAAAGAGATTAGAGGTTTGCTGCTCTGTGGTCTTGTTATCTGGTTTATGAATTCTTCCTCCCACGCTTCCCCCTTCTGCCCTTGTCTTCTTGCACTCACTCTCACTTTAGAGACACTGGACTTCTTTTATCGGTTCTGTTCTGAAAACCTGCAGCATTTATTAATCGTGCATACAGTGTTTTCACTATTTGTCTGCTTGAAACTTCTGCAAATCTAAACTGTTTTGTCTTTTTTTCAGATTAGAGCTGCTGCAATGGAAGAGCAGTGTGTGTCCCACAGCAGTCCGCAGCGCTGTGGAGGTCAGGCCAGCACAGACATCCAGAGACAGGGACGGCCCAGTGTTGTCAGGTGTGGGTGGCTCAGGAAGCAGGGAGGCTTCGTCAAGACCTGGCACAGTCGCTGGTTTGTTCTGCGAGGGGACCAGCTCCAATATTACAAAGACGAGGAGGAGACCAAGGCACTGGTAAGGATGTGAGCGCACTTAGACACTAAACCCAACTGATTTTGAAATAATGGCATCACACACAAGACATGGACTGCTGTGATACATTATGAAATACCAGAAACAAGTGAAAGGAAAGGAAAGGAATTACACAAAACCAATCAGTGAGTTTTTGGCTGCCATACAACTATGAGCTGTTAAATCAACAAACCAATTTAATCTCCTCTAAGCTGATCAAGCTGGCAAATTGATGTGATTCCAACAGTCAACTGACTAGTTTTAAAAAAAAACACACAACTGAAAATGAACACTGACATCAGGAAGGAACATGCTGCAGGTGGAAATATTTGGGAATGATTTGGTTCCTATTCGCTGTATCAGTTGCCACTCCTCCTCCTAGTCAGGTTAGTTGATTTAGTACAAGTTAAGCATGCTGTCTCACTACAGAGACACAAAAGGGAAAGGGTCACATGTGGACACACAGCTCATTGTTCAGTCTAGGAGAATAAATGTCCTCATTAAATGTCAAAATTATGATCATTATTACAACCACTGATACCTCAGGACAATAATATCAAGCATTTCAAACACAACACGCCAACAGATGCATTGTCTTCACATTACAAGATAATCCATGTGAGCCAACAATCAGGATTCAGCCTCAGACTGAAGATCTTTTCCAGATAGCTTAGACTCACACATAAGGCTTTTCTAGAAGGTAAAATAATCCCAACCCAGTTGCCAGGGAACAATGTTGGGATTGTACATTTCCGAATGTTGATGTTTCTGAACCAAAAATAAGGTTCATGAACACATTTCAGCCTCGTATCAAGCTTGTAGAAGCTTACCATTGTGAAAGAATTTCTTAGGTTTACTCAACAAAAATACACTTTGAAAATGTTTAAAAAGATCATGGTTGGTAAAGTAATAATGTAACAGTGTAATGTGACATGCACAACAACTGCATTGTCTATAAATAATACCTCATATAACAAACAAACTTTGACTTTTAGTCAACACTCATCCAACACTTATTATTACAAGAGAATTGGCTTAAAAAAAAAAAAAAATACTGTATGTATTTGTGTTTTATTTGTATTTTTGGAAACCAGATATCTATTTCCCATAACTAATATAAAACTGCTATTACACATCAATTGTGCTGCTATAATGGTGCAATTGAGGGTGCTATTGAGCAGCAATTGCAACAGAGGTGGAGCTATGGGTGGGCAACAGGGGCAACCACCTCAGGGGCCCCTCTCCTGTCTGGGGGGCGGCGAGTCCTTCCACTATGATCACTTAGCACCCCCATCCATTGGAAATATGCTCAGCACCTACATTAGCACCGCAACTGCACTGCTATTAAAGTGTTACCTAAAATTGGAATGAATGAAATAAAAAAGTTATGCATAGTAGTGGAATTGCAGTATTAACTAACAACAGCAAAACATATTTATTTAAAGGATATATGTATATGTATATATCTTAGTCAAATCCCTTGTCAAAGCCCAGAATGCATTGTGGTTAGTGATGAAGTGGTTGGCTAATGTCCCACTTTCCTGACTTACTTATATGAGTGAAAAATGACTCTGCTGTACTTCTGCAAACCAAGACCACTTGTTTCTATCTAAAGCTTCAGTTCCTATAATTCTGTGCAGATTTTTGGAAAAATACTTAAAAAAAAATGTTCAGCATAAATGTTACGTAGAAGTAATCAGCCAACAAATGTCAGTTAATGTTAAACATTCAGAGTGCCATATCCCTGAGACTCCACAGAGCAGATGCATCTCAAAGCCAAATGAGACAACAAGATCCGACTCTCATTCAAATGAGTCGGCTTGCTTTGACTGTAAACTGTCAGGAGCTTGTTGTCTCTGAAGGCAGCACACAAAGGCATCCTGAAAGAAGAAGCAGAGACAGTGAGCGATGTGGACAATAAGTCCGTCTCTAACGTTACTGTAACCGGGCAGCCTCTCTCATGAAGCATGTGTCTGACTGAACAAAGAGGCAGACAGACTTTGAGTCTCATTACAAAGAAAAATCACAGACATGTGGAAGAGAACGAATAAATGAGTGTTTTAACAAGGGTAGTTCAGTACAGCTCTGTGTGTTTGTTTTATCGCAAAATGTCTTCGGTGAAGCTGAAATGACAACTGGGATGCAGAGAAGTTCGGATTTGTTGTCACTGATTTATGTCACTGCTGCTTTAGGGCTGTTCAGGGATCAGTTTGCTGGGATTGAGTGTCAGGAAGCTAGGGACAAGTGAACACAGATTAGAAGTGATATTATAGGACTCATTTGACATCTTGAGGAAAAGTTTTTTCACTTTACTGTCACTAGAGCTTTGCTAAATATTATGCTGAGCAAAGGGCAGACAGCTGATACACACGTCTGCTGTACAATATAATCTTTTATTCATGAGATATTCTCCTGTTATTTGGGAACTACACAAGGTATTTATCCTGCCGTGTTGCCATTCAGCAGTTGTAGAAGCCAGCTATTTCACACCAGAAGCTCTGTTCTATGTCTGCACAAAACAAAAAAAAAATATACAGGCCACAACCATTTTCTAATATCTATTCCACCCAAACAATATCTTCTTTTTCCAGAGGAAACTTGAGTGCTTGAGCACAATTGAAATCTTCATTCTGCTCCTCTACCCACACATCTTTGTCTGGCTGATTTCCCAGCTCGCCTTCAGCTCAGCCAAACCCAAGCCACGTCTCTGAAGGTTAAAGCTGCAGACCTGAAGGAGGGCCACCGGCCAGAGACAGAGAAGAGATACCCCTCACTGCTGTTTCTGGGTAGATCTGGTTCTTAAGCAGAGAGTTCTGCTTTAGCTCTTGATGCTGTGACTATCCTGATCCTCACATTATTTTACAGACAATGACAGGAAACAATTTGTTTCCCTTTTGAAATATTCTTGCCATCTGTATTTACCCACACAGAAATATTATTCATTAATGTCCCCACCACTTCAGCTTTGGTGTTTCATCTATTCTTTCCTGCTCCTGAAACAAAGCCAACATAAATCTCAGATACCTGGAACAGCTACTTTTTGCAGGGAATGTGAAATTTTCAACAAAACTAGGTCAGGCACCTAGCGGTGCATTCAAAGTCCTTAAATCTTTGTGACCTCCAAAGCAGAGCAGCATGGATGTAACATAAAAACAACACCCTAACAAGACACGCACTGGAACACAAGATGGAGTTTCCAGCATGTAGGGCGAATAGGAGACAGCTGAAAGTTGCTCCTTTCCTCTCTAAAGCTAATGTTCAAGATCATGGGAGCAAGATACGTGCTTTAACTTGTGTGTTAAATCTCTGTCCTGAACCACAAAAGGAAGGGATGTGAAGCCATATTTAGATCAGCCATTAATTAATTCTCTCACGTGCTGTGAGGTCTTCATTTGTTACCTGTCACGTTAGCCTAATTGCTGCTTCCTCACTGGGAGTGGGAACATCTGCCTCTCTCTATAGCCCATGAAAACACAGACGCCAACAAAAGCTTGGACTAATTAGACATGACCAGTCATATATTGAAACACAGACAAGCAACCTCCTTTGGTCTTGCAACACCTAAATTTAGTTCCTCTTGTGACTCTTGTCATAACCCTAACCAAGTTGTTCTAATTGCCTAAACATAACCAGCCCTTAAAGCCACAATAACAGATATTTTGTCCTCCTGAGGGCAACTGAAATAAGCTGTGAAGAAGTTGCAAATCAAAGTTGTCTTCATTTTGTTTTTGGTCTCTGGCTTTTAAACTGCTAAATGTGCCACTGTGTTCACCAGCTAGTTGCTAGCTCTCTGTCCTCTGTTTGGTGCTGGGCAGGTACAGGGAGTTTCTATTGCTTTATTTGTTAAAAACACCTTTCTACTTCATAGTGTTGCAACCAAAACCAAAAGAACTTCAGGACACAATAAACCTCCACAGATCTGAGGGAAACTGTAGAGTCAGATGATAACTCTCTATAGGTTTGTCACTAGTATCACCATTAGATTCTTTGTTACTATAACATTTTCTTAACCCTTTCACACCTAACATGTCGCCAGTGACACATTGCACATGCTAATGGTTTGTGATATCGGAAAAAAAATACAACGTTCATTCATGCCCATTTTATGCAGATGTTGGCACATTTAGAGACAAAAACTCACAAAACTTTATTGTAAATACTTTTCAAAGTTCAACTTGAAAAAGCAAAATCTTTTATTCATGTTATTGCATTGTTTTTTTTTCCCAAATGAAACTCTAAAATCAGATTTTGTTAAGTGTTTTTCTTCATTTTAAATTATTACACTCTTGTAACTTACAGTAAATAACAGCTAGATAGTCCACTTTCCAAGTCTTTTGGATAAGCAAAAAAAGGTCCTGACAGAAATTGTCAGAGCAGGCCTATTGCAACCTGGTGGGCAAACTAGGCAATTGCCTAGAGCCCTCAGCTGAAACGACTGGTTATGTGTTCAACAGCAACAACAACTTTGTGAGTGTGTCAGCGCCTCCCTAAATTCTATGACCAAAAAGTGCAATGACACTGTTGTTGAAATCCCCCTTGAACCGGCCCCTCTCCCATAGTTTGACAGCAGCAGCCAGGGTAATGTGGCTGCGTTTGCAGAAGCCAAGGCCCACAAGCAGTGGTTGTAGACATTTTACAAAAGGAGAAGGGGAGGTTAGGGGCCCCAGGTCCCCCTTTTGCCTAGGGCCCCCAAATACCTTGAAACGGCCCTGGCTCAAAGTAATTCTGATGTTTGTGGGTCACATTATTAGAAAGAGTGTGTTATTATTGTCAACACAGAGCACCATGTTGTGTCCTAAACAGTCGGGCCAAACCCCTCTGAGCAACTCATGGAATCTAAAGAATGGGAGTTAGCTGGAGGTCAAAGGTCACCAAAAAGCATGCGTAGGGTATGGCACGTGTGGGCTTAGCGTCAACATGCCATCTGCCTGCCCTTACTCGCCCATGGAGATGTATGCAGGCACAAGCATGCATGTAGTCCCTCTTATTCTCTCACACACATGCACTCAGATTTCATCTATCTGAGCCGTAAACAAAGACAGCATTCATCCTGCGGGTTAAATGGTATGATTATTGTAATTTAAACCACTTAGCATTGAATCTGTATTCCAGTGAATTAGCGAGGTAACATTATGAATGAATGAACGAATTGTGAATGAATACATTGATCCATTTTTATTGTGTTATGATGTATGAATAAATGTAAGACATATCAAAATGTGATTAGGATATCTCGATTCGAGTCACAGCAAGTCTTACAAATTAGTTGCTTATTATTCACAGTATGAGGGCGCTGTGTCTGAGCTCAGACAAAATGATCTGAAGGGAAGTACTTTCAAGAGAAATTGCATTAGATCAATAATAAAACCTCTTGTTTTCTCTCTTTGAGCTGCAGGCCGTTTGACCTTGGCATTTAACGGGAGTAAATAAAATGCAACTCTGTAATTATTCTTACCGCAAGACTGTGTTGTCTCGCTGCTGTTTCAGTGAAACACCAGCTCTGTGTCACTTGACACTGACCTTTACTGCTGCAGCACTTGACATTGACGAACCCAGTACAGTACCATCTGATCGGAGCAGAACGTATACTTTTATGAGCACTTCACTTCCCAGCGAGTCACATCACACCCTGGTGTGATCAGACTGTCAGAGGAATGTGAACAATAACGTGGACATCATCCAAACGCCCTCTTGTGTACTGTACGTCATCAAACGCACCCTTGACATCATCAAGACTTTGCATGTAAGTGTTATATCAAGTCTACATACGCATGTGTGGGCATGGCTACAAATACCACAATAGAATAATAATAAGAGCATAAAGTTACTGCGCCTTCACTTCTGTTATTACTTTGGTTATACTGTTATAATTGGACACAGGCTTTTTCTTCTTCAGGATTAATACATTGGAGCAAGAATAAAATGAATCACCAGACAGTTGTGGCTGTTGGTATTCCTAGTACACACACTAAATACAGAGACTATTCCCCTTATGGTGACTGCATGTCTAATAAGCTCTGTATTGATGGATGAGAAAGTCTCTCACTGGACTTGCGACAAGTTCCTGCAAGTTCACTTTTCTGAGTACTTTCTCTGCCCTCAGTACCTTAGGTGGTAAAAAAGGTACTACTATAAAGGTGAGGTATGTGCAGGTGCAGTGGTATTTGTACAAGAGTATAGGGCACTTTTCCACACAAGAGTTATGCAGCTGCAGGAGCTGCGAGGAATTACATGAGAATTATTCACACACAACAGTTATTATCAGGAAAAGAGTGTCTGCAGAAGAACAGACTAAGTGTTGTTTAATTTCTATAGACAGTGGCTATAATCAATATTTTTATATGTATAATGGAACAATTTTTTTCAGCTGAGGTTTCAAGTTTTCTTATATCCATCCATCCATCCATCCATCCATCCATTTTCTACCGCTTATCCTCATAGGGTCGCAGGGGGGGCTGGAGCCTATCCCAGCTGTCTTAGGGTGAAAGACAGGGTACACCCTGGACAAGTCTCCGGTTCATCACAGGACACATAGAGACAGACAACCACTCACACTCACATTCACACCTACGGACAATTTAAATTAGCCAATTAACCTAATCCCCATGCATGTTTTTGGATGGTGGGAGGAACCCATGCAGACATGGGGAGAACATGCAAACTCCACACAGAAACAATTGAACAGAATTGAACCCGGTACCTTCTTGCTGTGAGGCGAGAGTGCTAACCACTGCACCACCATACTGCCCCTGTTTTCTTATATCCAGATTATAAAATATATGTTATTAAATAGGAACAAGTTACTAGACTTTTGAAGGTGCTACATATAAACCAGGTGCTCTGTATTTCTTGTTGCAGGTCACTGCTCCAACTGTCATACAAAAATGTGTATCAGCAGTATCAGTTCATGGAAAATAATCTACTCCACTGTGTCCTGTGGAGGGAGAGCTGAGAGCAGGAACTCACAAAAGATATCTCTGTAGTCTATAAATCTTTGTTTCTATTTTGGATAGCAGGAACGAAACAATTTAACACCAAGCGTTCATCACAGACAACGGACATATGAATATGAACCATATGCAGAACTTTAAACCTCCTGTCTTCAGGTAAACTGAGTTTAAAACTATCATGTTGTTGTACGCAGGCTGTCATGTAATTTGTATTCATACAACCTTCCAACCTTGCTTCAGTCTGTGCCACTCGTCTCATTTGGTACAGCCAGACTAAATGTCATCACATTATCATTCATTTCAGAAGATATACTGCACTCCAGACTACTTTGTTTTTTCCTGGCAGCCAGTTATCTTAAGTCCTGAGGGTGTTTATCATCTTCAGACTACATGCAGTCTGCTTTGAGATAAAACAGTACGGGACACAACCATACTACAGTGAAAGAGTGGTTTACAGTTAATTTACATTACATTAATATATTAATGAAGAGGAATATAATATAACATTAATATATTAATGGAGAAGAATGTGGTTTCTCTGTTCTGTGGTTGGTGCAGCTGTGCTCCATTTCTAAAGGTGAAACTAACCGAGGGTCCAGCTGAACCAGCTGACACACAGGACGATGTGAATATTACTCCTGCATGCTCTGTGGTTGGTTATTTGAACACTTTGTAAGGCAAAGCAGCGATGCCTCCTGCAGCTGTGCTCCAGTTTTAAAGGTGTAGATATACTGCAAGTGAGAGTTCAGCAGAATAAGTGATAAACTGCTTTCACAGGAAACATGTCAAGCTCAATTTAGAGCATCTGCATGTGTAATATTATACTGTACTTTACAGTGTAGCTGCCCAAAAATCCAAGCCGCCCTCTGATGTTGACTACACCACCATCAGTATGATATGGTACAGTGTGATACAGTCTGTCCTTATAATGACACAACCCTTATCTGAACATGTTTTGTCTATTATTGGCCTTAAGACATAAAACACAAAGTCAAGGGCTGATTTTAATACACAAAGATATTATCTATCTACAGTGAAAACTGACTTTAATAAGCTTGGATAAATACATAAAGAGACATTAAGAACTTCTTCTCTTGAGATTTTATATTTTCTACAAATTTGCCCTTCAAACTCTATCATTCTATTTTTCTATAAGATTTAACAGTAATTGCTGCTTTGGCATTGGATTTCCTTACATTTCATGATTTGAGAAAGCAGTGTGGTTTCCGGCAGGATATTTCAGGAAACTTTATCCTGTAAATATGAGAGTTGGCTGAAGATAAAAGGTCATTGCATCAGGCAGCAGCAGCAGTGACAGGTATTCCTGCTAGAAAGTGACAAGACACACTGTTTTCCAGAGGCTTGCACATAAATCACTGTAAGCTTTTTCTTTTTTTTTTCTTGTCTTGGAGATCTTGTAGTTCTTGATGGATTTTCTTTGTCTTCACCCCAGTCTTGTCCTTGTTGTCTGTCTCTGTCCCAGATTCACAGCACTTCAATCATTTGCTAGAAGTTGTGTTTGTTTTCAGTGAATGTGTGATCTTCATAAAGTCTGCCTGCTTTATTTTTTCAGATAAAAACATGTGGAGAGACTGAGCAGTAGGTCATTAATGTGCAATGTCTTCTCCTGGTTTATCATGTCTAACTTCACCCACAGTTAATCCACCAAGTAGATAAAAAGTTACTGAAAAGTTGTCTATTTTTTCCACCCCATTGCGTTTGACAGGCATATTAATATTTTAGTGAATGCTGAGCAGTGGCAGCTGTGTGTATTTTACTGTGGATTTTGAATGAGGTTCAGTCAGTCAGTGCTGAAGATCAGAGCGTCTTGTTTTATAACTGTGAAATAATGACGACAGTTATTGGATTGATGGACTCAGTGAAGCGATCAGAGCAGAACAACCGTTAGTAACTCTTTGCCCCTTGAATAGACAGGTCAAGTAGAGACAAGGTTGGTGATAATAAGAAAAGCGTAGACAGACAAATGCACTTAACACACTTTCTGGTCCACACAGCCCAAAAAATATAGGTCTCCCACTGAGTCTGACTTCCTGTGTCTGAGAGGTCACTGACACTGGAGAGCAGTAATTATTGGATAAAAGGGCCACTGATCAACCAGCCAAGGTTTAACGAGCTCTTAAATGACCTGTTACACCAATAACTTCTGCTTAATTGACTTCAGTGTGAACATTTGTCTGTTTGCAATCTAAAATCAATTTGTGCTCCAAGTTGTATTGCTCTGTACGTAATTATCGTTCCACATATATCCTACGCTTTCCTATATGCTATTTTATCAAAGCAGATCATTGATTCATTTGTTTTACCAGCCAGTGATAGAGACAGAAATTCCAGTGGCATACTCATTTTTATTCCTAAAGCAGTGGATAACACTTACTTATATGCAGTTTGCATTTCTGAGCTAGTATATTCTGATCACTGTTTTCTCTCTCACTGCTCTCAGTATAATTTTCTGGTGTAGAGAAAAAGATGAAAAAACATTGTACATTACAAAAGGCAGACAAAATTAGTAACAAACGTTTGAGCATTAGCATTTAGGGGCCAAAGAGGGATATATTTCCTTCAGAAAATGGTGGAGACCAAAAAAAGAGCTAAAAGGTGTGAAATGAATATTGATGATGCATCAGTTGACTAGAAATACAACTCCAAACAAATGATAATGTTGCTCTGTAAATGTTGAATGAGCAAAACTTAAAATTTTACAGTAAACACAGGAAGCTGTCTGATAAATTAGCAAAGGCATGTGACTGCATAGGGATTAACTCATGAGGCAGTTTACCAGCTGCCAAACTAGCTGCTAATCCCATAAGACTTTCTTTGCCAAAACGTTCTAATGTTAATGGCGGTGAGTCATTAAAACACATAAACACTGACAGTGGATAGAGTATCATGTGATGGGGTTTGTGCCCTTTCCAGAGCTACAGGGAACCACACCATGACATTCTTCCTGTGATTGTCAATATACTGCAAAATAAATTGAGGTAAAATGACCAAAAACATCTTCAGATGGTGATGAATTACTGTAATGTGTGTGTGTTGGACTGTGTTCTGATATTTGCTTGCAGTCAGAGAGAGCACTTTAAATTGGGTTTCTCTTGGAGCATACCGTTGGACACAGCCTCAGAAATAGCCCCCCTGTTGCTTACAAACCTGAGCCTCCTTTCCTCAAACTGATTCCTCGAAGCCTTTTCCGCCTTGTTCCAGTTGTGAGGGTTGAGCTCTTTGGTTGAGAGCAAAAGATAAGTGGGCTTATGTCATTACACAGCTTCCAAAAAATGACCTCATCCTTGTTAACAACAATATAAAAAAGAAGAGAACACCCCAAAATAAGGGCTGGGTCAGGCTACCGTACTCTTTGCTTGGTAAACAGTACTCCATCTGTGGTTGGGTTTGTCTGCAGCAAACAACAGGCTACCAGAGGATTTCAGGATGGAAAGTGTGGCTGTCTTAGAAACAGAGGGGAGGAATATCAGTGGTGTTGTGGCTTTACAATATGGAGGGAACTACACAGGTTCTTTTGTTCTTGTTTAAACAGACATGCAGTCCAAAGGAACATATTTTTCTCACCCACGCATGATTAATTTAAGTCATCTCCAGTTTCTCTGGAATCATGACAAAAGGATCTTTTAATCCCAGGATACTGACTGAGCAGATTCTCTTGCTGACAAGCACATTAAAAGCTCTCCATCGTTCCTCCGATCTGTCCCGTCTCTATACCTCTCTTTAAATCACTTCATCTGGGGCCTCAGGTAGGGTTTCTACTTCCTGTTTGTCACAGTTATGGCTCATTAAAGAGTACTCTCCGCAGGAAGGAAACCGGCTCCCCTTCGGATCCTGTTAATGTGTGTGGGTCCTTAACACTGATGCTGTCACCAAGGCACATCTTGTCTGTGTTAACATGAGCCCAGGGAGAGAGCTCTCTAATGACTGTCAGATGCGGCGTTGTGGTACTGATGTCCAAGTTGTTAATCAAATGAAAAGTCACTGTTTGAATGCACTAAGGGTCAACCTGCCGCTGGTTGTGTTGGATCTTTTTTATAGTCAGCCTTAGTAAGGGAAGACTAGGAAAGTAACCACTTTGTTGTGCAAGTATTTGTGCAAGTATTTGTGAGTAGTGTGAGGTGTAATCAGTTTAAAATGTTGTCTCAATAACAGTGGATCCATTGGATCAGTGGGCTTGATTAGTTTAGCATCTAATCAGACATTTTATTTCTAATCAAATTAATCCGTTAATTTCTAATTTAATTAATCCGTCTAATCCACAAACCACAAACCAATGACAGGAAAATATACTTGTTTTGTCCAAATAACAGCTTACAATCACATAATGCTTAAAAAAATCAACTTTTGGGCTTTTTTTTCTTGAAAAATAGGCATTTATCTGCAAATATGTTTCCTGAAAACAGAATAAGAAAGAAAAAACGAAATGAAAAAATATCCATATCATATCATTTACATAATTATATAATGTATTATTGGATTGTTGCTACTAATGCATTATGAGGATTTTAATGTTGCAGCTGGCTGATTTAGAGCTAATTTTAACAGCTTTGTCAAAAACAGAGCTTCTTTGTTCTTTTTGCTTGTGAATTTATTGTTTAAGTTGGCTACTATAACCATCAGCACTGGTTCAGTATCCACATGAAAGGTATGAAAATGTCCCTTTAGGTAAAGTGCTGACGTAACACATGGAAATGACACTGAGGTAATTATCTGTGTTGTCATTAGTAATGGTTTCTCTGGTCCAGTCAGTGAGTGCTCTGTGAAGAACACTGAGGTTATTGGGGTCGACTGTGTGATGCTCCCGTTATTTAAAGCAATCTCCGGCCTTATGCGTCACACAGATGATGTATCACCGTGGACAGAGCTGAGCAGAAAGATGGTCATCCTCTACGATGCTGCCACATTTCATGTTCAGCAGTTTAACAGTTCAGCTCCAGCACCCCGACCTGTCCCTGAGGACACATTCACCACCTCCTCAGCCAGCAGGGACACTCATAAACATGACACTGCAAAATCCTTTGATCAACATGTCAAACATATTTCTACTGTGTTAATGTGTGAGGGTTGGTGCTGGATGGGTGATGCACAGTGAACGGTTCTCTTGAGCATGTGTATGTGATGTGTACAGAAATTAAATGCATGTATAATCGACTTTGTGGTGTTAAACCAGGCCCAATTTTGACATGAAAAATGTGTTATTACATTGTATGTGTTATATGTTACCATTGTGTTATTATGCAAGAAAAAATGAGCATTCCTGTTTTCTAACATAAATATTCCTACTTAACATTGGACTGACCAGATTTACTATCGTCACTGATTTATTCAGACAGTCAGTGAGTCAGTATGTAGTATTTTTTTTTAGTTTGGCATATCATTGCATCTGATTACTGTTCTTTGTTTTCTACAGGGAGCCATTTTCTTACCTGGAAACAAAGTTACAGAGCATCCAACCAGTGGCGATGAAGGGGGGAAATTTCTCTTCGAGGTCATTCCAGGTAAGAAAAGATGAGCGAAACTAAAATCACTTTTTATCTTTACTGAGGATAGAACAATGGTAGCAGCAGGAGCAACACCACATGGTTTCCATCACTCTGTCTGCAGCAAATACATTTAGGTGAAGTCTAGTTAAAATCTGTGAGAAGCCTCTGAAGAGGAATTTTGTCGTTTATTGATTTTACTGAAACATGCTGCTTTCTGTGGGCTTAAAGGAACACGCCACCATATTTCCATACTGAAATATGTTCTTCCCTGATCTTAGACGAGTTGATACACACCTCTCTCGTCTTTGTGCGTGCACTCAATCGCTCTGGTGCATGGCGCTATTTTGTTAGCATTTAGCATAGCCCAGTACTTTCCCTGGGGTCCAAACAGAAATGAAGTTAGAAGCGTCCAAGCACTTCCACATTTTCCCTATTTAAATAAGATTACGTGAGTAGTTATATGACCCAAGTATGGAGTAATATCATCACTCACTCGATGCACCAACGTCGAAGTGCTCCTATGTGTAATTCCGCCATACATTATAGTTATCCTTTTTATCCATTTAGACAATCGGCACGTTTTATTTTGTACAACCATGCTTGGATCACATAACTACTCACGTAACCTTATTTAAATAGGGAAAACATGGAAGTTGTTGGTAGCTTCTAACTTCACCCCTGTTTGGATCCCAAGGAACGTACTGGGCTATGCTAAATGCTAACAAAATAGCGCCGTGCACCAGAACGTTTGAGTGCACGCACAAGGTGTGTATCAACTCGTCTAAGATCAGGGAAGAACGTATTTCAGTATGGAAATACGGTGTGTGTTCCTTCAATAGTGTTTACCATTTATTTGGCTGCTGTTGACCGGACTGTTAGCTTACCTTAGCCTAGCTTAGCATAAAGCATAAAGACTGGAAGCCTGATTCTGCACAAAGGCTAAAAAGTATCTGCTTATCAGGACCTCTGTTTGTTAAATCCATTCAAATCCAAACGTCAAGTTCATATTTTTTACAGTAGTATACCGTAATTCTTCTGTAATCTTTACGCTAAGCTAAGCGTCTCTCACTTTGCTCTTCACACAGATATGAGAGAGATGTCGATCATCTCATCTCAGTCTCAGCAAGTAAATCAAATATGTAGGTTTTTTTCCAAAATGTCAAACTAGTCCTTTATTTCAGCAGCTTGACTTAGAAGCTGACTTAAACCACCGACCACACACATGAACTCAAAGACACACATGTCCAGACGCCAGGAGACAGTATGGAAACATGGTTGGACACAACACAAAGGAATAGTGGGGTATTTTCCCACACAGAGTGATGCCAGGAATGTGAGTCTCTGAAATAGACATTTAAAACGCACATGTCCACTGGGGACGTAGAGACAGCTGGTGAAAGATACAGTAGCAGAGTGAAGCTACAGCATCCATCCACAGCTAAACGCTGCAGAAGATGCCGGATGTGTGTTACTTGTGTTTTATTTATCTTTATCTTATCCCTGGTGCATCTTATCCACTGTGGTTTCTCTCAACATTTTCTCACATGATTTGTGTCTCCCAGCGGACACACACAAACTAAAAAACAGTGTGACCCAGCAGATAGCAATGCAGATGAGCCAAAATTAAAGAAGGGATATGTTTATGTACTTTCAGTTTAAATGGGTCAATTTGTGATTAATAGATATTATAATTGGAAGTGGTTGTGTCATGGAGCATGCAAATACAATATAGTTTTGTTTCTGTGTGCTTCGCTGATGAATATATTTTGTTTTCAGCACTAGTAGAACAAAGACAGTTTTGATATAAAGCAGTGTGCTGCCTGTCTCTACATGCATCAACTGTTTTGATGCTATTTTTGATGCTGTTTGATCATCTTACAGTCAGGGGATCAAATGTTGCTGAATACACACATAGACTGCTGTGAGTTTTCAAACTTCCAACACCATAATATGACAGACACCATATAGCCATGTAAAAGTGTCCATATAATCAGTTATGTGCTTTCAAATTCAGGCCTTGTTTAGCTGGATAAAGTTGTTTTGACCAAAACATATTGGTCATCAAAGGGCCAAAAACAACAACTCTTTTTTCATACCCACGCACCCCAGCTGAAAAATACCCACAATAGAAATAAAACTGTTTTTAGGAAAGGTTTTTATGCAGCCACAGAGCTCAGGTTTTAAAGAGAAACTGTGTGTGGCATGTTATGCCAGAGCCAACCTTACTCAGAAATGCAGAAATGCAACCAGAACACGGTTTAATGCTGCAGCGTCATCCAGAGACGGTTTTCACATTTTCACTTTTCTCTAGAAACATGAAGATAGTAAAATATCTGAAGCCAAAAATGACCTCTGACTTGTGACAGGTCCTCTTCCCATGGTAATTTGTATTTTCTTTATTTTTTGTATTAGACAGAAAGAGGCGAATCACATGCCTCACTGTCTCAAAGTGCTCAACCCCTCGGTTTCATTTCCCTTTTAGCAGTATACGCTGCAACATGCGAAGCATGCCAACAGAAATTGGTTATTACATATATTAGTATTTCTTTCCTCTTGAGGAAATATCCAATGTAATGCCAGCTTTTCAATTTCTCTTGACTTATGAGACTTAGTGTTTGTGTTCACCCAGTCTCCACCACAACAGTTTCATCTCTTCCCCCAGTTGGACCAGACTGTAAAAAAAAAAAAAAAAAGAAATGAAAGAGACAAGAGGAAATTTGAAACCCAGTTTCCTCGACCTGAACTAGCAGTCATGACTTGATTTCCACAGTTTATCGGGTGCTGTTCCCAGCGCTCACCCTAGTATCTACAGTATTATCTTAGTAGATAGATAGATATGGAGGTTTTTATGAGACAGTTTGTTCTGTTTTTTTTACACTGATGTGGTCAAACATCTGTCAGGGAGCAGTTTAAACCTTGTTATGGAGCTTCAGCTTTGATGCCACAAGGTCAATGTATGTATCACTGTTTAATACATAAAATGTTAACTAACTTATTGCTATCAACCATACTGTATGTGTTAGCTTCTTAGCTTCATCATACTGTTTAATGCAGTGCAAAGTGATTGTAGTACAAAAGACTACTGAGAAATGTGAACTAATGCTCACAGATTAATGGAGGGTACTTTATCAGGCAGTTACTATTAGATTAGTGATATGAGGGGTATGCTAATGTATTTTTTCCATTAGGGTATAAATGTGGACAGATGTTTTCCCACTTGCTTGTATCCTAAAATGTTTGTGGTGTGTTCAAGTTCAATATTCAGAGGTGTAGGATGCGCAAAATAATTAATGACTTCACCTTCAGGTCTCTGTAGGAAACCAAGGTCATGTTTGAACGATGAGGCTTTCATTTTTGTGTCTGTAACTTTTTCATTGTTTTGTCCTTGGTTTTCTTTTCACTTTATCATCAAACTCTTTTACTCAGAAGATCTTATTATTCTGAAAAATAGGAATCATAATTAGTTAGTTGGTAGTTTTATTATTGTATTTATCTTTATGAACTCATGATGTGTCCCTGGTATCTTCATTAAGGCCAGACCATATAACTGGCAAATATGATATTAAATTATAAATACAATTCAAGTATTGTGCTTAATAGTATTACGTTGTTCAAGTATTTACAAATATGATTTCACACGTCCCTCCATTGGCCACAATGTCCATAGTAAACGTTGTGTTCAAAGGCCTGGCTGCTTGTGGCTGTGTCTCTTTATGTCTGTAAATGACTCAGGCAGACTTAAGTGTGACTGCCAGCATGTTCACTTTAGGGCCTCTTGGGTCGTTAAAAACAACACTAGGGCTCCACAGACTTGAAGAGATTTTCTTAAAACTACCGCTAATACTACTAAACTGTTTTCGGTGTTTTGCAGCATCCACTACGCCCCTCAGACTGATGGAAAACAAGAACACGACTTGTTATGAGACAGCAAATAAAGAGGCCTCAGAGAAACGGAGCGAGAGCAAATGAAAGGAAAACACAACACATATATTCCATTGGTCTAAATGAGGCCCTGCAGCTTGAACACAACACATGGACAGTATCTGGCAGACGGACAGACGGGATGTGATGGGTGGAGGGGGGAGGTCGTGCAGGGGAAATGGGGTGGAAATCAGAGTTGTACAGAGATAGCCGTTGTCTTGGAGGTCTGAACACGACCTCAGTGTCGGGTGACTGCCAGGATCTTGAATGGCAGCATCAGGACATCTGCACTCAGATTAACACACAACTCAGTACTTTTAGCTTCTCTGGAAAGTTTCACTTAGCAAAGTCTAGAAAAACTCAGATTTTGTGACATGGTTATTTTTTATTCATGTGTCATGATGATGCTTTTATTCTGTTCTTCTCTCTTTGTTCACTCTCACATCTGGATTGTGTGTGTGTGTGTGTGTGTATGTGTTAAACCTGCAGGGTGAAAGCCACAATATTTAGGCTGGAATCATCATGACTTTATTTCATAGCGTCTGACAGAGACACACAGGTACAGACACAATGGGGCTTTTGTTTTGCTCACCCACACTAGACTTCAAGCACCAGTGACGTTCCTCCATCACACTGACACGTTACAACATGTGCACAAACATGAGCCTGAGGAATATTAACCAAAATGTTACCCTGCAGATTATTTATGCCGGACATGTTTGTGCCATGCTTGAGGATTACATTATGACAGAAAATAGTTTCTTTCTGTGCAGCCGTATTTAGACGCACTATTCTGGTGCTTCCTGAGGGATCACAGAAAAAGTAGCTTCATAAAGAGTATCTCTCACACACAGGCGACACTGGCAGAATAAAATCTGTATTTCTCTCAGTCCATGTATCTGGAATACACATCAGAACATCCTGCAGCTCAGGATCAGCGTGCAGCTTTTATCTGATGTCTGTGAATCCCCCAAAGAATGTCAGGTATGATGTGAATACTGCTGTGGTGATCTGGGTTATTACTGTATGAGGCTGTGATTCATTTGGCAAAATGAATTTAGACATAATGGAACAGACTCTTTATTTATTTGCCTGTCAAAGCTGCACAAACACCTGTAGCTAAATGCCACTCCCTGTGGTCCAAATGTGGTTAAACATGTCTTTCCTATAAAGTAAAAATCAACACAGGAAACACTGCCCGCTGTGTTTTTGATGGAGAAACAGTGTGCTCCCCAGGCTCCAGTAAACAGTAAAGGCTTTGGCTGGAGATGTCTTCTCATTGCTCCATCTCTCTGTCAGTTTCTATGGGTAGCCCGGTTAGAGTAGCTGGTCAGACCTCAGCAAGTCACTGCTGCAGAATTCTGTGAATATTTTACAATCCAGATCTTAGGTTTCTGCTGCCATGAGCTGGTGGACGGCCTCACAGGGCAAAGCCTCCAGCATGTAACACCCCAGAGGAGAGCAGAGCTTGTGAAGCCAAACATGAGAGGAAACAAACCAAACCAATGTCCAGACATTTCCTCATTTTGAGTCAGTTGTGTTGTGAGGATCTTTTAATAAAGGGTGATAGTGCCCTCATGTGGTTTTCTGAATCATTGCAGTACAGCGATAATCCCCTCCTGCTGTCTGAATTAATAATATTTTGGTTGCATTGAATAAAACAGAGCTGTGTAATTCAGAGTTCATGAATTCTGCAAGATTTTAGTCTTTTTGCTGACAGTTAATGTTGACGTGCATGTACATTTGTGACTAAAGTACAGAACTAACCTTATTTAGTCTAATTTTAGGATAAAATATGTAATGTGGGTGAATTATTAAGTTTACAAATGCTTTATAGGATATTATTTTGGTATTTTTGTCAGAATTGATTCAGCTGTTTGAAATATTTCAATTCCATTTTATTTCAGTTTGTTACATCCTGGTTTTGTTATCACTTTTCCATCAGCACCAATCTCATCAGTGATGACATGAAATGTGCTAAATATGTAAATCAGTTTTATTACTTATTTTTTATTTAGTCCATCCATGATTAATGCTCTATCTCCATCATGACATGTTGGCCTGATGTGAGGCCATATTGTAGTCGTCACCTTGGTGACCTCTGCAGTGACTTATGAGTGTAATGTGTCACTGAGGGGAAGGTTTTAATTTACATGATGTGCCATGTGTGATTGAGTTATTATGATCGCAATGTCAATATAAGTCTACAGATTATTCTGGGTCAGTCCAGCAATGTGCTTCATCAGGATAACGTGCTAATCTTAGACCTCTAATTAAAAAGTAATGACTGAATGCTTACTATTGGAGAGTGGAGACAGACATGCAATAATAACAACACAGACCACCGTACTGTTCATTATGAGGAAACCAGAGGTTCCCTATAAGCTGTAGACTATAAGCACCTGAAGTTGATGATGGGAAGAGGGATGGGTGAACTTAAAAAAAAAGAAAAAAAAAAAAAAACGTCAGAGGGGGCTTTAATAACCCAAACAATTATTCCACTTGTGATGGAAATAAATATAGCAGGGTGAGAATATCACCCCCAAGGCATCAGTGTTTAAGGTCCAGGAAGACCCCAGTAGAGTAACTGAGAATGCATATTAATCTGTGGTGCTGACATTTCAGTGTCAGGATGTATGGAGGGGGTTTTCAAATAGTCCCCCATGTCACATTTGTCATCATGGTTAACTTCTGGCACTGCCACTGGCTCTATGCATACTATATACTGTATGTATAATGTATGTGTGCTGCACATATTGCTATACCTTTACCTCTGTAGAAGCAAATGTTCGGTGACCACTGGTGCAGCTTTATTTCACAGAGGCGACAGAACTGTTCTAATCAAATTTAATCATCTCATGTAATCTGTAGCTCTGCTGTGCGTGCGTTGCGCTGGTGTTTATGGAGTGCCTGAACGACCCCGGACTATTTTAATCCCACAACAGGCCTGCAGCTTCATCTGCAGAGCTATTTCAAGGCACGCTCCAAACAGAAGCAACTGGTTTTGTGCCTAAAATCTGGAGTTTCTTAAATCCTTGACTCCTTATTTTTCCATAGTATCGCTACTCATTCATGCATTATGCAGTGTGTTTTTGGATGACACCTTCCTCTGTGTGTGGGTACGTCACACATATTTTAAACATGTATTTAAAATCAAGGTAAGGCAAGCTTATTTGTATCACAAATTTAAACAACAACTGCTTTACCTAAGACATAAAAAACATTAAGACAAGATATAAACTAAACACATAGACAACATAAAAAGACAAATGATTTTAAGAGAGTAAACTGAAATATAAGATAGATAGATAGATAGATAGATAGAAAATATGGTAACCAGGAGACTAAAGATCTGTGTCACAGTGCAGACAGATCAGATGAAATGTAATTAAAACTAATCAAACACTATCCTAGAAATACAGTAGTTCATTTTATAATTATTAATAAAAATCAATAATGAAAGCATACAAGAATATCACAGTTGAAGAAAAATGTCAGTGCTCCAAAGAGCACAGGAAGAAAGATAAATAAAGCTCCAGCTTCAGCTTCTACGCCCTCTTCCTTGTCATAAACAGTAGCTAGAATATATTTTAATCCATACACATGTTTGATGAAATTAATCTGACACACAGGAATAGAATCAGGAAGCAGCTCTCTGTTTCAGAGTCCATGTATGATATATTGATTTAATTAGCACTTGGATGTGTAGTACCCACACAGCGTCTAATGCGTCATAAATCCATGAGGAATGAAGCAGCTGCATCGAGGCATGCCTTAAGAGGGAAAGCAGTAAAATTTATGGCTGTTATTGTGGAAAAACGATGACGCCTGGAGAAGCGTGAGTGACAAGTTTGTGTGCTTTTGCATATAAAAGTGTCGACTATCTTCATTTGTGCGTCTGTCCGTTCAGAGCTTGTGTCCTTTCTGGCTCAGGAATTCTCTTTGTGATGTGACATTTTTAAAAAGGTCAGCTCTATCTGCTCCATGTGCATGTTTGTATATATGTGTGTATGTGTGTGTGTGTAGACATGTTTATGCACATCCATGGTTTCCCAGCATGCATATAAAGTCAATAACCTGCTGTCTGTGACACAGCAGTGTGTGGCCTCCTGGAGGAGTTGTGGCAATCTGTCAATCTGCTGCTGTTGACATTTCTCATGTGAGGCCTCTGAGATCCACAGCGCTTGTTGATGAAGATCCCAAGCAAAGGAGCTGCTTCAGGCAGACACGCACAGTGGATATCAGTGTGAGAGTAGTCAACACAACAACACAGAAGTGTTTCATGTTGAACTAGAAAAGCACTCAAAGAGTACAGACCTCCGCCAAGGCGGCGGCAAGTTTTTATTTAAAGTTACCCCCGCCGCCAAGGAGGTTATGTTTTCACCGGGCTTGTTTCTTTCTTTCTTTGCAAAGTAACTCAAAAAGTTATGGATGGTTTTTGATGAACTTTTCAGGATTGGTCAGAAGTGACCCAAATTAAAATTGATTAATCTTTGCTGCTGATCGGGTCTGATTCAAGGTCAGCAGCAAAAATCAGTTTTAAGTTAGGCCAATCCTGACAAATTTGTCAAAATCTGTCCATAACTTTCTGAGTTATTTTGCAAACCAACAAACATACAAACAAATAAACAAACAAACCCCAGTGAAAACCTCCTTGGCAGAGGTAATTAGGTCATCATGTCAGGCAGCCTTGTATTCCTAAATATTCCTCTGATGCAGCATTCATTGCTGAAAACAACAAGCCATTAATGGTTTTCTCCAGAGAAGATCTCTGTTTGAGCTTGGAAATGTTCATTGTGCAGTAGGTTGAGATTACAGTAAACATACACTGTGTGTGTGTGTGTGTGTGTGTGTGTGTGTGTTTTAGCCCAGTGTTTCTCAGCCCTGGTCCTTGGGCTCCACTGTCCTGCATGTTTTAGGCTACGTTTACACATAGCAGGGTATTTTGATAAACAAATATTTCCTCCTTCCGTTTTCCTACTGCTATTGGCTTGCATTCTGTTTTAGAACTACGGCAAGCCAATGAGCGACAGTGTGGGAAGAAGGAGAAAACCATGCAAGCCAATCAGAAGCCTCATCGACAACAACGACTAACACAAGCAACTTCCTGTTCCTCTGAGCCCTAATACGTCTCTGCTCCTGTACGTACAGTAATAGAGGAGCTGTATTTGCAAAACACTTAAAAAGTGCTTGCACCCACAGAAATGCTACTGATACCCGAATGCTTGACTGCTCATAGACTACTCTGACAGCCGTACAACACAAAAAAAATCACACTTTTGGTGTGTAGATTTCCTAAAACTCTGTTTTTCTCTGTTTACATTCAAACGCGAAACCAGAGTTTTCCTCTTTTGCCGGAGTTTTTAGAAAGAATCATATTCAGAGGAGAAATGGTCGTTTGTGTGTAAATGAAAGGCACAAACGAAGGGAAAGTCTCTGTTTTTACAAATACCTGTGTATGTGTAAACGGGCTCTTAGATGTCACCCTGCTCCAGCACACCTGATTAAAAGCAGTGGGTCGTTATCAGGCTTCAGCAGAGCTTGATGATGAGCTGATCATTTGAATCAGGTGTGCTGGAGCAGGGTTACCAGGACCAGGGTTGAGAAACACTGTTTTAGCCTGTCTGTCGGGTTGGTCCACCACTATGGTCCAGATATAGATGTATCTCAACTATTGGATGGATGGCTATGAGGTTTTGTTCAGACACTGATGATTCCCAGAGGGTGATTCATACTGACTAACCTTTCAATCAGCGCAACCATTAGGTTGATTTTTGAGGGAACTATTTCAACAACTATTAGATGGTATCACCATGGAATTTAGCACACATATTCAAAGTCCCCAGAGGATTCATTCTCATGACTTTGATGACTTCTCCAAGATGCGCCACATGCAGGTGAAAGTTTCCGTTCATCCAGTAAACTGTTCCTATAGCTATGGTATGGGTTGGCACAAACTTTTGAAGAGACATTTGTGGTACTCAGGCGATGAAACCTGATGATTCTGCAAATGCCCTGGCTTTTCACTTAGCTCCACTATGAGGTTGCCATTTGTGGTTTTGTATTAAATGTCCTGAAAACTATGGGCTGCCATGGACTTTGGTACATGCACGTCCCACTCAGGGTGGTTTAACCCCTTTTTATCTATTGACACTATCAGGTCACAATTTAAAACTGGTCCAGTTCTTTGGTTATTTTCATGCCAGCAAGGCTGCTGCTGAAGCAACCAAATCAAAAGCTTGGGTTGGGAGGACATAATAGAGGCAATGAAGGAGGATTTTCCTTACTGAGTTCTGGAAAATCATTCAGTGCCTCAGAAGGTAAAGTCAGGACATTGCTCAGTGTGCCTTTGCAGAGGCAGGGAAATGCAGAAAATCAGCTGGAGAAGTGCAGCAGTTGGAAGGTGTGAGAGGCAGTTTGAGAAGCAGGAGAAAAATGAAGGTAATCCTTGGCAGAAGTGACTGAAAAAATTCTAGAACGTATTAATGTCAAGGCACTGCATGGGCATCGATGAAATCTGTCTGGATAACGAGGCAGCTCCACTGTATTGACAGAAGCAGAACTTTTTTTAGGGATTGCATCCTCAAGCAGATCGCAGACAGCTCCCTCCCATTGAAAGCCTGTGACAAGGTGCTGGAAGGGAAACTGGCTGACTGTCAAATAAATTTAAAAGTAACAATGCAGACTCCTGTTGGTTTCTCAGAGAAGAGGCGACATCTTTGAGAGCCACTCGCAGATTGTTGAAAGGTTTGGAGTTTGCTAATCCTGACTGCATGTGGCGTTGCAGATTAGGAGAAAGGTCATTGACCAGGTTTCCCAAGGTATATCATGCTGTGGGAGTCTTCACTGCCAGAGCTTGTGGTCGACTTCGACTCTCTGACAAGAATGCCTCCCTTCTGTGTGGGATTTTCACCAGACGGCTCATTAAGGCAGGAGGTCTGGAGAGTGTTTACTTGTGACAGGAGGGTGAAATCTGCAGAAAATATTGTCCTTTTATGGTTATCAGATGTTGTTTTTAAGAAACGGTTGTTAAGAAAATACATCACATCCAACTGAGGGTAGAAGGGTCTGGTTATTTGGGAGGGAGGCTAGCATCAAAGGCCTTAACTGTTGTTGATAGTTCAAATTAATTAAAAGAATATTTCCACTGTTGTGGCAATAGCTAAGGCAAACTATATCAAAACATGCCCTTCAGTTTTCCATCACTTCTACACATAATGTCAATCCATCAGGTCTAACAGTTAAACACTCCTGTAAGTGGGAGAACACAACTTTGTGACAGCACATAAATATGACTGATGCGTTCATATGTCGTCAGTAACTTCCAAGGCCGTCTGATCAGTGGCTACAGTCCTCTTCTGGGTTTCTGCAACAACTCACTGTAATTTATTTAGTGATGGTGTAAACACACACGATGGCTCCAACTGCACAGTGAATACCGAGACTCGTTTTTCATAAAGCCATGATTGATCAACCATCAAACGGGAAATGGCAGCTGTAACAACAACACTAGAGGATGACGTGTGGGATGAGTGGACATGCAGTGTTACCTGCTACACTTTTTATATTGTGTGTAAAGTATTCACAGAGCTGTCAGATAATGAAAAGATGATAGACTAGCAGCTTGTTGTGGGAAATTGTTTGGTATGTGAACTGTGAAGGACAACAAATGGTGTGTAAGGTATTGGGAATGTAACACAGTTGAACAAAACACAACCTTGGAATTTGCACACTTTTATTTGACCCATGCTTTGTGCATTTGTGTGACGAGATGTTGAACTGCTGATTGACAAAGGTACGTGACTAAAAGCAGGAGGCAGGGGGGATAAAGCATATCCAAACAATAAGCTGCATACCTTTTCTATGTTGTATTGTGGTGATTCTCATATTGTAAGAAAACTCCATGTTCTTCCTCTTTTGTGCATTATTATTCCCTGTGTGTGAGAGTCTGCATGAGTAAGATCCTCTGGAGGAAATGCAAACCGGCCAAGTCTCAAGCCAAAGACGGGGACGGGACAGGAAGCTCACATGCTTACATAACAGCCTTATTGAGGGGGTCGGCATCTGACAGGTCGCATAGCAATGTCCTCCATTAGCCTGACACGCTAACCCCGTCCACAACGCCGGCTCGCACATGTATCAGGTTGGCCGGTTCTCAGCGAGGACACATTTTGGCCTCCGGTTGAGTCTCTGCTGGGTTACTACACTATGTTTGTCTGCAGGGGACACTTGACTTAAATGTCCAGACCAAACAGATTTCTGTCTGGATAAATATTCAGGTGTCATCCCCCCCCGACCCTCCCCCCAGAGTTAAATCCAACAGGTAGCGTGGGTCTTAAATTTTATCACCCTTCTAGCCCAGGTTCAAAGGGGCGCCGTTTGACGGAAGCCAATGATGTGTGGTTTGCCTTCTGGGTGAGACTGAAAAACGATAAGGAGGCTATTAAAGACCTTCCTCGTGGAGGGAGAAGCCCCAGTGTCTCAGGGCTTCTTGGCCACCAGTAGCAGCAGCCTCGTCGACCCCGCACGGCTGTATTTATAGAGCGCTGTGGATGAGTCATCTGGCCTGGTGCCCACTCTTCGTTCACCAGATTTACAGGTCCCCACTTTGGGGAGGGCTGCTTGATTTATGATGCACCCCCTCCCCCTCCACCGGCTCCTACCCCACCCCTCTCACTTCCTTCAGAGACCATCTTGCCTTTGGCTTGCTGTCTCACTCTGTTTCATTCGGCAGCTCTCTCCTGCACTTCTTCATGTGGGACTTAGAGAAATATGTTTCCTCTGCTCAGACGTACATGTGCAGAGGAAAAGCTTCATGAGAGGCAGACGGACCAGCCTTAGCCTGACCCTGCATAAGTGCTGCTGACTGCTGTGTCAAACTGACCTGCCTTTGACTCAACAAAATGAAGTTTTAGGTGAAAGAGTTATATGAGGCGGAGGAAAGCAAGAGGCAAAGGAAGGAGGAAGGGGAGAGCGGGAGGGACAGTAGTAAGAGGTAGTGTGGCGTGGGCTTCAGCAGAAACAGAAGGAGAACAGAACAGATGAAGGAGTGGTGCTGGGGGGGCGGCAGTCAGCAGCGACAGCGTGACTTTTGCTCCCTCGACCTCCAGCTGAGACGGGGGCACGTCTTCCTCTGCACCCCATGGATCTCAACTCCAACCCAGGTCTGTCTCTTTATGTAACAGCATTGAATGCTAACATGTTTGTGTCTGGGCTGGAGCGTTTCATCACGATGCTGGAGATATTATTAGACTTTGCACTGTTTTAAGTTTCAGCTCTGACTGAAGGAAGGGCTGGAAGGATTTCTCAGTGTCAAATTAAGAAACAAAAATACTGGGAGTCTCAATGAGAAAGTGTCTCTTCCACATGCTATCCATTCAGCATGTGGGCAGAATGGTTACAGTTCATAGCTTGTGTTTATTGCAGCTGTGATCTCAGATGAGCAGTTTGTGATGATTGCATTTCTGATTTTATTGTCGTGGTGACATCGCTGCAGCCTGCCCTTTATTTGTTTGCTATGTCAACATCATCATGCAACAATCATGCTCTGTGAATAACTGAGTTACTTTTACATATAGTATGTTTTTACAAAATGATGTTTTTCATATGCATGTCTTAATAACAATAACAATATCAGATGCAATGCACAGCTGTTTTTAGTATCAACCTTAGCTGAAAAAGATATTGTACCTTACTGCTTCCTTGTCAAAACTTGCTGCCTACATTACCCACAATTCAACTCGACCATTGACAGTTCTGCGAGAGATCCTGGTGTGTTATTCTAGTAACAGCTAATGTAGCCTCTACCTTCAAGCAGATATGAGGAGTGGTCTGGTGAACTCACTTCTTTCACCAGATTTTCAGTGGATGCTGCTCCCTCTGGAGCCACAAAGAGCTTTATACGACTTTTTTATTTATTCAGTACTGCTCCCTAAGACAGGTATCCAGACTTTGTTGTGTAAAATAGACAGAGTTCCCCTTTAATACCTTTCCAATAACCCAATAACTGTTGAATGAGCAAATATGAAAGCAATCTGTATCTTTCACGCTGTAAAACAAAGATGAAGCATTTTGTTTTGGTTTGGTTAAATATTTTATTTAACCTTAGCATTGGTGAAAATGACAGAATCCTTGACTCTTTTCTGAAATCACTGATGAGCATGACATGACAATGAAGAAAACATTACATATTTTAACTTGAACAAAATGATGACTAAATACAAGTTTACTAATTCCTACATAAGCTAATAACTTGTAAGTATTAACCAATACTGACACCACTGAAGTGATGTGAATGGGATTTAACCATCTAAGCCATTAGAGTAACTTGTATAAGAACATAAGCTTTTAAACCTCATACGTGGTTTAAGTGCCACTCAGGTGTGGTTGTATTAGATATGTAGCTTAAAGCAAAATCTTGCCTGGGGAAGGAAAATAATGCTAAGCAAAAAAAAGTGTTCTCATAGCTGGGTCAAATTTCACTTGGCTTGGCTGCTTGAGGCAGATAACAGAACACGCTCCCTGCATTCATGGCTCCCAGCCTGCCTGTAAATCCATCCTGGTTAAGGCCTTCTCATGCACACATGTGGGAGAAAGACGAAACACTGGATTTGAATGAATGTCAGAGCAGAAACAAGGCTTCAAAACTGTTGAATGAGGTGAGTGTTTTATATGTTTGAGATGTTGAATTCAAAAAAAGAAAATGAATGAAAGAAGTTTCTCTTTCAAATGATAAGCTCAGCATTTCATTTTTAACATAAATGTTGTGCAATGAACCAATCATAAGCCAGATTCACCTCAGCGATCTGCTCAACTCTCCTATTATTAAAGCCTATTGTTAAACATTAAACAAACTGTGCTTGAATACTATTAGCCTGCCCAAAACCAGATTATGTGATAGGAAGGAAGAAAATCTCTTGGTTGAATTCAACTGTTACTGATACTCCAGAATTACATTATTCCATCTATTGGGAATAAACCAAAGCTGGAAGAGCAGAAGTGATGCGATAAGTTGATCCACAGGAAATTAATCAATTCATTGTTTGAGTAACTCACATGCTGACTCCAGGTTCTCAGATTTTCCTTTTTGCTTTCAGTTACACTTTCTGCATGGATGTTCATACGGACATTTATAGTCTGTGTGGGTTTCTCCTCATGGCAAAGAAACATTAGACATAAATTCCCCATTTTCTCCAGCCATCAGGATAAAAGGTGAAAACCTGCCTGTGTGACATCACTTTTTACATGATAGTATATATTATCCTAGGGTTTAATCAGCAGATTAATCAATAGCTAATACAGATCTTGTAAAAATACCGCAAAAACTATTATTAATCTGTGTTGCATTGTACTGTAAACCTATTTCAAAATAATAACATGCATGTGAGGTAACTCAGTAGCAAGTGCTTCATCTAAATGTCACGGTCTGAATCAAGAGAACTGATCAAACAACACGGGCAACAGTTCAGCAGCACACAGAGAGCCGACCACCGTCAGCGTTTCTCTCTCCACTTACATCACCACCAATCCTTCTCCTGACCCAGCTCTCACTGCAGCCCTCTCACACTGACAGTGCTTTGGCCAGCTTTGTCAGAGCAAACAACAAGGATGTGGACCGACAAGACAGACAGGACTGCTGCGATGGCCAAAATTGAAAACGTGCTTATCTTGCTGAAGCTGATGGGCACCATCCATTGGCTGTATAAATAATTGTGCGGCAGATCAACAGGAGTTTTTTTCTGTTACATGCCTCACATAGATCTGTGCAGAAATACACACTGAACCTGGCAAACATGCATTTACCACACAGCAACACTTACAGTATGCCTCTGCTCTGAACATAGTCACGAATTTTTCATCAAAATGGTTCAATCGATCATATTCCCCTTCAGTTAAGTGGTCACAGAGAAGGCTTGTGAAGGGTGATGATTGATGAATGCGTCATCTCTGCTTTCTATCAACAAATAATGTTCACCTCTCACAGGTCCTTCAGTCTCCTAAAGCAATCAAGTTGATGAAAAGGTTGATTAATTCCTCTATGACACAGTGAATTCATTTTGAAATGGTGAATAGAAATCACAGACTGAGCGGTCAGGTTGATTTCTTTTCCCTTCACATTTCTGGTTTAGGTCAAAGGTCTTGGCCCAGCTCAAGCTACTTCTTTTTCCTTTTTGATCCTCCTTTGTTGCTTCTTCTCTTTGGTTCTCATGGGCAAAGACAATAAACCAGGTTACTAGAACCCCGTCTGTCTGAAAAGTTCAAACGGCTTTCCCCGAAGGCCAGGCTGACTCAACCTACCAATTTCTGCTGTGGGGAGTGCAGGTGTGCATCTACCTTGAAGCCCTCATCAGTGCTGAAAGGTGATATTAGAAGGTATTAGTGAGCAGAGCAACAGGTACTTTGTCAAGTCCACTCCTTGTTTCCTTCTCCGTCCTGGATAAAGGGAGCTTCAGTCCCTTCGCAGAGTGCCAGGATGTTTGTCTATTCCTCCCAAGTAATTAAGATGAAAGCTGTAATATCTAAAACAGAGCTGCAGATTGAGGGGAATGACAAAGCTGTTTAGTAATAGCATCCTTATCTGCATCTGTGTGTGTGTGTGTGAGGCTTAGCACTGACAACTTCCTGTATCTAAATCAAAACAAAACTGGATATCGGACAAACATCGTGGAGGGAGAATGAATTCCTGGCATGCACCGCCACGCAGATTTACAGTCTCACGTCCATGAGTGCATGATATATACACTTGTCCGATTGGTGATCTGTCATAGTGAGATATGGTTACATAACCATAAGGATGCCGACACAGGCACACATCACACACATGTTATAGAGCACACACACAGTACAGAGACACATACAGTTTGTTTAAAATGTGTCTTGCTGTATATGAAACATGAATTATCTGCTGATGTTGCGTCCACAGCTAGTGCCAGGTTGACTTTAGAGAGC
This sequence comes from Synanceia verrucosa, assembly GCA_029721515.1. Lineage (NCBI taxonomy): Eukaryota > Metazoa > Chordata > Actinopteri > Perciformes > Synanceiidae > Synanceia > Synanceia verrucosa. Next base: position 9,784,043 of record CM056564.1, on the reverse strand, counting down.
TCTCCTGCAGAGACACTCCAGGTTTTTATCTTGGATCTGTGTGCTCTGCACCTTTCCAGAAGCTTCCTCTGAAGCGTCTGTCTGCTTGTATCACTGATGTAGTGTTTCAGCCTCCCAGCATTGTGTGCAAGTGTTCAAGTGACAACAGCTGCCGGCCCTCACCAAAACTCAACACTCATTACATTTTAATGGGATATTAATCCCCTCAGTCACTAGTCACCCACGCTGTCAGTGGTCTAAATTTTAACAAAACCTTTTAACAAACCTCAAAGTCTTGTCATGCATAGTTTAAATAAGTTTGGAAATGATCGCATGCTGCACTGCAAGTTACCACAGAAGTTTGTGAGCAGAATGTTTGTGGTTTCATGCCAAAGCTGCTTTAAGTGTCAATTGACATTGATATTTACATTTTTATTATTTACAATTTTTGGCTGTTGATGCCTTAAAATTAATATTAAAGGACCATTCCAGGGTTTTGCCAATAGTCTTATTTACATTTACTACAAAATCATTCATACTTACTAATAACAAATACTAATTCTTTTGACATTATTTGATTCAAATTTCCTGCCCTAAAGGCTGCTGCTGGTTTCCATTGCAGTGTGGTATAAACACTACTATTAGGAAACATATAATCCATCATTGTAAATAAACATGATGCACTCTTCACACTGAGAATTGTTATAAAATGCTGTGCTTGGAGTAAATGTGGTGGACCGTCCTTCAGACGGCTGCTCTGTACAACTCACTTTTCCATCTCTAGTCTTTATAATCATCACGCCGACTCATGTTCCAACACAAGCTCTGACTTTAAGTCAAGTCTGAGCCGTGTTTCCTAAAGTTGAAATTGATTCCCCTTACATAATGATGTATTTACAGCAGCCTTGGCAGGACACACCGACACAGCGCTTTATTTAGTTGGCATGAAATCAGAACGGAGACACTCCACAGCTTTTTGGTGGCTCTGTGACCTCCCTGAGCTGACTGACCCACTGCTTCACCCTCTGACTATCCTCACAACAACCCATTAAATCTCTGTTCTCTCAGCAGCCAGGTATCATGTTTGCCTCTCAGCACCAAAGAATACACAGAATTTGGAGTTGACGTGACAATTATCCTTCATTTTTTTTGGTGCCATGATTCCCATCCTCCCTATGGGTGTCTGTAGAAGGACAGCAGAGCCAAACAACCCTCGTCCCCTTTGACCTCCTCACTCCTATTCACCTTGCTACTCATTCAGCATCAGATGGTAATGGATAGCCGTAGTAACTCTATGGAGTCTGTGTTCTCCGCCAGACAATGTCTTCGGGGAGGCTAATGTTGTGGTGTCCGCCTTCAGATTATGTCGATTGACAGGAAAGGACCACCGTGACACCAGGAAGAGAATTAGTCATTGATACCTTACAGGGGTTCAGGTGGCACAGGACACCCATTATAGATACATGGTCACACAAAGTCTGTCAGCATGGTACATGTAAATAAAGTTGTTAGAGTTCAGGAAACACAAGGAGGTTTGGTTTCATTTTGATGGCATTTTATATCATTATTGATCTTCATAATATAAAGAAGGAAGTTGTACTCTATTGTCACTGCAACCAGCAATTTTTTCATCTTCAACTAATCTGTCAACGCTCAAAAAATAGTATATTTCTAAAAATATCTAAAAAATATCTTCACATTTGAGAAGTTGGAATCAGAATACTTGGTGATTCTCCTGAAATGGTTAATCAACTAATCATTGCATCTCACAACTGGGAGCTAAAAGTAATAATGACTCTTTATTATTGACTAATCTGTTGATATTTGAAAATATCAGTAATACAAAAAATGCTTTGCCCAAATCTCTAAATCCAAAAGTCACATTTTTGAATTGTTAATTTTATTTTGTTGTCTCAACCAACTATAGTCCAATATTGCCATTAATTTAACTTTGTATATGTAAGTTTTGCTTACTTCTTAAAGTATGCATGAACAGTTTGATAGTTTAAATGAATTACATTTGTTGATATAAAGCGAAATGTTTCAATACAATGCCAAAAAAATGAAATAATGATGTAATGAAACATGGTATCCATGTGATAATATTAATATAGAGGTAATAATGTGGCATATACACTTTCACCATGTGACGCAAAAAGTCAACATCATGACATTATTGTGCTCTAAACAGTTTAAGATGTTAACAAAGCACTGCAGTGTGAATGGGACATCCCATGTTTGCTTACGGGGTCATGCCCTGTGTCAAACCAGAGGCCTTTTTAAAGCCAAGCCCTCACAGAGATCTGCCTATTGTTCCCATTACAGTGCTTAAGAGAAGTATGTGTGTGTGTGTGTGTGTGTGTGCGCTCCCCCACCCCCTCTTCAAACCTCACCTCCCTCCCTTTCTCTTTCACACCCTCTCAGCTGTGCTCACTCACTCATTCTGAGTCCAGCCAAAAAACTGGCAGAGCAGCTCCTCCGTCAGGAGCTCCCGTCCTCAAGTTAACCCAGACAGCCGGGACTTTGCAACCCGCTCAGGGAGCTTCTTTTCTGGAGTGTTAAGGAGACATGGAGCTGGTTCATCAGGCGATGCATAGTTTACCACAGTATGGATTATGTGATTTACTCTCCTCACATCAAGGTAACAGTAAGACGTATCTTATTGACTACTTTGAGCCTGTTGATAGCTTTCTCTTTCACTGCAACGCAGTGGATGCATTTTTGTAAACACACACTGACGTCTTTACTATGGACTTCTTTGTCACCACAGCTGCACTTTGAGGATGGATTAGAGCATGTGGACGGGAGGTGACATCACTCATGAATGAAATAAACTTAGCAGTAGTTTGTTTCCACTTTTAATCCTTGTCATCATTCCACATGGATGAACTAACACTTTTTCCTGTGACTTGCTGTTGTGTTGGAGGTATTTATGATGTGTGCACTTCTGAGGAGTCTATCATTAGACACAATATTGAATCTCAACTTGTCCCTGCTCGCATGCAAACAAGAAGAGTCTTGCAGACGAGAGAGCAGACAGTGATGAATCTCTATAGTCTGAACACACACACACACACACACTGGGAGAAGTATGACACATATTTTTGTCATTTAAATCTAAACAAGGTAGTTACAGTGTCTGCATTGTTTTCTGGGCCAGCAGCAGCAGCAGCTGCTTCCTCCACTTGGCAAGCAACACAATTAAAAGTCTGGAAGAACTTAACATTTTCACAGCAAGTCTCCCTCCAGACAATTTATTCCACTTTTGAGGATGAATATCTGTAGGGTGATTTCTAAACCCTTCAACACCCACTGCCTTTTGGGTATGTGTGCCAAAATTCTGACCATTTTTATTGCTGGTTTACAAAGAGGTGAACATAAGGTTTATCACATTGTTTGACTGCTAGACTGGCTTTAAGGGTTCATTTGTACACTCTGCTCTGTCAGCCAGTGCAATATTGAGGAATCCATATCTGTTACAGAGCAGGAGAGCATTAGCTGAACTTAGCACATAGCTAGCCTGGCTCTGACACATTGTGTTTGTCAAATCATTCTTTCCAGTAGGGGACGACTTCTCTGAAGATGTCTGATTGTATAGAAGTCTATGAGAAACTTATGGTTCTCTTATGGTCTCAGTTTCAGTTCTTTAGTAAATTATGGTCCCATTTAGATTCAAATAGACCATAAAGCAAGGGATTCTGTGGGTGTGGTTACCTTGTGATTAGTTTAGATTAGATTAGTTCACGAGGGTTAATTTTAAGCTCTTGGTTGAATAAAATCGCCTTATTCATTTGGTCAGCGTCACTTCTTCTTACGAAGAACCAAGATGGTGACAGCCAAAATGCTGAACTCCTGGCTTCAGAGCGACAGTCCACACACAAATGGGTGACATAAACAGCTTACTTTGTGGTGGACAATTTCTCTGTGCTAAGCTAAGCTAAACTAACTCTCATGGCTGTAGTTTCATTTTTAAACTGACACCTTTGAGAGTAGCATTTCCCTACTATTCCTTTTTGCAAAAAGTCAAGAGTTTAAGCAATGCAAACAGTTCATGAAACATTTTTACAGTACTACTACTGCAGTTGTAGTCTGGAAACATTCAATGCTGGCATCCTCTGGCTGAAACAGTGGGTAGTAATAGATTAATGTTATCTGCACATTTGGTCATCTGATGCAGCGCTCTGCATGTTGTTTTACAGGACTTACTTACAGAGGTACAGGTCAGAGTGTATCGGGGCTCCAGGCATTTGTGAGCCATTACAGCACAGTGGGATCCTTTGTTGTCTCCCACCTGTTTTTGAGCCATCACTTAAAGACCAGTCTGCAGCTGGGCTCGGCCACTTATTAAGGCTGGTGGTCGAAAATGGAACAGTTGTTGGCGAGTTTTAACCCAACTCGGACATTAAAACTGACACACACAATGTCTCTCCTTTGTTTAATGCTGTATTGTTGTTATACTGTAGCATTATGCAGCAGATTCCTAGCAGAAGTTAAGTTATCGTATTAGTTGGTGCTCCGTTCAGAGAGCGTTGTGATGTGAAAGGGTGTGGCATTTTCTCTTTTCCTGAACTTTCTTTCATGAGGTGTTGAGTCTCAAGGTGAATGAGGAATCCTGCTTTAATACAAGCTGTCCTCTGAAGTACTCGTCTGCACGCCCCTGTAAAGCTGACAATTGTTCACCGTTGAGTTTTTGAAAGTTTGCAGAGGTGTGCTGAAGCGTGGTGAATCAGGGGAATGGTGACAGTCACGGCTGTCTCCTCAAGTACAGCCACGCTGGAAGTGAAGATCATCCACTGTCTCTGGCAGGGATCTCCTGCTGGGGGATTGGTCTCATTTAAGAAGCACGGATTTGGGTTTTTTTCTCAGATACAGTGCCAGTCATAGAGAATAGTGTGCTGGAGAATAATACCTGCAGGCAGCCTCACCACAGCTGGTAAAGATACTGTCAAAGGAGAGCCTCCAGGGATTTTACATAGTGGGCAGATATGGAGAATCTACCGACAGGCGACAAGGCAATATCTGAGCTGAACGAGCGAACTGAATCAAGCTGGATCTTGACAGCTGTCAGAGTTGATGACCAGGAATTGAGAAACTAATATTTGTTCTTCTCAGGAATGTGGCTTCTGATGGTGGTTTTATCTAGGAGACGAATCACTGATTGACCTTTATGTGTCTGCAAGAGTTATCTGGGCTGTGTTTGTGAATAGCCTAATCATGAGTCTCCAGACAATCAGCATTTGTGCACTAAAATACTTTTATTGCATTTAGCTAAAAAAAAAAAGGTCCCATAAAAAGAATAAACATTGCTAAGCATGTAAATAGGTCATTAATTCCTGGAGCAGATTATAGCAGCTAATATGTCACTCACAAAGTGATGACTCATTCATTGCAGCTGCTTGATTTGAGTGTCCTATAAACCTCTGTTTTATTAAGCTGTGGGACACAAACACAAGACAAAGGGACACGTCTCTTCCCTTACAGTTAAAGAGACTGCCTCATGGTGTCTTAATCGTTTTCTTGCCTAAAATGCTGCCATATGTGGCATACAAATTACACACAAAAAGGCCAAAATATGTACTAATGACACACATTATCTCATAATAATCTCTGGTTTGTGTAGTGCGTTTCCAAGGATGCTTTACAAAGGCAGACAACAAGAACAGGTGAAATGGAAATAGTCAGGAGAGGTTGTAAGTGGTGCTAAAAATGTCCAAGGTGGGAGAGGTCATCCCAGAGTGTTGGTGCTGAAAGGTCTGTCTCTAGCAAGAGAGAGCAGAGTCTGAAGACTGGGGCTACTAGGATGGGATGTCATTTATTCACCTTCCTGTCAGACCAGGTTGGACATAAATACACAGACAGGAGTACTTTGTTGTCTCTTCTATAACTATCAGGATTAGATTTGTTTTTGTTTTGTTTTTTTAAATCATACTAGAATGAACACTAGTCTATTTCATGAGAGGCGATATGTGAATGTCCCAATATTAATGGTGATACAGGCTACAGATATGTGCTGGCATGTTCCTTAGGCAGAAAAAGATCTCAGGGACAGCTCTTTCACAGGTTTAGAAGGTTGTCCAGGGAGTTGTCCATGCACTAAGTGGGTTTGACATAATCTCCCGTCTTTATAAACAATGTGTCCAATTCAGCCACTGTGGAAGAAAGTTGAGCATCAACAGGAAATGGCGGGGGGGAACAGGAGTGTGTGGTAATAGCCATGGTATGCTGTATAATCCTGTTGCACGCTTGTTTAATAGCTTCACAACTGAAAAGGAAATACTGTCTCTCCATGCATGTAATGGAAAAAGAAAGGGCTGAGTGAATTTAAATGTGGACAAAAGCACTCCCAGGGGCACCAGAAAATGACATTTAGTTTGCATGAATATCAATACATGCAAACTAAAACTAAACATGCATCAATATGACTGAGAACCTTTTGAGCGTCAAATTAGCCAGTGCGACTAATTGATGTCACTGTGGGACCTATCTGACAGACCCACTTCACTGGTCACATGACCGTCAGGCTGATGGGATTGTTGACGAATATGACAGAAAGTGTACTTAAATGAAAATGGTTGGACAAGTGTTTCAAGAAGAATTGTCGATATATTGTCATTTTCATCGATATTCTCATACTGTTTTGTTACAAGATAGCAACTGTAGTTTTTTGTTTTTTGTCGATTGTTTCAGAATATTTCCTTACTATTGAACACAACTCAACTAAATGCATTTTCTCACACAGCCTTATAGATTACAGTAGAAACAGCCTGTGCATTTATATTGTTTCAATACAGATATGCACTTTCTACAGCAAAGTAACTTTCATTCGCTTTGTTAATTGCACATTGTTTTCAAGGGAAAACATTTCATTTCACATGATTTCTTCTATTTTCTTGACGCCAATTCCATGAGCATATCTAAACTATTAATAGCTATTCTCTGTATTGACCAAAAATATATATAATTCTATACACAGAGCTCCATAAACAACTCTTGAAAACACATCACTTATAGCTAGCTATAATGATCAGCTGTACCGTTGTGCTGTGACATGTTTCATCATTATTATAATTATACAGCAATAAGATTTTATAACATCAGCATCACTGGCTGATTTTAACACAACTGGACTCATTACTGTCATTTTTTTCAATAACCGATTTGCTCAGCAAATTTTCACCGTTTTTATGTCTGTTTTTATACATCATACATCTTCTTTATCATTAAAATATACATTTATTCCCTTTTAATTAGTACATCGTGTAAACATGTATTATTATCATTGTTACTTATTCTATTATTTCATTGTTGTTGTACTTGTTTTACGCCGCCGTTTTACGGGTGAATTAGTTCTATTCCCCACTCACAGGCTACTGTATCTGCTGTAAACACTCATTAGTGCTGCAAATATGTATTAATCCACAGCTGAAAATAGTCCCAGACAAATTCACAAGATACTCCTGTTTGAATTAAGTTCCCTAAAAACTACAATGCCCCACTTATTTTGCTTTTTTATGAGCTGTGAGCTATTTCTAAAGATGTATGGGACATTTGGGGAAATTGGGCTGATTTTGCTTGGGACCTTGAAAAAGCTTTCCACGGCCCTGCTCATCTCTCACACAGGGATCTGTCTCTCTCCAACATGCCGAGATGCTCTTCCTCTCCTGCTGTTGTATCAGTCTGTGTGAGGAGTTTGAGACGGAGGACTTGAGGTGTTGAAGGCTCAGTGAGCGGCTGTAACGCTGACCTGCGGTCAGATTGGAGCTCCGTGTCTCTTTGTTGACAAGGGGTTTGTCTGCTGCACAGTTTCAGAGGTGAGCTGAAGCTGCTTCTGTGTTTATGGCTCAGTCAGGAATGAATGGATGACTGTTGGTTTGTGAGACTAAATATTAGGGTGTGTGACCAGAGTTAGCTGTGGTGTAATGAATGGGAGCTGTAGCGGGTAGTGACTAATGACTGGACCAGGTTCAGAGGCCACTAGGCTGCTACAGTAATAAAAGGAGGACTCATAATATGGGTCAAGCTTCAATAGGCTTCTCCACTATGGATGGAGTAACTGATGCATGGATTTCTGTGTACTGCCTGCCTGCAATGATGTCAGTGATGGATTCCACATACTGCTTTATTTACACTGCAATTTCTGATAAGTGTCATTATCAGTGAGGCTCCTGAAAATATCAGCTAATCAATGAATTGACTTGATTTGTTGGAGCAGTTGGAAAATGCTGACACTGTGCAGTAACAGTAATGTTTAGGTTGACATTAGTGGTTGTAAAGAGTAAATAGCACCAGCAGTGAGTTAAATCAGCATCTGCTGACCCATAATGTGAAGTGAGGCGCACCAGGAACAAGTTGTGCTGGACTGCAGCCTGAAGTGTTGGCTACTCCTCATCTCTTACTCTTCGTCGGTGTCACATTGTCTGTGTTTGTAGAGTGGATAAACATTGTGAGCATGCAGAATGTCACACAGGGCAAACACTGGCATCTGCTGCCTGCTAATGACATCTCATTAAGACTGACGAGGAGCGTCTGGCTCCACAGAAAGCTGCTCGAGTCATCCAGATCAAAACGCTGACAATTTGACATCTGGGCTTCTTCCACACTGTGGAGCTGCTGTTGTCAGAGCAACAGGTCCTTAAGCCCAAACCTGCCAAAGCATTTGCTGATGGTCAATAATGATTTTACATTGTGGGAAGGGATGAAAACCTTTTCTGGAGAAATAAAATCTGTGTGTGTATTAGGTGTCTGAAACCCTGTTTTGTTAAGATTTGAGCTTCACTTAAAAAACTAACACAGAACTAATGGCTCTTTTGGTTTTATGTTTGTTTTAAGTATCAATTTTAGCTTTGTTTCATGTCCTCAGGACTTCATATTCGCAAAGTGATGTGCCATGTTACTGCAGTCTATAAATATGTTTGATATGCAACACGCAGATCTCATCCTGGAATACAATCAATGGAGCAGGATCCCTGGTGGTCAAAGTGCTGAATAATTCAACACTTGGGTGGTGTTTTGTCTCTAAAAAGCTCATCTCTTCCTATAATAGAACAGGTGCATCCCTGCAAAACTGCCCTGAGTCCTGTGTTTGTTTCATCTCAATAAAGATGTGTTGGAGTGGTACAAATGGCTCTGTTGTCATAGTAATAGCTGCAACCAGATCTGGGTCCAATCTGTGCGGTGTCACATGACGGCAGAGTGCTCGCGGCCATTATCCACAAGTGGAGGATGGCTGGGACTGTCTCTAACGGAACGTCCACTTCTTCACCCGGAGACATAAACATGTCTTTTGATTTATTACTACAGTGTCTATGTGTCCAACACTTGGTGTAAATTATGTACGCGGTAAGTAAATTATCATGTCATGTAAGGGCACTGTGGTGGATACCAGCAGGTCACCATTAAGCTGACTTCCATTTAAGAATCTCTCTCTCTTATCCTTTCCTTCACTTTCAGTATTTGAGCTTTAAATGATTTTGATTGCACAGGATAAAGAGATCAGATAAGAGTTTTACCACCGGAGAGACTTGGCTACATCCTGCAGGACTTCATCTGTAATCATCTACTGTTTGATTCTGTCTCTTTCCTTTGAACAGGGGGGGACAGAGAGCCGATGACAGCCAACCATGAGACCTACCTTCTTATGGCCAGCTCCCAGAATGACATGGAGGATTGGGTGAAGACGATCCGCAGGGTCATCTGGGCGCCTTTTGGTGGAGGTCAGGATGCACACTAGTTTTTACTAGTAGATTTTATCAGCTGTATAACCCTAAGCTGCTAAAATCACCAATAAAACACCACATCAGCTGTAATAATAAGCGCTGTGTTTATGAAAATAACATCTCTTTCTCTTTTCCTTTTCGTCCATTTCATGGTACAAATTAATACTTTAACAATGCTCTTTAGTTGATTATGTTTGATAGATTACAGGAGAAGCTTGGACAGATTCAGAAAAGATGGTTAATTCTGATGTGTCCTTTAAATTGAAGAGACTAGTTAACTAAGGTGTGATACCAATTTTAATTGCCTCATGCGCAATGATAATAGATGAACGTAATTCCACTTATGGGTGCGTGATAGACAGGTAGAGACACTACACCACTTTTATTTTTTTAAAGATTGATGTAGGAGAATTTTTTTTTTCCCACGATACTTGACTTGAGCACGACAGTAGTCTGAGAAACACTGAAAGCATGTTTCATCTTCCAGTCCTGTCTCTTCATGCCAACAAACACAAGAAAATGGATGTGTTAAAATCAATTATGCCAACTAATGATGCAATAATCACCAAGAGCACTGTGAATCATATAGCTGAAGTGGATGATGTTGTAATTGTCCTCATGGAGTGGCTGCTGGGATCAGCACGGTGATTACCGAGCATCCCGCTGCGCCTCTGCGGCTTGTTATTGACTTTGCTGGCAGACACTGACCCACATTGTGTACAAGCGCGGCATTTATTGGAGACCGGACGGACAGTTCAGGCGGCTCTCTGTGACACAGTGAATGGATGAGGCCGGGCCGGCCCCTGTGTTTTCAGTGCAGGGAGTTTGATGTCTATTGCAGTTGACTGCTCTTCAAAAGGACGAGCCATTTGTCAAAGATGCCACAAGAACGGTGGCTCCAAGTTGGAGCAGAGCCGGGCTTTCACAAACACACACACACACACACACACACACACACACACATTAGCAGCTTGCACATTTTGCAGAAGCAGAGACCTGATTGGCTGATCTGTGCCCCTGAAGTGTGACATTTGTGTTGTTCACAGTGACAGACAGGGAGGGGAGATCCTGAAACCAAGTCTGTGTTTGAGCCACAGAACAGTTTGGCTGTCACGTTGCGCTGAACGCTCGCTGGGATGTTGAATTAATTACTGGCCAGCGTGAGCGAACAGTTAGACAAGAGAGGGTTTCAAGTCATGTGCAGCTGTGGCCTCTCCATCTGGATCTTTGGGGATTTATTTCATGGTAATGACCAACTGTTTATTTATGAAGAGTTTGTGGTTTTAATCTGAACTGGTGCTGCTGTTTGGTTAATACTGTGTTGAAAAGAAAACAAACATTTAAACTATCCTGCATGCAAAACATGACAAAGAGTATTAGAGCAGCTGTCCTGTTTGTCTCAAAGAGCTTCCAGCATCATTTCAGAGCTTTAATTCAGACTCTTTCTGTCTCACTGAGTTCACTACTCTTCACCATTTTGAACAGGCGTGAGGAATTTAAACTGAATTCACCTTTTTAGACCAAATTTGAACCAGAGCACTTGAATTCTCTGAGAAGTCAGAAATTAACCCAGAATAACAAACAACCACTAAAACACATTTTTTCTGTTCAGGAATGATAGGAAATAACTGGAATTTAACTGATCTCAATCAAAAAATATTTTGAAAATTCATGCATAACAACAATAATTATATTTTAGCATTAAAAGTATCATTTTGATTAAAATGCTTGCATACTGGTGGATTACACCTTACAGAAACAGTTAATTTAGGGCAGCTGTGGCAAATGGGTGGTGGTATAATAAAGCAGCCACTGTTAAGCAGTGTGTTTCCAGCCATGTTCAGTACAGCTTATATGAGATCTGTTTCATCTGTTGGTTTAAAACTAAAAGACTAGAATTGTCAGTGCCCTCCATCAACCTCACACATTTCTGAACACTAAATATTTAGTTCGTAGAGCACCACAGTTAACCTGCTCTCTGGTTGTGGATCAGAGCTACTGAGGCTGTTCTACTGTATATCTCCATGAATATATGACATTTAGCCAATGGTTGAGTGTTTGTAGAGCGGAGGTGTCGTAGTGCCAGCAAACATAAGTATAAACACATGCACACACTGCTCATAAGCTGGTTCACACACACACACACACACACACACACACGTACACACACACACACAGTTACATGTGACCCCAGGGGGAAACATTCCCAGACTCATGACCAGGGGTGCGTTTCCCAAAACGTTCGTTGCTAACTTCGTTAGTTACTTCCTAAGTTCGAACGATGGATCTACGACACGAGTATGGAAGCGAATCTGTACCATAATTCAAATTAAAATACATTAACTGAAATGCTTTTTCATCTTCGGAAAATAGCTGCATTTTTTGACTCAAATTAAATGAGTAATAAATCATCCCAATTGCATTTTTATTTTCTTCTTCAACACTGCTCATTTTGTAACTTAATTAAAATGATAAAGAAAATGACACTTAAGATTTAATTTTCAAAAGATGCCCCAGCAAATAGGTACCAAAATGACATTTTGATCACTGTAAACACTAGAAAACAACGAGCGGCTCATTTATTAACCAGGAATTAAGGAGAGGAGGCTGACTGGACAGCAGTGCAGCAGTCTGACACGCCTGCTATAGTGTGAACACTCCTGTCGCTGACCAGTCCCGTAGTGTGAACACATCAAAACTGGGGGAGAAGAGAGTCACGTAGTGTGAACAGTACGGCGAGTCAACGACGCCGACAGTCATGTAGTGTGAACAAGGCATTACTGGCAACCACTATGCTGTCAGCAAACGTGACGAGCTAGCTTGATTAGCTGGACTGGCAGGCAGGCTGCTGCTGTGACTGACAGAACAAGTTCACAAAGATCGCACTGACACGGTCAGTCAGAGCGGGGCTGTGAAGAGCAGAGGCTGCTGATGTCACTCTTCTGCGCCGCTTGGGATTGCGAAGTCAAACTGCTTTAAACGAAAAAGCAGTTTTCTTTTTACTTGTGTAACAAAATGAGCAGTCTGCCATTTGGATGATTTATTACTAATTTTATTTATGAGTCAAAAAAATGCAGCTACATTATATTGCTAAAAGTATTCGCTCACCTGCCTTGATTCGCATATAAACTTAAGTGACATCCCATTCCTAATCCATAGGGTTCAATATGACGTCGGTCCATCCTTTGCAGCTAAAACAGCTTCAACTCTTCTGGGAAGGCTGTCCACAAGGTTTAGGAGTGTGTTTATGGGAATTTTTGACCATTCTTCCAGAAGTGTATTTGTGAGGTCACACACTGATGTTGGATGAGAAGGCCTGGCTCTCAGTCTCTGCTCTAATTCATCCCAAAGGTGTTCTATCGGGTTGAGGTCAGGACTCTGTGCAGGCCAGTCAAGTTCATCCACACCAGACTCTGTCATCCATGTCTTTATGGACCTTGCTTTGTGCACTGGTGCACAGTCATGTTGGAAGAGGAAGGGGCCAGCTCCAAACTGTTCCCACAAAGTTGGGAGCATGGAATTGTCCAAAATGTCTTGGTATGCTGAAGCATTCAGAGTTCCTTTCACTGGAACTAAGGGGCCAAGCCCAGCTCCTGAAAAACAACCCCACACCATAATCCCCCCTCCACCAAACTTTACACTTGGCACAATGCGGTCCAACAAGTATCATTCTCCTGGCAACCGCCAAACCCAGATTCATCCATCAGATTGCCAGATGGAGAAGTGTGATTCGTCACTCCAGAGAACACGTCTCCACTGCTCTAGAGTCCAGTGGTGGCGTGCTTTACACCACTGCATCCGACGCTTTGCATTGCACTTGGTGATGTATGGCTTGGATGCAGCTGCCATGGAAACCCATTCCATGAAGCTCTCTGTGCACTGTTCTTGAGCTAATCTGAAGGTCACATGAAGTTTGGAGGTCTGTAGTGATTGACTCTGCAGAAAGTTGGCGACCTCTTCACACTATGCTCCTCAGCATCCTCTGACCCCACTCCGTCAGTTTACGTGGTCTACCACTTTGTTCATATAATACAGCTGACAGTTGACTGTGGAATATTTAGGAGTGAGGAAATTTCACGACTAGATTTGTTGCACAGGTGGCATCCTATCACAGTTCCACGCTGGAATTCACTGAGCTCCTGAGAGCGACCCATTCTTTCACAAATGTTTGTAAAAGCAGTCTGCATGCCTCGGTGCTTGATTTTATACCCCTGTGGCCATGGAAGTGACTGGAACACCTGACTCTGATTATTTGGATGGGTGAGCGAATACTTTTGGCAATATAGTTTATATTCTGAAAATGAAAAAGCATTTCTGTTAATGCATTTTAATTTGAATTATGGTACAGATTCGCTTCCATACGCAAGTGTTTCCCAACAACATCGTCTGAACGAAGCAACTTCCGATATTTACAAGTAACATAGTCCGGTTGAACGACGCACATTTCCCAAAAGCTTAGTTGGAATGATGCATTGTAAGTTGCATCGGAAAGTTGCGTCGTTCAAACGAATAGCATGGAGCTGTCACTGAATGTTCGTTCAGGTGACGGCATGTCTTCTTCTTCTTTTTGGGGCTTGAAATGTCGGGATTGGGCACCCTGTGATGCATGATCCCCCCCTACAGCATGAATGAAGGATGTGACTCTAACTTTCACCTCACAGTTGAGGTGAAAAGATGCAAGTTATGTTTTAAAAACAAATGTTTGTGTCGCCCTAGATGTTTCAAATTACAACTTTGATAGCCTACTATTAAATAAGTGTTTTAGATAGATAGATAGATAGATAGATCAAAATATATACTATAATAGATACATAAGAGGAATGCAAGGTGCAGATTATGATAATAGATAATAATTTGAGGTGCAATTTTTGATAAACTATGAGATAAAAAGAAAAACAGAAATATAAGTCTGACAGTTACAGTGCAGCATGCATTAACACATAAGATTTCAAATTGAAAATAAGTCATCATGAAAGCAGTCCAGTTGAATAAAGTAGTGACCAACAATTGATGAACAAGTGATGTTGAAACTTCTCAAATATTGCAAAAACACAACTCGGTAATCGATTATAATGTCAGAAATTTTAAACTTTTAAAAAATTTTAGTAATTTTAAAATTTTGAAACTAGGCTACATTGTATCTGCCAGCAAAAGTAAAATATTACCCTGTCCACAGGGGATTTAAACCCATACCACACTGACTACTAGCTTGACACACTAATGTGCCCATGTTCTAACCACTGTCCTATCCCACCACAGGGTATTACATAAGCTGTAGGTATATATATGCTAGATATCTATATTTTATTTTTTCAATTTATTAAATGAGATGTCAGAGACTGCATTCAGTTCTTGCTTTCAGTGAGTAGGAAACATGATCATGTTGACGAATTTCCCAAAGTTGCTAAAGATGTCACACTGGCTTAATGGAAATGAAGCTATGTTTCTGTCGTTGTCATGGTTTCCACAACGAATGCATCCGAGTTCTCTCCCAACGCTTCCAAAAATCTGGAACTATTGCTGTGTCGAACGATTCAAGTTAAAGTAACATCAGGAGGGATGACCTCGTCATCATTCTCCCATTTGTGCTTTTCCATACACAGACATTGATCTCGCTTTAGTCTGCTGGAGCTGGATTGATCAAGATTTCTATCTGGAAAAAAAACACGGCTGGTTTTGGGAAAATGCTAGAATGCAACAAATTAAAATTCTGCACATCTGGTGTCTTATCTAATCGCAAATTTATTAATAAGCGTTTCTTCCGGAAGCTTGCGAACCGTGTTGGTTTCAAGAGGGGTGAGTATGACAACCTGCCATGATGTCGAAGCGAACCTGTTGTATCTGTTCAAGTGCTCTGTGGGTGTTGACTGTCTGGTTCCTGTTTGAGTGTGAATGTATGTGTGTGTTGGGTTTAAGGCTGCTCTGTGATTGGGGGAGAAGCGAGGGGGCAGGAAGTGGGTGGAGACGATCAGTTTTTGGGGCTAAAGTTGTATGTTGTTGTGTTGGCGTGGTTAGGGCCGACAGTGACCATTAACGTTCCGGCAATAAAAAGAGGTTTTGCTAACTAACATTGTCATCCCTTCAACACGTCCTGACGGTCGCTTCATTGGTGTCAGGAGTAAATCACCGGAGCTTCACTGGCCGATCGAGATTAGCCGCGGCTAGCTCGAACCTGGCTAACTTCAGTCTAACTTCCCGAAAGTCAAGGAAGAGATGATAGATGGTGCTTTTGGTGGTACGTCGGGGCATGACACGGAGTTTGACCAAGCTTCAGAGTACTTAAGTCGCCTGAGGCAGACAGCCAGGAGGCTAGCTGCCGACGCCGGCTTCGGCTTGTTGAGCGCGGGATAGCGCGGCGCGCGCGAACGCCCGCCATGAGGGACGCCGAGCCAGACGTAAACAAACATGGCGGCGCCCAGTGTAATCAGCCCCAAGTGAAAACGCCGAAATACTCTGGTAATTTAACGCGGACTGGGAGGCCTTCCATGCCCAGTTTGAATTGTTGGCACGGGCCGTGGGCTGGTCAGAGGACAGTAAAGCACTCCAGCTGGCTCTGTGCCTTATAGATGATGCTTTAACATGCTTGCTGCTGCTTAGCCCTGCCGACAGGTGACTATGGGGCTTTAGTTAGGCCCTACAGCGGCGTTTTGGACAGTGCAGTCAGCCTGGTGTTCTGCGTTCGGAGCTGTTAAACAAGCAGAGACAGGCCGGAGACCCGCTCCGCGTATTGGCTAATAACACTGAAACCATGGCAAGGAGAGCACACGCCCACATACCCACTGATGTGCAGAGCGAGCTGACCAGGGATCAGTTCATCCGAGCCATAACCCCCAGAGAGCTGCACATCGCTGCACTGCAGGAGGCACTGGAGCTGGCCCTGGAGAGAGAGGTCGTAGGAGGGACTACAGAGAGCATTCACGTCGGGGACAGCCCAGAGAATGGTGGCACAAGAGGGTCCACGCCAAGAAAAGCCAGTTTGGGCTGCTGAGCTGACTGAAACTAATCGCTGCAATCATCGCGCAACAACACCTCGCCGAGGCCCTCCTGTATGTTGGGTGTGTGGCCATGCTGGCCATATCAGCGTGCGGTGCCCCAAGCTACGATATTATTAGCGGAAAAACAACTTCGAAGAGTGAAACAAGTCTATTTGCATCAGTTTCTTAAGTTTCACATGAACACCAGTTGTTTTTAAGCCACACTGCCCTGCTGTGTCAAATGCTGTCAAAAGCATGAGGAACCTGTAAGCTCGCTGTAATTCTGTCACCGTGCGGTACATCGTCGTACCACGTGTCTGCATGTGCGTTAGTCTCCTCTGTCCATCTCTGGAGACCGGAAAACTATGCAGATTCAAATCTCCCAGGAAGGGTGCCTTAATCCCCTCTTGTGTTGCTTCCACATGAGACGGACACAAATGGAAATCAGTCCTTTTTTTCTATTTTACAGTGACTACCTCAGACAAAAGACGAGAGGTGCACAGTGGGAAGTCAGAGATTTGATCATCAGACTAAGGCTTTGTGGGTGTACATATTTTTTGCTTGGACCGTTCAGCGTTATCTGAATTAACTGCTCTCTTTGATGGGCCTGGAGCTGTAGATGCTTTGTTAATGCTCCTTTAATCCTGTCAGAATTTAAAAGGATGAACCATAATTTGTGTCCTAAATGATTTAGCTATAAAGAGAGACGCAAATTGCATGTATGTGTGTTAAATACATAATGAAAACCTGGAGAACTCACTCACTGCATCCTGTGGTTTACAGCTTGTTTTCATGTTATATCAAATTAATTATGTAAAAAACATGAATACATGTTGAAGCATAGCCATTTATCAAACTCATACCATCATTAATGTTTTGTGTTCCAGGGATCTTCGGTCAGAAGTTGGAGGAAACTGTGCGGTATGAACGGCGCTTTGGGAACAAGCTGGCCCCTATGCTGGTGGAGCAGTGTGTGGATTTCATCCGGCAGTGGGGCCTCCAGGAGGAGGGTCTATTCAGGCTGCCTGGACGGGCCAGCCTGGTCAAAGAGTTGCAGGATGCCTTTGACTGTGGAGAAAAACCCTCTTTTGATTGGTGAGGAAACAGTGACGGGAGTGACACTGATATGTTCACACTATTGACTGGTCAGGTCTGCACCTGTGGACCCACACTGGTGCTCCTCACAAACACAAAAGATGGCAAATGGTTTAGTTTAATCTAGTCAGAGGGACTGGCATGACAGAGGTCTGGCTCAGTTCTGGTTTTAGAATAGAATAGTTTTTTATTCATCCCCCTTGGGGGGAAATTCACCTGCCACATCAGCATAGACAAAATCACAGACACATTGCAGTAGTTAGACTATATCTATATGAGACTATATCACACAACAAAGACATATGAAGGATGTGACCATCCATCCATTATCTACCGCTTATCCTCATAGGGTCGTGGGGGGGCTGGAGTCTATCCCAGCTGTCTTAGGGCAGAAGGCAGGGTACACCCTGAACAAGTCACCACCTTATCGCAGGACACATAGAGACAGACAACCACTCACATTCACACCTACGGTCAATTTAAATTAACCAATTAACCTAATCCCCATGCATGTTTTTGGATGGTGGGAGGAAGCCGGAGTACCCGGAGAGAACCCACACAGACACGGGGAGAACATGCAAACTCCACACAGAAAGGCCCCGGGCTGGGATTCAAACCCGGTACCTTCTTGCTGTGAGGCGACAGTGCTAACCACTACACCACCGTGCCAGGATGTGACCAAATTCTGAAAATGAAATTGTAAATAATCTGGTTTCAAATTTAAAAAGACACAACAAAAAGTCGTTCACCCACATCCTTTCTGAACAGGGCAAACATGGCATGAATATTTGCTGTGTATGAACTGTCTATATGCTTAACATACATAAATGCAGATCATCAGCATTGCAGGAAAAGCTCAGGTGTAATTAATCAGGTTCACAAACTGTCAGTTCTGCTGCTTTTGTTTTTGCTCACCGATTAGATCCACGTGCTGAGGAGGAAAAAGTCTGGATTAGACCTCCACATGTGGTCGTGCTTGATTTCACAAAATCACACAAAAATTTAGTGAGCTCAAATATCTCATCTGAAATAAACCTAGAGTTTCAGCTCCCAGCCAAGAAATCAACCGGCAGATAACCTGCTATAGAACAATTAATTGTCATTACACACAAAATTTAAACAACATATGAGTTCTGGTTGGTACGCCTTGATAGTGTT
This sequence comes from Synanceia verrucosa, assembly GCA_029721515.1. Lineage (NCBI taxonomy): Eukaryota > Metazoa > Chordata > Actinopteri > Perciformes > Synanceiidae > Synanceia > Synanceia verrucosa. The sequence goes on along the minus strand of CM056564.1, from coordinate 9,765,121 downwards.
AGAGTCAGATCATCTGTTTCCGTTCTTAGTCATAAGAAATGCTAAAAGCCTGTTTCAAATCCCAAAATGTCAAAACTGACACTTAATTTGTGGTGCGTCCCAAGCTGAAGCGCTCTAGTTATGCTGCAGGTGTGGATGCTTTGTATGAATAATATAATAATCCACCTGCCTGTCTGTCGTTTGCCTCTGCAGTAACACAGATGTTCATACTGTGGCCTCTCTACTGAAGCTGTATCTCAGAGAGCTGCCAGAGCCCGTCGTCCCCTTCAACAAGTATGACGACTTTCTGGCCTGCGCCAAGCTCCTCAGCAAAGATGATGAAATGGTAAGAAAGAGTCCTTGCCCACATACCTTATATACTTTATATCAAAAGCAACGAAAAGCTCCCAGAAATCATCTTAAGGCCTGTTCTGTGCCATTAAAGCTGGTCTCTTGATCTTCTTTCACGCTGTAAAGATGATGCAGATGCTGCTTCACAGTAGGGGGCTCGTCTGTGGCTTCCTCACAGTGTCCAAAACATCTTTCTCTCATTTTCAGATACACATACAACTGCTCTTGTAGTTGAGTTTGAACACCTTAAGTGTAGATTAGCGCTGCTCTGCCTTTTAAACCTCCACTGATTTTGATGAAAAAAGGTTACCAGTTTGCCCCATTGAGGGTTTTGATTGTTCATCATGCTGTGAGGTCAATCACTGTTTCGTTTTGTTCTCGTTGTTCTGTGCTCTTTGATATGTGGGTCTGTTTACTCTATTTGATGTGCATCATCTGCAGGGCCTGAAGGAGCTGAGGAAGCTTGTGGAAAATCTACCTCCAGTGAACTACAACCTTCTCAAATACATCTGCAGGTATTAATGAACTGTTAAAGCTGATGACATTTCAAAATGTGATCGTTATTGTTATTAAACAGTGAAAAGTTGATGTTCTCTTTGTTTGTTAGGTTTCTAGATGAAGTCCAGTCGTATTCAGGAGTGAATAAAATGAGCGTTCAAAACTTGGCCACAGTGTTTGGGCCAAATATCTTGAGGCTGAAGGTTGAGGATCCAGTCGCCATTATGGAAGGTCAGTCTTCTTCCTGTGCACGTCTTGCTCTCTGACATTTCCTTTCGGCAGTGCCATTTTAAAAGCAAAGGTAATGACATGTTGTCTCATGTTGTCAGGCACTGTGCTGGTCCAGCAGCTCATGGCCGTCTTGATTGGTCGCCATGACGTGCTGTTCCCTCTGGATGAGGACAGCCCCACGGCCCTCGAGGTCGTCAACAACAACATCGAGCTACAGCGGCCACAGGCCAACACAGCTACCTCCGCCATCACTGCAGTGTCCCAGAATGCCGAGAACAACAACACACAGGTGGTGCGCCAGTGTGTTTGGGAAGCACCTGGCTCTCCTTCGCACCGCCACCATGTGGACAATGGTGGCTCCCCGCGATCAGCGAGTCCTCGCAACGGTGTCATAGGACGCTTTGACATCACCCGCAGTCCACCGCTGACTGTTAAAAAGAACCCGGCTTTCAGTAAAGGCAGTGGGATTGTTACAAACGGCTCCTTCAGCTCCTCACCGTCTTCAGACCCCTGCCAAGAAAAGAACCAGACTTTGACTGGCGGTGGGAGTTTACCAGGACGACGCAGCGGGGCGCTCAAAGGCTCCGGCACAAAAATGGGCACCAGTGGCGTGATGAGCGGAGGCAGCTGTGGGGGAACTGGAGTTATGCGCATGGGCATCTCCGGCACCGACATGGTCACAGGGAACGGGCGCAACGGTCTTTGGGTGCCGAACGGCTGCGTCACATTACGAGAGAACAACAAAATGCGTGACTACACCCACGGGGATCATGCATCCAATCAGAACCGCCTGTCCACCTACGACAATGTCCAGATGAACCACCAGAACCTGCAGCAGAACCACATCCCCAACCCGTGTCTGAACAGCAGCGGCGAGGACAAGCAGAGCGTAGACAGCGCCACATGGTCCACCTCCTCCTGTGAAATCTCTCTCCCTGACATCTCCACCTCCTGTCGCTCCTCTACCACCACCTGCCCCGAGCAGGACTTCTACGGAGGTCACTACGAAGATCTGGACATGCAGGCGCCGGACAATGAGCCTCCCCAGTCTGGTGGAGGAGAAGAGGAGGAGGTCAGGAACAGCAACAGGGAAGGAAGTGGAGGTGGAGCAGGGCGGAGCAGCCGGGGAACCAGCAGCAGTGATAATAGTGATGGTTACACTGTCGGTAATGGACCTGGCAGCCACAGTGCGCTGCACAGTTTAGTGGCCAGTCTGAAACAGGAGATGCACAAGCAGAAGACAGAGTATGAGGCCAGGATAAGGAGGTAGAGTCCCATCTGTGACAAAGAGTATTTTTTAATGATACTAGAAGGAAAGATAAATGCTATGCCATGATTTATGCTAAAGATAAATGATCAGTGCTATATCATGAGACTCTCAGATTTCCTGTTGGGTGAGTGCTCTCTCCTCCTAATCCTCTGTCGACCTCCTTTTGCAGCTTGGAGCTTCGCAACCTGGAGCTGGAGACGGAGATGGTGGGTCTTCACGAAGAGCTGGACCAGGAGAGGAAGAAGTACACCATGGCAGAGATCAAGCTGCGCAACGCCGAGCGTGCCAAAGATGATGCTGAGCGGCGGAATCAGATGCTGCAGAAAGAAATGGAGCAGTTTTTCTCCACGTTTAGTGACCTCACCGCAACTGGCAACACCCCGGCCACCGCTGACCCCCGCCGGCCGGATCGTAACAACACTATCTGGATACAGTGAGGGAAGATGGAGAAACGCTACAGTGAAGACTGGAAATGGTCTGTTAGATGATATGAAACATTACAAGGACTCTTTCTGAGGGAAAGTCAGGAAGTTACAATGCAAAGGTTAATGGCATGTTTTAATTTAAGAAATGAGGACTAATGAAAGCCACCTGTATACATGTAGACGTCACCTGGAGTGATGCCATACTGACATTATCTGTAAATACAGCATTATTTAAACAGCAGACACTCGCCAACCAACCCAGAAACCACAGTGATAATCACTGATCTGACTGGAAAGTAGCATAAAGGCACAGTACGATGATACACTATTATCATTTTTAGCTCCTAGAGCGATATAGGAAGGAAGGCGAACATGTTGTGTTCAGTAAAAATAATTGAACCTTGGACCTTTAAAGAACATGCCTCCTGATCTTAATTCACTTTTAAAAAAATCTAACCAAAAACATCTTATATTGTTCCATGTAATTCTGTATTTACTCATGTACATAGAGGGGAATTCATGCAGAGAAACAGTGTCATATATATGTAAAAACAAATGAAAGTAAATGTTTACCTGCTATTTAAGCAAAATATCAATGTGTGACATTTTCTATTGATTTCTCGTTGCACTTAATATGTGTTTGTTTAGTCTCAGCAAGGCGGTACTGAATGTTCTGTCGGTCAGTGTGTGCACCGTTTAAATTACTGTGTATGTGCCTGTGCTTCTGTGCTGTTTAATTAACCCCATGACCAAAAAGAAAAGAGCCTGTACTGTATATATTTTCTAGATAATTGTAGACACTGCTCAGGCTGCACTGTGGTTAGAGGCATATTCAGATGGATGTCTTGATACTGATAGAAGAATGTGTTGTCCCTTATAAAGATTTCATCAGACTTGCATGATGGGTCGTTGCCAGAAATCCCCAGATCAAATAAAAATGTCTTCAGTTGACAGATTGTCTCTCTCCCTGTTAACGGACGTGTAGCTGCTTTCATCCTACAAATGGAATTACAGTTCACTGTCTACCTCTGAGAACAAAGGATTTCCTGTCATCTCTTGACTGTTTATCCACCTGACACAACTGGTTTTCATCCTAAACAAGCTGCAGCAGCAAAGTACCAACACAGAGTGGTGTTCATGGGTCATAAGGATTACAGCATAGAGTGTGTCAACGTTAAGGACATGAACAGGTAGATTCAGTAGCAAAGTGGTGTCTGCATGATGGTACATGAGCCCAGAGTGGGGACAGTGTACAGTAAGTGAATGTCTGTAAAGTGACTGCATATTGATGAGGTTTTTATGAGTGTATTTATGGAGCATTAAGCCAAATGTATACACAACAGTGTGGGTTTGCTGATGGGTACAAAACATCTGACCTGGACTTCACTCAAAAGGAGCTGCTACTGGCTACTCTTCCTCTGAAGACCAGGTTTTAACGTTTAAACCTGCTGCTGGTCAATGCAGGACATGTGGAATGTGCACATGGAGGGAGAAAAAAAGAAAAGAGTCTGAACAAGTGAAGGAGGGAGGGGAAGCCGGCGCTTCTCACTTTGCATCCTCCACCAGGAAGTAAAAGACTTAAGCCGAGCTGACAGCAGCTCCTCGTCCTCTGCTCCACACAAAAGAGCAGATTATGGACACAGGAGGACGGGGGTTGTGGAATATTTTCATGACATGATACTTGATACACAAAAGACTTAATATGAATAAAAATCATTTTCATGTGAGCCTCCTTTTGTCATTAACTTCTTGTGATTTAACAGGCATGGAGAAGATGAAGAATCTGGTTGTGTTAGTCTAGCACTAGTAGCTGATTTAATTTTAATTATTTTTTAATTAATTATTAAAATAAAAAGTTTTTTTAATGGCAAATTTACATGACATCAAAGAGACAGAAGCAGCAAGTTCTTAATTTTGTGAAGCTGGAACCATCAAATAATGCTGTGTGATAAATAAGGATTTGATCTCCAACATGTTTTATGAATGAAACAGCCCATAATAACCAAACAACAGCAACTAAAGAATATGTATTGATATGTGTTTTGACTTGAGAAATTGTCCATTTTGATATGCAGCATTACATTTTCTGGAAAAAAAATTAAAAAGTGTTGATGATGAAATGAAAGAAAGAAAAAAGATACACAGCGGCCCAAGATCAAAGATTTTGTTTATTTTCAATCACATACATATACTATTTTTACATACACAGTTCCTTTAAAATGTTGTGTTTACAGTAACAGCTTTCAGTATTTTTTCTTTTTCTTTTGCATTTTTTGTTTTGACTTTATTTGAAACGCTATAGCCTGAAGCTTTGAGATCAGCGTGAAACAGATATAATTTCTTTTTTTAAATTTTTTTTTCAACCTGACAATGTCAAAATAATAATTCATTAAAACAGCACAGAATAAAAGAAATAAAGAGAGAAGGAGTCAAGAAAGAAAAGGATCGCAGAACAACGTCACCTGATTCAGATGAGCTATACAGGGTTTCATCATCGTAGAGCTCCACCTTTAGCATCACCTGACCCTTGCAGTAACTTGCCTCCCTGTCTGAGTGCAATAATGTGTTTATTGCATTGTTGGATTGTTGTTATTTACAATATGACTTGAAAGAAAGATGTGTACATTTAAATAAATTGTTCATAAGTACTGAGTCCAAAGATTTTATGTTGGCACAGCTGAGTACAAGATGCATCCTAACTTGTGACGTCATGTTGGCAATAACATTATGGCTGAATCAGATTACAAATTAACGGCTAACAGACGTGAATTTGACTAACTCTGAATCTACAAGAGATTATTTCAAATCCCCCGTGATGAGAACTAGGAGCAGGATTGGTGTTTCTAAAATCTAAACCTAATGAACGTGAAAACACACATGAGCTACTTCCACTCACTCGACTGCACCAACATTCCCCAAAACAATCCCACAAAAGCAAACTGTGAAATTGCTAAATAACCTGTCCAGTTGCCAGCTCACATCTTCCGATTCAACATGCTGGTTCATTTGAAATCACACACACACACACACTGATGGCGAAGCAGAGCAGCAGTGAGGCGAGTTAATTCATTTCTACATTCAGTGCCGACAACCCAGCTGTTCAACCATCATGAAAAAGGACCAAAAGCACCTTTTTGATCACAACAGAATTGTCTGGAGGGATATCTTACATAAAAAATATCACATTCAGAGAATGAAAGAAAAGACAAAAGTTCAGTTCAGTATTTGCTTTTGAAAAAAGAAACTAGTTGTGATGGTTAAAAATGCCCTGTAGTAATAACTGTGGTTTACTGTAGGAGTCCACTCAAAACACTGGGACCCGTTTTTATCAGAATATTTTCAAAACACAAAGAGATTTCAAAGTTGCACCCTGTTTTTTAAAGATTGCCCCTGGCCAGACCCTGAACAGAAAGCCCAGCTAGCCATAGCTTATTGTGGCGACGCCGGCCTCCGTCACCCTCTCAGATAGTAATAGTCTGTGTGGTTCACTGTGCCACAAGCCACAGGCAGAAAGAGTGTCAACAAAGCAGCTGTTTGTGACATGGTATGTACAGCGACAGGCTGCTTTCCATGCAGAAGGTGCTGTAGCATCTGACCCTGACACACAGTCACAGTTATTCTAGTTAAATCCATGTTTAACAAAGTGAACTATCCTTTATTCTAAACCAGTGGACATGAGCTGTGCAATTTCCATCAGTAGGAAACAGAAATCGCTGTAAATGGTGTGTTGACGTGCCACAGATGAACGCACATATGAGTATTCTGGAGAAACCTGATGTTATGTTGTCAATTAAACTGATTGTCAAGTGATGGAGGGTAATCTAATTTATAGGGAGTCTTTCCATCTGATATTTGATTTTTTTTAACCAAGCAATGGTCGTTTGTCAAAAAAAAAACAAAACACATAAACCTGCATGAGAACATACCACGAAAATGAGAATTATTTAACTTAGAATAAATACCACATACACACATAAACAGCTTACACTGTAGATCACCTACTTCTAGTTGTAGTGTGTTGTAATCAGCCTTTGCATATTAACAACTGCAGTGTGAAATGTTGTTGTGAGTGGTGTCTTAAATGGGATGATCACGAAATGGCCTCAGCTATGACTGAAAATCACAGTTTCAATAAGACCTGCAGTATTATGTTCTGTCGCTGTAAGTATGTGTGTTTGTTTGTGCTAGTGTCCCAGTTTGAGAAAATCTGGTCACACTACTTCATGGAGAAATTAAATTAAATCAACATGCAAAAAAACTGCAGGACACCTCTCATGAGTGTCTTAAAACCGCACAATGTGAAGAAAACTACTTGATTTCATGCTGCAAAAAATGCCACGGTCACTGGTTACTTCAAGCAAACAGTGTATTACTTATGTAGTTAAATGTTAGGAAAACACTGGTGACCTGGGGAGTCGGAGGGTTTTAAGGCAGAAAAAGAAGTGGAGGGAAAAAAATAGTAATTTCTGCATCGCTTCATTCCAAAAAGGCACTTGCCATGTTCAGGTTTCCACTTACTAAAATAAATACATTAATAAATAAATCCTCTGGCTAGGTAAATAACATTGTGGACGTACAGAAACTGTTGGGTGGCCTCTGTGCAGGTTTTTATTGATAAGAGCGTAGTAGTCTTTGTGTAGTGCGTATAGTGAAATGTTTCCTCGAACTAAAAGATACCTTGCTACGAGGTTAACACTCGTCGGCTGCCTTTAAACTACCTGCTGCATCATTTGTGTCTCCTTCTAAAAGCTTTCTACATTCAACACAAGCAAATAAACAAAAACAGCCCCCTTGTGGCAACATGGACCAACCTCCTGTGTCTACGAGGGGATAATGGTACACAATGACATGCAGGACTGTGGGCCAGCCGATCACACACTGTCAGGAGAAATAAAAGGGACATTACACACAAATCAGACAATTAAAAAAAACCCTTAAAGGGGGATTTTTATGAAGTCTGAACACAATCAAAATAATTTTCAGAGTGTACTGACCCTCTCAGCCCAGACATTTACAAATGTCTTCATGGCTTGACTGTGGTTAACACACACACACACACACACACACACGCTCATCATTCATCCCAACCTTCCCTTGTCTGGAGTTAGTTTACATCATATATAAAGAAAAGTCTAGTCTATACAGACTCATTTTAGCATACAGTGATATTAGCATTGTTTCAAATCTAATCATGCAGGACTACAGCAATAGGCAGGGGCAACTCAGGTTGGAAAGCAGTGATGTGGCAAGGTGTGCTAGTCAGAAAAAAAAACTCCCAGTGTACTGGCCGTCAGTCCCACTCCATGTGCCCTTCAGCTGTACAGAATTACATTATTTACAAGTAGTGCAGGGAGCGCCGCTGTGGGTGAGAGCGACTACGTATCCCTGCAGAATAACCACATAGAAACACACTAATCAGGCAACCTTACATCGGGGATTGTGTTGGGAGGGGATGAGGGGCGTCTAAGACAGAGTCTAGAGGTTAAAATACAGCGGTGTCGCTATATGGATGGGGAAGGAGAAGGTATTGTACAGAGCAATATGGCCGCCCACCTTGCCACAATGATTGGAGCATAAACGCCTTTGTGAGGAGTCAGGAGACCAGCAGCCAGCCAGTGTGCACTTTACAGGAGATGCAAGTCAAAGCACTTGGTCATTTTTAGTTTGGATGCCATATACAAGATACTGTACGTGGGGTAATATAAGCAAAGCAACTAGAGGATCATTGACATATATCTCAGCTCATTTACTTCAGTTTAAATACCACTGCTGCTTTTGAGTGACAATGCACAGGCTTTAAAATTCATCGTTTCAGATTCTGTTTCCACAACTTGTGTTTGTTCTTAATATATTCATTTTGATCGTTACTCTTTTTTTTTTTCTTTTGCATGTGTGTGAATTTTCAGTCGGTCGTCGGTTCTTCACCTTCTGAAGAACATGGGGTTGCGCAGGCAGGCGGCTAGTCACCTGCAACACCCCAGGGGTCCAGCGGAGGTCTCCAGGCTGCTGTCGGTGTCTGAGGCCAGGGTCTGGTCAGTGGACATGGAGGAGATGTCGTTTATGGAGGAGGAGGGAGGGAGGCTCTCGCTGCTGTTCACGGCTGCACCTGTGCTAAGGGAATGAACAGCAGCAAGGGGGTTACAACGTAAAAGAGTGCCAGGCAAAGACAGGAGCAGAAATACAACTTGATCAGTCAGTGCACACAGCTGAGTGAGCTCTAGAGATTAGGATGTCAACAGCACAGTGTGTCTGTGATGAAACACTGAGGTTTGGGTCCAGTGGATTTCACAGTCAAAGGCTGCACTGTGGTCTGCCATTAGTCACGTTGTTTGTTTTGATGCCACACTGTAAACGATTTTTGTTACTGTATTCTCAGTTTTTTTTCTGTAAAAGCTGTGACCAGTATGTTATTGTATTTTCAATGTACTCTGAGACTGTACTGTAAATCTAAATACAGTCATTTTAACAGACTGAGAAAAACAACCATCCAATACTTTTATTCTAATAAATATAGTATTGTAGGTTATACAGTAGCACTGTGAAAAATTCACATGAACATTTAACTATTCAGTGTAATAAAAATGCTGTACTCATTTTTCAGGATGCTACAACCTGTTAGTCATAGTTTTACTGTTATTTTATTGTGATATGAAATGCAGGGACTCCTGGATAATTGCTGCCAGTAAGTTTCTGTTATTTTGACAATAAAGAGGGCAGAAAAATCACTAAGAGCCATCTTCTGTGGCTGAATCTTCAAAGATACATTTTATATTGTTTTCATCCACAAAATGTGAAATTACAGTCCAATTTTCTCTTATTGATTTTATTTTGAAGTCAACGGTGGAAGCTGCTGACAGGACACTTTTTGACTTCATAAAAGAACTCTTAATTCAGTCGACTCAGTTGTCTTTGTCTGTCATTAGTAATGAGATTCACGCTTCATTAAAGACCTCTGTGTTTGATGGCTTTCTTACATAAACCTCCTCTCTCTGGACATGACATGCCATGGTAAAACTCTCAGAGAGTGGGTTCTGCTTCTATTTGATCAGTTTATGGTAAATCAGTATGAAAAATACCAAGGAAATAAAGCCTGATAAAAGGAAATCATTAAAACAGACACTTTTGCTCCACAGCAGACAGTGCTACAGAGCGAAATCTGCTGTTTGTATCTGTTCCCTCCCTGTTGGAGGTCATTGCTTGATGGAGACCAGTGGGTACTTCAGCTGACCCAAAATAAAACAGATTAATCTCCTGTTAATTCAGCAGTCACTTCACTTGCACATTTACTGACTGGAAATACAACAGAAACATCTGTTATAAGTAACTATGTGGGTGCAGTTTCAATTGAAATCCTAGAGATGACTTGAGCATAAACCACAATGGTGGCTGCGGGGAGATGACTAAAATGGAAGATGAATTGAGCTTGTAAAGCATAAATTAATTAAACCTAATCTTGGGAGAGATTTAAGCTGTGATGGGAGATTATAACTCTTGTTGGGTAGTTGCTAAAAAGGTGTGAAGCCTTTCCCAGTCTTTAATAGCTCCTTAAATCAATGTAGCACTGTCCTGGTAATAAATATGAACTCCAGCATTACAGATGTTAAAATCCCCAACAGTGACATATGCAGATAAAGCACCTCTGTCAGGTTTGGATGAGGGCGTTGTGAGTGTTTTCCTGCTGCAGTGAAGCAGTGCTGTCTGCAGCTCACTACACTGTGTCTGCTGCACTCAGCATCAGTGTCAGACACTGGGCCAGCCCTTCTGCTTATTCACTGGTGGAAAAGGGAAGATGGAAGTTATGGACCTGCTGCACTGTGGTAGATAAATGCTCAGATAAGCTCTTTACTAACTGTGATGTCTAGAGTCTCATCTTTCTCTTGTAATGATCCAGTTTGAAGAGAAGCAAAGAATAAGAGAACACTGATTATACTGTATTTATTACTGTATGCTGCTTTAAGCTGCCTGAGATGCTCAAAGCGTTTCCATGTTCCCTTCATGAGGTGGTTTTTGCTCCTGGTCAGCAGATTGCAGCTGGACTTAGCTACAGTTAGCTCTTTAAATCTTCAATGACTAAACTTTTTTGGAGTGTGCTTGTTATTTTAATCTCACAATAAACAATTTTCACAGAGAGAGTCTGGGTAGCCTGGTCAATGTGCAAACTAACATGACTGCATACTGCCCCTCTGTGGCAGACTATGAGAAGCACACTTATTGTTCTGGGAAGGTGAAACATCCTGTGATGGACCCCAAAGGACCCAAATCTCATGTCATGATATGCAAACACACACACACACACACACACACACACTCAGTATAGTGCACACTGCATCTGCTGTCAAATGTATTGAAAGGCAAATTACTGATTAGCTTTCGATCAATGCATTTAACAAATACACTGAGCACGAACACTAAACAACATTTAAATAAAGGAAAAGAGATGCAGGCAGAGACACATGGTCAACAACACAATGGGTTTCTCTATCTACATTTAACTCCATTAAGGTTGTAGTAAATTCACTTACAGAGCGATTAGGGTTATGCACTGAGAGTACCTGAAGGTGAAGGCTGTCCCTTCACAACGCCATTCTTCGTTCTCTCCTCAAAGTTCATCACCTCTTTGTAAATGAGCTCTGCCGAGGAGCAAAGGTGGGAGAGGAAGTCGTTAAAACAAGGAAAAGAAGACAGCAACACATCCCGTTTGTTCCCTGGACCTCATAACATTATTGGTCACATACTTCCTGTCAATGTGCAGAATCTGTTTCAGCTTTAAATGAGTAAATCTCACCTTTCCATTCATCAATGGAGTGTTCTCTTTCATCCAGCTGCTTGTCGTAGATCTGAGGCGGAGGCTGAACGGGGAGAGCACAAACATTTTAGTAACAGTCAAACTATTTCACTGGACAGCTCCAGGTGGAATATCCAAAAAAAACAGTCTCCTTTACAAGTTAAAGTGATAATGCAGCGAATTTAGCATTATGGATGTGTCTAATTAATGCAAATATGGCGATGAAGAAAACATGAGGCTATTGATCTGATGTTTTAATATGTAGTGCATGTACATAAAGACATGCTGGGGTGGAGCACAAAGTAGGAAATAAATCATGTAAATGAGGGGAAATAAACAGTCATTACATAATTTAAACATATTAAAAAATATATTGTTTGTTGCTAGTATCAAATACTAGGCTTGAACCATGACATAAGACAGTGACATAAGAAGAAATCTGGTGGGTTGTCCAGCCAAGGTTCCTTTGTCCTTCTCCCATAGGGTTGTCATTTTATCTAACAGGACACACATTATGCTGTCTGGCAGCCAGTCAACCCGTCTGATCCGGCCCCAGACTCCATAATCTCACTGCAGGTGTCTAGACCACCCATAAACCTCTCTGATATGACCTTGGAGGGACAGGTACTGTACATTCAGCGGCCACAGCAAAACAGAAGTGAGAGGTTTTCCTCACAAGGGTTCATCAAAAATATGCAGTTTGCATTATATTCTCTATAACATGTGTTTAATAATTCTTTTTATCACTATTATGAGTAATGACTGACAGTGCTGAACCAAATATGTCTCCTTTAATCTTCACGCATTTCCTTTGATGTAGGGCGGTTGTTATTTACCATGGATATTTGGATGAGATCTCTGGCCTTCATCAGCATGAGATGACATTAGAGAAAGGGAAAACAGCAAGAAAATGTGTTGAAAAATGCCATTCACAGCCATAATCATACATACCACATCAAACTCTAACAACAAGGTCATCATTAAAAACACCATCAACTGAACAACTTGGACAGTCATGAAATCCTCTAAAAAATGAGCTATGATGGAAGGTGTGTCATGTGGTGTTGTCTTCATACAGCTGGTTACTGGTTATCTGTAGCGCTGACCATTCGTCTATTGCCGCAAGTGGTATCTGTGCAACTGTATCGTGCTGCAGATGGCTTTTTATTTTCCCAATCTCACGGTCACCTCATACTAATGAGGCGCTGATGAAGAAAAATAAACCAGGACTATCACCACTCTTACATTACTAAACAGAACAATCAGAGTCACTCTTTTAGCAGCAAAATGAGCTTTCTTTATCTAACCACAGTTTAGCAGCTTTTTTTAATGAACATAAAAAACTTATCCAGTTCAGATAAAAGATATAATCAGATATAAAGAATACAACCACAACTGAGAGAAAAATGAAAATGAGATGTGAACCAAAGGTTTTAACAGAAATGCACTGATGCAGCAATAATCACTGATACAGAACATACCAAGGTTTTAGATTTGATAGTCGTGCTGTAAATCACTATCATAGACATTGTTAATAATAAAATAAAGCAATAAAATGAGCGCATTGTCATTGTCATTACTGTATGGATGCAAACTCAACGTAAACAGTGCTGACCAATCAACAACAGAGGGGAGAGGATTGAGCTCGGGATGGTGATCAATACACAGCTCTGCCAAAAGGCCTACTCACCGCCTCCACCTCGGCTGGATCGTACCACACGTTGATGTAGGGGTGCTGCAAGGCTTCGTCCACCGATATCCGTTTAGCGGGGTCGATGATCAGCATCTTGGACAGCAGGTCTCTGGCCTGGCTAGCTGTGGTGGAAGAAAAACATCTGGTTCAGATCATGAGGCGAGAAAATATTCCTCTGTGCCATTAATACTATGCCAAAACAGTAAACTGGAACACAATAAGGCAGAGAGGCAGAAGAGAGAGAAATGACAGGGAATAAAGAGAATAATAAACAAGAGCGTCTCATCGAGCCTCAATCACATGTGGGTTAGCAAATAAAAATACCACTTTTACAGAGCTAGAGCTTTGGAAAAGTGTTGACAATTCATTCTGAACTACATGCTTAAAATGTATAATATGTTATACAGATAATCCTGCAACACTTTATCACCATCTGGATATCTCTGCCCTTATTCTAGTCTAGTTAATATTCAAGATTCTGCCTTGTCCCATATTCACATCTACTGTCTTTGTGCTATTTGTTGTTTCAAGCATGGTCTGAAATACCGTATGAATGTTTCTGGGAAATGCCCTGCTCCAAGTCTTTAAATGTAGTTTTATAAGGCCACCAGTATGTAGAGGACACTCTGCTTTGAAAAGGACTTCAACAGTCGTTCAGTTGACTGATCACCTCACTGACCGATGTGAAATAGAGAACCCTTAAACCACCCACCATCTCTCTCCTACACACACTGACCCCATTATAAATAGCTCTAAAGCGGCAACAGACTGAGGTAACTGAACATGGGAAGACATATGAGCTGGGCGCTCCCATTGCATTTTGCCTCAGCATCAACACATCAATGACAAGCGGATGGTAAATCTGTAAAAGGACTCCTCTATAGGACTCTCCTTCCACCTCTGCTTTTCCCTTATCTCTCTCCTATCTGTCTCTTTCCTTGTGTAGATCAAAATAACCAAAGCCCAAAGGATGTCTGCCTCAGTTCCTACCCGTGACAATACAAAACACACAAAACAGCAGCACTTCAACCCGGCCTGCTCTCACCTCCCACACTCTCTGTCTCTGTCTCTAGGTGCATTTCCTTTAACACTGTCACTCTAGCAGGGAGCAGCCAGAATACAAAAGTGATTCATGAGAAATGTACCAGACAGAGGCTTTGATATGGGAGCAGGGCATCAGAAAAAAAAGCATATTTTGCTATATCTCAATGGAGGTAATTTCTGTCAGTAGAGGCTGCACTGCTCAGCTGAGACAGAATGAAGAAATGGTAAACTCTCTGCATAAGAATACACTGAAATCCAATAGAACATTGTTGAAAAATACATGTAATGTGGAGAGCTAAAGGCAAAATGAAAAGTTGGATTATGCATCTCCAGTCTCTGTGCTTTGTGAGGTTGTGCTTATAGACAGAGTGGTCCTTCAAAGAGGAACCATTATGCTAACTTTCAGGTGCATACTTGTGTTTTGGGTTCCTACGCTCTGTTTGAGCTGAACCCCCTCCTGAAAAGTCCAGACGGGCTGTGATTGGTCAGCTGGTCCACTGTTGTGTTCAGTTAACCAAACTAAACCTTTTGCACTGTGGTCCAGCTCCCCTCTAACTAGCTTTGTTTGAGGGCTTGCCAAACTATATGTTACTTGATGACATCACATCATAACAGGAAAAAGGCAGGACTTTAGACAAGGTGTTTCAAGCAGTTCAGGAGTTTCTGTGGATGAAAGTGACTCCTTTGGCATGGACTTAGTGCTTTGTGACCTTTCTGCACACACAAATAACATAGTATATAACCAAAGAAGAAAAGGGAAAGACTCATTATATCACATAATAGGTCCCCTTTAAGTTAAATGCATTAACATGCTCATGATGAAAATTGCTAACATTGAAAATAGCAGGTACAATACATCATATGATAATATATTAACAGGCTAAAATTTGCTAATTAGCACTACACACAAAGTAGGCTACAGCTGAGGCTCATTTTGCAGGTATTTGGTCAAACACCTGAACAGACCACATCAATGTCTGTTACAAACATCATAAACAATTAACCCAAAACCATCTGATAAATCTGACCCTGTCGGTTGACTTGGTAGCACCCACGACATCTACATTTTGTCATGTAACAGTGCAACACTACTTTGCTGTCAAAGTGTGGACAGGTGCTGTGAAGTGCTATGAAGCAGAAGTAGTAATTCCGAGGCCATGCAGTTTATTGAAACATTTAATGGACAGACACCATATTTCTGTTCTGATTTATAGCAAGCATTATCAATGCAGTCCTCCATGTATGGTGTAAGTTGTTAAAACCCAGCCACAACAACTTTATCTCTCACGTGATTATCTTATGTGTAAATGTTATTATGTCCTAGATGGGAAACTGTAATTCTTTTACACATTGTGTTTAGGGCTCCTGCTGGCATCATAACAAATCCTAGGAGTGATATTATGATGTAGGTTATTACTTTTTATGTGAGAACCTCCTGTAAATACTGCAGGGTACTACATTACACAATCTATCCACAGCAGGGACATTAGTATCAGGGTTTAAAGTCAAACGATCAATCTATCTCATCAACGCAGTCTAAAATGCATAGTTCATGCAGACAGATCAAGTTCTCACCTTTGAGTTTGTTGTGCTCAGAGTCAGCAGGGAAAAGGCAGTCAGGGAAGAGCTTGGGGAAGGTGAGACCTGCATACTTTGGCCGGTTCTCCACGTAGTTCCTCACTGTGGGCTGGAGCTTCTTCATGAACTCTGGTGACGGTGTGCCTAACTGCTCGATCACCTTGTTCCACTGGTCGATGTCTGGCGGTGGGTCAAGATTAAGGGAAACACGCATGGCACATGCAGCATCCTGTATACTACTGCCCATGGATTCAGGACAAGTAAAAAGACATTTGCCTTCTGATTTAAAACGTAAAAAAAAAAAAAAAAAAAAAAATCAGAGAAGCTTATCATCGGCTTCATCAAGTCATCAGTACATCCTTCTTATTACTGCATTCATTTTAAATTCCTTTTTTCTTAAAAAACACATGCAGTTTTGTTGGGATTCTTATTTTCTTAACTTCCTGGGACTCTGATAGATCTCAAATAATTCCTTTTCCATATGACACATTAATTTTCTGCCTTGATAATCTGCTCAAATCAAATGAATTACCTACTGTATATTCCTCTAGATTAACTAAAAAACAAGAACTTGGCCATAAAATAGTTTTCAATTAACACGTAGCATGTGGTTGTGGTTTGTGTGTGCAGGCATGGCTGTGGGGTGTGTCAGCCTGTGTTTCCCTTCCTTGTTGGCAACAAATGCCTCCTCTCTAACCCCCCCGCACACTCCCAATGATCCCCCTCCCCTCCCCATGTTCTCACAGAGGGTGCCAGTTGAGGCAGTCAGCTGCCAGGGCCACCAGGGATCCCCATTACTTCATCCTGCTGGAACGTCACACACTTCCACCTCCTTTTTGTCTCCACAGCACACTGGCCATGATCCATGATTGGCATATTTCTTATCCATGGCTCTTCAGTAAGTTGCTAGAGGTATTCTTCCACAGTGTGTCAGTGCCAGTGACATGCACGATGCCCCACTGTGTTTGGACTTAATCATGCACCTGAACACCTGCAACTGCCCTCAGGAAAATGCTGTGAGGTTTCCTGAGATTGGTTCACTTTCACAAATGTGACAGAAAGCGAGTGGGAGGTCAGAAGGATACGGTCAGTCCCAGGAAACAGCACTGCCCCCCTTATCACCTCTCCAAAGATGCAGCCGACTGACCACATGTCCACTGGGGTCAAACACACAGTCACACTCACATTACTAACATCTATCAAACCTCATTAAACACTTCTACCACCTAACTTACACACGATGAGTACATGTAAATACATTTTCAAAGTAATAATCCTGTATTCCTGCACTAACGTCACATGTGGAGATTCCAGGTCTGTGAGTTTCTTCCTGTCTGGTTCATAAACAGGAAGTTTTAGTTAATATTATTATCTTTTTTATTTCCCTTAAGACATGGAAGTGTGTGTTTGGATCTCAGCTGGCAAAAAAACTGTATTTACATTTCTGCTTACAAGAATAATTTATTAATTTCACCTTCATCCTCCACCTAACAATGAGGGCAGGTAAGTGTGTGAATGTCAACAGTCCTCTGCAGCTCTCTGCTACTTTTCAGAGATCGAATCAAATGTGTGGGATTTAATTTAAATCTCATACACTCATATTCTATTTCAAATATTCATTTGGAAATACACACAGGACTAACTTCCATTTCCCTGTGACTTTGCATTTTATAACATAAAAACAAAAAATATAGTGTGAAATACTGCGCTACTCCTGCAACATGAGAATATGCATTACATGCCATCTCAGCTGTGTATATTTGCAGTAGTGACTAGTCTAAATTTAAGCAAAATGTAAGCCAAACATAGCATACAATGTCAGATCCCTTGCATTCCCTCCATAGCCACTTGTTTAACACCCTCTTGTACTACAGTCAATGGCCATCAGACAACTCATCACCCTGAGGCCTGCCGTGCTGTGACCCGTGTAGACAGACTGCTCTTCTTTATTATCTGACAGACCTTCGCAAATAACTTCAGCCAGGTCAATACTTCATGCTGAAAAAGTCTTTGAAGTAAATTAAGATTAGCAAGGACAGGCTACCGGTCCAGCAGCTGATCTATGAGCAGAAGATTAACAAAAGTGTGCACTACTACAGCTCATTGATCGAATGTAAGAATGGTGCTAAAGTGAGGGAATTTCAAAAGTCGTTCTGAGAGCAGAGACAGAAGGAGGATTGATAGCACAGAGCTCACTGCAGGGGTTTGCTGGTTAATCTTTCAGGGACTGCATGTTCAGGGATGGAGAGACCACAGTATTAGACACAAGCACCTGCAGACACAGAGATTATCTACCTCTAAACAACATAACAGCACAACCCTCATTTTACAGAATGAGGTTATTATCAACAACTCCCATGAAAAGTCCTTTAACATACAGTATATAACTCTTCTCAGCTTTGTGCCATGCTGCCAATACAGCAGCTGTCTTATTGTTGAAGGTGCTGTAACATGTTAACAGTCTCCACCTTTGACCTGAACTTTCCTCACCCCACCAAGTGAATTCAACCGTGCTGATACATAAATCCTTCATTATTAATTCACTGAATGCTGCATAACAAGATGCACTTCATGTCTGCACACATGCACCAACTCAGCATGAGGGACTATTCATCCCAATCCATCCCACAGTCATCTGGGGATGCAATTACAGACACTACGACATGTAGACCTTACAGAAATTAATTAGCACACGCTTAGATAATGCTCTTTTTTATGATGTTATTTCAGGTTAAATTTAAAGGGACAAGCAGCTGGCATTGTGTTATAAAGACAGCCAGATGTGAGTGTGGTTAAGTTCACCTCAGTAACATACAGAGGACATCAGGCCAGGTACAGAATAATCTTCAAAATCAATGTAACTAAGAAATGTAAAATGATGGAACAAAATTTGATTTACCTTCAGAATGAAACATTTACAGTTTCATTAATAACTCCACAAGGCACTTGGCTTTTTAAAATTCAGTCTTCATTATATAACAGCAGACATGAACAGAAATAGCGTTACCACCATCAGATAACAAGGATACAGTCCCGCCCAGGGAAGAGGATTTTGTGGCGCACCATTTCTCCCATAATGCACCCCACCGACCAAATATCCACTGCACGCATAGAGGTGAAAAGAAGAGAGCAGGGCAAAGTTTAGTGTTCGACACATCAAGCTTTCCGGGAGAAGCAAGAGAGAGTCGGTGAGTGAGAAATAATTAGTGAGGCGGATTGTTACATAGAAATAAACTTGAATGAACTAGATAGAGATAGAAAGCAGAAAAAATAAGAGAAAGGCAGGGGAGTAACTAGAGACAGGAAACTCAAAGCCTCTGAGTATACAGTCTATGGGAGGAATATGACTAATGATGTCATGTCATAGCTGGCAATCAATCACATGTCTGATGTTGTGGGGGCCTTTAATCAGTGACTCATCCCGCCAACACTTCAATTCACTTTAGCTCATTTGCAAAGTGCGACTCCGTCAGATTTGTTTGTCAAGTTTGACAGTCGGAAGCTTCAGCTGTTTGCTCTACCACAGGAAAGTCACTGGTTTAATAATGCATTACATGCAGCTCACAGACTGCTGACTGTGATGTAATCCACTTCTTAAAGTGACTGAACACAAAGAATCAACACACTCAACTGTGACACAGTGAATTCTCACCATTCTCTTTGTAGCCCATGCCAAGGATGACCTCTGGGGCTCTGTAGTATCTAGTCACCACATAAGGAGTCATCATGAAGCTGGTGCCTGCGGTCCTGGCCAGACCAAAGTCCAGGATCTTCAGGGTGCAGTCTGACTTCACCACTATATTGCTTGGTTTGAGGTCCTGGAGGTGGAAGAAGACCGGCATGAGAAACTGTGTGTATTTTGATCATTCACAAAGAGCAACTGACAGACATAGAGCATCATGATGCCAAAACTTTAATGATAAAAATCTGAATCATTAATCAGGTTTGTCTACAGATAGTTGACCCACAACGTACGTATAACCCAAAACACCTCCAGCGGTTAAAAACTGCGTGTTGTCTTCCTACCCTGTGTATAATGCCGGCTGAGTGCAGATGTTTGATACCACACAGCATCTGGTAGAGCAGGTAGGACATTCTCTCGTGGTCCAGCTCCATCTGAATCACCTGGCACAAGTTGGCATCCATCAGCTCCATCACTAGGTACCTGACAAAAGGTGTTATTGATTCATGAGTGATTGACAGACTTGTCAGCTGAGTGAATGACAAGCTATTTGATGAATTAGCTGTTTATTTAATTAATTTAAATAATGGTGCTCTGTGAAATTCTGAAAAAAAGTGCCACAGAGACTCCTGAATCCCTCTGCAGTGCTGTTTACCTGGAGATCATTCATTTATCATTCAGTATGAGAAGAGGATACCTCCAGCAGCCTCAGGTTACACCTACAGTACTTTCACTGACTGCACTCCAGCGGCTGTGCATCACGTCACATAATCACATAACGCATAATAAAATCAGTCCCCTTCTTTCCTCATTTGAGATATGAGATTCAATGAAAACATTCAGCCTTTCTTTGCCTGTTACGTGAGCTAAATTAATATCTTGCATGGAAATGTAATCACGCAAAGAAGGGTTTTCTATACTCACACATCCTGGAATTCCTCTAATGATTTCTGTGGTGTGAAGACATTTAATAAACTGATAATCTGAAAAAGAGGAGAGCACAGACAGGATCAACATATAGCAGCTACATAGAGTGATCTCAAAATCTTAGCAAGGGATGAGGGACACAAGTTGGTCATGACCCCACTACTGAGTAAGAGACAGAAGTCAGAGGGAGCAAATGAGAGGGGATGAACAGGGAGAGGAGAGGAAAAAATATAGAGAAGAATAAAAGAGCTCTAACTGTGGCACTGGTGATTACATTCATGCCTTGAAGTGCTCTCTGTTTCACTCTCCTGCCAGTTCGGTACATTTCTGGAGGCATCGAATTTGGCATGGTCACAATGCTGCAGTCGCTCGTCTCAATTTTGCAGCAAAGGGATTTATCCACAACCAAAAATAGACACTAACTGGGGTATTCAATCTGACAACGGCTACATTTTCATTCTTCCTGAGCTCCTCCATCTTCCTGTTACCCCTCAGCTGACTCACTCACATTTTTGTGATTGACACATTTCATGAGCACCAACTCCCGGTACGCCCTCTTGGCGTGGGTCTGGTTCTGGAAGGGTCTGCTCAGCTTCTTGATGGCTACATTTCTGTCCAGGACAGCATCATAGCCCGCGCTGCAGGAGACACAAACATACAACAGAATGCTCTGTAACGTTCCACCCTGAATGTCATTGAACACATTTTCAAGAAAACAAAGACAAATTCACACAGATTTTCAAGATGACAAATCACTTAGACAACTTCCAGCTTCCTCCCACCATCCAAAAACATGCATGGGGATTAGGTTAATTGGTTAATTTAAATTGACCGTAGGTGTAAATGTGAGTGTGAGTGGTTGTCTGTCTCTATGTGTCCTGTGATGAACTGGAGACTTGTCCAGGGTGTACCCTGTCTTTCACCCTAAGACCCCCCCACGACCCTATGAGACCATAAGCGGTAGAAAATGCATGGATGGATGAATAAACTTGATTAAAATATGATAGCCATTATTGATCTGTCTGTATTACAATAAGAAACAGCACAAAGCAGTGAAACAGAGGTGTACATGTTAGCTGTAGCAAATGGCTTCTTTTTCCACAAAGTAGCTCAACCCATTTTGGAGGTCATTACAGCAAAGTGAGTTGTTTGCTGACTGAGCACAATCCTAAGCCCTGAGAACCGTTGGGGGTTTGCCTCTTTGTGAAAATTTATGTTTGTTGCCAGCGAAATGCAGAAGGCTACCGAGACGACACCATAAAGATGCCATGCACATCACATTCTCAGTTAAGACTGTGCCCTAAAAGAAGCTACAAATTGATTTTCAGTGAGGTACGAGGGCTCTCTGCAGCCCTGGTCAAGACAGCACTGTGTGTGGGTTTGTGGACGTCTGGGTAGGAAACAGCTGTGGTTCGTCACGTCTCTGGAGACTGCAGGCCAGGGATGGTGTGTGACCATGGAAACAGTGGAGCCTTCATAAGAGCATTGATCCAATAGGGATTTGAGCCTGTCATCACTTCTCAGCCTGAGTGAAAGATGATGTCATGACCAGCTAAACTACTTAAAGCCTTCATCCTCCCTAAGATGCCTCTGATAGCTCATCCTGACTGAGCGCACCAGTCAGAAGGGCAGAGATGTGCACAGATTGGGATGTTCGTGGGCGACAACATTGGCAAAGTGAGTCTGAGCCACACCACCAAGCTTTCCCTCATTATCATGTTCTTTACAGGGTCAAGAAACTGCTGATTGCATAAGAAAAGCAGAATGCGTGCTTAGTGTGCTCACTGTTGATAATCTGATGGATAACTCTCTGCTTGTATGTATACTGTCATTTGCGCAAACTCAGACCGATGTTAGATGAAATGACGTCTTCCAATGAGGATTATGCAGATAATGATGCGCAGTAAGCAACCACTCTAATTATTCATCACATTATGACAAAATCATTCGTCCAACACAAATGTCACAGTCTTGTGGTATGTTGCTGTTGAGACATAGTGTGTCCAGTGTGATCTCCATACAATCAGCAGAGTATTATATCAATCTTACATGGCGTGGTCGTGGTAATACCGTCACCAGATGACAGCTGTGGGCAGAGCCAAGCAGCACACAGCAGAGCAGGTTAAATTAGATTTGCACTGTCTCCCCGCCATCCATCTCTACAATATCCTTCAAATGGGCACAATCCCAGTATTAGCAGTTACAGCCGGCCCAAGTTCCTTTAGCAAATGCGCAAAATTGCTTTGGAGCGGAAGGAGAGACGGGCTGAGGGCATGGGAAGCAAAGGAGAGGACAATGAAAGAGGGCGAGTGGAGGGCGAAGGAGTGTTGAGAGCCAGTCATTCTTTAAAGACCATATAAAACATGTCAACTTGGCTCATCCCTGGGAGCATCTCTGAGGCGGTCTAAATATCGCCAAGGCGACACAGCATTAACATAAATATAAGTCACAGATCTGTTTGGTCTTTTGAGAAGGACTGTAAGATGCATTCCTTTAAGTGGAGCCTTGGCAGCAGCACCACTGCATTCTGACAGGGCAGGCGTGAGATGAATTACAATGACTACCAGCTCTCTCTGCAATCCGGATTAAGGATTCACGTTAAGTGCCCATCCTGTTAGCCCTTATGGGCCACACATCCATATTCTAAACAACAGATTCAGTAAGTCATCAGCTCACAGCACTGGAGGGGATATGAGCCATGCACTCCACATTTATAATTCAGGTAGTGATTCCTCCACTAAATACAGTGATTATATGTTGGTTTTTGCCTATATTTAAAATATTTTTTTTTTTTAATATTTAGTACATTATTGAAGCACACTACTGACATTTTGTCACTTTCTTTGCAATGATAATCTTTCATTTTGTTGGCTATTTAGTTTGGTTTGGTGAGTCAAAATGATGAAGGCATGAGGAGATTCTTTGTTTGTTTATCACTGGACCACCTCCATTTTCCTGAAGACACATTACTACTTCATTACTTTGTCCTTTGTAACCATGTCCATTCAAAGTTCACAGGACTGACTGATGTTGTTCACAGTGTGTCTGCACAGAGGAGTCACATGGCAGCATGCTGTGCTTTCGGATGTTATGAATCGTCAGACATGACGGAATAACATTTCAGGAGGGCTGAATAATTGTCAGATTAATCATGGAATCTTCATTTCTAAAATTACACTTTGCAGCCTTTCACTCATGCCACAGCATCAACAATCCTCTCGTTAAACACTATGTAAAAAATACATAAAATAGTGTGATATGATGTAAAACAAACATAAAAGGCACGTGCTGTTGAGCGCTTACCAGACAATTCCCTGAGCTCCGGAGCCAATGGGCTTTAAATTCTGGTAGCGTTTTAAAACTGTGAAGGTGGAGTCTCCCACTTCCACGCTGTAGAACTGGTTGTCCACTTTGCTTTTGCTCATATTGTAATGTTTGGCGATATATGACACATCCACTTGTTTTCCAAAACCCTGTAGGAGGCAGAAATATGATAAATATTAGAGATGATAAAGAAGATGTGCATGTTAACATAACTGGCAAGTAATTAAAACTAGAAGGAACTAATCAATCTGCAAAATATCAAGCGAAATTCATATTATTATTGTTAAATCTTCAACCATCATTCAGTCAGGCAATAGCTGCTGATAAACAGTATATCTACTATATGTATACCAAACAACAAAAAACATGTGTAAAGGGATAATTAAAGGGTGAAACTGGAAAGGTAAACAGGACAGGACACACAGTACAGTTACTCTGACACTGTCTCCATGCAGAAATGTATTTAACTCAATAATAGCTACAGTATGTAAGGACATTAGTGCCACTAATGTCTTTACTGTATTCACTAAAGACTTTTATGAATGTGCACATAATAATAATCAGGCTATAATTACTTGGGCAGAGGAGTCGAAAAAACAATATCACAGCATAAAAAATCAGTTAATTACACAGTGGGTAATTACAGCACACAGCTCACAAACCAAACAAAGCTGTGCCACCATGTATTACTGAGGGGCACAAGTTTGTAACACTTAACATGAACGCAATGTAAAATTAATACATGTGGTGTGATACATTTAAATTCACTCAAACCTATGATCTGGTTATTTCACTACATTGGACAGCAGCCTTTGCTGTGCAGCAGCTATTAGTGGCTATTGAACATCAAGCTGACACAAGCAACACAGACATGCAAAGTGTTTATAATGTGTTTTTTCTTTTTTGTAGCACAGACTATCAGTGAGTCATCTCACTTTCTACACAAGAGAAACAACAACACCACAACATATAGAGCAATGAAGGGGAAATGGAAGTGAATGAGTACTGTACCTTTTTTACCTGTAAGGAACACACACCTGACAAAAGGCTATCTTCACATCCAGGATCGGTTGGCTGCAGTTATATAAGAAATGTCTGCTCATAAATACCTGCAAGACACAAACAGAGGAAGGACTTAAGTATCTGCCTCTACTCTGTCCCCATCATTCTCAATAAAAGTGAGAAAAACAACAAGTCACCACTACCCACTCCTCTATCCACAAGACTGATACCATCAATTCTTCATCAGAGTACAACATGGCACGGTTGCAATGACCAAATGTCTTTGTGTTCCTGGTGTGACGTGCTGAAAATGGACTGAATAATAGCTGGTGCAATCGAGGTGTGACATAAAATATGCTATTGCTTGTTGATAACTTCCTGGCAAGATGAAGCCTGTTTTTTTTTCCTGCTCATTCTCGCCTTTATCTGCCATAAGGCTGACATCACAACACTATGTCAACATGTCTCTACTTCCTGCATTGTTTTCTTCCTTTTTCTTGTTAAGCCCATGGTATCATCTTCACATCTAATCCTCAGCATGAAAGCTATAAAACTAAACTTTAAAAAAACTTTTAAACTTTTCCTTTAAAAAACTGAAAGCTGTTTCCCTTTGAAAGTGTACCTCAGTGCCTACTGTGCACTCCTTTTGTGAAAGATTTCAATCATCGAAATACTTCAATCAACAACCAAAACACTAAACTAAATAACCTCTTCAACCTTCAGGGGCCCTATGAGATATGAGTTCATTTAGGCACTGAATGCATGCAGTTTCACAGGGTTAGTCTATATTTAATACTGATATACACACAAAGTTAGTTTCAAAAAGACCATCAGGCACGACCAAATGCTGGGAGGCTTTTACTGTGAAGGAGCAGCTAATGGGTCAATGTGGTTTTAATGTAGATTTGCATAATTTTCTGGAGCTTTTTTGTTCACAGATTAGTTGTGCTCTGAACGAGGAGCTGGAAAGGCTGCAGCTATCGGCCACAATGATTCTGGCTTCAAGGCTTTTCAAGGTAATGAAGCCCCCAGTGTGCTAATGACCACATCTCCTGAATAAACTGGTATGTGATGCTCATGTTAGCATCGGAAATAATAGAAAAGCTATTTTTGCTGGCCGAGCAAAAGTGGCCGTGTGGCGATAAAACAGTGACGAATGCCCCCAAAATGGTTTGGCATCTAGAAAATCTAAAAGAGTTACATGCTGTGTCTGTCTAGAAGAGCTGTTGAAAGGATGTGGTTTTGCAATTTTGCTCTCAGGAGGTAAATTTAGGACGTTTCTGGGCACAGTATATCACTTAGCTCTGCCGGTTCTCTAATAATGTCAAGGCTTTAGTGTCTCTGCTAAATCCAAAGGGAGCAGAGCGGTGTTAAAAAAAGAGATGAGGGACACAAAAGCGTGAGATTTCTGGTTTGGCCTATTTCGGCCAACCTTTTTACTTTAAACCTCTGCAGTGTCAAAGTACAAAGTGATGGCTCACATCACTGTGCATTTCAGCATTTGGTGTGCTGGTGTGAGTTTGTGTGAGCCATAAGCCAAGCAATTTGAAGACTGACGTATTCACTATGTTCCTGTATTACTAGAAAAAGCAATCATACAAACTGAAATGAGAATAAAGGGAAGAAGAGCTGAATAAAACAATGACAGGGAGACATAGTGAGGAATAATGCACAGGTTTACATATCATTTCCAGTCCCTCAAACCACTGATGTTATTTCACATCTTGGCTGTATTTCTCATAGCAAATATCACTGCCACTACATTAACCAGCACAATATTTGCTATTAATCTAACTGGTCAACAATGACATAAGCCCCTCCACCTGGCTCGCGACATCTGTGCTGCTTTAATCTTTAGCCATCTGTGTACACAAAATATCAAACCTCTCACATTCATGTTTGTCTTCCAGTACTATACACTGTAATAATTCAGACAAAATGTTTAGGCTGTACGAGTGAATGTACATGTACACTGTGTAATTATCAGGAACATTTAAGGAGCGGCTGATTCTGTGCTTGTTTCGTTCAACCATCTGACCAGATTCTGCTGAGAGTGGCCATCCTGACTGAAATGCTGCTCTGGTTGCAGCTAATCCTCCACTCAGCACCATTCCTTAAAACACCCATATATCTTTGTGACACTCTGATGACAAAAGCTGATGTCAGGTGACTGAGAGGTTTCTCCTCCATTTTATTCTCAGCAGGTGAAAATGTGTTTATGTAGATGAATCCACATGATCCACATTCAAGACCTGGCCATGGTTTGTTCAGTTCATGTAACCTTCTGTAGTCCTGGCACAGTCCTGGAGTGTGATAGTGTGGTGGGTGTAGTGGTGAGGTTCAGTTAGCAGCATCACATAAAACAGCATTAGAGTAAAACTGTTGATGACCTTTAATGACATAGTTACACTTAATGAGTGGTGTGACAACACTAAAATGTAATACAGCTCTGTGTGCTTGTCTTGTCTACTAGAAACCATCACTGAGTACTGCTTTAAGTGCCCAATACTACTGAATTTTACCTGACATTAGGATGTTGAGTGTTAACACATTTTTATTTAAAAGTACAATATGTAGGATTTTGTATAAGGCACAGATTTTTGTGCATATCTTACGAATGACCGGCAACATGAGCGATCAGCGCATGCGCGAGCCCCGAAGAGAACCCAAAAGTGACAGCTTTAAAAATACCAGACATTCCTTTCACTGTCAGCTGAAACCGTAACATTACAATAGGCATTGAAATACGCCCTGACAACACTTCCAGTGATGGTTAGATTTAGGGAGAGGATTACAGGGGTTGGCTTGTGGAAATAAAATGCATACTTCCCGCTAGAAATGTGATCAAAACGCACCCAAACTCATAAACAATTCCACTGAAAACGTAAGGAATGTATGCTGAGAATATAAGGAATGTCCAAAATGTTTTCACAGACAGAGCAGTCAGCTTAGAACATCATGTGACGTCCGATTTACGTGGGTTATATACGAATTATAGTGCAATATTTTTCATAGTAATTTGTAGGAATATTTCATGAGACCAGGTTGAGTGGTGAGGTTGCGGATTGCAGCCAGCTGAAACTTCACATGTGTGCCAAGTGTTGAGGACAGCCAAGGTAGCTGACACCAAAACCCTCTGTAGAGTCAATGTTTGGTTTTTCCATTCTGGGCTACTGTAGAAACATGGCAGACCCTCTGTGAGGACACAGAGTGTATAGACCTCTGGTAGTTGATGTCAATCAACCCCGGCATGCAACTGTCAAAACCAAAACACCGCCACATTGGCAGGAAGGCGCTGTGTTTAAACTACTGCCAGGGATCTCACCGCTTTCAGCTGAATGCCTATAAGCATTTCTTGGAGATATGGTGGATGGCTGTTGTGCTCCAGGATGACAGAACAGCTGAGAACGAGCAAAGGGAAGATCATTTTTCAGGATTACCAAAGATCCTGAACGAAGACAGAGATGATAACTGCCATAAAACGAGAAAGAAGCGATCAGAAGAAAACAGAGCGATGGTAGCCATCAGCATCCAGTTTATATCAGGTACAGAATCTAAACTAAACTTCATATCTGATTTATTTTACATGCTTTTATTACGATTCTGAACGGTTGCACTTTCATTAAACTCATGTTAGACGAAGGTATGGACGTGGATTTTGCGGTGCTTCCCGTTGCTCACACAGCTACAAGAAAACACAAGGTAGAAATGTTTGTCTGCAGAGTCGTTTCAGTCTTCCTTCAGATAAAACTCGTTATCGTTATGCACGTTATGTCTGCTAGTGTGCTGTTTGCATGTCTGTTCCTGTGATTACAGGAAGGAACAGAGCTTTGTGTGATTTCTAGTAATATGATCCACGAGAGAAGACATTTTGAAACTTCTACAACACTACTAAACCTTTCATTCATGAAATTTATACTGGGGACATGATAATAGTCTCTCTAGTTTACTTGTGCATATCGTCGTATCTTGTGATTTAAAACTCTGACGGTTATGAAGGAGGACGAAGACCATATTCAGGTTCAGCTGCAGCTGGTAGGGATGGCGGAAGTAGCCGTCAGGTGGATGAGGGGAATGGGAGGCAGAAGGAGAGAACCACGGCCGCCAAGAGTGTCTGGCTGCAGACCTCCACTGTCAGGCTGCTTCTGGTGCAGGCTCCACGCTCAGGCTGCCTCCACGGCTTGTGCCAGTGGAGAGGAAACTGCAGTCTGGCTGGGTATGAATCAAGTTTGGGTATAGTTTATTTTCCTTGTCCGTGCTTACTCTTAATACAGTCAGAACAAGTCGGCGATTTAACAATTTAGCTAGCTGTGCATGCTAACGTTAGTTCGTGTCACCTCAACCTGTGGGCCGGTGTTGGAGATTAACTGGTGACTGAATTAACTGGTGATATGCCTTGTGCTACTGACAGGGTAGCTGAGAAGAGTGAGCTGTTCAGAAAAATGTAGCCTAATGAGGTGAAAATGAAAATAATCAAAACACTCATTATAATGTATCAGATAAGATTAGATTAAACTTAATTGGCATTGCACAAATGCAGTCCAAAGAAGTTTTGCATTTAAGTGCAAACAAGTAAAGTGCTCAGAAAATGCTTATATTAGAAGTAATTACAAGTAGCGTATCTTAATAGGTCTTAATCAATAACATACTAGTTGGAATGAATATAAGAATGAATTATTGTATATACAGACAACCTGTCATTGTCTCTCATACTGTAGGATGCTGTCACTCAGTTTTAATATTCAGTGTTGCTGCTGTGGAGGTCAAAGGTGACCGTTTATTGATGTGGTGAGTACATAGTCTGTGAAAATATCATTTATACATTTGAATAGTCATCTCATCTCTGTTCCTCTATGACATATTTTTCAGGAATCTCATCATACATTGTTTGTTAAGGAGGTTCCTCTCAGTAAGTACTGTATAGAGTATATGACCCAACTATTTTTCTAGTGTAAAGATACCACTACTATGATCATTTAAGTAAGTACATCAAGTGTTGCTCTTTCTCACCTTTCTCTCTTTGTCTCCTTTCACTTTTTAAAGGTTGCCATGTTTCAGGGATGCTGTGCGGGTTTTTTGGTGGTAAATAAATAGTTTGGGCAAATATCACTAAATCTGTCATTTATTAATATTCATCAATGGTCATGTCTGACCTCTATTCCTCTCTGTCCTAATTTCAAGATCCCATCATATGTTGTACACTGTTCAGGAGGTTAACTAGACCAAGCAGCATTTTGGTTTCTGCTAAGTACTTTATAGAATAACGGGACTGGGAGGATGGTTTAAGTTTATTAGACAAGTGCATATACACTAACAAGACAGTGTGCAAGCAGTGTCACAAGAAGGTTTGTTTTCATTCATACGCTTCATGGTCTTTCCATCAACACCTGGTGGGCCGGTCTCACCTCAAAATGCCCGGGCCGATTTTTTTTATCTCAGTCCAGCCCTGGCAACCTCTATCAGCTAGCACTAGTTTAGCTTAGTTAGAAATGAGTCTCCGTAATTCACGTGAACTGTGATATTAACTGGAATGTTAATTGTGGCTCAACATAATATTACTTACTGGTAAACTGTGCCAGTGACTCCTCAGATGATGGAAACATGAGCTCAGACCATCAGTGCTACTCCTCTTCAGACTGTGATGACAGTAGCAGAGACCTGTCAATCACACGGTAGCCACGCCCCAAAGAGCTCCTGCTTTACAGTATATGTTTTTTCATCATATATTTGACCATAATTCAGTAAACAGACATCCTCATGTATTGTAACATTATTTAAACTAATCATTGAGACCATAAACTCATGTTTACACTGTTTACAGAGGTAATACACCAGGGGAGAAAAGGGTCAATTACCTATAGACTACAATACAAACAGACTTCTTTTTGAAACCACCAGTATTGCTCCCTGTTAGCTGTTATAGCGAATGCAAGTTAAAGTTACTTTTGTATGGGCTTCATTGATCAGACCCCAGTGTTGTCCACTGTGTGAGGAGAACTCACTCCCTGTGTAGATAGAAAAGGCTCATTATACACTAACAAAAACACAACACTTCTTTTTGTCAGGTGATTAGACACTACATGTGCCCTGCGATGAGGTGGAGACTTGTCCAGGGTGTACCCTGCCTTCTGCCCTAAGACAGCTGGGATAGGCTCCAGCCCCCCCGTGACCCTATGAGGATAAGCGGTAGATAATGGATGGATGGATTAGACACTAAAGAAAACTAAGATATGATATTCTCTGTCAATATATCCCCCCTAAATGTTGCACACTGTTCCTTGAACATAAGCTACCAAAAATGCAACTCCTCTAAATCCCTACTGAAAGTTATAAAAACAAAGAAATAAAAGATCACATGGTGACTTCAATGGAAATCAAAGAGGAGTATTAAATGTCACATAAAAGTTGTCCCTCCTGTATACTGCTCCTGAGACTTGCTCATGAGTGTTGCTTAGTGTTGCATCAGAGTTTAGAAAGCACTAGTGCGTCTGCAGGATGTGCAGGACTCTTTGCAGTATAGATTGTATAAAATTGCCAATTTGTAGCAGTCAGTCAGTAGTGCTGACATTTCCTTTATGCTCACAAAATCAAACATGTAGAGACTCAAAGCGCCCTCATGGTCTCTGTCTCAGACAAAAATGTATTCTGCAATTACAAAAGGACAGGTCCGTTACAATGATGAGATCGTTAGAGGGAAAAAAACTACAGAAACTCAAGACTGAAACGGAAAAAGAGGAGAGAGGAGGTTTTAATTATCTTGAATGGGCTAATGCTTATTACTGATACAGCAAACCATTAATCTCCAGCGCTGCATGGCCTTGCTAATGCCGAACTCTGTGTGTGTGTGTGACTGCGTATGTGTGTGTGTGCGTGTGCATGTGTGTGTACGTGCGTGCTCAGCAGTTGTGACTGGTTCTTGGTATCTGGATCATGGGCATTCTGTTACATCCACCCTCATGGGCACAACGATGCCTCAGGCAAACCAACGATCACTCTGCATACTGGGTCCTGTTGTTCAGCAGTCACTCTTAATCCCAGCACGATCTACTGTAGTTTTCTATTTCACGTCTGGCAACCAAAGTGCATATCAGCCCCTGATTGGACGGCTGCAGGACCAGGATTAAGAGGTACTACTATTAAAAAAATTGATGATGGTGTAATCCAATTTAATTAAACTGTTACGAGTCAATGCGCTAGATTCCTAGATGTCTTTCACATGGTCAAACCAGATAAATTCACTACCAAAATTGCTAAATAAGCTGAATTCATTCTTGTATTGATTTTATTTATCAGTTAGTAGCCGCCAGTGATGGTGGCCTTGCAGCCATGTTGCCAGTAGTTTGTTGACACTGTCCTCTGTAGTTCCTGACACTAAATGGATGGTACCATAGCTGTCAATTTCCCAGTTTCTCCATCTCTGAGGCCGGCACAAATGGTTTCACCCACCCAGTTTGTAATTATGAATGCAGTGTTATCAAAAAGAGGCCAAAAGCTGAAGGGAACAATCAGGTGATTAGACACAAACACATTGGTGTAACTGATACCAGAAACAACCTGCATCACATTTAGGTGTGCCAGAGACAGGGGTCTGCTGCCTTTTCGCAGCAGACATTTTGACTTCTTCTGCATGCATAGAATGGAGCGAACGTTAAAACTCATAACTTATCAGCATTGGCCCATTCATCTGATTCATAGCTTTTCATAGTGGTAGGATCAACCTAGACACTATATGATTGAAGGACAGGATATGAAATATTTTATCACCACTCCACTCCATCACTTGTTAGGGAAGTGCAGCCAGGGGACATGTCAATAACCAGTATCTTTTGAGAACGTCTCTTGACTGAAAGGCGTGTTTGACGAGAAATTAATTTCACAGAAACGTTGGGAGTGAAGTTATTTTGCATGGATCGATGGAAAGAAAGGAACACTGAGTGTGGCAACAGCAGAAGGTGTTTGAAACATCCACAATCATCCACTGTGATTGCAGTGTGCATTTTACAGACTGCTCCTGACTCAGCGAATAGCCCACTTTATCATTTATGCAAGAAATGTCACAGTTTCACCTACTTTGAGTTACAGCCATGTATGTTTTATCTCATGCATTAAATAGGTAGATTGCCTGCCACAGCACGAGAGGGCTGCTGATAAACACAGTGTGCCTGACACGGCTCTGTTATTGTTTCCTGACGTATCTATCTTTGTTTCCTGTCCTCCCCTCCATCATGCACTCAGGCTCATACACATTCTGTGACTGTCACCACAACATCCTTCGCCTTCCCTCTTCCCTCCATCCTAAACACTGATGGGAGCCTGCATGCATTCTCCCTTTTCCTGCCTCTCTTTTGTCCCTCCCTCGCTCCCACCATTCCTGCTCCCAGGCTCCCAGCCTCACTGCAACCATCTCCCCTCCCCCTCCCTCTGAGCTCCATTGTGAGTGCTTGGTTCGGCAGCCCCTCCTGCAGTATGCAGCCTTGCCTCACTGCTTTAGCTGCGCAGCCTGAGCCAAGTGCAGCAGAGCTCAGGGGAAGGGAAGCACTTCAAACTGCATATACGGCCGGGAAAAACAAGACTTTTCACTGGGCTCCCTCCCGAGCCCAGTGAGCATCTGAATGTTCACAGACATCATATTGACTATGGTTTCTTCACAGCTGAAATCCTCTCCGTCTGTGCTCTTGTCTGTCGTCTTACTCGCATCCCTCGATTCACTTTAAGTAAACAAGAGATATGTAAGCTGGAAAACTGCTTACACTGCAGTTTATTGACGAGCCGCATGGTAGCAACATGCACAGCTTTGGCAGGTGCATGAACACACTCTACTGAAACCACTATGTCTTCTGTAAAACAACCACCTGCGCATTCACCTATAACACATAACACAGTAGAAATATCACATCTGACATGATTACAGAGCTATCCTGATGCCATGGTTACAGTAGATAATGCTCTCTAAAATAGATCATTGCTGCAAAGGTGTGTCTGTTCTCTCAACAGGAAGGTTAACACACATTGTTGAATCAACATCATTATTCATCATATGTTTAAACTGCTCAAATAAATAGGATTTCTTCAATATATCTGGCCCATAGTTTCAGCAGCTAATGCCAATATTCAATGGGAGTGCACTGAGAGAAAATTTGGTGATATAAGTGTAGAGTGCTGCATTGATGATGTTTTTTTGTAGACGGACCAGGAAGTTAGCATCGCCCTGGTTCTGTCAACAAATAGTCAATAGGATTGTTCTCTTTGATATGGGATTATTGCAGAAAATGAGCTCTAAACTCAAGCAAACAAAGATGATACTTAAATGTGCTCACAGATGAACACCAATTTTATGAAGTTTAATGTCTTTTTAAGACTTTTTTTACGACAAAAGGCTCAAGTTGGATTTTCTCTGAAATATTTTATATCGTAGAATTTGAAAAAAATGTGTTAAATTTGCGTAAACTACAGACCTTGTTTCAGATATCTAACCAAATTAACCCTTTCAAAAAGGCACTGGACTTTGAGATGAGGGAACCAGAAGTGCTGAAAGTCCTTTTCAGGTTATTTTGACCCATCCCTGCAGCAATTTATTTAATCTGGAATCAATCAGTCAAAATCCTTTGATGTCCTCTGAATTGCCACAATGTCCAACCCTTCAATGAATTCAAGTCTCTTCACAGATGTGCTGCAAGCAGACTTAAGACTGAATCGGACAGAGCTTAAAGTCTCACAAACAACTATCCGCAAAAAGCAAATAAAAGCTGCATATTTTGTCAGATCAAATCCAATTATATAACAGTGTGACTCGCTCTGCCTGCAGGCAAATCTCTCTGTTTGTCTTACTGTATACTGTATTGGTAAGCAATAATGCAGCCTGGGGGAATCAACTTTCAAGCAGCATGTATTTTATTTAAATTACAAGACTGTAGCATCACTGAAAGAGTTTCTCCAGTCTTCAGTTCAGATTGACATATGGTCAGACAAAGCAGTAAATGTCCATTTACAGTAATAAGAGTATTTAAATGCCAGCAGTTCCTAAAAGCATTCAGAGGCACATTTTTGATCAACAGACAGGGTTAATAATAAACATATAAAAGTGTGTTACTGTTTCTGCTGGTAAACAGTGATAAAGACAACACACACCGTCCTGCTCAAACACAGTCAGAATTAAACATTAATGTTTCTTCAAAAAGGTGATGCTGGGTGACTCTTTTCCTCACTGATGATAGACTAGGCCAGTGTCCTTCAGTCATCCATCCATCCATTTAATGATGACCTTGACCTTCCTTATAACCATAAGAACATGGCAGAAAGGCAGCCTAAAAGACTGATGAGGATGTTCAAGTAACAGATGGTCATCGAGAATTGTATTGTAATTGTATTGTGCCACAGCACCAGAATTTATCCAGACACAGTGGACCATTTCTAGTTAACCTATTTACCTCCATCAATTTCCAACACATGTACTACCTTTCTTCATTCAGTTCACACCTATCTGAACCTGTCAGGGCTGGAACAATTATCAATCATCAAAACATGAATCGGCAACTATTCCAAGGAAAACTCTCAAAAGTAAATATGTCCAATATTCCCTATAATGTTAGCTTCTTAATTGTGTGGATTAGGCTGTTTTGTTTTGTTTAACAGATCTGAATATACTTTGGTATCGGACTGTTTGGACAAAACAATCTACAGAAGTACTGTTTGACTATTTCATGATGTGACCAGACCACAGGAATATTCACCTAATCAGTGAAATAATCTGCAGATTCATTCATAATTTTAATAATCACTAGCTGTTGCAGACTTTGCTGATTAATCGTGCATGCAATCCCACCATTATCTCCTCTTAATACATTGCTTTATTTTGTTACATAACAAAGGATTAGTATACTGATGCTCCAAAGTCTGCAAAACAAAATGGAATTAAAATGCAAGCACCATCCATACTGCAAGATAGCAATAGTCTGCTGTTGGCTATTTCTATTGATGATTGTTCATTGAATAAACAAGCTGCCTACCTAAAAATCGATATCAGTGAATAACATTTTGTGTAGATCTGCAGTGACAACTACCTTGAATAATGTTTGTTTTATAAACTGAAGCCACTACAGCAATTCAGCAGAAATACTAAGTGACATGATGATGACGAAGAGGATGAAGAGAAGTGAGATGAACCTATTTATCCATTAAATCACTCCCTTCAGTCACTGCAGAAACACTTAAAAAAAGAAGCTTTGTTTAATTGTTAAGTGTGTTCCCTGCAGCACTCTCACAGGCATGGGAGCTTGCTCCTGAATAATTCAGCACCCAAGGTCACAGCTCTAAAACACTCTCTCTTTTCTGCCCGCTCATGGAGAGTTTGTTGTGACTCCTTTAAACCTTTCACTGACTCCCTGCCGGCTCCGACCAACACCAGTAATTAGTGGCAAAGCACCAAACAAGTAAGAGAAAATTAAAAATTATCTTCCTCTGTGGCTGCATCTATGCGAATCCTGCACAGAATGTAACCCATAATGTAGGATAAATAACATCCCATCACCTCTGCATAGTGCCAAACCTTCAGAAATCACTTAAACCTCCACTTAATCTGTACCACACACACTTAAGTGCACCAGTATCAAAGCCACCACTGAGAAAAAATACCAGCATCAATCAATAAATCATCATTAATCGAGACTGGCTTGGGCCAACGACTGTCTGCTATTGTAGCACTTATTGGAGGATGGTCCTGTGTCCCTGGTGGTGAAGTAGTGGTGGTCTGCATAATGTACAAGGTGCGCAGCTGACATCTGAGGGGGAGGAGGGACAGAACCCTGCATGTAGGCCTATACAGTATATGGTCCATTCAAGCCTTGTGTTTTCAAGAGCATCATGCATTTGCACCACCCCTGCTCTTCTGATCACAAATGCAAACTGTGCATCAGAGGTGTTTAGTAAGAATATGTGAATGTGGCTCACAGAAGGTGCATGGTTTTAAAGTCAGGGTATTCAATAACAAAGAGAAGCAACCTATTATGTGACGTTATTCTGTTATGTCCATTTAGGGACAAGCTACTGGTTAAGCTTTGTGATAGGATATCTAAGCCCTTTGCAGGATGCCTGTATGGCTGGAGATAGAGATGGAGATGGAGATGGAGACATCTTGTCAGGTTAAGACTAACGCCATAACGAAAACCCCCGCATAGTGCTGCTACTTGTTATAAAACACCATCCGCGGTGGTGAATGCATCAAAATGTTTTTTCCTTCAGATCAATATTCATCACTCCACCCCTCCAGGCAGCATCGCATGATCCACATTAATAAACACCGGCCTTACCATTCCGTGCCAGCTGATGACGATCCCAGTCCGGTGACAGTCCTTTTCAAAACATCCCGACCAGAAACACTGCAGAGACCATAGCTGAGGGCTGGCTGTCTGTCAAAGCGAGCGGGAATAAGGGAGGAAAGAAACGAGGGAAGGAAAGAGAAGCCGAGGAGGACGGAGGCAGCGAGGTCTGCTGATGCTGAATCACTCTCCCTCGCCTCACCACCTTGCAACCATTGTGCTGCAAGATGCTGCCTGTACCATTGTGGACCTACGAGAGAGCAGAGAGAGGGAGGGAAGAGGAAGGGGGAGTAGGGAAATATGTTGCCATAGCAACCGAGCAGGAGCACGTCTGACGTCAAAGCCCAAGCAGAGAGAGCGAGAGAGAGAGAGATCACATGGAGGCTGTGGGAGGGAGGGCAGCATCTCTGTGATGATCCCTCCTGCATCATGAGACCACTGGGATGTTATTGGTTAGGGTTGTCTCTCCAAGGCAAGGCATATATTGCACATTTCATACACATAGGAAGTCAATGCGCTTTACATGATTACAAAATGCAACATTTAAAAGCATTTAAAACAAAGAACAAATAACATTTACCTTACAAAAATTACTAAAAGAACATACAGTGCAAAAAGCTTTTTTTAAAAGAGTTTTTAACCTGGATTTAAAAACATTCACCCTTGGGGCTGACTTCACTTCAACTGGGAGCTTATTCCATTTGTGTGCCGCTAAATGCTGCTTCACCATGGTTGTTTTGATCTCTGGGCTCCACTATCTGACCTGAGTCTGCAGATGTCACAGTTTCTTCCATTAAGATGTCATTTGTGTATGCTGGACCTAAATCATCCAGTTATTTATATACCAGTAACAATACTTTAAAGTGTATTCTATAGCGTACTGGCAGTATGAAAGTCAGATCCAATCAGCACACCAAGGTGTCAGACTTGGTCTTTGGTTTTTCAAGATAGTGACTCCAGGTTTTTGGGGACACTGCTAGATATAACTGTGTGTCATCTGCATAACTATGATAGTCAACATTCTGCAGACTTTGACCCAAAGGTAGCAAATATAGGCTGAACAAAAGAGGTTGATCGGATTCAAAGGTACCAATGGTCAAAATAACTCCTTGTTGAACAGTATATTTTTATCTACAGTATCAAACACTGCACTGAGATCCAATCCAAGACTAGAAGTGACACCTTTCCACAGCCAGGGTTCAACATTATATCATTTAGCACTCAGGCATGCACCTGGTGGCCTATACTGCATGCAAAATATCCTTTTGCAATAGATATTTGAAGCTGCATACATTGTTTCCCAGGGTACACATGTCTGGGTATTAATCTTGCGTAATGTTGCTCACTTTATTTGGTGGTTACAAGAACAATATGCTGCTTTCAGATTTGGCAGATATTCGCGTGAAGAGGGCTCAAAAGGAGGTGGAATTTTGAAAGTCAGACGACAAGGTCACCCAGTTCAATTAAAAAAAATCCATGACACTGTTGAACTCTATAGCCATGAGAGGTAATTGAGTTTTTTTTAGGTTTCCAGCTCACTGCTCCTCAGGTGGCTGCAGTCTGAGCCCAGTATTGTTGTGTGTAAGTCTTTTCAAGCTGGTGTATAAAAGGGGAAAAAAATGATAGCAAATGACTGTCCTTGCACAAGGATCCATGTTCCTCAAGCTAGCACCAGAACCACCGTCAGCTCAACCACACTCAGCCCAACAATCTGGAGAAGGCAACAAATCTACAACAAGAAAACCTCATGTTTTGAGCACCAGAGCTACCAACATCATTACAAATCACTTGGGATTGTCTCTGACATTTTACCAGATGTTGCAAGCTCTTATTTTAACTATACAGACTGAGGAATGCATTTCAAAGACTCTAACATCTTTAATGCTCTCCAGCTGGACCCAAAGACCAAACTGTCCAGTCAGCAAACCACATACCTTCCATCTACCAGGTGCTCCACGTTTCCAAGACTGTCAGTAGAGACCCAGTCACTCTTACAAGGCTTCGGTGCAAATCGCCCCTCGGGGTTCAGAGTGGCACTGATGAGGAGGTATTAAGTATGAAGGAAAGCACTGACACAAATAGAGGAAAGCCCAAATCCCAAATTCATGAGACATTACTCACCCAGACTGCTTACAGTATTTTTATGTTCTGTATATTTTTGTAAATTCATATAATGCTTATATTTTTATTCTTGCACTATATTGCATTTTTGCACTATTCTTCCATTGTATATATATATATATATATATATATATATATATATATATATAAAATCTTTTAAATCTCCTTACTTGTGTATGGCAACTGTTGTGAAAGAATTTCCTACTATTCAGGTAGTAATACTGCCAGTCTCACACTATCACTATCTGCATAACCTTAAATTAGCATTATCCACAAAGTTATCCACAAAGTTATTTGAGGTTGATAGCAGGAATATTCAGACACCAGACAGGTCAGCTTGATGATCATAAGATTTTTAATTGAAACTAGTTGTCAGTATTGATTATTATGTTGTTGTGATTTTGCTATTGGTAACATAAGGAGTAGAGACAAGAATAAATGTTAAATATTACATGCAATGCTTCTGAAATATCCAAGAAAAATAAATATCACCTGTCTCCTTGATAACAAGCGTTAATTAAGTGATTCAGTTTTATCACTCCATCCCATGGTTGGTGATCATCCCTTTTATCACTAACAGACCCAGGCAGGCAGAGGTAACACTTGCAGCATGTAATGATGACTAACAGCCACTAGATGGACAAGACAGCCCATAACAGAGGCAGCTTTGAAGTGCACCACAGGAAGGAAGTGTTCAGCAGTGAATTGCTTCCTGACTGCTCAGATGACTCTCAAACAACTTTGATGTCATGGGAAATACTAAAATATAGAGTAAATCTTATTTTTTTAATGAGTTTGGAAAGTGTCAGCTCCTTCATACCATCCCAGGGGTGAAGGAGACATCACATGATACACAAACTGATCAAAAATCAGAGCCTTCCTGCTGTTAATAGAAGTAGTGATTTTCAGCATTTGTCTCATTTATGCATGATTTCCTAGCTTCAGAGTAGCACAGTTAGTCTAATTTGCTCTCACTCCTGCGCCTCAGTTCCTTCTATGACTTTCTGTATTAGTGAAAATACGTTGGTTTAAAATGTGTTGTGGTTTTCTGCCTGTACAACCACTGGACAGTTAATACATAAAACATTTAATAACCAAACTTTCTGTCCACTTCACTCCAGGTTGTGTGTGTGTGTTGCTATAGAAACGGTTAAATGACAGTGCCCTAGCAGAGAGCCAATAGACAGCCACAGAGAGGTGTCCTGTTACTCCCAGTCAGTCAGCCCACGCTAGCTGGGCTAAAGGAGGGGTTACTCCACTCCTCGTCAGTAATGGTGACTCGGCTGCTCTTGACGGGAGCACAAAGCTGTTTTGTGGCTATCAAACACGACTTCTGAACACTTAACGGCGAAGATATTTGTTGTTGTTTCTTTAAGCGCGGCGGGTCGGACAGCAGTACCTGCCAGTGTGGTGGACTGTGTCGGCTAGCTGAAGCGCTGTGGGGACCTGTTGCTCTCCTGCCTCAGTCCACCACTATCCAAGATGTTGCTTTGTGGATGGGATGGCGTCTGGTACCGTCTGTGTGCGCACTCATAGCCTCGTCGGAGTGCGAACATTTCATTTTCAAGTGATTTTCTAGCTCTTCTCGACTGGTAAGTTCAAGCACTTAAAACGAGACGTAAAATAAGTTAGCTAACTTCAACGTAAACTGTCCCCGGGAAAACTGAGTAATGGAGTCTGTCGTGGCAAGGCTGAAACACCCATGCTAACGTTAATTTGGTCTAAAATACTCATTGATAATGCTGTTGGCTAGCTACTTCTGTCTGTTGGTATTTAGTGTGCCTCGACTTGAAAGTGTTGCTATATTTTTTTGTTACAACTGATGTCTGACATGGGGCATCTTTGACCACACCAGCAACTGTATTTTAAATTTGCGAGGGAGGAAACGCCACTGCACAAATAACAGGGTGTCTGGCTAGCTAACCGCCACCAGCATCATTTGGGTAAAATGGTCAACCTTTTTGTCATCACGCCTAAGCTTAACAAAGCCTTTTAGAGGCGTAATGTGTCAGTGCAGGCTGTAGGTTTTATAGGGGGGTGCAGGAAGGCAGCTTGTCCCCCCTCCCCCTCCACAGAAAAGTAGTAAAGTTAGCTTAAAGCCAAATGTCATGAGTGTTTTGAACATTCAAGCCTCAAGAGAAAGATGGGGATGGAGCTGGTGTGAGCATCACCAGAGGAAAAATGGGGGAAAATAACCAGTGGGTTGGGTTTTTGTGTGTGTGTGTGTGTGTGTGTGTGTTGGGAAGAGGTGGGGGGTTGGTGTGGACTGAGGTTTTGCAAAACCATGCTCTGCATGTCACGGTACTCATAGCAACCCTGTGATTAGCAGAAATGGAGCGGATGAGGTCGAGACCAAAATGAGAAATGAGGGCCGTCAGCCCAGAGCTGGGCTGATAATCATGGAATAGTCCTAGCCCAGCTGAAGAGAAAAAACACCATTATCCAGGGTGGCTTACTGGGTTAGTCCATAACTGGAAATGCACCAGGTTCAGCACTGTAATGTGACTATCAACATCTCTGTTGAATAAGACAATCTGGGGAAACATGTCGACTAATTGACTTAATTATAAGATTTCCTTTTATTTGTGAGTCACCACCTCAGTTTGATTTCTGCTACTGTTTCCTCACCTGATACTTCCATAAGGCACAGCTGTGAATGCAACCACAAACTCTACTCCTGTTACACTTCCCGCTGTCAGACAAAAAAACATAGAGTACTGTCCTTAGTTTATCAGTTTGATAGCAAACAGTCTTGTTTTGGTTTGCAAACATCAGTTCTTACATCATCAGTCATGTTGGTTCAAATGATATTCTATTCCAGGTCTTCCTAGACACCCTGTATGTTTTGAATTTAAATCAGTGTGCTTGCAGGCTGCATAATACACTATGGTTCTGGGAATAGAGGTTCACTCAGAGTTTGTTTTTGAATTTTCCTGGCACGAATGACTTCAGGAAGATATTTACCTCAGCTCAGGCGAAGAGCACCTCTTCTCATTGGCTTCTGTTCCAAACGTGTTTGCCAGCTGAGACCACAGTTCTGATGTTTGGAGGATATGAACAAATTCCTCCTCATATCTTATGTTACGAGCTATGCTTTTGGAAATGGAAGTGGAACCTGGTGTTTTTATGGGCGGTTGCCTCGAAAGTGAGTTTGAGGATGAAGGAAGTTTTTAAAGAGGAAGACGTACATGTTTTTCTGATCCTTTTGTTCCTGGCAAATATAGAGGGATGAGCTCTGAGAGAAAGCAGCAGAAACTGAAATGATTTACAGCTTTTTGGTCTAGGTATTTAGGCTGAAGGGCAATTTTTGGGGGATTGTTTTCAAATCCATTTCATGGGTTGTGTCACAGACAGGAAGGTGGGAGGAAAGGAAAAGCTTCACCTAAGTGCAGAGTAAAGAACACTATCACGTTTCTGGGATTATTTTCTTTAAATCCTTGTGACTGTGGCCAGGACTTTCAAACACTCAGCAAACTAAGCTGTGTTTAGGTTTTTCTTATAGTGTGGGAATACCTGGGAACAAACATCCCCACTGTTTGAAAAAGAAAAAATAGAACGAGGCACTGAACTGGTGAAGGCTGTCTGCTCTCGATGTTTTGGGCCACTGCCTCCTAAGCCCCCTCAATAATGAGCAGGACCGTAGTCCAATGCGAGAGGAGCTGGCCGGCGCTGCAGCCTCAGCACGGATAAAAACATTCCACTGTAGGTCTCTGTTGAAATAACAAGGGTCGCAGAACAATCAAGCTTCACAGCGGTCCGCTCACCCCATTCTCATGGGTAATGAGCGAGATGGGTAGGGACCCACTGTGCCTCAGACTTCACGCCTCCCATTGACTAGAATGGCTAACCTGCATTCCTGCATACAGATTTTGGCCTGTGATGTGCTTATTCATTAACTCTCCTCTTCCAAACTTGGATTCATAGAAGGGATGTTGTTTCACATATTGCTTTTCAGAAATGAAGCCCAGCACTAATGAGGCTGCTGGCCCAGTTCATAGATGAGTGAAATACTCACATTTAGCTCATAATGCTAAACCCAGTAAAACTGGTGCATTCAACTTGGTGCTTTTTAGGCAACGTGGTTTCAAGGATGGCAATCTACCTCTGTTGGTCACGCTGCAAGTGTAGTCCAGAGTAAAATATCTGATAGATCGCTGCAAAATTTAGCAAACAGTTATAGGTCTTTGATGATTTGTATCTAATCATTTCATGACTGTGAAATGCTGTCTGACCATCAAACAAGCTGTTTGAGTACACTGGTGCCTTTTCGTCTTATTTGGTCGTATGACTATTGCTGATATGAAATGTGGAATTTGTGATTAAATGTAAAAGCGCATCAAAACATTGTCAGTGGAGGTCACATTTGTGGTTTAAGCCCACTGATGCTTTGCAGTTAGCTAAACCACAATGTGGCAATAATTAATATGTCCAGGCATCTGTCTTTGTTTATCACACTTTGTGTTTTGGTTTTACTTTAGAAAAACAAAGTTTGAAAAAATGTGTTATAGAAAATTATATTTTGGAACACAGACAGGAGTTATATTTGGTTTAACTTGCATAGGAATTACGCTTCATTTCCTGTGTTTTCATCTGCAGTGTTTTTGTGTTTTGATTTATAAAATCCTGTGTGAAAGCTGTCATCAACAGCAGCAAGTCCAAATATACTCCGTGTGCTGGATTTAATGTGGTTCACTCAAATTTATGGGGGGAAAAAAGCAAAAAATAGACTGCCAAAGTTGAAAACAG
The DNA here is from genome assembly GCA_029721515.1 of Synanceia verrucosa. Taxonomy (NCBI): domain Eukaryota; kingdom Metazoa; phylum Chordata; class Actinopteri; order Perciformes; family Synanceiidae; genus Synanceia; species Synanceia verrucosa. The sequence goes on along the minus strand of CM056564.1, from coordinate 9,721,151 downwards.
ACAGTCTGTTAAAATTTAAAAATAGGTATCTGTTTTCAGTCAAGGTATCTTTGAGCCAGGTTCTTGTTATATTGTACCATGACTGCCTGTTAATGTCATATTTTGTGGCAAAGTATTGGGGAAATTTGGAAGCCGCACACTAAATTTTAAGTCGTTGAGGTCTCGATCATTGTACAGGAGAAAAATGCATTATGATATACAACAGTGTTTTCATATACAATTCCAGAGGATGAAGGAAAGTGAGCATGGTTTCAAGGACTTAAGATTTGACAGATAAATCAATTTGGCTGTTGGCAGATAGAGTGTGGTGGACACAGATAACTTTAGCACCATTCCACAAATTCAGTAGACGATACCAACACCAGGGCACGGTGGTGTAGTGGTTAGCACTGTTGCCTCTCAGCAAGACGGTACCGGGTTCGAATGAATTCGAATTTCTGTGTGGAGTTTGCATGTTCTCCCCGTGTCTGCGTGGGTTCTCTCCAGGTACTCCGGCTTCCTCCCACCATCCAAAAACATGCATGGGGATTAGGTTAATTGGCTAATTTAAATTGACCGTAGGTGTGAATGTGAGTGTGAGTGGTTGTCTGTCTCTATGTGTCCTGTGATGAACTGGAGACTTGTCCAGGGTGTACCCTGCCTTTCACCCTAAGACAGCTGGGATAGGCTCCAGCCCCCCAACGACCCTATGAGGATAAGCGGTAGATAATGGATGGATGGATACCAACACCAGTGAATTCAGCAGGCTAACTCATGGCTGGTTGTTAATGTTGTGTTTCTGTTTGTTTCTTTACCCCCTGCTTTAGTAATTTGAGATCTCTATACATTTTACATACTAAGAAAATTGCAAGACCCAGCACATCTTCGACTGTATGCAGATACCTTTTGATACATTTTACCACCACCTTCGTCACACACACCCCTCACACGCATTTAGCAATTACAAGTATAGTATGTACAGTATATATTTATATACTGTATGTTAGGGCTGGGATGATAACTGCATCACTGCAGTCATGTGATGCCTACCGCGGTGTTGAACTCATTACTGTCATCACCGCAATATATTAAATAATCAAAAAATTATTCAATTATAAATTATATTATTATATTATAATTATAAATTATTATAAATTATTTGCTGTTGAAAGTTACAGGACTGTATATTGTGTTTGATATGAAATATAAACAGTAATATCCTGTTTTTAAAGCTGATGGAGAAACAAAAATTTTCACACTACAGCTCGGCAACGGGCCAGTCATTAACTCTAAGGGGCAGGGGTTGTTTTGTTTTCATATTATTATAATTTATTTTGAGCTTTCAGTACTTCTCATGATTAAATTGAATATATTCACAGTAATACCCAGGCATAAAACAGGTGTTCAATTTCAACAGTAAGTACTTATAGCACAAACACCCCTCTTATGTAGTACTGTCCATAACTATTTACGCTGCTCTGTTGAATTGATTTTATTCAACAATAGCCGCAAATCATGTTATAAAGCCGAAAACTGTGTCGCACATTTTATGCCAGAGGACAAGGAGTGATCGGCGGGTTGTGGTGAGCAGGAGGGTAGTGAGATTGCGGCAGGGGTGGCAGAGTTGCTGTGATCACGGTGATTGCGGCGGGGGTGGCGGAGTTGCGGTGATCACGGAGAGTAGCGGGACTGCAGTGGGGGTTGGCGGAGTTGCTGTGATCACGGTGATCAGAGAGAGTAGCGGGATGGCAGAGTTGCCATTGGGGGGGATACCGCGGTAAACCGCCATACTGCATTGATTGGGTGCTTTATCACCGCGGTAATAAAAAATCCATACCGTCACAGCCCTACTGTATGTTTGTGTATGTGCACTGCAGGCACTGATAGTTTCAGGTCAATTAGAGGTAGGCTGTCAAAACTGGAGCTACCTGTTTGACTCACCTTTCTATCACATTATAGTTGGATTGGAAAGGTTAAACCTCATTGACACTGCAGCACAGCATTCAGAGAAAAAAATAAGACTACACATAAAAACTTGGGTAAATCATTTTTAATCCAGACAGCCATCTTGCAGGTCACATGAGTTCAGAAATTCTGCTTGAAGGTGTGTTGACATGTCCAAAAAATCCATGTGAAGTACCATAAATACGCTGTTGTTGTGTCATAATACATGTGCATTTATTCTTCACTAAAAGCAGAATTTGCTGCGGCACTGCCATCCACAACATGATAGAGAGTGCCAAGCATGACCCTGTTTTATGACACATTATAACCAGGAGGTTGTGGAATCCTACAAGATAAGACTTGTGTTAATATAATAGTTCTCAGCTGAATTCAAATGCAAAATAAAACGGTAATTTTTAATTGTTTCTTAATTTATTTCAATTGCTGACTCAGTTGTGAAAGTATGACATACAGTAGATAGATAGATAGATAGACTTTAATATGATGAAATCTCATTTCTACTTGTATTGATTTTCTGGTATCATTTGCTTGTCCTTGTTTTCTGCCCACACAGGAAGATGCACGTGTCTCTGGCAGAAGCCTTGGAGGTTCGAGGAGGTCCGCTCCAGGAGGAGGAGGTCTGGGCGGTGCTCAGTCAGAGTGCAGAGAGCCTCCAAGAACTCTTTCACAAAGGTATGAACATCCGGAGTTGAGTGTGTAATGATGTCTCTTGGAAATAATTGTTCACATTTATTTCTCACATTCTTATCTCTTTCTGTGAAATGATTTCTTAATAATGTTGCTTGCGGCGGTTGATATATTGCCAGAACCAGTGCAGAAGTCAAACCAACCAACCAACCAACTGAGCACTATTATACAGTCAAATTTTCACACCCAGACTCCTATCAGTAAGATGACAACATGCGCTCAGTACTCAGTTCGTTGTCAGTGTGATTATGTTGCATACTGGCCCTGCAATCTGCTACTGTGCAGCTTTGCTTATTGTGTTGTATTCATTTCCATGAATCACTGTGCATGTCTGTGATTGTCCCTTAAGTCATGGAGAGATAAGGCTGTCCAGTGTCTTGTTTACAACAGAACTTCAGCAGTGGGTGACTAAGGAAGGTCTAACTCTGGAGACACTGGGCAGGATGTGAGTCAGCACTGCCCTCTTTGTTGTTAAAATGCTTGGGTGGTGCCTAGTCTCATACAAAACTCCAACGCACCTGATTATGTTGACTATACTGGCCTGTGAAATTGCATCAAGCAGTAACCAAGATTTAGCTGTGTGCATAAACCAGCTTGACCTCTGCTTCTAGTTTTTTCTGACTTCTTGTCATTGCAGACAATCCTGGCGTGCTGTAGGAATTCCTTCTCTCCTGTGAAACTGTTTCATGCTGAGGTCATATTTAAGATTGTGTATACAAAGTGCTCTTCAGTTATGAATGCTTTTGAGATAAAGTTATAAACATTTTCAGGACAAAATGCAAGGCTTTATTTTAGATGATCTCATTTCTTCACATATCATTGTGCTGCAACGATTGTGATTGTCAACAACACATCCTCCTTTTTCCTTCAGAGTGGAGCTGTGTAGCTGAGTAAATTGTGGCCTCACACGTGTACATTTTTAGACTGCTGAGTGAAGCTAAAAATTTGAAGAGCAGATGTTGGAACCAGCTATTATATGCTCGATGAGCTATGTAAAGAAGAATGTTTACCACGACAGTGCATTAATAATGGCAACCGTCGTTAAAGTATGGAAAGAAAAGTAATGATGAAGTGGATTTTTTTCGTGGTTTCCTAATGATTGAAGGGGTGCCGACACACAATTGACTTAGCAAACTTTTACATGACGTTTCAGACATTGTAAATAGACTCACACTGTCAAACACAAAACCACAATTTTTTTTTCCACTGTATGTAAACAGTAGCAGCTCCTTTATTGGCATAAGAGTGATTTGTTTGAACAGGCAATCTGCGAATAGTTCTGACTTGTTTGAGCAATCACCTTATGCTTCTGTCAATAGAATATATCAGATTAAAGCGAAATCCTAATTTTTCAAAATTGAGTGCTGTCTTTGCCGTTTTTGTCTCTACTGTCTCCTGTGTTTGGCACACTGTTATCTGCTGCTCTACATGTCAACCTGACTGTCACTCTAAAGGCATGTTTGCTGTGGCATTGAATACACTGTACACTGTAGTTTTAGCTAAACCGTGATTTTGTTTTAGTTAGATATGATTTTTGCTTACTTGTGCAGTTTCGTGAATCTGTTTATTAGTTTGTTATCCGTCAAGAAACAAATAACCTCAGACTGAGACTGATTCATGCACTCTTGCTCGGCATCAAGAGATTTTAATTGGGAGACACCTACTGTAGTAACGCAGTCTACTTTTGAGTAAGATCTTTTTTTTTTTTTTTTTAAACAGGAAACTTATATTTACTTAGTAAATTCCAGCTTTTGAAAGAAGATACTCAACGCCTCACATCCAGCACCTCTGCTCGTCTTGCTGCTCTTCTATCCGAGTTAAAGAAAAGAATTTTGCAGCGCTGCTCAAACATTCCACTGTATATTTTTAAAACATTCTTCAACCGTAGCACTAGCTGTGGCTTCGTAGGAAAAGAGAATTACGCTGTGTAGCCATTCCTCTGCGCCTCAACAGTTATTTTCTTGCAGGCTAAGAAAGCAACATGTGTTTTTGTTTACTTCAATCATCTTCAGTTTCCATAAATGCCAAAGCCTCTGCGAGAAACATCCACTGTGGTTGAATGTGTCTGCAGTCAGCTGCATTCAGGCTACAAATGCGTAGACAATATTTGATGATAGTATCAAGCTCAAAAATACTGTGCTTCACTTTAACTGTGTGTGTAAGACAACAGCTGGGATTTTGAATATTGGAAGTCCAGTTGTGGTGTTTGTTTTCCTTTTTGTTTTCCTTTTTTTTGTTTTGTTTTGTTGAATTGTCTGTTTCCCACTCCAGATCCTGCAGCCATGGGCTTCATCATCTCTCCGTGGTCCCTCCTGCTCATGCCCTCTGGCAACATCTCCTTCACAGACGAGTATGTCACCCAGCAGGACTTGAGGGCCTTCACAGCTCCAGAGGTCCTAGGAGGGGTCTCCTTGACTTCCATCTCTGACATAGAGAAGGTATAAAAATGAATATATCACCCATTCCCAAATCTTTTTTTCTGCAAAATTCTGGTGAGCTCTGATAAGTATTTGTGGGTTTAGACACAAAGAAAAGCCGTTATTGTGACAGCTTTAATAAGATCACATCCTTGCTTTAATAAGTATACTTAAAACACTTGGAACAGAAGTGGTGAGCATACATTTGTACATAACCACACCCCCTCTAGTCCACACTTCCCCTTCTGGTGGAAGAGCTAAAATCTTGCATGACTGGATTCCCGTCTCTGGCTCAGCCCCACAGACCTCAACTCTGTTTTGTGCTGAGTCAGTTTTCCAGCCCTGGTCCCGTCTCCCCAGTCAAGTTATTTCAGTGTAGAAAATTTAATCTGTTTCTCTCATTATCAGGGGCTATGGGTAAATATACGTCAGCTGCGAGCGCCTCGATTTTCCTTTCACTTTTTTCGTAACGGTGTTGTTGCCTTCAATGGGTGGCTTTTAAAGTTCCACAGAGTGTCTTTAAGTTTGCACTCGAGCTCTGTTCCTGAAGGGCCTTGAAGGCTGTGTTGCATTCTTTGGCAATCCCTGAATTATTCTTTCCTCTACCAAGCCCAACATTGAGGGGAAGTGATTTCTCTCCCAAGTTATGAGTGCCGAGTAATAAGGAGAGGAAAATGGAAAATGTTTTTGGATTCAGGCTTAAAGCCCCTGTCTTTTTTCTTTCCAAATATGCTGTAGTCAATCTGTCGTCTTTTCACACAGACAGACTTATTTCGTAAGGCACAGTTTATCTGAATGAAGCAGAACCTTTATATTCATCAACTTTTGATGTGCTCACTGTTGTGTTACTCTTGTCTAAGTGTTTGTACTTTTTTTCTGAAGTGACCAAGTATAAATGCTGCTTCTGAAATTTCTGCAATATTTCTTTCACAGATGCACATGTACTCTCTGGGGATGACCCTGTTCTGGGGAGCGGACTATGAGATCCCCCAAAGTCAGGTAAATCATCACCAGGGATACTTGCTTAATAAAGGCTTATGTTGGCATTAAGTAATAATAAAGTGGTCACATTAGTTAATTTAAAGGTGATTCAGTCATTTGCCCCATAACCACACTGAAATGGTATGCTTATCAGTGGAATCTGTCATTTAGAAGGAGATCTGTATCTGGATTAAAAAAAATGTGCAAGCTCTAATTGCAATCTGGAATGTGTTTTAATCTGCCAAAACCTCTGGAGATGGTCTGGCTCACAATGCATTCCTATCTCAGCCAGGTGTAAAACACAAGAATTTTCCCACTGGTGAGAAAGTACCGCCCACAGGTTAGAGAGCAGCTGTACAGTTTGTAACAGTTTGGGCCAAATACAGTATGTCATTGTTTATGAGGCAAATGCACACACTGACTGTGTGCATGGATGGACAAAGTATTGAACATCACTGGAGTGAATAACAGAAGCTTCTCCTCGGCTTTTTAACCTTAAACAACATAGTAGATAGTTAAAGTAGATGATGGTCTGTGCCATGCTGACAAGGCTCAGCTCTGCTTCCTTATCTGAACATAATGGTAGTCAGCACAATAATACACATATCATATTCAGAGTGCATTGCCAGTAGAGCTTGTCACTTTACAGAATGTGCTGCTCTTGTTACTGTTTCTATGTTAACTGTCTCTGTTTTGCTGTGCAGCCTATGAAGTTGGGGGAACACCTAAACAGCCTGCTTCTCAACATGTGTGACGATGTCACAGTGAGTCGAATGTCATTGCGCACGGTGCTGGACATCTGCAGCAAACACATCAGAAACTCCACTTGTGACCCTCCCTTCTCCTATATCAGAAAACTGGTCCGGTTGGTACTGGGTAGCCTTTCCCAGGTAAGCACTTTTTTTTGATGTGGGTCAAAATATTCCTTCTTTATTTGTTGAATTTCTCAACTGATAGAACATGATTTGGGGAGGGATGACACTTTTTTTATGCCTGCTCTTTTTTTTTTTTTTTTTTATGTCTCTTGCCTCCACTCGTTGGCGTCATGCTCTCAGCTGGACGGTCTGCTGACTGATAGAGAGTCTCTTCCAGAACGCAGCAAGGAGATTCGGGAAAGGCTGAGGGGCAAAGGCTTACCCTCAGGTAAGAGTAGCTGCACTGACACACACACACACACACACACACAGAACACAGAGCTGTATTTGCTTGGTGTGTGTTGTCTGCTGTGTAGAAAGATTACTTTATTTATGCAGCGATTCAGATTTCTTGGCTGCTAGAATTTCATAGCCTTCAAAAACACATATTGTTTTTGATAACCTAAGGTCTACATGCTCTTCATTTGTGTGGCTCAACGCCTGGATCAAGGACAAATCACCAGACACAAGATTAGATTGTTGAGATATTAACGATTAGAATTGTTTATGTAATTAGGCCAAGAGAATATTATGTTCTTTATGATGATAACCTGAGGTTGTAAAGATTGTAGTTGGAGATGTTGTTTATATGTTGGAAGCTGTCAAAATGTAGCATACCTTTTTTGGAAAGAGGGACATATAAATGCTGTTTCTAGTTGTCAAATGTACATCTTTTACAGTACATCCTCAGAATTGAAAGTAGATGGGGGAATAGCAAGATTCAACCTTGAATCAGACTTAATTCAGGAAAGTATGACCAACTCTTCCCAGTGGTTTCTGAGAGAACTCCAGCGTTTTTCCATGCCATGGAAAGGAGAGCACAGCACACACATGGCTGTTGTCCCGATTATGTAAGCATGGCATGGCATTGATTACAGATGCATATTTTGGAGTCACCAGTGAAGCTGCTGCTTCACTGTTTGTATCAGTGCTTTGTTTGCCCAGTTGAGCACCAGCCAACCCTAAGGAAAGTACATGCAAAGAGTATTACTCGGTTCTTAAGCGCCTTTCTTCTCTAGGAGCAGCTCTCTCCCTCCTGTATGCCAGTAGTTCCAAGCTGTAATTGCTGCTGGGGGAACTAGATCATTGTCTCTTTATTGGATATTTTTAGTTGCTATTTCTTCTTTGCTGTAGTCCGTATGATGGCTTCATTGCACTAGTATATCAGCTGAAACACTTGTGGTAACAATTGACTTGTTTGAGAAATAAAAGACATCCTGTTGAGGAAAGATCTTTCACATTTTCCTCAATCTAGGCCTTGTGTACTGCAAGACAGCCTGTATGTCTTTGATGTGTTTCCCTGTTCAGACTAAGCATGAGCTTTAGCGATTAAACCATCACATGCAGTGTTTTTTTTTACACTACTTCACATCACCCTCTTCACTCTCATTTCTGTGTTTCTACCTCTTTGTTTTTGCTCTGGCCCATGGATGTTTGCCTTCTGTTTATGTCTATAAAAGAAGAAGAGTCACGGTATCTGCAGTTTACATAGTGCAGCTTGTTTGGAAAGGCAAACTTCAAATGTATTGACAGTCAAAGAAAGCACTATTCATTGTTCAGTTCTAAGAAAGACACAGTAATAGATGGGCTGGACGCCTGAGCCTGAGCAAAACAGACTGTATGCTTAATTTGTTTTACTTGCTTAATTTGTTTTACTTGTGCTGTTGTTGAATGACTTTATGAATGAATTGGTTGTATTTGCCATCAGTGGGTACTACATCCCCTGGGGCTGTGGAACACAAACTTCCTGTTGCTATTTATTCCAATTAATTGCCTTTGGATCCAGGGGAATTTTAGTTGAATCTAACCAAACACCACCATAACATTCATCTAACCGGCACTGTGTCAGGGTTGTCAATCATAATATTCAGTATTGTATACAACATCTCCTGTCATGATTGATTAAGACATCTGAGGACATGCTGGATGTCCCTCCAGTTATTAGTCACTGTAGCTTGTTGTCTAATCTTTTAATCTTTTGGTAGGTGGACATATGATTGAAACAGTTGGAAAATGTATTGATGTATAGCTTATTCTCTTGGAAAAGCACACAAAATGATGTATGGCATAGACACTTGCAGAAGTAGTGAGAACCAGAGAATATGCTGGCCAGGTCACTGCAACCTTTTTGCCATGAAGAAAAAGGAGTCAAGGAGATTGAAAGCAATTGTGACCTTAAAAAAGAATCTAAAGCCATTTTCAGATCAGACTCTGACATGTCTCAGCCAGGTGTCCAGCAGCCACGGCCCAAACAGCACAGAAAAGGGCGACCGTTTCATTGTATAGTCAGTGTGTGGGGCATCTCTGTTTGCTTGTGTGTGGTTTTGCTTTGCTGGTATTCAAGATGAAGATTTGGCGTGTTATTCTGTTTTTTGAGGCTTTGAGTTCTGCATGGTTAGCGTCTGCTTGTAGTTCAATAAAATGTTGCTTCTCTCCTGTTCTCAGGGAGGAGTGCCGCCCCGAGGGTTCTGGAGCGCTACAAAGCTAGGACTCATGAGCAGACGTCTCTTAATCGGGGCCTCAGCCGTTCCATGGGCTCTCTGCCAATCCAGGACCTGTTAAAGGTGGATGACGGGGCAGCCCTGCAGTATTCCACATCTGACTATCACACCAACTCTGAGTCACCCACAGAATTCTACCCCAAACCTCCATCACTCAAGCACCAGCACTCCTATCCCTACCTACACCCTCTTCACCCCCAACAAAAGGGTCGGCCCGTGGAACTGGACCGGAGGTCTTTACCCTTCCACAGTGGGGACCTGGGCCCTAGTCAGGCAAGGAAGACCTGGGCCTCCTCCGTGGACTTGGCTTGCATTGATCCAGAGGCTCTTCGTTTTGGGGCTTTGGAGGATGCACGGAGGGGAAGCAGTGCCATAAGTACCCACTCTATAGGTAGGAGCAAATCGCCCCTGCGGGCATCCAGGGAGAGGGATTCTCGCTTCTCTGAGCATGGTGGGCTGAAGAGCAGGAAGCCTCATCACCACTCAGCCCAGTCGGTAGGCTCGGGCCTCACCGGCGCCTATGACAGGATAAAGGAGAGACAGAGGAAACTTCAGATGCTAAGGCAAGCAGTGGATGGTGAGTACACTTCCTTCACATAAAAGTGCCATAAAGAGGGGCAGTTGTTTTCAGTCCCAGGACAAATGTTAGAAACTACTTCAATCATGGTTTTATTTGAGTCCTCTGGGTCGACTGTGTTTGGAGACCACAAATATATTGTATGTAATGTTAGTTTTGTCAGACTTGCTTCTCAAGGCACCGGTATGCTGCCTCAGAAGTGCTTGTTGGAAGGTTGCAAACCTTCAGAAACCCGGCATCTGGATTTTGGAGGTCTTTATCTTTTTGATTCAACCAGTCCTGGAACTTTCCCAGATGAACATTCTGACATTCACACTCACTTCATGCTGAAAAAGTACTCTTTTTTTTCCATCCTTTACACAACTATTTCTATCCTTTTTCATGAGTACGGCTGAGTGCTAACTCCGTATGCCTTACAGGAGACACTGGATTAAATTATGCAGTCATCCCCATGGTAAATCCCCCTTTCTCCTCTAATGGCGGCCATTTTTTCAGCCCGTCTGCTCTGATTATGGCCATTTGGAACATCTGTGAACATATTTGCCCTGCACTGAGGTCGTATGAACTGGTTCTTTCCGTGATTAACAAAGAATATGTGACAGATTACAACTGGTTGGAGCCTGGTCATTTTTATTGTTGTGGTGTTGGTACTTTGTCAGGACATGTAGTGGGTGGGCTTCAACATTTAATGATACTCCATCAATGGTGTGTGTGAAGTGGCCCACATTTTCCCTGAATTTCCCAGCTTACCACAGAGACAATGAATATAACCCTCGGTAAAACAGCCTTTCAGGGGCCCAGCTGTGTTATCAAGATACATAGTAAATGTCAAACTGGGTGGTAAAATGAATTTATCAGGCAGTAAAAAGGGGGGAGAAGCAGCCTGGTTTAAACGCTGCAGGGAGACAGCCGTCAGCTGGAATTATCGAAGAAGTGAAAATGTGACAGCAATAGGATGACGTGAGCAGACAGACACCCGGACTAGTTACAGGCTGTGTGTCCATCTGTAACTACCATGCAGAAGGGGAGCTGGGTGCTGGCTGGAGTGACTGGGTGGCTGTACAGCAGCGTTTAGACGGAATGTATGAGTCACGGGTACAGAGGTTTCCAAATGGTTGATTCTAATTACAGGCCAGCTTAATTCTAGCCCATTGGTAACTGTCACACATGCTGTATAGCCAAGTCCCTTTCTCTTTTTTTTCTCCCAAACATATGACTGCAAACACACATACATACAAGGTATTTACAGACTCAAAATCACAATCTTCATTTAATCGCATGCTTAGAAAAAGCACACACAACACAATTGTTTAACACCTCGACAGTCAGCCCCAAGAGCTTTACGTTTCCGTCTAGAGCTTATTGGATTCTTAGTAAAGTCTCCAAAGGCAGGAGAGGTTTTTTTTTTTTTTTTACACAAGTGTCTCCATGGGTCTGCTGGCCATCTGGGGGCAGTGGACGAGCATGAGGTGGTTTCATATACTGTAATAAACCACTGTCTTCTACCTCATCTTCCCTTTCCTCCTCCTGCTGGTTTCCCATACTCCCCTTCTCTCCAGCTCCCTCCAGCCTCCCTGCTTTTCTGGCAGCTATTTTTAATGCTGACCGAGCCACCAACCAACAGCATTCTTCTCCTCGACTGTGGCTTTTTATCCCCATCAAGTCCTGCCCTCCTTTGCCTTCCCTCCTCTTTTGCTGATTGTAATCAGTTACGTTTTTTTAGATTTCACATGATGCTGTTAAGAGAAGAGCAGAAATTCTCTGCCTAGAAGAGTGCCAGGAAAAGACTGTTTGAATTTTGGGTGTCTATTGTCCCACCTCTTCCGCTAGGTTAAAATTGGAGAGCGTTCATGCATTTTTTTGTGTCAATAGCTTCTGAGATAATAATAATAATAATAATAATAATAATAATAATATATAAACTTCTAAAAATCACGGTTGATATCATACTGATGCAAAGGAATGTTCACTCCCATCAGAACTAACTGAGGTCGACTACGAATGCTGAGGGGAAAAAATGTTTTTGTATTTCATCCCAGAGCTATTTCACTATAGCGGGGGCCTAATTGGGTGCAGACCGTTTGCAGCAGGGCCTCGTGGATGTGTTACTTGGCAGGAACCTCCGTTTCTTTTTACTCTTCCTCTCACTTTTTTCTGTTCTTTTCTGCAGGAAAGTGATGTCGCAGCAGTGGTCAGTGCTCTCAGGTTTCACCCAGTTACTAACTGGTTCTTTGCCATCCGTGCGTGTTCATTTGCAAATCATGTTCAACTGAAAGTGTATTACTCAAATATAACTAAACATTATGTTTGTGTATGTGTGAGAGAATGTGTGTGCATGCCTGTGTGTGCATGGGCATTTTTATACCTGGTCCCCTGTGTCTCACCTCGGAACCCCCCCCCCCCACTTACTTTGGTGCCAAGGTGTTTCAATCAGTAGGAACTCTACTTGCAAACCTAGAGGCTGTAATTGAAGTCATGCGTAGCGGATGAGGGAATTCCAAACATTATTGGACTTTTCCGGCACTTGGCAGCAGGTTATGTGGCTTTGGGCCAGGGTGGGTCCAGCTTGGACAACAATACAGAACACTGCTGCCTCAGGGGAAGGGGGAGGTGTCCAAGAAAGCCAACCAAACCCCTACAATTTCGTAATTTCATTGGTTTGTTGACTCTAAAGGTTGTAGCGGAAAAGATTATAGTGTTTGTATGGTTTTTATAAAAACCTTTTTCACCATTAGTTTTATTTATGATCCACTTTAATTGACTGCCTGACTCATTTCCTCTTCTCATTATGCCTAATGTCTAAAACTATAAAGTTTCACATATGGGGTAGAAATTTAAAGAACAGACCATTTTTTTTCTAATTTTTTTTCTACACTGTGTGCAGAATTTCAGTTTCACAAAACTATACTGTATGTTTTTCTTCCCAGTCAAAGGAAGCGTTTCTGTAAGCTATGAATCATTTTAGTCTATACTTTTAAAGGAAGTCTTTCCTTCCCTCCCTTGGACCACCAGACTTTGCATAACCCCACAGCCTGAGTTTGTGTCTTTTTTCAATTTGAACAAGGCCATAAGGCCTTAGCTTATAGAGGCTATTTGTGTACTCACAGAAAGCTCATGCAGAAGAGTTGGCTGTGCCAGGAATCAAGAAGAGGGGAAAGAGGATTAGGGAGAGGAACTGAGTAGATAAGGTGAAGGGAGCAGTGAGGAGATAATGCAGGTTGCATTCATTGTTCCCAGGAATTTCTTCTCTTCCAGTTAAAAATGTGCAGGCTGTGTCTTTTTTTTTTTTTTTTTTTGTCCCTGCACAGAGAAAAATACTCGAGAACACGATCAGAAGCAAATTAGAGCATTTACTCTGAATGAACCCCTGGCCTCGTCACTAATTAAGCATCACATAAATTAATTTAATTACTACTAAATTACTGCCTGCTTTTTAATTACTACTAAAATGTCCCTCTCACTTTCTTGTCCTTGTGAATGTATGCATTTGCATGCTTGCCATTTAACAAGTGTACTCCTTTTAAGGTGGAAGAGGAATATCTTAGTGTTTTCTCAGAGAGAAATGATAGCAGTCATTGAGGGTGAGCACCAGGAAGGAGCTCTGCAGTACTTGTTTATCTGGGTCACCATCACTGTCTATCCAACCCTTCATTCGTTCAGCTCTCTCTTTTCCCTCATAGCTTTGAGTTGTTTTGGGGTATATAATGAAATATATTGATCTCCCAATGCCCAACAAATAGTTGTTTTTTTTTTGCTCTTTTCTGTTATTTCCTCCACACCCAGGACGCTCACCTGATGCTGGGATTACCTTAACTACAACCACCCCCAGTTTGTTCCTGTCTTATGAAAAGTCATGTGTTTTGTAACAGCAACTGGCAGAGCAAATACCTTTTCCTCGACTGCTCACTTAAATTAAATGTTGTTGAGTGTCGTTTGGTTTTTCATGTATTTTAATTAAAACAATAGCACATAAATATACATACATACACAAATTTGTGTCTTTTTTCCGTTTCCCTTTTTTGCTGACCTGCAATAATGCATTCTCAATTTCCCCTTTTGGAAAAGCATATTGATAGTAGTGGGATGTTATTGTGATAGAAAAGGGTTTGATGGGTTGTTTTTCCTGCTTGTGTAGGACAGGTGATGGTACATGAGTGTGTGGATATCTGCATATCTGTGAAGGTGAAACACTGTAAATGACACAGAAGAGACTGTTCCTCTGCACCTTTATTTAATACAGATATGCTCTTGTAACTCACTCACCAGCAAAACATTAAAATCTAATTTGACCACTCCTTTTTTTTCTTGGTAAGATAACAGTTGTTGCGGGGCCACAATGCTTTTGACTTTTTTTTTTTTTTTTTTTATGAACGTTTATGTAAGACAGTCATCACAGTGAGGATGCTTTACTGTGAAACTCATCTGAGCTGAAATGCCTGAGCAATGACTAGGGAATGCAAATCATTCAAGCTATGTAGGTGATACTGAGGAGCAGGACTTTCAAGTTCTGTGTGCTATATGCAGAGAAACACCTGACAGTTTAGGGTTCAAGTGGTTTTGAGCATTGTTTAAGATAAGATAAGATAATCCTTTAATCGTCCAACAGATGGGGAAATTTGCATTGTTTACAGCAGCAAAGTGGATAGTGCAGCATTATAAGGAAGGCATATGAAAAAAATAAGAATGGTAACAACAGTAGAAAACGACCAAGTAAGGAAAAAAAAATGATTATGTTTATGATGTTCTACTTCTCCACAGAGAGTTTATGAAGCATTGCACAGAGCAAAGTAAATTATTGTGGTGAGCTCATCTGTACTTGCTGTGGTTCATCCAGTCAAGCAAGACAAAAGATTATGCCCTCAACTAAAATAGCTCTCAAACCTGACAGGAGGCATGCCTGCATACACTAGTACAGAAGCTCTTACTCAGTGCAGTTACATGCCATTAGTGAGCATTTACCAACAGCATGACTAATACCTGCTTTGTGTGCCTGGTTTAAGGTTGCCGTCAGTCTCAGTAGGATTTGGAGGGTGTACTATAAAAGAACAAAACTGGTCAGTTCAGCTGCTGTCCAAGTCTTACAGCAAGTGATGCAACGTCTGTGTTGTGACATTCAAATATACATGGCTTAACATCCCTCTCAAACAGAAAACAAGTCCATGTAACCATTTTTAAGTTGTTTCATGTGCATGAAGTTCATGTTTGATCCATTTCACCATTTTCATGGATATTCTCTCATGTTGTTAGTGCATGGTTTGTATTATATTACATTTAAAAGATGTGCTGATGGTGGTCTTTCTTCCCTCAGACCCAGTCCACACCCACCAGAGGTACCACAGTGATTATAGTTCATCCAGTGAAAGCCCCTCAGTGACCTCCTCTGATCCAGAGTACAGACAAGGTAAACTTTATGTAGGTTGTTATTCTCTTCATGGACACGCAGAACTCACTGGTTACGTGCATGTAGCAAAAGTAACAGTACAGATTACAGAAGTAATCTCCTGGTTTTCACCTCAGCTGTCTAATCTATGACTTATTTACACGTGGAACAGCGAGTAAATCATTTAACAACGAAACCGATCTGGGCCACAAAGCCTGGGTTTGAAAGCCAGTGGCAAAGGATATCAATTATTCTTTGTATGCAGTGATTGTGGTCTGTCCAGCTCAAAGCCAGCTTCCCTGCTGTCTCATTGCCAAACCACAGAGGACACACTTTGTAGGCTGAAATGGTGAGGTGTAGCACACTCCACCCTCTCATGGGTGCTGTCATCCGTCATTCATCCGGTATTGCAAATGGGATTAGATCATGCCTTTGTAGAATTGAACTATATTGCAATAACATAGTTACCTTCAGTGTCGGTGCAAATTTTAATTGTGCAATAAATGAAAACACGACTTCAATGTTGTAATAGTGTAGGGATCATGAGACTGGTTATTGAGCAAAACACACCTTGATTTTATACTTAAAATAACTACACATATATTTATAGAAATCTAATATGTTACTCTTTTATTTGCACTATGGTTTCAGGTGGGCTTTTGTTTTTACAACTTCAGAATTACTGAATAACTAAGATTGACTTAAAATTGTCAGTGCAGTGGGTGACAGTTAAAAACAAATTTATTCAAGATGACCTAACACTCCATTTATCACCATTTCTACAGGTTTCACATTTGCACAGAAGTTTGACTTTCAGTTCAGGAAACTACCAGTTTAATTTGGAAATGGCTAAAATATACTAAAGAGACAGTTTGAGATACTTTCAACTGAAAAGTACAATAAGTCCCTACTTCAGACATGGAGAGACTCTGAATGTACTAGATGGGGCAGTGCTTGCCTCCAGTATATTTTACTATCACCTGGCACTTAACTGTTGCTGTAGTGCAGTGGTGATATTTATATTATGCACTTTTAACTCAGAACAACAGAGATCTTATTTGTGGTGCTAATTTGAACCAATTTCTATACCTGCATCTGTTCGGTTGTGTACTCGGAAAAACAAAATGTATTCCTTTGTGTATTTGTATGTATGCATGTGTTTGTGTGTGTGCACAGCTAATACTCCCATGTTTCTTCCAGCTAAGAAACCCAGTGAAGCGAGGAGGTATGGCTCCCAGCTGGCACTTTCCTCTGAACATGACGCCCTGTCGCTGACAAGTCACAACACACACAGACACAGGTAACGCATGCATATATACATACAGGTGGCAGTTCAACAAATAAGGTACCAGTGTTGTTTTCTCCCTTAAGCAACAAACCCACAGCTACCAGTTAATTGTTCCATATGGAAATCTTTACCTTCACAGCTGTTTCAGATCCCAGCAGAGTCTCTCATCCCCAAGCGGTCTTCACCTTCAGTCTGTAGCTCCAGTAGCTCAGAGTGGATTCATTTCCAAGTTTTATTTATTTATTTATTTTCAAATTCACGTTGATTCAATTTGTGTTGATTCACTGTCATTTGAACATAATAGATGATGGAAAAAGCGCAAAATTAATGTAAATTTTCCCCCACCTGCGCCAATGCATATGAATGTAAACGTACAAGTGTGTTTGCACAGTGTTTTTTCCCTCCACATAATCTGTCATGTACACATGCAGCTGGTGTGGCACCACAGGTCAGCCCCATGCTTCACTAGTTAGGTCATCTAATGTGACATCCACATTCAGCGGTCTCTATCTCTCTAATCTCTGGCATTTCAGAGATCTGCTGCCTGCTGTCGCCATGCCAGCTAACAGGAAAAGCTGTGTTTTCCCCTTACGCTAACACAACACTCAACAGCTAGTATTTGGTGTCTTTTATGTGTAAACACATTGCCTGACATCACATTACTACTTTCATGTATTTAGTTTATGGATAAAGTAAAAAAAATAACTAGGCATCACACATTATGCAACAGTCTTGTTTTTTTCCACTCAGATTTTTTGGCTGTTCTGACACCAGCCCTCCTCTTCTCTACTCCCTGCAGGCTATATGAGGCTGATGAAGGTCTGCTGGGAGCAGAGCAGCTCCTCCAGAGGCAGGAGGCGGAGGTGCAACGGCTCCAGGCCCACCTGGCCAACAGGCTGTCCAGAGCAAACCTCTACCCCACAGATGACCCCCTGGCCCCATCTCACACTTCCATGCTCGATATTCGAGACCCCCTCCACACCTCCTCTGTTTCTGTACCACTTCGTAAACCCAAGGTCTGTTGCTCTTCATGCTCAACATACTCCTCTTAGTTATCACTTCTCCCCGGTTATTTGGCTCATACCAAACCTCCTTTATTACTTTTGAACAGTATATTACACAGCCAACCTTGTTAAATTAGACACATACACAGTGCATCCAAGGTCTGGCTATCCATTACTTGAGGCTATTTAATCTTGCAATATTTGATCATGGATGTACAAATTTAACTTACATGAACTCATTGGCAGCTAGATTGTTGATGCGTTGCTCATTGGATGTTCTGCAAATTGCTGACTGGAAAACATAATTCATGTCAACTGGTCAGTTTTACCCCACCTACTATTACAAAATGTATTAACTCAAGGGGTAATCTTGGCAACAAATCTGCAATGTTCGCAAAAAATCTAAATATATACTGTAGTGGTCTATTCCTAATGGGTTAATTATCTTGTAAAGGCGAAACACGTTTGCTGTAGTGTATTTATTGTAGAATTTAAATTGATGTGACCTCCGCAGTGAGGGTTTCCAGTTGAAAACAAAAGCCCTTGAGCTCGAGCAAAGGAATCTTGCCCTTCCACTTTTGGCAAGACCCGATTTACAGTAGAAAATGAACAAGGAAGTATGTGTATGACACAAAAAAGCATCACTTCAGTTGTTTTTAATAATCTGAGCAGCTATTAAAACAGGTTTGAACCTGCAGTGTGAGTGTTTTGTGTGTCAAAGTGTTAAAATGTTTTCCGTGGTTGGTCATGTACTATATGTGTCACAGTGTTTTTGTGTCATTGATATGTACCAACAATCAGTGATCATATTTTAAACACTGACAGTTTCATCTGGCAAAAAATATATGCAAATATATAAAAGTGTTCTTATTAATTTTTGTTAAAAGGAGGCCTGGTTAAAAATGAGCCCGTTAAAGTTTTGGTAAAATAATTGTTCTCGCTGTGACAGTTACTTTTTATCTTCACAGAACTTCCATGGGCCTGAGTTTGTGAAGATGGCCAGTGAGCCCTGTGTTGCCCTCTCGGTTCCCTCCTCAATAATGGTAAGATGTATATTGAATGACACCATTGAGCCATATGCCACAGAAACTGCTCTATTTCTCATTTGTAATCCTTTACTCCTCCCGTGTTTCACCAGAAACGTGGCAAGGTGGAAGAAGTGCTGAGGAAGGTGGGCGTGGTGCTGCTGAATGGCCAAAAGCTGGAGCTGAGCTGTGATATCAAGGCAGTTTGTAAAGACGTTCTTGATATGGTGGTCGCCCACATCGGGCTGGTGGAGCACCATCTCTTCGGCCTAGCGTACCTCAAAGGTACTGCGTGTGCGTGTACGTGTGTGTGTACAGCATTAGCTCTGTCACTGATCCATGTCAACCTCAAAAACCTTCTTCCTCCCATAAGGAAACCTTCCAGGAACACAGTTTCTCATGTGAAGACCTTTAAAATGGCAGATCCCTTCTTGAATATGACCTATAAAACTATGAGCTCACATCAGAGATGTTTTGATTGCTTACCAGTGCAGAGGTTCATTGTATTCCCATGTACAATTAATTCTTTATGCCTGAAATCTCATTGAGGATGCAAAACGATGCTGCTCACTCTGACACCTCTCACCTACCCCGACCCTTACCTATAAAAAATCATTCACAGATGATGAGTTTTTTTTCATTGAGCCTGATGCCAAACTGTCCAAAGTGGCCCCTGATGGATGGAAGGAGGATCCTAAGAAGAAAAAGTCTGATGTGCCTTTTAATCTTTTCTTGCGCATCAAATTCTTCCTGGATGACATCAACCTCATACAGTGAGTATATACTTTTGTTTAGTTGTTACCGAACAATGAGGTCATGTCTTGGCATATTACATTCAAGATGACCAACACTGTCTCTATTTTTCTGTGTATAACAGACATGGTATGACGAAACATCAGTACTACTTACAGCTGAGGAAGGATATCTTGGAGGAGAGGATGCGCTGCGACACAGAAAATGCCATGCTGTTGGCTTCACTGGCACTCCAGGCTGAATTCAGTGACTACCAGCCTGAGGTAGTGAAGCTCTTAATACACCTAAGTCTTATCAGTACCTACCAGTTTTATTCATGTATTTATTTATAGTTTGGAAGTTCAGTCCCAGCCTCTATAAAGTCTTTGAAGCTTTTGGTATATGATTGAGTCTAAAGTATTTGACGCAGACATTTTTAAGGGTTAAATTAAACTTCATGAAATAGCAAATGTTAATCTCTGTGTCCCAGCTCCATGGAAAGACCTACTTCAGACTGGAGCACTACCTCCCAGTGTCTGTCCTGGATAAGCTGGACCCAACAACCGTCAAGGAGGAGCTGCCGAAACGCCACGGCAACTACTATGGAGCGTCTGACTCAGAGGCAGAGTTTGAGTTTCTCAAGGTCAGTGAGCCCAGAGTGTTCAGGAATCACTCTTTCTCACAGATAGATGTGTTCATTTATTGCTACAGTGGTGTTTGTCTTGTGACAAACACATTTTATTTGCACAAAAGGGCAGGTGTTCCAGTGTTTTAGTTTTTTTTACTTTTTTGAGTTTATGTTTGACAACATAGCAAAGATTGCAGTGTCAACTACAAACAAAAGTAGCATTTTTATTCTTTGGTTGTAACATTTTCTACTAAAGCCTCTATATTTTCTTCATGTCCCTGAGCCAAATTTAATAATATACAATATCATATGTAATTCCAGGGCTCAAATTCAATCAGTCTCACATCCTTCCCCCATCTCAGATCTCAGTACTGTGTGTTTTTGTGTATTTTAAGACTGCATTGATTGTCTTCAAGGTGTGCCAGAGGTTGACAGAATATGGTGTCCATTTCCATCGGGTGCTTCCTGAGAAGCGTTCCCAGACTGGCATCATGCTGGGAGTTTACTCCAAGGGGGTTCGCATCTTTGAAGTGCTTAACGGAAATCGCACCGCGGTGCTAAGGTTCCCTTGGAGAGAGACTAAAAAGATTTCCTTTATAGTACGTACTTGTGTTTATTTTCAAAAAAGAAAACCATACTATAGTGAATTTAATGCATTCACCCTCACTTTCACTAAAATATTAACTTTTTACCCCCTGAAGAAAAAGAAGATTTGCCTCCAGAACACATCGGATGGTATCAAGCACCTGTTTCAGACAGACAGCAACAAGACCTGCCAGTATCTGCTCCAGCAGTGCTCTGATCAGCACAAGTTCCACCTGCAGATGAAGGCCCGTCAGAACAACCAGGAGCTTCAGGACTTAGGTAGGAGTGCAGTGAGCAGCCACACATGTCCAAGTGCATAGTCTCATAGTCTCATAATGTGGCCTCCAGCTTGAGGAGTTATTTTCATTGTGAAGAAGCCCAAAAATGTCACATCACCAGGAAAAAACATACTTGATGATATCAATACTAAACTACTTATTCCAGCCACAGCTGCTTGTGTCAGCCATCCCACACATGCTCTCCAGATAATAGCTTATGTCCACTCATTTCCGTCTCTTAAAAGTTCATTCTGTTCCAATGAACTCACACACAAGTAGTCATTATACCTGAATGAGCTCCATTGCTTTCGACTGAAATGCATCATTCTGAGTTCATCATCATGTCCGCCATCTAATGCTTCTATTGTAGCTATTCCAGTTATGTGAGTCCAATGTGTCGGCGATCTTTTACTGTTGATTTATCTTTCTCATAGTGACTCTTTATCACACCCCATACTAACACCAGATTGTTGACAAAAAGTCAAAGCGAGGTTAATAAGCTGAATGTCAAGAAGACTGGCCAGACCATTAACTCTCTGTTGAGATGCAGATCTCCAGAGGGCAAAAAAGTCACAATGCAGAAGACAGAACCTGCTTTTTCCATTTAGACAATAATAACTTCAGACCGCTGAGCTCAGCATTGGAGCTCTTTGGCATTTCTCCTGTTTATGCAATGTTTTCAACATTCATACACAACAACATTATTATTGTAACCAGTAGCTTTCTGTTTTGTGTTTCCTTTCTTGTAATCAGAGAACTGCCCCTTAAGCAGTTTGCAGTATTCCCTTGACCCTCGGAGTGGAGATGTCGTTGGGAGGACGCTGAGCTCAGGTGGCCTGGCACCCAGCTTGTCGACACGCTCCAACCCAGACCACCTGAAGAGGATCTCCTACTCAGAGGTGGCACTCCACAAGACACCGTCTGGCCCAATATTGGTCCAAGATGAGCTCCACTTTCCAGGGTTCAATCCAGCCTCCACCCATTCCAATCCGCGGATGATGAGCCGCTCCCACCACAACCTAGCACAGATGCCAGAGTCTCCAAAGCACCGGGTGGCAGAGTCGTATCGCGGCCAGTCGCTCACTGGACTGAATCAAGCACAACCCAACCAAGTGACCTCTCACTTCCAGCAGCACCAGCGAGCCAGCTCAGACACTGACTCCCTCTCACACCAACAGGACAAGTCAGTTGAAAGCAAAAGCCTAAATACACCACTTTATGAAAAGAGTAGCTCAGAATGATATCATAGTGAGTTTTGTAAATATTGACATGTTATAGTTGTTCATATTTCGTTACCTACATCCATCTAAATTTATAGGAACAATGCATTTTTCCACCTTTTAATTTGCCTTTTAAAAGCTTATTTCACACCCTGTTAAGTAAATGAGATCTTGTGTTTATTAGTTGGCCCTCAGTGAAGTCTTTGGTGCCAGTCTCCACTTCAGGACAGATTGAGGTTACTAAGTGAGGACTTGTTACTGGGACTAACGCCACAGAGACTCCACCTCAAGTCTCTAATTAAACCTCTGGGGGTCTGTGTGTCTGTGTTCTGGTGAGACCATGCTTACCAGTATGTGTTCCATCATAAATTAGTAACAAGCCTGTTTTTGTGCTCCCTCTCCTGTGAGCTTTAGAAATGATGTGTGATTTAGTTTAGATTCTGGATGCAAAACAACTGAAACTTTAGTAGTTGGTGAGATTTTTGTAAATACTTTTTCACTGCTCAGTAAGGAAAGTTGCCTCTTCAGGCTAAAAGTTAACTCTCACTCTCTTTCCTTGTCAGATCTCTTGGTACAGTGACCCACAGCAGTCCGGTCTGGAGTCTCAGCAGGTCCAAAAAAGAATCAGACTCTTCTTCCACAGAGGATGCTGGCCAAGCATACGTAGTAGGTGAGGATGCAGACCAGCAGACCTGCAAAGGATGACACGGCTCTCTAGTGATGAAAAGCACAAGAAGTGTAGGAGAGTTCCCAGCTGAAATGTGCTTCTGCGGTCAAAGTTGAAATTATTTCAACTTTGATCTTGGATGCTGCTGACCTTATCAATGCAAACTGACTAGAAACAGTGAATGGCATTCCTTGCACTTTTTTGGTGACTTAATACACCTGCTACGTGCAGTGAGCCAAGAGCAGATTTTTACATGAGGCGAGCAGTAAGTTGTACAAACAAGGGAATTGCAATGTGTTATTTTAGGTCTGTCTACACTGTGGCAGTTCAACAGTAAGTAGGAAAAACATGTGATAGATTGTCCATTCAATGCTCTGCATGCCCGGCATAGTGTTTTACTTTGGTGTTAGTTTACTGACTTGAATGCTCATCATCTATATTAATCTGCTTTCCCCATAAATATTTCCTGTAATGCCTATAAATGGCAAATAGGCGAACCAGATGTTTTCAACGTTCTTGGCCTCTTTTGATTTCTTGTTTCTATTTCCAGGTGTTAGTATGCACAGTTCCTCTGGACTGCCTTCAACCCCAGCCTCTGTTAACGGTATGAGAATATCACTCTTTCATTTCTTTCAGAGACACTGGATTTTCATGGTTTGTATACAAAATGTAGGAAATATCAGACTGCTCTCCATCGTCACTGATTTTATAACATTTTTAATCCCCCTCTTCAATCTGTTGAACCATATGCTGATTGTGGCACAGCCAAGTACGGATATACAACCCCCTCAAAAAGTCTTGTGTTCTAAATCACAATTATATAATGCAGAATTGAGTCTCTGTCCTCTCAGTGCTGCCTGCCTTGTGGAGCTGGCCCCGGTCCCACCATTTAATAGCTTCATGCTTGGCTCTGAACTCATGACCTTCCCTTTCATCCGAGCTTAACCCGTCTTTTCAGGCCCATTAGCCAACAGTGCTGAAGTAGTTGCCCTTCAGCAACACTGTCTGCCTGCCTGAGCTGATTAATAGTTACAGTGTGGGTATACTAATCCTTACAGAGTGGCCTGCTGCACATCCCCTGTTCAGTGAATTTACCAAAATGATGTGCATCAGTCAGAAACAGACAGTTAAAGTATTATGTACCATGTATTCCAGTAAATATGTGTCAATTGTCATGTGTCTTTGTGCTGCACAGATTCACTCAAGAAAAAGGTCATCGCCTTACCATCTCCAGAGAGAGAAATGACGACTGTAAACCTGAAGAAAGATGTGAAATATGGCCTTGGTAAGGGTCTCTGCTGCCACTTCTTCCTGAGATGTTTTGTGTTTGAACATGTGTTTACCTCTGTGCTTATGTGTCTTCTCCAGGGTTCCAGGTTGTTGGAGGTGAGAACTCTGGTCGCATGGACCTCGGTACCATCATTAGCTCAATCACTCCCGGGGGTCCTGCTGATTTCAACGGCTCCCTCAAACCTGGTAGGCCAGTGTTACTCTTCCCTCTACAGGTTTTGTTGTCTGCTGCTAATGATCGTTAGCAGGACATATGTATAGCCCCTAATTTTCGTCGTCCATCAATACCCACCAGATCCGTCTGCTGCAGCTCTGCCGGACAGTTGAAATCGTGAGATTCTTGCTGTCGGACGTCAGCACACAGTGCATGAATTCAGTGCCATGTGCCGACATCCGATGGAAAAAAAATAGAAGCTTGTCGATTTGTTTCCGCGGGCATCGGCATGTCGGCGGCGTTCTGCATTCAGTGGAAATTGACACATTGATTTGAATGGATGCGTATCGGGTCCAACAAAACGTCGGCACCGTTTCGCATCAGGTGGAAATTAGGGATAACAGTTGTCATGTTGCTGCAGGTGATCGGCTGATCGCAGTGAATGATGTGAACCTAGAAGGGCTCTCTCACGCCACCACAATTGACATCCTCCAAAATGCTCCTGATGATGTCACTCTGGTGGTGCTGCAGCCCAAAGAGAGGCTCTATAAAGGTGAAATCATTGTATTTCTTTGTACTGAGTGTATTACTGGTGTTTTCTTTTCTTACATCCAGATTTGCAGATCACTAATAACATTATATGTTTTTCTTATTATGGCAGAAACTTCTTCAGGCTATATTCCCTACCAAGCCAAGTCTGCATTGAAGGCACCTAACTCTGGCCAGAGGCAAGAAGTAGACTTTGATACCTCGTCAGAGGAGCAGATGAGAACTGGAAGCCCCAGCCCTCCTCTCCACAAGGCTGGCGCACCGCCATCCTCCTCTTCCCCGGTCCACCAGCTCACCAGCCTCACTTCTCAGGACTCCAGGACTGGCAGCGTTGCTAAAATCAGCCCACCTCTTGCTAATGGAGTTCTGCAGTGCCTAGAAAGAGCTACAGCTGCTGCCACAGCTGCCCAGCATCGAAGACCCGAGCCTAACATGGATCCTATACCACCAGCACTGCCACCTAAAACTAGAAAAGCTAAAGCATCAGAAGCTCCCAAAGTCTCCGAGCACTCTGACTGGGGGGATTCAGACATGGATGAGGAGACTTATTCCAGTAGTCAGGAGAAACTCAAAGTGAAAAAGGTGCGGGCTTTGTGGTTGTGATTGTACTGTGTGGTTGTAGATCATCTCACTGAGTTGTTGTCTGCTCTAGAGATCTATGAATTAATACTCACAAAAGGGTTACCTTTTTTTTAAATCGTGGTGGAGCAAATGTGAATCAATGTTTTGTATTGTAAAAGAATGATTCTTCTAAAAGCAAGCATTACACATTTCCATACCTTTCAGATGCTTGGCACAACTAACTGCCTGCCTGCTATAAGCTTTGCCTGTCAGTGCAAGGCAGCTTACATTCAAGGGAGGACATGCGGTGAACAGCAGTGTCTGCTCATTTTCTTCTCAGCATTGTCTAGTTCAGCTTCCTTAACTCTGCTGTGATCGCCTTTTTCTCTCTGCATGTTCCAGCTTGTGATAATTCAACTTAATACCCTGTTCTCTGTTTTCAGGATTACATCATGGAAAGTTTAAATGGTAATGCCTCAGGGGTCAATAGTCTCCGTCCAGGAGAACTATTTGACATTGAGCTGTCTAAAAAAGACAGCAGCCTGGGCATAAGTGTCACGGTACTGTTCGGCAAGGTTTTCACCCTCTTTGTTTTGCCCCCTTTCCCTTCTCATCATGTCACTGTGGTCTGTTTGTTTTATGTTGCTTGGTTTGCTCTATGTTGTCAGATCTTGTGGGGATATTGTCCAACTAATTCTTTTTGCATGCCATTTTGTTTTTAATCAATAAGGATTATGTTGTTAATAAAGTCACATAGTATCTTTAGTGCCTTCACACCATGCAGCGTTTAAACAGGACTGGTTAGTGAGCTTTCTCATGGCTTCCTTCATGTTTGCTCTTGTTCTGATTGATTGACAGTAACGCTCCATGATGAATCACTTCACTGTGTGTCATCAGACCAGGGTTAGAATAATAACTGATAGCGTGTGTTTTAAAATAGTCATGAAATTCACCTTAACAGTAAACCCATTTCAAAGACCATAACCAAATGGACACTGAATAGAAATTTCACCATTTGTCATTATTAGAATTTAACCCCAGTAATTTTGTCCATAACATCACAGTGGAGTGGGTTTTTTCATTTATAACTAATTCATAATTGTGATATGATAAAAGCTTTGTTTTTAAATCAAAGCAAAATTTAAATAAAAAGGGCATTTTTGGGACACAACCAGAAAGGTGAAAAGGGAACATAAATAGTTCATGACATCATGCTGGATGAACTGTGGAAGACATTGACTACTTTCTTTAAAAACAACATAGTCATGTTTTGAGCCATTAAGTAACTTCTATCTAACATGTAAATGATTTTAAAAGAAAATGAAACACCTGCTCTAACTGAGCCAGTTATTGTGTTGCTCATACAGACACCAACAAACTCTTGATCTATGGTAGTGGTCCACAAATCACAAAATCTCCATGTTAAACTCTTCACTAAATGTTTTTTTTCCTCTTTTGAAGTCTGGTTGTTATTTCTTCATAATAGTAGTCTTATGTAAATTACCAACATGTTATTATTTCTGAACCCACAGAAAAGACAAAGCATTTATCATTTTAGCAATTACACTTGCAATTTAAAAAAAAAACTCCACTCCTGCCATCAACCATAGAAAATTCATAATGAGCTGCTTTCCCTTAAAATAAGACGTGTGTTCATTTTTTTAGGGAGGAGTCAATACCACTGTTCGACATGGAGGCATCTACGTCAAAGCCATCATTCCTAAAGGAGCTGCTGAGCTTGACGGCAGGCTGCAGAAAGGTGACCACCACCAAACCACTGGGTTATAAACAAACGTAGACGACGTAGAAGAACTTGATTCTGACACGAGGCTGTTTGTCTCCATCTGTGTGAACTCTTTTTGAGTCTCAACCTTTGTGCGTCTGTCCGGTGTTCAGGTGATCGGGTGGTGGCTGTCAATGGGAAAAGTTTGGAGGGAGCCACTCATCAGCAAGCAGTAGAGGTTCTCCGAGACACTGGGCAGGTGAGGACTGACATTTGCCACCAGCACCCTGCTGTCGAGCTATTTAATCGCAGGCCACTAACAAGTCAATCATTTCCTCCCTCAGACAGTGCACTTGTTGCTGGAGAAGGGTCACCCTCCTGCAGACAGCGTCCATGCTCCCGTCACGCCTCAGTGCACTCGACTAGCAGCTGGCAGCAACCAAGACCAGAGCAAAAACAAAGAGCAGCCACTCGAGGTCAAAGACAAGCCAGAGTACAGCTTTATTACAGAAGGTGATGCACAACAGTATGAATATAAATGTTTGGGTTTGCCATTTTAGTGCACCCTAATGCAACAGTTGAGCTTTTCTGTAGGGTAGGCACCTGTTTTTACATCAATGTCATTTTTATTTTGGCAAAATCGTTTTCCTCTCAGTCCATCCTGTCTTGTAAATATGTTCAGTAGTACAAAAGGATGATAATGTAAGAAAAATATATTTATGTTTGTGATCATAACGGGACAAAATATGGGAATGTTCAAGGGATATGAATACTTTTGCAAGCCACTGTAGCTCATATATTCTATCACAATGCTACACTAAGACACGCTGGTCTCTCTGAACAAAGTAGCTTGTATGTTGTTCATCTCATTTCAAAGAATGTGTACCCATTAGCTGCACGCTGCTGCTTATTTAGAGCTCAGTAGCTGGTTTGGTTGTAAACGACTATTACATTGCTTTCCTAGAATTAAATGTGCTGTGTTATGTCAATCTGTTGCTGAATTACTATTTTAATGGTTACCACAGAGTGTTTCCTCGCTAATTAGTTACACAAAGTGTGAATTAGGTTCCGTTAAGACTGTAATTTTGGAAGATACCTACTTAATTTGTGTAACTCAGACTGCTGAATCCTCACACTGACTCCCACTGAGCTTCTCAGTGCATTTTGGCTCATCCCTTCTCATTACTTATATTGAAATCATTTCATGAAGCGCTCTTTTTTTGACCAGTTTGTGCAGGAGGAACAATAAGAATACTTTCACTGTGCATATGAGTGTGTGAGACTGTGAGTATTTTATTTGGATAGGAAAACATGAATCCATCTGGAAAATAATGGTACTATGTTAATATTTGTTTTAAGTTTTAGCAACACTTTTGTTTCAGAGGATGACACACTCATTGTTTCCCTATTCTGTCCATAATCTTGAGGTCAGACAGGTGCTATGGAGAAGCCTTCCTGAATAGTTACCTATGATTGTACTATTTGTAATCCATCATACGAGTATATTTTATCCCTCCTCCATCATCTTTCCTGTGCAGAGTGAGAAGAGCTGGGTTACACCCTGGACACATAAAGACAGCAATAAAGACAGTTCACAGTGCCTGCATGTCTTTGTCCTCACAGGTAACGTGTTTGAGGTACGGCTGCTGAAGAACACTTCAGGTCTGGGCTTCAGCTTCAGTCGAGAGGAGAAAGTCCCTGACGAACCCCCCGGCTCCAGCATGGTACGAGTCAAAAAGCTGTTTCCTGGCCAACCGGCTGCAGAGAGTGGTCGCATCAACGTGGGTGACGTCATCCTGCGAGTCAATCAAACCCCCCTCAAAGGACTCTCGCAACATGTAAGAAGGAGATGTCTTCCTGCTGCTGTCACCCACTCAAGATGTTTTTCATACCACAAGTGATTCTGAACAGTATCTCCTCCCATTCCTTCACTTAGGAGGTGATATCAGCCTTGCGAGGAACAGGACAGGAAGTGACTTTGCTCCTCTGTAGACCCAAACATGGGGTCCTACCTGAAATGGACACCTCTACTTCAGTAAGTTTTTTTTTTTTTTTTGTCCCTGTTTACTTTGTGTACATATAAGTACCAGGAACTGCTGTGGACTGAATCAAACTGATTTTCTCTCAGACGCCCATCCCATCCCCCCGTAAAGAGCCGGTGATCCAGGCAGAGTCCAGTCTGAGCTTCGGCAGGCCAAGCTCTCCCCCAGGTATTCAAGTCAAGAGGAGTCAGGGCCCGGTGGAAGACGCCCTGGAGAGGCTGCTGCTCAAAACCCCCGGCCGACAAAACAGCTACAGTGACAGCACCGATGGGGATGAGGAGGTGGAAGAAGCCTTCAACCCGAGTCCCGTGGAGCACAGCAGGCAAATGTGGGAGCGAAGTGTCTACCACACCCCCAGCAGCAACATGGGACTGGGACGCTACGACAGCACTGGTCAACTGGACGACACCTCAGCCTTCTACTCCCCAAACCTGTCGATGACCAGGCTGGACCTCAGCAAGAGGTACCTGATCAGTGTTAGAATAATGCAAACTTCCATTGATTATATTCTTTGATGTCTCATATAATCTTATCTTTGTGCTTGTTTGGGCAGGTGTCCTTCATCCCCAACAGCTGATCTGGAGCCAGCCCCCCTGCATATGGGGTCCTCCCAAACTGCCCCAAGCCCAGATCCGCTGCCTCCGCCACTGCCTCTGCCCTTGAACCTCACCGTGTCCGGCAGTGGACAAGACACAGAGGACTTTGCGCCGGTATGGACTGAGGAAAGAAAAATATGAGTCCAAATTCAGACTAAAGGTTATGTCTCTAATTGAGATGTGTCTCTGTTGTTAGGAAGTAGAGCTAAAGGTTTCCTTGGTGAAGTCAGAGAAAGGCAGTCTGGGCTTCACCCTCACCAAAGGTAACGATCATGGATGTTACATCCATGACATCGTCCAGGATCCAGCCAAAGGAGATGGAAGTCTCAGGCCTGGGGACCGGATGATTATGGTATGAATTCATCTCCCTCAGTCTTCTCATCTAACTCTGAAAATAAGCCGAATTGTTGAACTGTTTCTTTAAATCCATAATGTATGTTCTATCTTCAGGTGAACAACACAGATGTGAGCAATATGGGCCACACTGAGGTGGTCAATCTTGTGCGTGCGGCCCCCCGTGTGGTTGACTTGGTGGTCGGGAGGGTCCTGGAGGCTCCTAAACCTCCCATAGAAGCCCACCTGCTGCCTGACATTGGTCTTCATGGCAGCCAACAACCACTGGGTAATAAAGACCAATAATAAATAAATAAAGCTAATAAATCATGAACAACATGCCTGGCACATCGAGATGTACTGTTCACAGGTCTTGTAACATGCTGCAGATGCATCAATAATATATTCCAGTCTTAATTGTTTCACTCCTTTTTCTGTCACCAGGTTTGGTGCTGGACGGCGGCAGTGACAGCGTATATGATGTCTTGTTCGTAAAAGACATCCTCCCTGGTTCAGTGGCTTTTGAGGAGGGCAGCCTGAGGCCACTTGATCTAATCCACTACATCAACGGTGCTCCCACACAGGAGTTGACTCTCAGTGAGAGCACCCGACTGTTACAGCTGTCACTCAGCGACCTCACTCTCAAGGCCACGAGGTAGTCTAGCTGACTTTGTCACCTCAAGGACCCCTGAACTGGTGCAAGTTAAACCATAGACCTTGATAAGATTTTGTCCCAGCTTCCCCCATCGGAAAGGATCTTTGCTTTAGATGTATGAAACTCATTACCAAAATAGTCCCAGGAGAGAACTTCATTAATACTGAAGGAAATTTGCCAGGGATTCCACGAAGAGTACAACAATAGAAGAAAAACACAACAGAATAATAACTATATAGTGTATAAGAAGTACTGTTAACACCAGAACCTATTAAAATAACAATACTAGTTTGGTAAAACAAGTAACCTGAAATCGGAAAGTAACATTGTGCAAGATATTCAGAGAGTAATATTGGAAATGCTATAAGGAAAAAGTACTAAAAAGTCATATCGGAACCCCATAAAGTGAAGAATGCTTTAATATACTGTTTGTGGTATAATGTCAATAACTTTCTTCTTTTTTTCTGTCCTCAAAGGGATGGAAAGCCTGTTTCTCCCGGGCAGAGAAGTGTCTCTTTTCTCAACAACAACGTCAGTCCCAAGATTTCGTCCAGCATGAATGGTATGTTTTAGAACTTCTCGGTGTCTCCTGCAAAATACAAAAGGTGATAGCCGCCATTATGTGATTTCAACGTTGTTTTCTGTTGAAGGGTTTCTTAAAGGAGAAGACCAAAGGGATTCAGAGCATCTTGCAGCACTTTGTCCTGTAGAGGTAAGAGAAGAATTTTCATTTATGTTATTACTCTCTATATACTCTGTACTCTGCTGATTGTGTCATGCTTTGTAGCTGCATTTGGAGACTTTGATATTTTTATGATTATAATATTGTTATCACTGTAATCAAAAACATGACTTTTACCATCAAGTATATATCTGATGACATTCACTACTTCATTGGCTTTGCTTTTATAGCTTCTATTGTTAAACATACAGTAAGCTTTGGAGCAGGGATTGAGTGTGATGAGTGTAACATTTTTTTTGCTGACTATGCAGGAGGAGATCATAAATCTGGATCTGGAGAAGCTGCAGTCAGGAGGTCTGGGTTTCTCTGTGATCGGAGGGGAAAGAGGAATCTTTGTCAAGTCCATCACTGCTGGAGGAATAGCAGAGTCCTCAGGCAAACTGCAAGTAGGAGACAGGCTGCTGAAAGTGAGTCACATTAACGAATATACTATTGTTCATGAAAAATCATGTGTATTGTTCTTTTACTGATCAAAATGCATTTAATAGCTGATCTCTGCATTAATTTTTCTGTAGTGTTTGTTTTTGGGGTCCACATGTGTTAAGTGCTGTGATCTTCCCATCTTGCAGGTGAATGAAGAACTAATGACAGGTGTGTCCCACACCAAAGCTGTCACCACCATCCGCAAAGCTAAAGGCCTGGTGCACCTTGTGGTGTCCAGACCGTCAGACCAGACCCCAAACACATACCTGGCCTATCTGCCCATCAACTCTGAGTGCAATGGAAACACAGGTATTAGCAGAGACACAACATGGGATTTGTGTGATTTAGGAATGTTTTAACTGATAGTTGAATATCCCTAGATTTAATTCTTTTCTGTTCAAATATAATTGTGTCTGTTATTAATGCTAGTATTAGTAATAATCTGACCTTTTCTTTCTGCTTCATTTTGCTTCCAGATCTGAGTGAGGACAGTGGGGCAAAGACTAAACTGTTTACTTTCCATGATGAGCTGAAATCTGGCAGCCGCCCTCCCATACCACCAATAGGTAAGAACATACAGGCTAGAAAATGAGCTGAGCATCTCTGTGGTACCATGCTGTTATATCTATCTAAAAATGAATATACTTGTGATAAACTCAACTTAATTCCCTGTTCACAGACTATGAAGATGATCCAGTGGAAGGCAAAAGAGAGAGGGAGCACAGTGCAGAGCTGTCAGAAGACACAGACTGTGACGGCTCGTCTCTACCTGAAGACTCCCCTGAGGTACAAATCACATCCATCACATCTGATGAAACATTGAAACTACTCTTTATTCTGGTTAAGTCTGACTTTTTAAAATATTCTTTCACAATAGAGTTCTCGAAAAGTTGAATGGCAAGAGGAGAACGTTGACTATCCAAGGAATGAAAAGTATGATATTTTGGAGATACTGTACACTCTGTCACAGTTGGGACTGAAACTTTAACCATAAACATGTCAATGTTTTATGTTTTTGCTTCCACAGCTATCTGCAAATGAGTGCTGGACAGCCAGAGGAAGATGAAATAACATGGGGAAGTGATGAACTGCCCATTGAAAACATGAACTCCAGATCAAGAGATGGTATGGCGCCCTTAGAGTTCCAATTTGAGTCTAAAAATGTTAATTCTTCCAGTTTGAAATGACATATGATAGGGGCACTCGTTGGCAAATGAGTTCTTGATTTCAATATTTAATTCGTAAATGAGAGCATTGAGAAGTGAGTCTAGAGAGGAAGTATTTAGTCACATACAGGCCAGTGTCATTAGTCACCATGACTTTTGTACTTTTGAATTATGTTTGTAATTCAACTTTAACGGTTTTGTTCCCTCACTCTCTCCCCCCAGACGGGCCAATCATCACAGAGGATGAGTTGACCTCTTTGCCCCTTGTTAAAGTCGTCCCAGATGGTCAGTACACAGGGTCCAAACTCAACACTGTGGTCCGCATGATGAGGGGCCTCCTGGAGCAGAAAGTCCCGCTGCAGGAGTTTGAAGTAAGAGTCGACTTTGAATTTCAGTGCCTTTGTTTTCATTTTGGCTCTTTTGATTTTTATGATCACATATTTCCCTGTTGGCAGAATCTCCAGAACCTCCAGCCACTGGACGACTGTTTGATAGGTCAGACGAAAGAGAACAAGAGGAAGAACCGCTACAAGAATATTGTTCCCTGTAAGAAAAGAAACTTCTATGGCCTATTTTAACAACTTAAATATAATACTAAATAAATACTGCTTAAAATTTTGGACGTCATTTTGCAATATGTTTTTTCTGTATCTTCTAGTTGACACAACTCGAGTTCTGCTGGGCAAAGACGGGGGCTACATCAACGCTAACTTCATCAATATGTCCGTGAAGGATGAGAACTATATGTACATCGCATGTCAGGGTCCCTTACCCACCACTCTGGGGGACTTTTGGCAAATGGTGTGGGAGCAGAAGTCAAATGTGATCGCCATGATGACCCAGGAAGTGGAGGGAGGGAAAGTGAAATGTCAGCGATACTGGCCAGACACGCCGAGGACAGCGGAGATGGTGGACGACAGGTTACAGATAACGCTCATCAAAGACCAATATCTGGACAACTTTGTCATCCGACTCATTGAGGTCAAAGATGTCCAGGTTAGTTCATATATACAAATTAAATGTTTTGTACACTGCTTTAAACACATTAACTAAGAGTTTCTCCCATCCCAGACCAATGAAATCCAGTACGTCACTCATCTGAACTACACAGGATGGCCGGACCACGGCACGCCCTCGCAGCCCGAGCAGCTGCTCACGTTTATTTCCTACATGAGGCACGTTCATCGATCAGGGCCCATAATCTCACACTGCAGCGCAGGCATCGGCCGATCGGGAACCCTCATCTGTATTGATGTGGTTCTGGGTCTCATCAGTAAAGACGCTGATGTGAGTAGACTTTATCTTGCTTGTCTTATATGTTGTTCATGAGGAAGCTTCTGTTTTTATTTTATAGATCTAATCATGTATTTTTTGTAGTTTGATATTTCAGATGTGGTAAGGAACATGAGACTTCAGAGACAGGGAATGATCCAGACAGAGGTGAGTTATAATGTTGGCTTTTAGTATCACAGTTTTAACTGCTTCTTGTGTTGTTTACTCACACGTTTTTCCCCTTCTTTTTTTTTTTTTTTTTACAGGACCAATATATTTTCTGCTATCAAGTGATCCTGTATGTCCTCAGATGCCTTCAAGCAGAGGAAAACATCTCAGGATAATAGCTGTCATAATGAGTCGGGGCGACTGTTTCACAGAGTAAAACACAAATGGAGGAGAGTTCACACAGGCAGAAATTGCCAAATTACACTACATGTTTTAAATATGCCTTAAACTATTCAGTTCCTTGAGAGTACATCTTTTAAAGACATCTATATTTTTATGTTTGCTTCTTGAGTTTTGCGTTCTCTCTTTGGCTGCTACTCCCTTTCAGTGCATTTATAAGAACTGCTGATTGTATTTCTTATCGTCACCTGCAAGAAAACCAGATTCAGATCCAGATTCTTGGATATTCTAAAATAATTATGACAGTGATCAGTGATTTTTGTATTTTATGTGGAACAAAATTGTACTTGTGTATTTTGAATCCTATTTTGATGCTGGAACATGCCTTGACAGAATACTATGTCAGTATTTGCTTTGTAAATCTATTATACAGAAATTGCTCACTGCCTGAGGTAAATGATGAAATTAAAAGTGTACATAATATTCTCCTGAAATTAAACTGGATACATTTTAAATGCGATGCGGAGGGATGTTTCATTTAAAAGAAAAAGAAACACTTATTTTGTCTTTTGTCATTCCAGTGCATACATTTGTCATGTTACTGTTCATGCCATGGTGAGACGTTGGCATCACGTTCTAAACTTTATGGATAGAAACGTTAACATAATGCACCTTATCAAGTAAATGAACATTATTGTCCAGAATGGAAACACACCTCTGCGCTGTCTGATGGAACAAATGATGATGTTATCCTCAACTGCTGTGGCAGGAATTGCTGCACTGATGAGCTGCCTTGGACTAGTTTGACCACCATGTGGTGCCAGAACTTATATCACTGAAATCATCCTGGAAATATTTCAGTGTGTCCAAAAGTATTTAATGATGGTTTTAGGCCTTACTGGTGGTTCAGTTGCCTTGTTTTGGATGGCAAGATGACTTTGAGATAAAGAGGGGTTTTGATGTTATAAACCAACTGAAAATATTCTGTAAATTAAAGTTAACAGTTAAAATGTACAAAACATTTTCAATGGGTGGCAGTAATAACCGCAGAAGTGCCAATAAAATCATAAGAAACATTTTTTTTCTGTGATCCTCCCATGACCTGACATTTTAATGAATTGTTAGGACTCTCCCGTCATGGCTGGCAGGGCAAACTGTTCAAAAATGTGAGCTTACTAATGTTAATGCATCTCAGTGCACTTAACATAAAACAGTAGTTTCATATACAGGGATAACAATGACCAGCAACTTCATGAAACACTTTCAAACACAACATTGCTTTTTTTATTCCGAAGCAATATAATCCAGCTGTCATTCAATAGACCTTCCTTTGTGACATTTATAAAATTCGGTTTGTGTAGACATTGACCCCATGTATTTGCATGGAAGTGATTGGATAGAACATGCTCTGCTCTTGTCAATTTAAGGATATATATATATATATATATATATATATATATATATTTATATATATATATATATATATATATATTATATATATTTATATATATATATATATATATATTTATATATATATATATATATATATATATATATATATATATATTTAATATTGTCTATGGCACACATTTATGTTCATGTCCCATGTGTAGAACACTGAAATAATGCTACTAGAACAGCAGCAGAGAAATGCTGTAAACACGTCACGTCTCCTTTAATGAAAGCGGAAGTCACCGGTCCCGGAAGTGACGTCTTCATTTACTGCAGGTTGATGGCAGCCTCCATGTTTGCCACGCTCGCCTTGTAAACGGCTGCTTTTCATACTTTTCTGTCAACACACTCTAACAGATCGTCTTCAACGATGTCCGGGCGACACAACAACAAACTGCCAAACAACTTGCCTCAGCTGCAGAACCTAATAAAGAGAGACCCACAGTCCTATGTAGATGAGGTAAGTGTTGTTAGCCAAGAGTGCTAAAGTTGTTAGCTTGTAGACTTGTGTTCAGGAGAACAGTCAGTACAGTGTAGTAATGAATAACGGTGGGTGTTGTGCCTTCAACAGTTCCTGCAGCAGTTCCGACACTATCAGTCCAATGTGCAGATCTTCAGACTGCAGCCTGACAAGCCGAACAAGGAGCTGGCAGATCTGGTCATGTTTCTTGCTCAGGTACCACCAGTTGTATTCACCAGTGAACTGTCACATAATTACTTGAAATCTGCTGAAATGCAGCGCTTGAGTAACTTGAGTTTACTACCTGGTATCTTCTATATTTATGTCATGTGGTTAAAGATCATCCTGTCCTCCAGGTTGGTCACTGCTACCTGCAGCATCTGTCCACTTTTCCACAAGAGCTGTCTGAGTTGTTAATGAGTCACCACACAATGATTGAACCTGACTTAAGAATGGTGAGATGCTTGCAACACATTTGAGTTTGTTGATATATATGCAGATGACCTGACTCTTCATGCTGAAATGTTGTTGTTTTTTTTTTTGTCTTTTTCAGACTTTCTGCAAAGCGCTGATTCTCCTGAGGAATAAGGATCTGATCAACCCCACTGGCCTCCTGGAGCTCTTCTTTGAGCTGTTGCGATGTCACGACAAACTTCTCAGAAAGGTTAGAGCACTTCCAATATTTATTCTGTATGCATGTTGTCATTAATTGATTAGTATTACATTTTCCCAGTGATATTATAATAGCAGATTAGCAGTAGTAGTTTGGATTAGATTTGTTGTTTGTAAACAGTTAAAAACTTATCTGTACAAAACATATTGTACCAAGCTTATTTGCACACATTTTATTTATGCTGACCATGTCTGAATGTGAGCGGCACGTAAGAAGGTTCAATTCCTGGCCCGGGGCCTTTCTGTGTGGAGTTTGCATGTTCTCCCCATGTCTGCGTGGGTTCTCTCTGGGTACTCCGGATTCCTCCCACCATCCAAAAACATGCATGTGGGTTTAGGTTAATTGGTTAATTTAAATTGACCGTAGGTGTGAATGTGAGTGTGAGTGGTTGTCTGTCTCTATGTGTCCTGTGATGAACTGGAGACTTGTCCAGGGTGTACCCTGCCTTTCACCTTAAGACAGCTGGGATAGGCTCCAGCACCCCCATGACCCTATGTGAGGATAAGAGGTAGAAGATGGATGGATGGATGGATGGATGCCCTGTATCGCAATGAGTCTACAACTCTGTCTCCTTTCTGGTGTTAAATGTGTTTCTGTGTTCATATATTTTCTTTTGTTGTTCCTTTTTCCCCTTTTCAGAAGTGAACTTGTTTCTTTCTCCTCACAGACACTGTATACACACATCGTAGCAGATATCAAAAACATCAATGCCAAGCACAAAAACAACAAGGTTAACACAGTAAGTACTCACGTGTGTCACTTCACATTTGACAGTGTGTTATATGAATAAATGGTCTCCACTCACTGCTCTGTGCTGTTGTGTTTCAGACGTTACAGAACTTCATGTATACCATGCTGAGAGACAGCAATCCAATGGCAGCAAAGATCTCTTTAGATGTAATGGTGGAGCTGTACAAAAGGAACATATGGTGGGTTATTTGTCACTGCACTTGTTTTATGTGACATTCTTATTATTTTTAACTTTGCTAATCTTTTTTTTTGGTGTGTATCACAGGAATGATGCCAAAACAGTTAATGTCATTACAACAGCGTGCTTCTCCAAGGTGACAAAGGTATGTTTTCTCACATAGAAGGCTTTGCTTATGACGTTGCATGCGTGGCAGCCTTGCACATATTTGCTTGTGTCTCTGTCCGTTTAGATCCTTGTTGCTGGTCTCAAATTCTTTCTCGGCAAAGATGACGATGAGAAAAATGACAGCGATTCAGACTCGGAGGCAAGTACCAACAAGGGTTTGTGTTTAATGTACATACGTACATGAAATATATACATACGTAAAATACACAAATATATTTAAGATTCAGCCTTAATCTTCAGGAGGAGGGACCATCAGTCAGAGACCTAAAAGTGAGATACTCCACTGGCAAGAAAACCTCCAAAAACAAAAAGAAGCTGGAAAAGGCAATGAAAGTCCTCAAGGTACTTCTCTCATAACTACCACAGAGTCATGACTCATGTTGTTAAATTTGTTTTCAAATGATCTGAGGTCATTGCTCTTACTCTTTGGGCAGAAAAACAAGAAAAAGCAGAAGGCAGAAGTGTTCAATTTCTCTGCTATTCACCTAATCCATGATCCTCAAGGTAGGCTCGTCTGTCTTCTCCATAGCAACAACAGCACACGATCAACTGTGCTTCAGTTTGCAGAACTGTAAAGTTACAAGCATGTTACTTTTTTAAGATTTCTCAGAGAAACTCTTGAAGCAGTTGGAAGACTCTAAAGAGCGCTTTGAGGTGAAGATCATGATGATGGAGTTCATATCCAGACTGGTTGGAATCCATGAGGTAAGTCATGATCGGCTACTTGGTGTTCACCATTTTAGCGTTTTACTTTATGTGGAATATTTGCAGAATGCACATGAATAATGTGCATGGTAAACTGCATGGGTAGAGCTAAGCAATAACAACATACAGCTATGTTTTATGGGAATCTGTCCTTGAACCCTTCATATACTTAAAGTAAGCATTAAAGAGGTATGATTTGTACTGAGTAAAATACTCTTTTGTGCTTTTCCAGCTCTTCCTCTTCAATTTTTATCCCTTTGTCCAGAGGTTTCTACAGCCCCATCAAAGAGGTAAAATAACTCCGAGTTAGGTACATGAAAAGGTTTTTACCTCTGTTTTAGATGAGTTTCAAACAAACGTTTGTCTTTGTAGATGTGACAAAGATTCTCCTGTGTGCTGCTCAGGCCTCTCATCAGCTCGTCCCACCAGAGGTACCTTAAGATCCGTCTGTTCTAATAACACATGTAGATTCAGCCCAGGGACTCCAGTGTTACACTTGTCACACTCTCCCACTCACACAGATCATCGAGCCTGTGATCATGACCATCGCCAACAACTTTGTGACAGACAGAAACTCTGGGGAGGTCATGACTGTGGGGTAAGTAGCGGTCTCGTCTACTTCCTGGTTTCAGCTCTCCACAGTTTACATGGATTAAAATGTGATGGAAAACATTTTCTAACCAGATGTACATATCCACTGTTTTTGTAGCTACCATGTTATTTTAGTACTATGGTGTTGGTAATAGTTCTTTACTGTGTCACATTAAACTCAACCATTTTTTGAACTCCAGTATCAATGCCATCAAGGAGGTGGCAGCCCGCTGCCCGCTCTCCATCAATGAAGACCTGCTGCAGGACCTGGCCCAGTACAAGACCCACAAAGATAAGAGTACGTGTGGTTTTCTTCCCACTATACTGTTGATCACAAACCTGAATGCACTGAGTAAAGGAGGTGGTCACTCACAAAGTGAGTCTGTCTGTATGTTCAGATGTGATGATGTCTGCTAGAGGACTGATCCAGCTGTTCAGGAGCCTTAATCCACAGATGCTGCATAAGAAGGACAGGGTGAGGGTTATTTTCAGTGAGTATAGTCATGCTGACAAAGCACTGCATCTTTTACAGTGTATATCATTGTAAACTATACCACTTGTTGCCAGGGGAGACCCACAGAGGCATCAACAGAGGCCAAGATCAAAGACTACGGCGAGCTGGAGGCTAAAGATTATATCCCTGGAGCTGAAATCCTGGAGGTAGAGGAGGGGGACAAAGAGGGAGAGGAGGAGCAAGGTGAGCTGCTGTTGTATTATTGAATCTATAGGAGTTGAGCACAGCGGCTTTACAGAATCCAGTTTCATTCAGCACTCTGTGGATGTGATGGTCAATATCAGGTGTATTTTTCATATTGTACAACAGATGGCTGGGAGAGTGCCAGTATTAGTGATGATGGTGAAGATGGGGAGTGGGTGGATGTTCACCACTCATCTGATGAAGACACAGGAGAAGTGGTGAGGGTAAACCTGCGTAGCGTCAAATGCTGAGGTGTAATTATATAGGGTGTCTTTGTGTTAATGTAAGAGTGTGTGTGTTTGTGTGAGGCGGAGAAGCTTCAGAATATTCCCATTGAGGAAAGAAACGCCAAAGCGGCGGCAGTCAGCGGCAGCAGGCTCCTCACTCAAGATGACTTCAAAAAGATCCGTCAGGTCCAGCTAGCCAAGGAGGTCAACGCTGCTCCAGGCAAGGCCCAGAAGAGGAAAAATATGGACCTGGATGACGAGGACGACAGCAGGTCAGAAAGCAATTAGAGCTTTAAATTTGCTTTATGAATCTGAACTTTATTTAGGATACAGATTACTGATCACACTGAGGTTTTTGCATGTTTTCTTTTCCAAATTGTTCAGAGGGGAGCTGCTGACCTTGAGGAATATCGAGAAACTTCATAAGAAACCAAAGGCAGACAAGGAAACGCGCCTGGCAACAGCAATGGTAAAACCTGATGCTAACTGCTAACTTTGTATATCATTAAAAAAAAAACAAAGTCTGCACACTAAATAATGCTTCTGAAGAAGAGTTCAACATCACTGGGGGTGATTAAATATAATATTATCTAGTGTGCTGACTTTTCTCTATTTTTTTTTTCCACTTGTTCCTGTGTCCAGTATGTAATATTTTTTTTATTTATCGTGTGGAGGTGCATGCCCTTGTAAATATTTTTTTGCTGTTCATTTATTGTGACAAATTATTTCCATTTACCATGAGCTCACTGATTATTGATTAATCATGGTTTACAAAATGTCAGAAAATGGTATAAAAAAATTCAGCTTTCATTGAACCCTTACAGTGGCAAATATTCACAGCCGGAACCTGATCATTTCTACACATTTTTTGAATGTTAAAAGACTTCTTTGTTCATATTCTGTGGATCAACCAAATTATGATTAAACTAACATTTCAGCTCTAAAGATGTGTTGGATTTTTCTAGGCGGGACGGACCGACCGGAAGGAGTTTGTCAGGAAGCGGACCAAGCTGAACCCTCACGCCAGCACTAGCAACAAGGAGAAGAAG
Organism: Synanceia verrucosa; assembly: GCA_029721515.1. Taxonomy (NCBI): domain Eukaryota; kingdom Metazoa; phylum Chordata; class Actinopteri; order Perciformes; family Synanceiidae; genus Synanceia; species Synanceia verrucosa. Next base: position 9,679,519 of record CM056564.1, on the reverse strand, counting down.
AGGACAAAGAACTTCATGATGATGAGACACAGTCAGAATGTCAGAACTAAAGGCAAACGCTCCTTCAGAGAGAAACAGGTAGGTCACATCTATCAGCCGTATATTACTGTGTGGATAAATAGATTTTTTTGAATATAAAGCTGCAGCTCAGTTTTGATTTTCTTATCCAGATTGCTCTGCGGGATGCACTCCTGAAAAAGAAGAAGCAGCACAAGTAAGACACATGGACATAATGTTATACTTGCTTTGTGCTGGTCAACCTATAATCACAGACAAATAATATTGTACATCCTTCAAGTCACCTGTAAAACAGTTTATTAATGTATTATTTTCTGCGGATGAAGTGCATATATTTACACTGTTCTCAAATAAACAATCTTTGATAAATGTTGTACTGAGGTTTCTCTTTATAAGTTTCATTGTTGTGTTTTGGTCTTTTTAGGTCCTTTAACTCCCGTTGGTCATAGTTTGAATTACAATTGAAATAAAATCTGGATGTGATTTTAGACATTGTTAGTTTCCCTCTCTAAAGGTAAATAGACATCAGTGATCTGACCAAATTAATGGCCTAAATGGTGTTTGCAGCTGAAATATGCAGACACAGCACTGATAGATGGTAAATATAACTCAAACCAGGATGTTAATGTGTAATTTTAGCCAAGATATAATTGGCCAATATAGTTTTATAACAGCTGTAATTACATTCTTAACATTATCTTGCTTTGCACATTACACATCTCTAGTTTAGTTCCTTATTTTGAACATGTCAGTGTTATTTGCTGGAAAGTGAGGCAGCAAACAAAGTGAGAAAACTCAAACCACAACAGCTTGACAATCAACTAATATGGTCATAACTTACAATTAAAAGTAATTCGTTTACCTAGGCTCCTCTAAACTTTACGGCACATAGTCTGTCTAGATATATTAGAAAAAGTTACCCTTTGACACTGATCAGCTTCATTTGGAGCCTCAAATGAGATTCAACTGTTGTTCAAGTAGAACTACAATACCCATAAGGCACCTGGGATCACAACAAACGTGCCAAATACTTCGTTCAATGAAGCCGGGCATCTTAATTCTTCCTGCGACATGAGGTATTTAAATTAAACAATATTACTCAGCACGACGGTTATCTAATGTCTTATGGCCATTTGTAGCTTTCTAGACGCATCATTTTCACTAAACTTCCGCTTAAATAACGCTCTTCCCTGCTGGCTAACATTAGCTCGCCCACGGATGCTACTTTTCTTGCTAGTCAAGCTAATGGTAACGTTAATGTCGTAGTTTTACTGTTTTCTATCGTTAGTGAGGCGTTAAGAACACAATGTTAACCCGATATTAGACAATGTTAACTTTGATATTAACGTTCCATAAACCCTTAATAATCCAAGCTCATCTACACAAACTGCTGACGTCTGGTCGTGTTTGTTGTCTTATCTTTTATTTCAGCTGTTATGTACAAACTATACAGTGGACAGTGCTGACCTAGTATCGAGAAACGTGTGCTACATCCAGTGCTACAGTAATATATCGTCAGACTTTTAGATGACATGTGGAGATGCTAGCTACAGTTTACATTCAACATCCTGCTAATGTTAACGAAGTAACGTCTGTATCTTATCCTAATTATTAGCACGTCTTAAGGCGACCCTTTCTCTTCTAGGTTAATCTTACAGAAGTATCTTTGATCCACACATGGATAGGATTATTGGATGTTTAGGCATGTACAAGCATAGCAGCATATACACACAAATTTGGCACAAAGTAGGGCAACGATGGCTGGTTTATTTAGGTCTGAAGCTGCACTCCTTTAAGGCAAGCAGCAGTGTCAAATCTGAGCTGCTTATGCGATCTGAGGGTCTTTGAAATGCAAAATAAAAAAAAAAAGCTGGTGACATGTAATCAGGACAAAAGGTCAGCACAAAAATAGTCTCATTGAGCGATGCTGCTCCTTTTTCAGTCTCTTAGAAGGTGGTGAGGGAAATAAAGAAATTCAGTTTGCAGGAATGAAGCTCATTAGTTTGGTTATCTTTGCTGTCACAATACTCTGATCAAAGACCAAACCATGCAGACAGCATTGAGTGTAGTTGCTGCATAGTTAATGTGCTGTTATGGTTGCTTTGTGATAGACCCTTAAAATATTTGTATGTATTCAAAAGGAGGTTGCTGTTGGCACATAGGGTTTATCACTTTATACACAGTGGAGTGCAGTTGTTAAATTATTGACCGTCTTTCGCCTTATAAATAACACAACATGGTGATGTTATCGTCTTCAGGCCGTGAAAGTGTTCTTGAATCTGTCGTTGAATTAAGTGGATGTTAAGTCGCTTCATGTGGTTTCAGAGAAGCTTCGTGGGATAGAAGAGAGCAAGAGCCTTTGATTTGGTGTGTATGATGGTACTTGATGTTTCTGCTCTTACAGCTGAGAAGACTAGCGATGAGGGGGCGATACACTGAGTCTATTCAGAGTCAGACATAGCTTAAAAGAGAGACAGTGCATCATCTGTAAGGTTTGGGTGGAGCTTTGGCTTCTGTCTGTCTGCTCTTCTTCTCTGTGTCACATATCGACTGTGGGGATTTTTCATCAGATTCAGCAATAGGTAGGATTCGTTATGGTTTTGATTGCACAGTATTCTCTGTGTGGCATATCATGTCAGCTTGGTGGAATCCACTTGTCCTGTTTTCTGTCACATTTCCAGTCTTTGTTGAACAAAGTGAAGGGGACGTGACACTGGAAGGGGGAGAAATACTGACCTAACTTGCTCGGCTGGCTGTGTCCCCCACCACGACTTTCCCTTTTGTTTCCTCCATTGAAGCCTATAGACTGTTGTTTGCTCTGAGTTGCGGTTTTAATTTACTCTTTTTTCAAGTCATTGTCTTACATGATGATGAATATTTAGCCACTTATCTCTAATGCATGTATTATTATTCTTTCATTCACAGATTGAATATTGTGAGGGATTTTTTTTTTTTTTTTTTGCTTAGACTAAAAATGCGAATCGGGAGTTCCCAAAGTTGAAGATGTCTTACAATTACCTGTCCAAAACCCAACAGTATCAAGTTAGCAATGATATAAAACTGAATAAGTGAAATCTTCAGTCTTCAATATTGCAGTCATTGGCGATTAATTTTCTCCCCATTCTGTTTGTGCATCATTCATCCATCCATCCATCAATTATCTACCGCTTATCCTCACATAGGGTCGCGGGGGGGTTGGAGCCTATCCCAGCTGTCTTAGGGCGGAAGGCAGGGTACACCCTGGACAAGTCGCCACCTCATCGCAGGACACATAGAGACAGACAACCACTCACACTCACATTCACACCTACGGTCAATTTAAATTAGCCAGTTAACCTAATCCCCATGCATGTTTTTGGATGGTGGGAGGAAGCCGGAGTACCAGAGAGAACCCATGCAGACATGAGGAGAACATGCAAACTCCACACAGAAAGGGCCCGGGACCCGGTACCTTCTTGCTGTGAGGCGACAATGCTAACCACCACACCACTTAACTTAACCTCATTAAACTGGTCGTCTCCTTTCAGGTTTGTGTACCTGTAGCCAGCTATGGCACCAGGGGATGTGGTGTCAGACCATGCCAAGCAGCTGAAGCCCAAGGAGAAGCGGCCTGGAAACCGTGCATCGAAAGCAGACTGTGAGCCCGATGGGTCCTTTGTTTTTGAAGCTCATGAGGCTTGGAAAGACTTTCATAACTCCCTCAGGCATTTCTATGAAGTAGGAGAGCTCTGTGACGTCACGCTAAAGGTAGGCTGCTCCATCCAGACGTAAAGAGAGGGATTTATATTTAGTCCCTCGACTGAGCTTTCTTCATGTTTTCTACAAAGTCAAAAGTCTTCACAAGTTATTTTATTTTATAGATGTATGATTAAATAATTTGACATTTCTCATTGAGTGTGGTTGTTGGATGTATGTTTTCAATCCTTTAATAACTGAAGTGTTATTTTAAACATACATTTTGTGTTTGTATCTCTTTTTGTAGGTTGGGAGTAGGTTGATACCATGCCACAAGCTAGTGCTGGCTTGTGTTATCCCCTACTTCAGGTTGGTTCCATTTTAAAGTTTTATTTTTTAAACTGGTCCTGTAGCTGCAAACTTCAGAGCAGCACAGACTGTTTAGAAAGTCTCAGGGAAAAAGATCACCGTCAACATGATTTGTAGTGGTTACAAATAGGCTCAGTTGTAAGGTACAACCTAAAGCGCTGATGGATTTAATGTCTGATTTAGCTGAGCTAGATCAGAGAATATTCAATGTTTTGCTCTCAGTTCTTTATGAAGTTTGCTGTTAGTGTGAGCGATTCGTGCTGGCTTCTGTATGAAGAATAGCCTTTTAAATGCTACGTTACTTGTCAGCAACTGGTCACATTTGGCCTTGTGTGCTCTAGTTAATTTTACAGTTAACGTGCCAGTAATAATTTAGTTTTAATGTAAACTCTTGACATGTAATGCCAGGTCTGAACAGCACCTTTGCATTCTTCTCTATCTTAGTAGTAGCTTGAAAACTCAAGGACAAAATATATTTTATATGTTTTTGCAGAATGCAAAGCTTTGTGCAGGGTATTTCTCCTTATTGTTGTCTAATTGGTCATTTCTTCTCTCAGGGCCATGTTCCTCTCAGAGATGTCCGAGGCTAAGCAGGAACTGATAGAAATCAAGGACTTTGATGGTGACGCCATCCAGGACCTGGTGCATTTTGCCTACTCCTCCAAGCTCACATTAACTGTGGACAATGTCCAGCCACTGCTTTATGCTGCCTGCATCCTTCAGGTGAATAAACACAACAATACACTCAAGCCACAGGATTTTTTTTCTTCCTTGTTTTACTCAAAATAAGGGCTTTTGTGTTTTTCATGGGCATGTGATAATGCTCTCACTCTTATTTAGCAATTCAGAATGATGTGACATGATTTGTACACATTTTATTATGTAATTGATCATCTGCAAAGTGAATTTTTAGTTATTTACCTTATCACTGCTTGAATATTTTAGGTGGAGTTGGTGGCGAGAGCCTGCTGTGAGTACATGAAGGCCCACTTCCACCCCACAAACTGCCTGGCTGTTCGCACCTTCGCTGAGAGCCATAATCGTGTAGACCTGATGGACATGGCTGACCGCTACGCCTGCGAACACTTCACTGAGGTGGTGGAGTGTGAGGACTTTACATGTGTTTCTCCGCAGCACTTGCGCACATTGTTGTCCTCCAGCGAGCTCAATATCCATTCAGAAACACAGGTGTATAATGCAGCAGTGAAATGGCTGAAAGCTAACCCCCAGCACCACGAGGCCTGGCTGGACCAGATCATGTCTCAGGTTAGAGCACAGGAGGCTGGAGGGTGTCACAGGGCGTGCTTTGGGTTAGCCTGCACCTTGCTGAATTTATTACATTCACAAATTTTGTGTTTTGAAGGACTTCTGTGTACTCTAGTACTCTTTATGAGCAAGTTTGCTGATTGCCTGAAGGTTTAGCTACATAACTGTGTTACATCTCTGTTCACAGCTCTGTGTAATGGCATTTACAGCCCCAGTTCAATGTGCATGCTCTCTCCTTCAGGTGCGCCTCCCCCTGCTCCCTGTAGAGTTCCTGACTGGAACAGTGGCTAAGGAAGAGATGATTAAAGGGAACCTGAGTTGTCGCGACCTGATGGACGAAGCCAGGAACTACCACCTCCACCTCAGCAACAAGGTGGTGCTAGACTTTGAGTACTCAGTCCGTACTGTACCCCGGAAACACACTGCAGGTAAACATATGACTATTGAGTTTATGCCATTGGAGTTTTTTTGAGTTGTAACAGACTTTGTGCTCATAACATGAGCAAATTAACAAAAAATGCAATTGCTATGTTCTTTGTGTAGTTCTCTATTTTCTCTTTGATGTTTATTCTGAGGGCCTGTGTGGGCGTAAACGGTGATTTGTATTTATTTTGTTCCTTCCAACCATTTCCTCAGGGGTTTTATTCTGTGTGGGTGGCCGGGGGGGTTCTGGAGACCCATTTCGCAGCATTGAGTGCTACTCCATCACTAAGAACAGCTGGTTCTTTGGTCCTGAAATGAACAGCAGACGGCGTCACGTCGGTGTAATATCTGTAGGCGGTAAGGAGGGTTATACATATACATACAAAGCTACAGACTGTAAAAGACATGCAGTATTGCAGTTTACAGTGAGGTGTTTCTTAGAGTGCATGGCATACAGTTTCAGATGAAAACATAAGTTGTCAGATCGCATGATCATTAAGACTCAACTTCATGTCTTTTCAATGTTGTTTTCCACAGGTAAGGTTTATGCTGTTGGGGGCCATGATGGTAACGAACACTTAGGCAACATGGAGATGTTTGACCCCCTCACCAACAAGTGGATGATGAAAGCCTCCATGAATACCAAGAGGTAACAGAAACATCAATGTGCTGAATGTGAATGTGACTTTCTTTCTTTGGCTAACATTCTTGAAGAGGATGAGAATGTCTGAGGTTTATGAACCGCTACTTTTCCCTCTACATGTTGTCCATCCTGATCTGTGCCATTTTCACACATAAAAATGGCAATTTTTTAGAAAAAAATCTCCAGCATAACATTATGACCACTGACAGGTGAAGTGAATAACACTGATCATCTCTTCTTCTTGGCTCCTGGGATATATAAGGAAACAAATGAACATTTGTCCTCAGAGTTGATGTTAGAAGCAGGAAAAATGTTCCAGCATCAGGATTTGAGTGAGTTTGACAGTAAGAACCAAACAGTGATGTCTAGAGGACTGGATCAGAGCATCCCCAGACCTGCAGCTCTGGTGGGGTGTTCCTGGTCTACAATGGTCAGGATCTATCAAAAGTGGTCCAAGGAAGGACCAGTGGTGAACCAGAGACAGGGTCATGAGAGGACAAGGATCATTGATGCAGGAGGGGAGTGAAGGCTGGTCCTGGTGGTCTGATCCAACAGACCAGAGAAGTTAATGTTGCTGAAGATAGAAAGGAGTCAGATACCACAGCACACCTTCAGGGGTCAGAGGTCAGGCCTGTTCTGGCAGCGAAAAGGGGACCAACAATAAGAGACAGATGGTTATAATGTTATGCCTGATCAGTGTAAAATATGGAATGTAATGATTATACAGAAAGCCTAGAAATCAATAATACTAGTATTTACACTCACAAAGCCTTTAGTCTTAGACTTTTCCCCTGCTGTTGATGTGTTAATCAAAAATTTAGATTTTATTATTTTCTGTGGACTTTTGTCCATTTACTATCTGCAGTATGTATTTACTGTACTTTTGAGTGTTGGACACTGCTTTCAACATGGATATGTGTGCTTCTCAGGAGGGGAATAGCGCTGGCAGCTCTGGGTGGTCCTATCTATGCTATTGGAGGCCTTGATGACAACTCCTGCTTCAACGATGTTGAGCGTTACGACATTGAAAGTGACTGCTGGAGCGCTGTGGCTCCGATGAACACACCCAGAGGAGGAGTGGGATCTGTGGCGCTGGGGGTAAGACTGCAAAGAAAGGCCAGTCACTTGTGATTGTCAGTGACTGACATGATATCTGCTCTGGACTACACTGTTTTATGCCCTCTCCTTGCCAGAGCTTTGTGTATGCAGTGGGAGGCAACGATGGCGTGGCGTCACTATCCAGTGTGGAGCGGTTCAACCCGCACCTCAACAAGTGGACGGAGATCAGCGAAATGGGCCAGCGACGGGCTGGAAATGGAGTCAGCAAACTCAATGGCTGCCTCTATGTAGTTGGTGAGAGCAATAAATAAACAAGGATGAATTCCAAACACCCGTAATATTCATCTCCTCACCTGTGATCACTTGGCTAGTCAGATATTGTTGGCACCTCATACGTTGTCATACACTCAGATCACATGCCTCCTGGATACACTCCCTACAGTTTCATACACACATGTGGAAATGAGGAAAGACAAAAGTTCATGTTTTGTAACGCTATCTGGCAACCTTAACAAACTTTTTATTGCACCACTTGAATTGGAAGAGTCATTTAAGGTTCATTAAAATGTGTAGTTTTGCCTGGTCAGGAGCTGTGGCTTAGTATGGATAAATGAAGTCCTAGCAGTCATTACACCTGAGCATGTTGTTCGCCTGGTTCCGTGTGTCTATATTATTGTTTTTATTTTAATCTTTGTTAATGTGAACTAATATCATACATGGTAGTTTCTTGTTTGACCCTTGAGGTGATTCAACACAATGACTTGTTCTGTCCTGCAGGTGGTTTTGATGACAACTCACCCCTGAGCTCTGTAGAGCGCTTTGACCCCCGAATGCACCGTTGGGAGTACGTTTCTGAGCTGACCACCCCACGCGGCGGGGTTGGGGTAGCCACTGTAATGGGAAGAGTGTTTGCTGTTGGGGGGCACAATGGGAACATCTACCTGAACACAGTGGAGGCGTTTGAGCCTCGAATGAACAGGTGAGGAGGACTGTGCAGTGTTATGCGTTTCTAAGGGTTCAGGATGATTTAATGTACTAAATAACCCAACAAGATGAACTACAGGTGGTTCCACGCAGGTTCACGTCCCCAGTAATACACCAGCAGAGGTCAACACCACCTGGCTCCAGATTCTTGTTCGATAGTACAGTATCTGTGGAGGCCAGGGCATACCACTATATTCTACTTGTGCAATCACTGTCAGTTATTCATGTCGATAAAAAATACTGCGCTATTTTTAGAGAAGTTTTCCTTTTTCCAGTGACATGTTTTATTAACAGTTTATTTTATATTTCTACTTTTTAAAATTAAGAAATTACAGAAAATTACAGAATTTAAGAAATTAAATTTGTTAATTTATCAAATAAATTTGATAAATTAGGCAACATGTCTGAGTCTAAGTTTGTCTTTGTTTTTATCTTGGAAAGAACCAAATCGGATCTCAACCTCTGCTACTATGCTCTGCTACTACTCTGCTCTATTTTTATTTTAATTATAATTAAATTAATTTATTATTATTTTAATTTTGTAGATACAGACCTAACTCAGAAATACCGCTGCTTTATTTAGGACTGATGGTATGTTGTCGTCATTATTGTGCGTCCTGTTCAGATGGGAGCTGGTGGGCTCAGTGTCTCACTGTCGTGCCGGAGCCGGAGTGGCCGTCTGCTCGTCTCACGTCAGTCAGATCAGGGACGTCGGCCAGGGCTCCAGCAACGTGGCCAACTGCATGTGACCGCCGCTCCGCTCGTTACCAGGTGACTGACTGTGAGGTCAGCATTAGATCTGATTACTGTACAAACTCACAACACAAAGCACACACACAGTGATGATTGATTTCACCAGTTTGTGATCGAGAATATTTGACAAAATGACATAATCAAGATGTTTTTCTTGACTCCTGCAATCTGTGATGTAGTATTTTTTTACTGTATTTTCTCCTGTTTTACTGCCTCAACATGTAGTTTTGACTTTTTTAAGGGAACATAGCGTAGCTGAGCGTCTTAGTATTCAATACTAACGTCTCTACTAACGAGAATAAGAGGTAGGTCAGGATTCAGAGCCACTAGGTGAACTGAACTTTATGAATGTGGGCTGTGTTGTAGGCCAGTATAAACACATTTCAAAGGTCTCCTCTTCAAGACTATCTCTGGTTTATTCACAGATTCTGCATTTGTTTTCATTTTCCACAGAGATGTGACAAATCAGTGTTTTGACCTTCTTTGTGCAGCATATGCAGTCAGAACATTCACAATTCTACCAGTCAATCTGAGATAACGATGTCAAATACATTTCTAAGATCTCTGTGATCTTTAAGATCTGTTTGAGCAGGTAGACTTTTATAAGATGCACTCCAGAAGTATTCTGTCAGCAGTCTCTCCTGCAGTAAACTGGATTATATTGCAACAGTTGTAGCTGGAATTTGCCTGTAATTGTGTTTGAACAATCATTTAAGGCTGACTGGGGTCAAATCAGTCACTGGGTAGGAGGTGACGGGTCAGAGGATCTTAACTGCTGCGAGTGCCAAACACAACAACTGTCTGTCATGCTAGGAAGCCGTACAAGGCCTGCTGAATCCTGAGTCACCACCTTTACCTCGACCTCAGAATAGAGAAAAGGTTTGATAACTGTAAAGAGCAATACAGTGTACCTCTCCAGTGATGTTTCAATGTGTAGAAGAGAGATATGTTCAAAACTGACAGGGACAGGTTAATATTAAAGATTTGTGTTTGACGATAGCTGGACTGTCAGAAATCCTAATCGGAGTGCTTTCAGAAGTGTATGAGATGCAGCTGAGGTTTGTTTCTGCAGACGGTTGCAGTATATTTTAATATATGGACATTTTGTAAAATAAAATAGGTGTATCTTTGGTATTACCCTTTACTACACTATCTAATCTGTTGCTGTGCACTATTTTCCTAGGATAGATGTGAAGTCTGAGTATATTTTTGAGCTAAATGGAGAATTTCATGTTATAAATTTGAAGATTTTTTTATTTGACGCGTCTATTTCTGCCGTATTTAAGAAAAATTTAATAACGTCTGGCAATTTTCTCATAATAGGCTGACAGAGTGATGACTTTAAAACAGAACTGCTACATACCTACGATAGAAATATACATATTATTTGTCTGTATTCATTCAAAAACTTGCTCCTAACTTTCTTAGTGATGAGCAGGAAACTTTTGTACACTTTACTATACTTTGTGTTGTTCTTCCTCCTCCTGACTGCTTCCATCCTGTGCTTTTTATTTACATGCTATTGGTATAGATTGGTACAATAAAGTTATGTGTTAAGTTCATTGGTGGGATTTCTGTTTTGTATGGTTTTTTCTTGTTGTAACACTTAAAGAATTGCTGCTTGTTAGGAGTGAATATAAAATAGGTAAAAAATAACCCCTTTTTCTCAGATTAACTGTCCCTCCTGTTCTGTCACCATCAACGCTCAGCACACTGCGCTAAGCTAAACAGGTTTGTTCTTCTTCCTACTTGACTCTGTTGGGTTTGCATTTTTTCACTCTCAGTGAAGATTCATAAAATTATTCTTTTTTCCAACTCTGATGAGTCTGCTCAGCAATATAACTTGAGATTTTTATATCAAATTTGTGTTTATGGTTTTGTAACATCCTTTTAAATCAAGTTAAAAAGTAACCGTTCTAGACAGACGTTTGGCATTATAACATTTATTGACTGTTGACATGTGGTTGTGATAAAATGTTTTCTGGTTTTTGTGGTTTCACTAAGTCAAATGTGATGTGCACTATAATCAGTTTGGATGGATGGATAGATAAAACTTCATCCCAAAGGAAATTCTTTAAAAACAGTTGCCATACACAGTAGGAAAAAGTAAGGAGATTTAAAAATATATACAATGTAGAATAGTGTAAAACCAACAAAGAAAATCTATGATAACATAATGTGCAAACGTATTAAACTAAGCTGCCAAGTGAGAGTTTGAAAGTGACATGCTGTTGTTTGTCTTTAAGATGCCTAAAGCTTTAGTTTATATACCCTGATAGTTTGTGATGTGTTATTATTAATGTTATTGTTATGTACTGTATGGCCTCACCTCTGTCCTGTTGGTTTTTATGCCTCATGAACACAAAATTTCTGATCAGATTTGGCTCTAATGTCCACCACTGGTGACTGTGACCTGAAAAAACTGAAGAATTAATTTGCTAATTATGTCATATTTACACAAATGTCTAAAAGAATAAAATGAAGTGATGACATGGATGTAAACTACAACTCCAGTGGTTGGGAGATGCACACAAACACAAGACGGTTGTTCACTTAAAGAAGAGGTTGGATTCAGTTAACACCTCAAGAAAACATTTATTTATTTGATGTTGGCAAGTTCATATTGTATTTGATATATATGTGATTTGTTGTAAGATTTTTTTTTAACTTTTCATGATTTGTGTTTTATTTGGTGGCATTAGGTTTTATTAGGTTGTAATGAAGAAAATGAGTCAAGAAGTCAAGTGCTTGTCATCTGTGTTTTACTGCTGTCAGTCTTTGGACCCTGGGTGGATGCTGAAAAGAGGCAAACCAAAGAGAAGATGCTCAGAGGTCTGATCACTGGGAGCTCGAACACATCCCACACAGCAGGTTCAGGAGGGTTTGGAGACACACCGAAAAGCTATTAGGATGCGTATATATTCATCTTGAGATTGGAGTTGAGAAATAAATGAAAATGGGCAGAAGACACAGAATGCTTCTGCAGCTGCTCAGCTTCACTGCTCTTCTTGCATGCAGTAAGTCTCCATTTCTTAACCTTTTTGGGGAATTCATGGCAACACTGACACTGTTTTAGTTTGGCAATCCTCAAAATAATGAGTTTATAACCAAATAATAACCACATGAAATATAAAGGTTGTGCTTTAATGACTTGTGTTGTATTTTTGAAGAGATCAGTAAAGTTCATGGTGACGGCACCTGATGTGCAGAGAAGACCCAAGATGATTTGAACATTGTGAAAGTTTTGTTTCGGCATAAAGTAATAAAAACATAAAAACCACAAAAAAATGAATAAAAGAATGTACTACTTGGTTGTTCAATTATTCTGGATGCTTTACGTCATCTCTGATAATATCAACTGTTTCAAAAAGTCACTTCCATCAAGTATAATATTTTGTATTCTGACACACTTTGTATCTGTGGTCATCAAAGCTGCACAGTGTGTAAAAATGGTTTAGTTATTTGTTTATCTCTCACATCCTGTTTGCTTCAGGTTCTGAGGTGGTTCAACTCTGCGTCAGGTAGTTTTCTTGTGCTCTGTTGACTCGTTAGAGATGTGTGCAGATCATGTGATTATTCTATAGTGTCTTGTTGTTGAAGTTGTTAAAGTCAAACATTACCCAAAGACACATGGCTGAACTGTGGATCTGTCATGGGACTTTTATGATTGACAGGCATTCAGATGATTCAGAAGGCTGTGAAATGTTTTACTGTGAAAAGTAACTAGTCTTGTGAAATAAGAAGATGTTATTTCCTCTTGTAATCTGTGTAACAAAGCATCAGTTCTACATTATGACTGTATGAATGTTTCATTGAGAAGCATGGTGGTGGTACATGAGAAGAAGGCAGGTAGTATCACTTTGTAGTGTATTTTCATGTCTGTCATGTATGTGCACGCTAACAGACTTTAGTGATGTTGTGTTTTCAGCACATTGCCAGTGTCAGCAAGGCTGGAGAGAGTACGAAAATAAATGTTACTTGTTTTCAACTGATACAAAGTCCTGGACGGAGGCCAACGCTTTTTGTTTGTCGCAGAACGCCAACCTGATGAGTATTCAGGACATTCATGAGAGGGTGAGGCGACACGCACGAGCCTCCAGAGACGAGATAAAACATTTGTCACACTGGTGTGTCTCTGTCTTCTTTATAGTTGTGGGTGAGAACACAAATCGGAGTCGAGATCTTCTGGATAGGCCTGAATGACCAAGTCACAGAGGGAGTCTGGGAGTGGAGTGATGGGACCCCTTTTTTACCATACCTAGAGTATGTAATGCTGTCACAATATCAGAAAACACCTTTAATTCACACCAAGTGTGTGTCAGGTGTTTTTCTATCCTGAATAATGTCTCCTGTTTCAGATACTGGATCCCAGGCCAGCCTGATAACTGGGGCGATGACCCTGGGGAGGACTGTGGTCAGGTGATAGGGTCGAGCTATGGACGGTGGAATGATGAGAACTGCAACACTAAGAGGAAATATATCTGCAAACACATCAACCGTAAGTCCACCAACTTGCATGCATATAGTTTTAGTTAGGAGTTTATTTTATGAAGCTGAAACTCTTAGGCTAAGTCTCTTCTATTATTAAACGCTAAGTGATACTTGTCTTTCTGATTTCTCTGAACTTTTCCATTTATGCTGAACTTTCACATAACTTTTTTTTTTATTATTGTCATGTAAATTTGATCAAATCTCAAGAAAAAGTTGCTCTGTGGGACCTCCGGATCATGGCTTGAACATCTTTTCTGCTCTTCAGCGAATCCTGGCCCTCAGTGTGACTTAGCCGGCGGCTGGAGACAGTACGGCTCCAACTGCTACAAGCTGACAGCGGACGTCAGAAAGAATTGGGTGGCAGCGAGACATGACTGTGTGCAGGGTGGAGGAGACCTGGCGTCCATTACCTCTGCAGAGGAAGAGCAGTACATCATAGGAACGCTGGACTCATCGTGGCTTGACCTTTGGATTGGGCTTTCCACACTGGTGAGAGGAACAGAGTGCTTTGCTCACAGTGAGCTCAATATTTATTACAGCACATCAATATGAAGATGAGCTTTGTTCCTCCAGAAATGCAACAAGATTTCATGTCAAGTTGAGGCAGGAAACGATCAGTACACCTGGTCTGATGCGCTCCAGGTGGGGTACACAAACTGGGCCGATGGTGAACCTACAGGGTAAGACGTGTTGTTTACATTTCATTTAGATTGAAATATGAATTCAGGCATTAAGCGCTGTTCTCTTCCAGGGATACACAGGCTGGTTTATGCTCTGCAATCATCAAAGACTCAACAGATGAATATGGGAAATGGAGAGCCCATGTGTGCAGATATGAGCGTCCTTACATGTGTAAACGACCACTGAACAGTAAGCTGGATTGTTTTTTGGAAACAAAGATAATCTCTCTTATTTTTATCATAAAAAAAACAATAATGAATTATCCCTCTAAGCTGTTTCTCCTCTAAACTCTCTTCCAGCCATCTGCCCTGCTGGCTGGCAGAGCTTCGCTGGTAATTGTTACTGGATGGTCAGTAATATCAACCTGTTGACCACCTGGCACGAAGCCTTCACCAGGTGCTCCGACATTGGGGCCAACCTGCTGATTATTAACAGGTGGAAAAAAACGAAATATTTGCTAATTTTAAATATATTAGTCATTGGGTTTGCTTTATATTTCAATGGTTTTCATCACAAAAGTTAATCCACTTTGACTTTTGGCAGTTCTGGGCAGCAGAACAAACTGAAAACAACATTTCCATATTCTTGCCTTATGAAATCCCTATTATGAACTTTTGTCCCAGTCATACCCAAAGACAGGAAATTTAATTTGGGTCAAATAAGGGAGCCTGAATATTCATATTGTTCTGATAATTTTAGCCTACTTACAATCTAATATGAAAGGCTGGCATACTTTATTTTTCTGATGAGCGGAAAAAAATAGAGCTTGTTACATCCACTTAAATACATTTGTTGGTCTCATTTATAACGTATTTATCATGTGTAACATATGTTTTCCTGAAGATGAAAGTGATACAGAAATAAAAATGGTCAGAAATGTGTAGAAATTTATGTACAGATTCACTCCTCACATTTATAGATGAGCTGTTGGTTGCTGGGTAGGTAGCAGGCAGCAGGTTTATCAGTGCTGTTTCCTTTTAAAACAGCTGCAACAACAAGCTAAAAGTCCTCAAAAAGATGGATATGGTAAAGACTGCAGGAGAACAGTAGGAATCTTACCCTTTCTGTCATTTTTGGCCCGTCTCTTGAATGCAGTGAAGAAGAACAGTTCTACATAAATGGGAACCTTCCAGACTTTCACCAAGTGGACATTCCTGACATCTGGATTGGCTTGTCAGGTACTTTCAGTCAAAACTATCTCTTGATAATCAACTTATTTCAAAAACAACACAATACACTTGAAAGTGCCATTTTCCAATCATCTTCCTGTTTGTGATGTCACTAGATAAGGACCAGGACGGGGATTTCAAATGGGTGGATAAAACTGAGGTCACTTTTTCTAACTATGGTCCCGGTTGGCCCAGAAACACTGCAGACACCTGGGACTGTGGGCAGATCTTCACAGGTAGAACTGACACTCTGCCATCAGCCCTAAACCAACATTTTTATATGTTTTAAATTGAGGCATTGCGAGACTAACATCAGTTTATGATCTCTTTCAGGAAATTATGAAGGCAAATGGGAAACAACCACCTGCTTCAAGAGCCTGGGTTACATCTGTGAGATGACAGGCGGACAGAACCCCAAACCAACTTCATCTCCTGGTCAGTCAGACTTCATGTTTCCTCTTCACATGCTGTCTAAAGCTGCGTTCATAACTGTTAGGTTTGTTTGCTCCAGATTCCCACTGTGACCCTGGGTATTTGTTGTTTGGGGACTTCTGCTATCATTTTGAGACTGAGTCTGTGAAAAACTGGCATGATGCTGAGGCTCACTGCAGCGGAGAGCAGGGTCACCTGGCCAGCTTCCACTCACAGGAAGAGCTGAGTTTCTTAACTGGTGAGCACACAAAAGCACTAAAGCACTAGTTCATCATTACTGTGAAGTAATTCATCAAGAAATCCTGTGAATATTATAATGTAAATGTTTTTTTCTCCAGCTCACATGCCAGCTGAAGCCTGGGTGGGTTTGAATGATATCAATATGGAAAACCAGTTTGTGTTCACCGATGGAACGCCTGTAGTAAGTGATAAGACATGAGCATACTGCGCGAAGCACAGCTGGAAAATGATTTCATTTTGGCACAAATACATGAAATAATAATCAACTTGAACAGCCACAGAATTAAACACAGTTGTTTCATGATAAAAAAATTAAAATCATGACATCCTGTTTGGTCTCTCCTCAGTGTTTCATTAGGGGGAAATGTAGCAGTATGGCCGTGAAGCTGCATGATAAAGCTAAATATTTTTCTTTGCATCTCAGGACCTCCTCCCATGGGCGACCAACCAGCCAGACAACTGGCAGGGCGACGAGGACTGTGTGGAGCTCACAGGCATGACTTACCATGAGCCTGGGAAACTCAATGATAATGTCTGCACTGCCACAAAAGAATTTGTCTGTAAAAAAGGTCTGATACACTAAAGATATACAGCATGTATATAATGCATGTGTGTTGTGGTCAGACCGTATTTTGTATTTATTGTTTGTCTTGTCTCCCCATAGCTAAGGGTCAAGGACCTCCGCCCCAGCCCCCAACATCCGGACCAGGTTAACTTCACACTGCACTTATTGAGCATGAAACATGTTTTTTATGGGTATGTGCATATATGGGCTCTTGTGTTTGTTACAGGATGGAATGAGAAATGTGGATTTTGGATGGCTGACCCCTTTAATGACTACTGCTACCTGTTTAACTACCTGTCGATAAGGACGTGGGCTGAAGCTCGAGCCGACTGTGTCAACCAGGGAGGAGACCTCGTCAGTATCACCGACCCCTTTGAGCAGGCCTTCATACAAGGTATCATGTTCTAACGTGATCTCTCACTGTTTGTGTGTTTGTGTTTCTCCCATTTTTATTTGTTTTGTTTTGAAATTATTTCTTCATTGACTGAGTATATCCCAACAGGTGGATGAGGACAGTTCATTTGAATATACTATTCAAGCATGTTGCATATGCAATGTGACATTGTAAAAGGGCCACTGTAGAGGAAGAGTTAAATGTTTCAACAATTAACACTTTGCCATCATGTATATTATTGTGTAAATTATTATTTTTCTCAAAATACTTTGTTTTTTTCCTAACAGCAACCCTACTAACTACCTAAAGTGCTATACTATATATGATTGCTCTCTGAGTATAAAAGATGCTTTATTATGTTGTTATTATACAAAAGACGTTTTTTTCACATTCTGTGCATGAAATTCATTTTAACAATATTTTAACACCTGTTTAACTTTAGGTGGATCTCACCTTAATCTGACTGTTGTGGTTTTGTCTCAGGTGTGATCCAGCTCAGTCCCACAGGTATCTCTCTGTGGATGGGCGGTCATGACTCTGTCACTGAAGGCGGCTGGGAGTGGACAGATGGTTCTCCGTTCAGATACATCCGCTGGAATACAGGTTACTTTAAAGCCATATTTATTCTGCACCATTTTCACGAAAAACAAAACATATATGTCTTGCAAGAAAAAGACAAATGAATTCTCTTTCTTCAACACAGGTAACCCAGACAACTATTACGGTGAGGACTGCCTGTCCATATTAATTAACAATGGCTACTGGAATGACGACAACTGTGACCACAAAAGAGGATACATCTGCGAACGAAAAGGTGAGATATCTTGCTTTAATTGTTGTTGTTGACACTTGGGAACTGAAGACCGAGTTAAAGTTTAAAAATTTAAAATTTGTAACAATATATTAATGTTTCCTCTTTCAGGAAACACACCTGAGCCTCCTCCACCTCACGATGGTAACAATGGCTTTCACAGAATAACTTGTTGAAGCAACAAATAAATGTATATGTTGTGATCAGACATATTTGCGTTACAACTATGGAGTCAGTCTACAAATGACATGAAACATAAATGCTGACTGTGAAAATCCTTCCTGCTGCAGGGTTCATGACGGCTCTAGTGTGCCAGGACTCCTCTGCTGTCCTTCACTGTCCATCTGAAAGTGTAATTAACATCCAGTCAGCTTTCTATGGACGAAAGAGTGATGACATCTGTCCCCACCTGGGCTCATCCACAGGTGGTGCTGCGCAGTAATCACTTTGTCAAAGTTTTCTGTAACTATTGATCGATGCGTAATCAAAATATAATCTGTGTTTTGTAGGAAGCTGCACAGTGGAAGGTATCCTTCCTTACTACAGAAAGATGTGTGACAACCATCCCTACTGCTTTGCATACGCTCATGTGGAGGTGGACCCATGTCCCACAATTGCCAAATACCTTGAGATCGTCTATAGCTGTGAACAAAAAGGTGGGCTCCTCTTCTTCTTCTTCGACATCACAAAATGCTAAATTACAATTTACAAAATTTTATGATTTGGCTCCCTGCAGTGTGTCTGCAAGGCCTGGGTGTCGAGGACGGGATCATCACAGACTCCCAGCTTGTCGCTTCTTCCTCCATTGGTCAATTTACTCCTGATAAAGCCCGTCTCAATGGAAATTCCTGCTGGATGCCTTCAGGAAGTGGTTTGTATCAACCCGGCAGCCACACATGCAAGATATCTAACAGATGGTTACAGGTGAATACAGGGTTTCATCTTTATTCGTCCTCAGATTCCTCTCATACTCTATCTAATGTCCCCTCCTCCAGCAACATCCAGCTGGATCCAGGTAAACCTGGGCCAGACCAGAAAAGTAACAGGAATAGTAATCCAGGGTTGTCCTCAAAATAACCACTGGCTTACCAAATTTAAGATCCAGCACAGTATGGACGAAGCAAGCTGGACTGACTACACTGCTGATGGGCAGGTGGGTAAGGACATACAGCCACTTATGCATGGTTCAAACACAAACTGAAGAGGATAACAGGTTGTCATTTTGAAATTCCTTGATTTCCAGTTTTTCCCAGGCTCAACGGACAGAAACAGTCCTGTGACTCAGCTGTTGGGTACGCCTGTGTCAGCTCAGTACGTCCGCATCCTCCCGCTGGAGTTCAGCGGCCAGGCAGGCCTTCGTTTCGACATTTTAGGATGCACACCGGACTGTAAGAAAAACAATTTCAAGCCTACATACAAATTTCCAAAATATATTTCTATAACAGTCAAAATTGCCTTGGTTCCAGTCACATATACAAACTTAATAATGAGAAATTGTGGTTCAACAGATGCAATCACATGTGCCAACAAGCCTAACTTCAATTTTGCCAACGATCAAATGACGTGAGTGAAACCTGGAATAATGTTTTTACACATATAATGATATACTGCATTTTATAAATATTTTCTTTCATCATACAATCTGAAGCAACTTATTTCTCATGTGTCTTTCAGTGTTCACTGTCCAGCAGGCTGTGCCAATGATAATTACAGAGTGTACGGCACTTCAGTATATCGTGGGGTATGTGACTGTCTTGTTTTATCAGTATCACCTCTGTGCAGTGTTGTGGAAAGATTTATTTTAAATATATATATATATACAATTCTCTTCCTACAGGATTCAAACATCTGTGCTGCAGGTATCCATGCTGGAGTGATATTAAATGACATTGGAGGAGACTGTACTTTGTTGAAAGCTGCAGGACAGAATTTCTATGCTGGCTCCACCAGGAACGGCATCACCTCGAGACAGTAAGTAGCTGAGTTTCACACCTAATCCATTTTCCTTGCGCAGTGCAACAGTCCCTGGAAGCTGATTCAATAACATGTTTATTGTTCGACAGATTCGATGGAAACTATGCCGTGTCTTACACTTTTGCAGATGGGGGTGAGTTGAGGCTCACTTAGTCTTGTTTGTGTGTGTTTTTCAGTTCATGATGACTGCACTGATTCTCAGTTGTGCTCCACAGAGCTGAGGTGTTCAGGGCCTGACTGGTATGAGTTTGGAGAGTTCTGCTACAAACCTTTTGGAGACAAAAAAACATGGAACGATGCCCAGGACACCTGCAGAGCTCTGGGTGCTGAACTCGTTTCCATCCTCTCCATGAAGGAGCAGAGCTGGCTGGAAAGCTACCTGTACATGGGTATGGATCTATGTTGAAATTTGGTTCAATATTTTTTTAAAAAAGGAAATAAATCAGGTAACACTTAAACTAAATTTGCTCCCACATAAAAATATTTAGTATATATAATTTTTGACTCTGCCGGCTTTGGTAGGCTGAGCAGATGAAATAATTGGAACAAATTTAACTAACTTTGTTTTTTCGGGGTTGCATTTTACAGCCACCAGTGATGTGTGGACTGGCCTGAATGACCTGGTTGTACCTGGTATGTTCACCTGGTCTGACCAGCACATAGTGACCTTCACTTACTGGGCCCCAGGGGAGCCCAACAACCACGATGGATTCTCTGAAGACTGTGTTGAGATGTTACACCAGGTGACCACTAACATATATTTTGTACTGTATATGCAAAGCCCAAATTCAATTTCTCTATTCATCTTTGCAGTGACATGTGATCATTTTGATATTTTTGATTTAATCTTCATTCCAGACTGGACGATGGAACGATGTGTCCTGTACAGAAGTCAACACCTACATATGCAAAATGCCCAAAGCACACTACCCAGTGCCCTCTGTGAAACCCACCCAGTACGGATGCCCTCAGGTAGGAAAAAAAACTCTACCCATACATTTTATTTTTCTGTTTTTTCTGTTCTCTTTTCAAGCTCAGACCTAAATTATGAAGCTTGCGGAAAGAGAGCTTCAGTGCATGCTGTGTAACATGATCACTGCTGGTGCCTCACCTCTGTAATGAATGTCAGGGCTGGGATGCTTACGGCTACAGCTGCTACTGGATGGAGGACACCGCCATGAGCTGGTCGGATGCTAAGGCTTTTTGTAAAGATCAGGACGGCTTCTTGCTACACATTGGAGACATGTGAGTGACAATCTGTCCCCATTTCTATATTATCTCTTTAAGAACAACAAATCCTACTTTTTCATCATTTTTACTTTGTCATACTGTTGTGAAATGTTTTCTTATTAACTACCTCACTTGCAGGCCAAGTTGTCATTGTTTTCTCCCTTCCTCAGATGTCTTCATGTTCTCCACATTATTTACAGGGGCACTGTTTGTTTATGAGTAATGTGCAGTATGTAGATTTGAAAGTTATTGTGATGTTACCCTTCTGGTTTTCTCTGGAGAATATTCCTTGTCACGTCTCTAAAGTGTAACCTGAAAATAAGCCTGAATTAATTGATAATGGTGGCAGGTTTAGCATCTCAAAGATTCTGTAGTCATGATGGAACAACCTGGTTGGCAAGTGTTTCATTCGAATCTTTTTCACTGCAGTTACGAGCAGGCACATTTTACTGTGGCACTATCGGGAAAGACGGGTTTGTGGTGGATTGGCCTACGAGCTCGAGGAGGCACGACTGGAGGGGTCGACTACATCTGGGACAGCGGCTCTCCTCTTACCTTCACTCACTGGGACAGAAACCAGCCAGGTACAAACCTAGCATAGACCCTAATGTCACCTGGTCAGGACAATACAAAATATACACACTGGAAAACACAACATGTCCTTTTTGTGCAGATAACGGGGATGGGACGTGTGTGGCTATGACAACGGGCCTGATTGGTGGTTTTTGGGATGACAAGCAGTGCTCTGAGAAGCACGCCTTCGTCTGTGAGAAACCCAGGCCTGACATCACCCCACCCACCAGGCCTCCGACCCCTCCTGGGCATGGTTGTGCTGATGGGTGGGCGGCTCTGCCTCACTTCAGAAACTGCTATCGGGTACACACTGCAGTGGATTAAATAGCAAAACAATGTGATTCTCTGCAAGGGACATTAGGTCACTGTTCAGTTTACAAGTACCGATTTATCGGCTAATGTGTTTTTTTTTTTTAACAGCTCTTCCACAATGTGGACTGGTCCCTGAAAAAGAGCTGGGGAGCAGCACGTGAGGACTGTGTCGCCAGAGGAGCTGATCTAGTCAGCATCCACAATCAGGAGGAGGAGGACTTCCTGTCTCTGTACAGCAAAGGCAGCAGCAAGTGGATCGGCCTCAAGCACAACCCCACAGAGGGAGGTGAGGATAATGTGTGTTTTACAGAGTGGACCCTGGTGGAGGATAATTGGGATGCAAATAAAGAATACACAAAAAGACTCATGACTATTCCTGTGATATAGGTTATTCTTGGAGCGATGGCACACCTCTCTCACACACCAACTGGGGTCAAGGGGAGCCCAACAACCATGAGGGCCGTGAGGAGTGTGTGGAGATGGTGAGCAACACCAATGGGACTCACTCCTGGTGGAACGATATCAACTGTGACGCTCACCAGGACTGGATATGCAGCATCTCTAAATCAAAGACTCCCATCCTGCCCCCAGTGCCACCACCTCCACTCCCAGGTAAACCGTACCTAGAGTGGAAGAGATGCATTTCTTTTTAGTGGGTCAGCCAGGTTAAACAAAGACTGCTTCGTTAATATTGTATGGCAACATGAAATAAAACATATTTTTATAGACAATAATACAGGTGGCACAGCAGCAGAGGTGTAAAGAGTAGAATTAGTTTCATAGTTAGTGTAATGTTTTTTCTTACTTAATTATTGGACATAATCTTTCAGGTCCACAGACTGGGCAGAGTTAAAACTAAACATGTCTTGTCTGTAGCCTCACAGTTAGATGCTTAGAAAGAGCTGAGAACATAAAATATACAAAATAAACAGCTCAAAATGTGCAATTACATAAATATGTACATTACAATAACCAAAGTAAATTAGTTAGCTACTCTTATAAGCTATGTCTTCTCAATCCTCAGCTCCTGATTGTGGTACAAATCCTGGCTGGAGGAAGAACAACAACATCTGCTACTACTACAACGACACCGACATAGTGGACTTCCACACAGCTATGACGCGATGTTACGATGAGGGTGCCTTACTGGTCTCCATCCTCAACCAAGAGGAACAGGCTTACGTTAATACCATGGTGCGTCCTTTTTCCTTTAGCAGAACATGTTGCTGATACTGTGAATATGTCAGTGTCATGCTGTGCTGCTCTTCCAGGTGGGGACAGGCCAGGTTGCTGTAGCTTGGATTGGATTGAGGATGTTTGGCATCGCAAATGGACAATACATGTGGGTATATTTGTACTTGATTGGGATTTAGGTGAATTTTAAGGGAAAACTAGAAAAGTACTCAGAGAGCGCAGACCTCCACCAAGGCGGCGGTGAATTTTTTATATAAAGTTACCCCCGCCGCCAAGGAGGTTATGTTTTCACTGGGGCTTGTTTGTTAGTTTCTTGGTTTTTGGCTTGTTGGTTTGTTGGTTTGCAAAGTGACTCAAAAAGTTGTGGCCGTTTTTTGACGAAATCTTCAGGGTTGGCAGGAAGTGGCCTAACTTAAAACCGATTAATTTTTGGTGGTGCTGTTGAATCAGATCCAATCACCACCAAAAATTAATCAGTTTTAAGTTAGTTGTTAGTTGTTTTTCAAACAAATAAACCCTGGTGCAGACATACCCTCCTTGGTGGAGGTTATTTGTTTGTTAGTTTTCTTTCATCTTAATCAGGGCAGAAAACTGTGGAGCAGACAAATGACTAGTAGGATAATGTCACAGTACTCACAGTGAGGAAGGCTTTTTCTCATTCAAAGCTAAAGGAACAGCAGTTTATATTCAGTAGCAATAATAAAACTCTGGGGAAAGGATGTCTGTACAGCAGAAGTTATTTTCTGTCTGATTCTGGAGCAGCACAATTTGAATTTTGCTCCAGGTTGGGCTTTCTCTTTATGATGATATGAACAGCACAGTTTCTCTCTTCTATCGGCACAGGTGGGTGGACTTCTCTCCTTTGACATACACTCACTGGGCTCCAGGTGAGCCGAACAACGCCAACGGGGAGGAACAGTGTGTTCAGATGAACAGATATCGAGGTATAGAAGTTCCATTCACAGGACGATTAAGCTCTGTTTAATTATTTCTTTTTATGAGTCTGTCAGTGATATTAACAAACTAACTTGTCAAGGTGCATGGAACGATGGCAACTGTGGTTGGGTTGGAGGTTATGTCTGTAAGAAGTTCCCTGGAGATACCCACACCCATCCTCCACCCACACAGCCTTGGGAGGGGAACTGCCCCGCAGGTGACACACACACTTTACTATAAACACCAAAATTATTTGTTTTATGTATTAAAACGTGCAGGTTATATGTAGATCATGACGATGTCCTGTAGTTCAAAACTACTTTTCATGGTATACTGTGTCCCTTCCTTCCCACCAGGTTGGATGCGTTTCAAGAATAGGTGCTTTTTATTCAAAGGGAAGATAAATGACGTCAAAGCCAATTGGTCTGATGCTCAGAGCTGGTGCAGAGAACAAGGTGGAGATCTTGCAGTCATTGATAGCCGGTACGAGAATGGTAAGCTGAATCTATGAGAAGTAAACAGTCCAGTGGCTTCAGGTCAGATACTCAGTGTGTTGATCCCCTCCTCTCCTCCAGACTTTGTCTCTAGTTATCTTAGGGACCTGGAGCTCCCTGCATGGATCGGCCTCACGGATCGCTTGATAGAGAATCAGTTTGCCTGGAGTGATGGGGTCAGCCCTGTGCTCTACACCAACTGGGACGAAAAGGAGCCCAACAATGCAGGAGGAACAGTGAGAATGCTTCACTTTCACCACAGTTATTTAGAATTGAGCACATGGGAGGGAACTATTGGTATTCTTTGTACTCACAAACTGGCAGAATTAAACCTACAATCAGCTGGAGGCTTTCTTGTCCTTCTCAATAGGAACACTGTGTGGCGATATCTCACAGCCCCCTGGTGAGCGGCAGGTGGAATGATGACGCCTGTCATAAGGAACGTAGCTTCATCTGCTCCAGAATTAAATGTTAGAAAACACTCCAGCACTCAAATAACATACTGTTCCTTTGAGTGACACAAAAATATGAAAACATCTCAAACCTAGCAGCTAAATCCTTATTCAGGCCTTACTTAAAGACATTTCTCCATCTGATTCCACATCAGCGAGCAGCATCAACCCTCCACCCCCGACCAGTAATCCCTGTCCGGCCGGCTACGTCTCCTGGTACCTGAACTGCTACAGGCTTGTTGAGGAGCCAGCGACCTGGGACGCAGCTCAGGCAGCATGTGAGCAGCAGGGAGGCAACCTGGCCAGTGTGGACGCGAGCTACGACCAAGCCTTCATCGCTTTGTTGGCTCTGCAAGGCAAATATGATGCCTGGATTGGACTCAGGCGCAAGGTGCTGTCAGGGGGAACACACAATATTCAACCTAATCTACCTGCAAATTAAAAAAAGGCATTTAAAACATGGGTTTCAAATCCATCAAAACCATTTAGGTGAAAATAAGCTACTGTACAAGCAAAGTTAAACACATCCTGAATTTTTTTTACTAAATATTAATAATATTACATTATTAGTCAAGGTCCAGCATTCAAAGAGGTGCAGATGGATAATCTGGACAAACACACAAAGTATCAAAAGAAAAAAGCATGCATATATACTGTATACTGTATATCACTTGACCTGTTTCTCTAAAAGCATCCAGCATCATCATTTTGAACATTTTGCTCAGCAGTGCGGAGGTTAAACTGAATTCACAGTTTTATACCAGATATGAGTCAGAACACTGGAAATGAATCAAGAAAAACATACAACCACTAAAACACATTTTTCTGTTCAGGAATGACAGGAAATAAGTGGAATTTGGTGTTATCAAAAGATAATAACAATTAATAATGAACAATATATTATAATTATAATTATATTTTAACATTAGATGTCTCATTTTGATTAAAGAGCTTGTATGTATGGGTGGATTAACCATTACAGAAACATAAAAAAATAACAGCAATGCTGTTAATTTAGGGCAGCGGTGGCAAACACCTTTACACTGGGTGGTGGTCTGATAAAACTGTTAAGCACTTTATATATGACATTATTAGATTACTCACACTGGTTAAGCTGGTTTAACTACTTGCAGGTAGTGTAGTCCAGTGGTTCCCAAATTAGGTGTCGGCCCCTTCCCTTTTTATTAGACTCTAGGTCCATTTAAAAAAGGGACAAACAAACACACACTAAAAATTACTGTTATAACTGTTATTTAAATGACAAACGAATTTATACATTAATTTCCTCAACAGAGCATAAAATGAATGAACTCGCACTTGACAAAACAGCTCAATCGCACTGCACCACCTAGGTTTTTTTCATCAAAATACGTAAACAGTCATTGTAGGCAACCTAAAGTTTGTGAAGACTTGCTTTTTTAAACTTAACCCACAAGGGGGCAGTATAAAGAGGAGTACAGTAAGCTCTGAAGAGGTTAATTTCAAAATTGTCTGAACACCAAAAGAATTTACGTGACAGCACAATGATTAATGTTAGCAGAGAAGTATAAACAATGTTTTGCTGCAATTGTGAAATTTTTATGATAATTGACCATTTAATTTATACTGTCTTGTCATACAGGATGATGGCTCTTACATGTGGACAGATGGCTGGCCAGTTTTTTTCACTCAGTGGGGACCAGGAGAGCCCAGCAACATTAAGGATGAGGGCTGTGTGAGCATGCACACATCACAGATATTTCACGGAACCTGGAACGACACAAATTGTGACCAAGCTAAACCCTACATCTGCAAGATCTCGTCAGGTTTGTAGCTTTTGCTTTGTGTTCTTTTTTCTCTAATCTGTCATTTACACAAAAAAAACTTGAGGCATGATGATGATGTGACCTACGTTGTTTCTCAGAGAAACCACCACCAACACCCGCCCCTGGTGATGGGGAGTGTCCGACTTTTTGGATGCCCTATGGCAGCTACTGTTACTACGTGTACCACAGTCAGAAGGGTTTCTCTTGGCCAGACTCCCGACACTACTGCCAGTCGCTCAAGGCAGATCTGGTGTCCATCCACAGCAGAGCGGAGGTGGAGTTCATCAGGAACCTCAACTTCACCAAATATCACAATCTCTGGATTGGCCTCACCAGGGATCGCAACTGTCAGTATATATACAAAGAAATAATGACACCAGGGGTTTATCATAAGACTACTGGGACCTGAGCTTTGAGTTACACATGACAGACATGGATATGTGCTCTCACATTTTCTGATTCTGTCACCTTTGTTTGGATGGATATTCTAGTTGGCTGGGGCTGGACAGATAAGACATCTTTGGGCTTCCTCAACTGGGCTCCTGGTGAACCCAATGCAGCCTTTCATCCTGGGGATGTGGCAGAGGAGAACTGTGTGGAGATGTACCATGATGGACGCTGGAATGACAACAACTGCCTGCAGAAGAGAGGCTTTGCCTGTCGCCGCCAACAGTGTAAGGAGCTTTTTAGTATTTCTTTTTTTGGATGGAATACAGAGGAGTACAGGCTTATATCTGCAGCTTTCACTTTGTCTTTAACACTCTCAGTAGAAAGTATAATATAGTAGAAACAATTTAAACTGGGATGAAATATGCAGCAGAATAACACTTTCTTTTTTTCAGCCTATACAACAGATGGTCCCGTTTCCCCCACAGAAGGTCCATGGGGTAAGTGCAACAAAGTGCCAAATATATTTTTGTTTTTCGTTTGAGTGTCAAGTCGCTTTGGAAACTTTTAAAATGTAAAAAAAAGTGTTAACATCCCTGCTGACACTGCTGGTGTTTCTCTTTTTGTACAGATGGAGGAGTGATAGCTGGTGCTGTCATTGCAGCCATTGTGGTCTTCAGCTTGATAGCTGGACTGCTGTTCTACGTCTTCAGAGTCCGCCAATATAAACTGAGCCTACCAACAATAATAAAAACCACTCCCCCGGATGTGGTAAGTCATTGATTGCCCTACTGATGTTTAGTTGTGTACACATGGTTACATTTTTAGCGGGGTGCAAATCCTAAATTATGTCCTTCTTGTGTTGCAGCCTACTTTCACCAACCCCAATTTCGCAGGAGAATCAGACACATAAACCATCAGTCAAGTTTTGTACAGTACGTAATTGTTTTTTTTAAACAACAATTACAACAATTTGTTTTTTTTCTCCAGAGTGCTATATGATTCAACTCTATTGTACAGTATATATTGCAATACACTAATGAATGTAAAAATAAAGGTTTCCCTGGGTTGCACTTGCAATTTATCAACTGCAACAGTTGTAATGTTTACAGCAATTTGTGCTCCATGGCTACAGAATAATGTAGAGCTGTTGCTTCTGTAACTCACTGTTCATGTGTTATTAACTGACTTTTACCATCAAACCATGCAATTCTTGTTTTCTTTGCTAAAAATTAGAGTAATTCATAAATTGTGAGTAACAAACACCAAAAATAATTTGTATTCATTTCTGCATATACTGCACATCAAATTCTTTACATATTTCACATGTTTCTGAACATTTTTCATTGAACAATGATCTGAACAAGAAGCATGAATGTGTTGAACAGTAATTCATAAATGAAGCACCATCAATCCAGGATGTTAATGTGAAAAGTTTGAATAATTTACAGTGGTCCTCCGGACATTATCTGCACCCTTAGACCAGCCTCAGCCATCGTGAGGCTGTGATTGACAACATGATCCATAATTGTACTTGGCCTCTTCTTCCTCTTCCTCTCCACATCCTCACTCCTCTTCCATGAGGCTGACCCTCCATTTCTGTGTCACAGTCTTGTAGAAACGGTACACACTATGTCCTGCTTGGTTCATGCTGTATATGCATATATGGGTTCATGGGATTCAGCTCTTCAACTAATGCTTCACACACCTCTTCTCACCAGTGAAAGCTGAGGTTCATCTGAGAGAAATTGCTCAATTTAGGAGACATTTTCATGAAAAAAAGCATAAAAGTAAAAAAGGATAATATTTGCTTGACAGATTTCGTCAACTAGTTCAACATTTTTGCCTCAAGCAATGAAATGAAGACTATTAGTTTTACAGGGAATGACTATTCAGCATTAACAAGTACAGTTCATTTTGACTGACATGACATAAGGAAATGATAATATTATAAAACACCAGAGAGTTGTATGAAAGCAATTGATGCATGTCCACAGCATCTGAAATTTGTTGTTGTTGTTCTTAATGCTCTGCCCTGAGGGTCTCTCTGTGCCAAACACAGCCCAAACTGGCTCAAAACAACAACAACAACTTCTTAAAGGTAAAAAAAAAATCACCAGACTTCCTTAACTACTCTGCTTTCAGCATCTATGAATTACTTTATTAACAAGTCGCCGGCATTGTATCCGATGCCCAGGGACAAGCGTTACATGACAGCCAATATCTCCGGAACGGCTCAAAATAATGACTTACTTCTTTTTTTTGTTGAAAAGGGGAGACTTCAGCCTTTCCGAAACACATCCTGGTGTTGTTTTCCGGTGTCATGGCAGCCCTTCAGCTCATTGGCAAATCAGTGTCCAATCAGACAATCTTGCACCGTCACATGCTGTGCCAATATCCAATTGTACGGCTTTATAGGCTCACCTAATGCATCAAAGAGTAAAAAGTAGCGAGATAGTTGACTCCTCTGACTATAGTTGTTGTTTCCACGATTGAAAATGGGCTCTGAATGCAATAATTTACATACAGAGGACCGTTATTTCATATGGATAGTGCGTAATTACACACACCACTGTTATGTATGTTACTGATAGATATTTTTGATTGTAAACGTTTTATTTGACTTTATACCACACTGAACCGGAAAGACGACAAAGACGTTTGGGGGCATTTTGGGGGGGTTCATCTCTCAGAAGCAGTTACTTGTGGGACGACCCAGGAGCTCGTCCCTGTCTCTTCCTCCGGCTCAGTAGACCTGAGCGAGCTGCTGCTGGAGATCAGACACCTGAGGCTGCAGCTGGAGAGGAGCATCCAGACCAACACGACACTGAGACACCGACTGGAGGAGCAGCTGCTCAGAGGAAGCAACCGCTCTGAAACCATCAACATCAACTACCTGCTCTCTTCTCCAGGTAAACATAAGATTCAAGGTGTTTATTATCATGTGAACAGTAAGGAAACATGTTTCCCTGTACAGTGAAATACTTCCTTTGCTATCCACTATAAATGCTGATACAGTAAATACAGTTTAAAGAAAAAACAAATACAGGCTGTACAAAGAGATAGTGCAACTGTTGAGGAGTCTGATAGCTGAGGGAAAGAAAGAGTTTCTCAGTCTGGAGGTTCTGCATTTCACACTTCTGTACCTCCGTCCTGAGGGGAGAAGTGTGAACAGTCCATGTTGGGGGTGGGTGGGGTCTTTAATGATGGAGGCAGCTCTCCTGTGGACTCTGCGGTGGTAGATGCTCTGCAGAGAGAGCAGTGGAGTCCTGTTGATCTTCTCAGCAGTCTTCACCACTCTCTGCAGCCACAGACTCACATGCTGATTACCTGTGGCAGGTATACAGAGAGGTGCAAACACACACAGGAGTCTGCCAGGTCACGTCAGTGTTTGGGTTTTACATTTGTCTCAGATGAAGGAGGCAGGTCACCAGGTCGTGAAGGCTGCGGTCCTCCCCACCACTTATTTCAGTGTCACAGCGAACACACGGGTGTCCTCCACGGTAAGAAGACCTCCTCCATCTGTCTGTAAATACAAGCCCTTTTTAGTGTTGTTCTCCAGTTCTGTGCATTTCACACATTTCAATGACAGTATTTCAAAACACCTTTTCAGATGAGAAACGTTGTGCTCACTCAGAGGTGGACGGTGGGTCATTCAGCAGTAGCTCTGGCAACAGCGTCTCCAGCGCTCCTTCACGCCTGGTGCCAGGCCACCGGATGTGGGCTAGTCCCAATGGCCGCCATATTTTGGGTCTGATTGAGGACTACACTGCCCTCCGCAAGCAGATCTCAGAGGGCCGTAAGTTGTCGCGCAGCATGGATGCACAACTGCAGGAGAGTGTGCACACGCTGGAACAGCAGGGCTCTGACAACAAGGTACAGACAAATATCATATTTAAGATGTTTGTTTTGCACTTTGTGTTGTATCATAAGACATATGTGTTAACGCTGTTTTGCGTCCATCTTCAAAGGTGATAGAACAGCAGCACCTGAAGAGTTTGTCCAGCAGCGTGAGCACGATGCAGCACGTGTTAGAGGAAGCTGGTCGACTGCTCAAACTGGTGTGGAGAGTCTCTTTGCCAGCCGGTAACACAGTGGAGGCCGGCAGCAACAACAACAACCAGCAGGTAGACATGCACAAACACATATCTACTGCATCTACCCTATCCAAGTATCTACATCAGCAAACCTTAATCTTTCCACCCTCCATGTCAGGATGAGCTGCTGAAAAGTGAGATAGCCAGACTGAAGAGCCGGCTGTCGCAGCAGGAGAGGATGCTGAGTGGAGCTGTCAAACGCCTCCGAACAACCAACCACCTCAAGGAGGGGATGGAAAGAGTCATCATTGATCAGTGTAAGACACAGTGTCACTTCAACTGTTACTCTACTGTACACTAGTACTACTACTGACATTTAAAGTCATTTATTAAGTCCAGATTTCTAATATTGTCTGCTTCTAGTTATAAAATAAATGACTTTTATATTCAGAGGTGTTATGGATTTTTTCTAAATTTAGGGGTTCCTAGGGTGAGCTAGTGTTGTTTCATTTACAGCACTAAATCTTTAAAGTGTAGCTCCAGAATGCAGGGTTGAAGCACAGTGTCTCAAGGAAAACAGATAGCTAGTTATCTCTAAGTTTACTAGGTAACCAAGGTCAGAGGAGTCTGCCAGTGTTGGCCCTTTGATAAGGCCAATGGCTGAGCGTCAGCAAGACAACAGGCGCCACTGTTAGTTCAGAGCTTAGAATGAGCATGCCCTGACTGTAACGCTACTCAAGAGTAATGTAATATACTTGTACTTAACTGGGTGTTAGTTTATAAGGCTGAGCACCATAGGGGAAGGTAGGAATATGTGGCGGACTCTGGCAGCTGTACGGTTGTCCACGACAAAGTTCATATTCCTCCTGATATATCAGAATCCTCAATAAATGTTACTTCTTTAATTAACCGCGGGAGGCTCCTGGGTGCATCCATTCTTTCACCATTGACTGTTCAATATTTTCCACGACAAGAGGGGACAACTTGAAAATGTCCTTAATTCTTTTTTTTTTTGGTTTCTGTCACCTCATAGACTAAATGCTGAATTACAAAAATAATGTACATAGTTGACAGGTTTAGCTTCTTCTTTTTACTGGTGCATAAATGTACTGAGCTATGTCACTTTAACTGATATGAGTTTCTTTCTTCTCCATCTAGTGTATCTGACCCATGGAGTGTTGAAGAAAGCCAGGGGGAATTTAGAGGTGAGTTAACCCAAAAAGAAACGTGTTGCAGTTAGAAAATATCAAACTAATGTTTTAGCCCACACTGGTGAATTCTTCTTCAGTGAATTACTCTTCTTTTCCTCCTCATCCTCACTGTGAAATGATGGTAGACAAATTACTGCACCCTCTTTGGCCTGAAAGGCCTGTCTGGAGGACCAGAGGCAGGTCAGTGTGGTTGAGGTGCAGCCTTTGAGAGTGATCTGATGCATGGCAGCCTGTCCATACCCACTGCATGAAGCAGACAACAAATATCCTCACATATGCCACTTTATTGGGTTGACTGCTGCACTCGTGTTGTAAAGCCTGCCAGTGGGTCTGTTTTGGACACACTATGAAATGCATTTGGATTTAGCGAGCCATATCTAATCAGGGTGTGTGCAGGAGATGCATTTAAGACCCTTTCCATACATTTTATGGCACATTAACTTTCATTTGCTAACCATTGATTGTAAGATGGCACAACTAAACAGTGTTACTCTGTGTTAAGTCCTTTTGAGATGACGTCAAATGTAGCATGATTAAAATCATACAAACTTTACCTACAACATGTACTGTTCATGTTGGAAACAAGCTCCAAAATGTTAATGCTATCAATGACTACTACTTTTTAAAAGCCTTATCTGTGCTTGATCTATTTATCCACATTTCATACTTTTCTAGACCCTGCAGACACCCTGCTAATAACATGGAAATTCGTCATATTGATGCATGATGAGACATTTTTAATGGTTTCATTCAACATTTAGGAAAATGTGCTTATTCTTGATGAGAGTCACACACAAAACTACAACCAGGAGACTTATTGAGCTTCAGAGGAGCTTTGGACAGAGCTAGCATAGCTGTCTCTGCTTGTTTTCAGGTTTATGTTGGTGATGGTCCAGTGCCTGTGTTTTGTGTTTCAGGAGGTCCCAGTCAATGGCCAGTAGGGGGCACTACAGACCCTCAGCCTGAGCAGATAACAAGTGTCCCTGTTTGTAGAGGAGCTGCAGGCAGACACTCTGAATCCTCAGAGGATCCCAATAGTGACGCCTCTTTACACTGCACCTACTGAATATCTGCTTGATGATGCTGTTAGCTTTAGTTCATCAGGTCTCATCCTGCCTCTCTGTCCTGCTGTCAAACTGTCTCCTCACTCTCCTCATGTCTAAGCCCTTTTCTACTGTAATTACAGCACAAGACCTGCGTATAATTTGATTTATTTTAGGTACTGAAGTTGTAAAAGATTCCTTCTTTTAAGAGATTTATTTTTTGTCAGTAGTAATCACTGCAGTTTAAATATGTTTTCCTTTAATCTTGTTACATAATGATGCATATAAGAACATAAAAGTGTATTTTATTACTGATTTATTGATTTTAACACTTTGTTTTCATCGAACAGTTTACATATTGGATGGTTCAGGATGACCATGTTTATGTGCATTATGTGCAGCAAAGAAAAGAATGTCATGATGAAATCTAATTGTGTCTCTTTATTAGCATATACAGTCATGGAAAAAATTATTAGACCACCCTTGTTTTCTTCAATTTCTTGTTAATTTTAATGCCTGGCTCAACTAAAGGTACATTTGTTTGGACAATTATAATGATAACAACAAAAATAGCTCATGAGAGTTTAATTTAAGAACTAAGGATTATTCATTTTCCATGGTTTTCTTGATAATAACCAAAATTACTTAAATTCTTACATCAATAGCTATGGCATTGTACCGCCAAAAACACTACTTTTAAGCATTCCATGTTTTCTTTTCTGTGTGCTTTAAACACATGATACACACAAGAGTTAATACTTGATTGCATAACCATTGTTTTTGATGACTGCAGCCATGCGTCTTGGCATGCTCTCCACCAGCTTCTGACATTGTTCTGCTGTCACAGCAGCCCATTCCTGTTGGACAAATTCAAACAAATTGTCTTTGTTTTTGGGCTTGTGGTTCTCCATTTTGAGTTTGATGATTTTCCACAGGTTTTCAATTGGATTAAGATCTGGTGATTGAGCAGGCCAAGGCATGGTGCGAATGTTGTGGTTCTCCATCCAGGCTTTAACTGACCTTGCCGTGTGGCAAGGGGCATTGTCTTGTTGGAAAATCCAGTCATTCGAGGCAGGAAAGAGTTTTCCAGCTGATGGAAGAAGACTGTTTTCAAGGGTAGTCCTGTACTTGACCTGGTTCATTCGGCCTTCACACAATTGCATTTGCCCTGTTCCACTCAGACTGAAACAACCCCAGATCATGACTGATCCACCCCCATGTTTTACTGTAGGGGCAAGACAGTCTGGGTTGTAAGCTTCTCCAGGCTTCCTCCTAACCAGTAAGTTGGCTGGAGTGGGCATCAATTCAAAATTGGATTCATCACTCAAGAGAACCTTAGCCCAATCATCAACAGTCCAATCCTTGTGGTCTCGAGCAAAGAGTAACCGGGCCTTCCTCTGCCTTTCATTGATGAAGGGCTTCTTGCGTGCTCTGTGTGACTTCAAACCAGCTTCAACAAGTCGGTTTCGAACTGTCCTTGCCGAGCAAGTCACATTTCTCGACAGTGCCCACTCATTTTTAAGGTCCCTGGAGGTCTGACGACGATTCCTGACACAGGAGCGGATGAGTGCACGGTCATCTCGTGGGGTAGAAAGACGCGTTTCCTGCCACGGCCAGGTAGCAATTTGGTAGTGCCATGTTCAGCTTGTTTTTTTGTTGGAATGAACGGCTGTCTTGGAGATCTTCAGTTTTTTCGCTACCTGTCTCTCACTCATGCCAATTTCCAGCAGTGCCAAGATGGCTGCCTTTGTTGCTTCACATAATTCTTTTGTTTTAGGCATTATGTGAGAGCTGACAACTTCTGAGTTGTGCTACGGCTTGAATGTAAGCAGGAAACCACTCTAGGCCTTTGCATGTGCAGTGCTGCTTGTGACATGAAATGGCCTCTTATATAGCCTGGGAATCAATTAAGCTTAAGAATGTCAAATAGGACATAAAGTATTATGTGACCAGCTGCATTTTTTGTTGTGTTCATTGTATTATACGTTTAGTGGTACCAGATATTAGAATGAACAAGAAATTGAAGAAAACAAGGGTGGTCTAATAATTTTTTCCATGACTGTATATATATTTTTAAGTACAAATTTTATGTAGATTTACAGAGTTAGAAAAGGTAAAAAGGAGCTTTACAGAACACTTAGTCATTATACATTATATCTAATTTCTTTTAGTAGCACTTGAAACATGTCTGATCATTACGTATCATCACAGTGAACTATGAGAAAGATAAAGCAGTCAGTGACTGATGTTTAGAAGCACCAAAACTCTTCATGAAACATCTTTGTTCAGACATTTTTCTCATTGGCCTTTAAATTAAACACTTTGGCTGTGGACAAGTTAAATTTAGCTGTAGCAGCATTTTTAGCATCATATCAGAATAAACAAATAAGGTCTTTTTTCCCAGCAATTACTCCATATATCCAGTGATACATATCATCATGTAATACACCTCCTTCTTGCAGGCTAACCTCAGAGAGCAGCCATCTTTGAGCACCTTGGTAGACAGCATCATCACCCTGGATGGAAAAGTGTGTCCAACACAGACCAAGTTAACATCTGGGTAATGGTTATAAATGTATTTGTCAAATGAGAAGTTTTAAAAATATCATCAGCGAACACACTGTTGTCTGTCCCTTTAGAGACATTATGTCCAACCTGACACAGTGTGACTTCTGTAGTCCACTGTAAACTGTAAATATTGGTGCACCCTCATTGTTTCCTGTGTGTAAATGCATCTCCAAGTGAAGCAGAGATCAGATAGTAATAATGTGAGTGATGTACCTGCAGCACTGGAATACCCCCCTGGTCTTGTCATTAAACCAGTACTGTATTTAAAACGACCAGAACAGAAATAAAAGATGACGAGTCACTAAAATCCTGAATAAACGTCAGTTGGTTCAACTACTGTGAATAATACTACTGTCAATATACTATACACTACTACTACCGCTGACATTACACTAGGCGGAAACAAACAAAGTCACGTGAGTTGCGGAGCGCTACTCTCTCTGAGTGGTGCCGCGGTTGCCGGGCAACAGTTGTTAAGCAGTCGTCGTCGGGGTCGTCTTCACGTCCTAAGTGCTTTGTATCTTCAGTCGGAACAGCAGCTCTCCTCCACAAACTGATCACTGCGCATCGTTTCCTCAGAGAAGTCACACCGACACGAGCTTTCGTCAAATCGTTGAAAATAACTGATTGTTTTATCTCTTTTTGCGTTTCTCCCACACAACTCTCTCACTTGAGTCGCGTTTATTCAAAGGAGCCTAACTGCCGTGAAGGAGCCTCCCATCGGCCACACATAGACCCGATTCTCGCCTCGTCCTGAATAAACTATCCATGGAGGCATCAGAGACACTGTCAGGGCTCAGCCTCACTGCTGTCTGCCCACAGATCCAGGACTTTTTTCAAAGGCTCACAGCTGAACAGTGGGAGCAGGTGAGAAATGGCACCCCTGATGAAATCACTAAAGTCATGATGGCAGACCTGGTCTGGGGCATAATAACCACCTTGACCAGTGCTTTCTTGACAGCTCTCAGGGGCACGGACATAAAGGTGACTGAGGAGTTGGTTAAATCCCAGTTAGCCGACACAATCCCCCAGGGATTAATGGACAGTATTTCCACAGAGGTCACAACAAATGTGACAAGCACCCTGTCCACTAGTAAAGGCACTGACTCTCCAGTAATTCAGCACCCCACTGACTCACTTCTGACAGATGATGATGAAAGCCCTACTCAGGAGGAACCTGAAGAGGAAGCACCAGAACTGGAATTCAAAACCAAAGTGTTGATCGAGATATTCTTGGTGAAGCTGGTTTCCCGTATACTCAGGAAATCAAAACTGCCCTGTCCCATTTTCAGCCACAAAGCCATGATTAATCATCTGTTTGAGGAAACATGGGACAATGTCAAGGATGTACACTTGGATCACCCCGAAAACACCCTCAACACCCTCGACAAGGTCATCTTCCGGGACCTGTGCAAGACGTTTGGCAATGCAGACATGGTGCTGGTCAACATGAAATATGAGGAAAAAGCATTTGGAAACAACATTGCCTCCTTAGTCAATGATCATTTGATGACACCACCAAAAAAGAGTAACGCCATCTGCCGATTCTTCTCGTCTGTGGACAGAAAAATCACCTGTTTCTGCTGAGGTGCTGAGACTGGTGCTGTTTAAATGAAAGGTCAAGGTTGGGTTGACTCCAGGTGATCCGCTTTCTCCCACATTTAGTGAAAATCAACAAGTGATTCGTGCAGTATTCATCTTGAAAGAAAAAGTGTTTTTCTTTCAAGATGAATGAGAACTCAGCCTTTCTGAGTTTTCATGTTGTCTACTGTGATGATTTGGGTTTTCTCCGGGTACTCCGGTTTCTCCCACATAGTCATATTAACATCTAATATCAAGTAAAAAAAAAAATTGAATTTAATTTTCAAATCTAAAATAAAGTGCAAATAATACAAAGAAAAGTGTTCTTTTGCAAAAGTGTTTCTTTCATTTGAAAATCACTTGATTCAGTATTAAGGTTATAGTATTTAGACCATAAATAGTAAGTCGACATGTTAAGGTTAGCCGTGCTAAGCTAACATGAATGCTTCTCTTCATCTCCTTGGACACTTTCTCACCCCACAATTTCACATGTATTAATTGTTGTTATATTGAGTGTCTCTGTGTGTTTTTCATTGTTGTTATTCTGAACACATGGCATCTTTTGCACATCTGTCCATCCTGGAGGAGGGATCCCTCCTCTGTTGCTCTTTCTGATGTTTCTACCATTTCTTTCTCCGTTTAAAGGATTTTTGGGAAGTTTTTCCTTAGTCGATTGTTTGTAAAGGTCAGAGGGTGTCATATCTTAAAAAGACTGTAAAGCCTTCTGAGGCAAATTTATAATTTGTGATGTTGGGCTACACAAATAAAACTGACTTTAAAAAAACAAAACAAAAAATGTTACATGCAGTATTGAAAGAAAAAGTGTATTGTTTCTTTCAGGATGAATACCATAAAGAGCTCTAGTCCTGCCTCACATCCAGGCTACTGTCTGCTCCACTGGTCCTCTGTCTTCATCACAGAGGGACAGAGGACCAGTGGAGCAGGAGGTCTCCCAGATGTGGGACAGGACCAGAACTCTTAGGCCACCTCAGTGGTCAACAGAGAGAAAACTTGGGTTTTCTCAGGGTGCTCTGGTTTCTGCCACATAGTGATATTAATATCAAATAAAAAAAATAATATAACAAAATAAATCTAAAATATCCTGTGATGTAAATATCCAATGCAGTCTAAAGTTCTGCTGATTCAATAAATTTCCCTTTTGGATAAAGATTTACCATAAAAGTGTCCTTTTGCAAAAGTGTTTTTTTTCCACAAAATCACTTGATTCAGTATTAAAGTTAAGAAGAATGTGTGAAATCTGGGTGACTGAATATACTAGAGAGGTTTTGTGT
Organism: Synanceia verrucosa; assembly: GCA_029721515.1. Taxonomy (NCBI): domain Eukaryota; kingdom Metazoa; phylum Chordata; class Actinopteri; order Perciformes; family Synanceiidae; genus Synanceia; species Synanceia verrucosa. The sequence continues at coordinate 9,640,457 of CM056564.1, read as the reverse complement.
CTGTAATCTGTAATAAAAGAGCTGTTGGACGCTCGCCTGACATTGACATGCATCCTGTTGAAGTAAACAACCCTTGTCTGTGTTCCTCTAGTCATCCTCCTAACTAACAAGCATTGGTGTTTCAGTGGTAGAATTCTCACCATGGATTCAATTCCCAGCCAATGCAACACTTTGGGGCAACAGTAGCTCAGTCTGTAGTGACTTGGACTGGTAACCAGAGGAGCGTTGGTTCAAGTCCAAGCCCAAGTCTCCTGGGCTCTGCCGAGGACTCTCGACTCCTTGGGGCTCCTGAACTCACTCTGACACCTTTCCATTAATGCATGTTTCATACGCTGTTGTGTGATGTGCAACACAAAAAAATACCAACAGAGTGAAGACTGTAATTTCCCATTGAGGGATCAATAAAGTAATTCTTCTCCTTCTTCCAGCTCTACTGATGTTCTGTGGTCCATCAAACAGACACGGTTCAGAAAGGAAGGAAGAGTCCATTTGATGTTCCACAGAAAAAAATATTAAGCACAGATATCGCAGCATGCATCTGCACAATACAGAGCAACAAAGGGCTGACCGGAGGTTTACTTCAAGGCAGTGAGCAAGAGACTATATTTCTATGGTACAATGCCTGCCGTCATCCAAACATTCAGTCCCTATAGTGTCATCTCTGGTCCTGCCTCCAAACCAGGCTACCGTCCCTTGATGTGGGACAGGACTTGAGCTCTCATATACTGCATTCAGAGGCTCAACTTGCACCATTCATATCCCGTGCTACACACTGTTCCTTGAAGTAAATTAATCCAGTCTCACCCACATCCTCTAACACCACCTAATTAAACTCCTGTTTCCAGGACAATTAAAATGTTCACTTGTACTTTAGCTTATTTTTTTTAGCACATGGTGTGGTATGTCAGAAAATGTCAAAGGATAGTATTCCATAAAAGTGATGTAAAGTATGTCAAGATTCATGAAAAAAAATTAATGTTTTCATGAGAAAAGCCACTGTTTCATATGGAGATAAATGGGAAAAAGTAATGAAAACAGTCACAGAATTGTATGACAGTCATATTATAGCACATTAAAAAGGTATACAGTCATGTTGAAAATTGCATGTATATATATTTATATGTAGAATAAAGTAATGACAGCAGTCAATGTATAGTATGACTGTACTGTAAAATGTAGTAGCATAGTAGTAATCTGAAAGGCATGTCATCACAAATCCTTTAGAGTATGCTGAATGAATTCATGGTATAATATGTTGAAAAAAAAAGTCAGGAAAAATGATGTCCAAAATTATTGTAAAAATGTCATAGTATAGAATGTTGAAAAAGTAAAAAAAAAATGTCATAAAAAAGCCTTATTTGAATATGTTGAATAAATCTATGTTACAGTCCCCCGACAAAAGTCACTTATCCAAGTTGTAGGAACAACAAGTAATAACTTGTAGTTGATCAATTGGGATCAGAAATGGCTTATATGAAAGGCAAAGCCCTCTAGATAATGCTTATTATACTAAAATAAAGTTTTGTATCATTCATTGAATTTTATCATTTAATTAGGACAGAAAGGTCAGATTTTGCTTGGACAAAAGTCTTATCGCATACCAAAAAAATGTAGAAATTATACATATACTTTATTTTGAATACACAAACATGCTACAATAACATCAGAACATAAAGTCATGGTGCCTTGCAAAAAAAAAAAAATATATAATGTATGACTCCCTTGAGCTTGGAGGACTGCATCCATACATCTCAGCAACGACTCAAATAACTTAGTGATGAAATCATCTGGAATGGCAAAGAAAGCAGTCTTGCAGGACTGCCAGAGTTCATCAGGATTCTTCAGTTTCATCTTCCAAGCCTCCTCCTTCATCTTACCCCAGACATGATCAACAACGTTCATGTCTGGTGACTGGGCTGGCCAATCCTGGAGCACCTTGACCTTCTTTGCTTTCAGGAACTTCAATGTGGAGGCTGAAGTACGAGAAGGAGCGCCATCCTGCTGCACAATTTGCCCTCTCTTGCGGTTTGGAATTAATGTCTTGATGCTTCAGGCTGTTGATGTTGCCATCCACTCTGCAGATGTCTCGCACACCCCTGTACTGGATATAACCCCAAACCATGACTTTTCCTCCACCAAACTTGACTGTTTTCTGGGTGAATCTTGGGTCCATGTGGGTTCCAGCACGTCTTTTGCAGCATTTGCATCGATTAGGATGCAGTTCAATGGGTGATTCATCAGAAAAATCAACCTTCTTCCACTTTTCCCACTGTCCAGTCTTTCTGCAAGCTGTGGGCCTTGGCAAATGCAACACGATTTTTTGTTGTCTTCTGGTTTTTGAGCACTAATTCAGCCATGGAGAACACTGCGTGAGAGAATTCAACAAACTGTTCTTGTAGATACAGGGGTTTCTGGTGACCAGTTCACATAGCTCTGCTGCAGTTGAACTCAACAAGCGGTCCTTTCGAACAGTTGTCTTACGGGGTCTGTCTGACCTGGACTTGTCATGAAAGTCACCAGTTTCTTCAAATTTTTTTCTTATCCTCTCCACTTGACATTTGGATACATTAAAGATATCTGCCATCTCAGCAGCAGACTTGGTCTTCAGGCTCTTGATGATCAGCTCTTTGGTCTGTGGTTGAATCTTTGGCATGATGTCAGAGATCAGGTTATACTTCACATGAAGGTCTGGTGTGCTTGGGTTCTGTGATTGGTTGAATCATTTAAAGACAGAACAAGACTTTTGTCCTTGCAAAAACAGATGTTATGGCCAAGCTGTGAACATCAGGACACTTTTTGACGGTTTTGTTTTACACCCAGTTATCAATGTGAAAGCCAATGACATTAAAATGAACCATTTATTGTAACACTTGATTTATTAGAAATATATGGACATAAGTCACTATGTCCTTAAGTGACAAGACTTTTGTCAGGGAGTGTATAATATCCTGAAAAAAGGTTACGGATAAGCTATTTTGTAGGATGTTCAAAATTGTTGTAAGTATAGTATAGTATGTCAAAAAAGCATTATTAGAGTATGTTGAATTAATTCATGGTATCATTTTTATCCCTAATATTTTTCCACAGCTTCACACTCATACAGTACTCTTCCTATTTTCATTTCATTGACAACTGTTTCAATTATTTTTTCCGCCCAAAACAAGTGAACATGTCATACTATGACTTTTTAAATGAAATTTTGAACAATCTATACTGTGTCTTTTTACAGTGCTTCCATCACAGAAACCAAGGTGCAGGGCATTATGAGTAATTCATAATGTCTGCGAAAACAAACCTGAGCAACAAATCAAGTAAACAACAAAAATGTAATGTCCAGTGTTTATTCATCTCTGTATACAGCTGCAACACAAATTCTTTACATATTTCACAAAAGGAAAAAAAACATCCTTCAAAACTTTTTCTGAACATTCTTCCAGGACAAGCAGCGTAAATGTGTTGCACAGTAATTCATAAATGAAGCACCAACAATCCAGGATGATGGAAATAAAGCCACAGGTTGGAAAAGACAAGAAGACTGTTGAAGTTGCACTTTTCATGAATGTCGAATGCCATAATGACCTTGTGTGAAGAAACACTAAAGATCATTTCTATAGCAGCCTCATGATCGATACAAAAAAAATAATCCCAAATGTCATGGCACCATCACTCCTTACTTAAAAAAAATATCACAGAACATAAAGTCAGGAACACTTTGTGATCCTCGTTTAGCCCTTTTATTGTGCTCAGAGACACACTAACATTTCAAAACCCAGTGGTACTCATTTCAAGAAATGCACTATTTTAACATGCTAACCTAAAACAATGTGTCTTTTCTGCATCACTATTTCATATTGATTATTTTTGTATCCCCCCCACAGAACTGATGTCAACTAACTCTCACTAAACAATTGAATAATAAAAAAAACCCTAATATTTTATTGCTTTGAATCAAAGTTAAACTAAAGACGAGCACAGTCCTGCCGGTCTTAGAAGCATGGCGTTATGTTCAATAACATTCTGAAATGAATTACAAATACTCAACAAAGTGCATTCTTTAGTAAGCTATAGCTTGGGCATTTATTCTATTCCCACAGATTTAGTAAACATATTGCAAATTAACATTTGCTTCTCAACAAAAGTGTGGGAAACACAGAAGATAGGTGCAAAAACTAATAAAGGGAAAACTACTGCAATTTCATAACTGCTGTGGTCGTCCCACTATACTTGAAAGGTAACTCAAACTGATGAACATGGCCAATGCCAGCCACTACCTCCACCGCTACACCCACCGCTACACCCTCCACTACACCCACTACTACACCCACCACGACACCCAAGGACAATTGGAGATGTAAAATTCTTTCCCCTTTGTTTTTGCATGTAATTAAGATGTTTACTCTGATGCTTGAATTTCATTCAACATTTCATTAAGACGGCACAAGTAAATTATTAAACATGCTGACTGGATCAAACTGTATTCATTTTTATAAATGTCTGCTTTGGGTTGATAAACTAGTCACTACAGTGAAAAGTGACAGCCAAATCACCTCTGATCCTGAGCTGGAGCTATTAGCCATCATATCAACAAAACCACACCAACACAAACTTCAGTCCATCACACACCAACAAAGAAATGGTTATGGCCTGATTCATCTTATCTCATTATTCATGTCCAGATTTATCAATGTTAAATCTAATGAACAGTATGGCAATTGTTGTGTATTCTTTTTTCAAGCCTAAATGAAATTACTATTTCATAAGAAATATCTCAATCATCTAATATCTAAACAGAGCGGTGTAAACCTGGCAAGACTCACTGGAAAAACAGACAATTATTTAATGTTATTATCTGGTGGTTTTTCAACAATTTTCCCATTTTTGGCTTATCTTTATTTCCTACAGTCAAGGTTTGAGCTCGACAGTCACAATCAGTACAAATATAAGAAGTGACTTGCATCCTCAGCGACATGCGGGAAATATAAAATGCAGAATTTTAAAAAATCCAAATCAAACTGAAAGCTTAGACTGAAAGCTAATCTCATTTACAGAGGAATTCAATAAAATCATGATATATTTGAACAACGATTTAAGTATTTTATAAGTTCTGACAATAAATAAGATCTGTGTCAGGAAATACACCACAACCACGCCATAAGGCTGGGGAGGATTAATAGAGGCACGGAATGGCACTTTTGATTATATCTGATGTGCTTCCACTCAAATTTAGTAAAGTTGTTTCAGAATGGAGAGACACGATTAACAAATGATTCTAAGACATGATCTGATGAAGAGCAACACAAAGGTACAATGTAGGTGCAAGACAGGAAATGTGTGGGTTACAGCAGATGAAATTGTCTTTAAGCGCCAGAGAGAAACAGAAAGACACCAAAGTGGACATAAGAGAAAACCATAAATAATAAGTGCAATAATTAGTGTGTATCCCTAAGAACACACATCACATGAGAAGACATTTTTGTCTACCTTTCTGATGAGATGAGTTCATGTCCAAGTGAAGGAAAAAAAAAACTGGCACAAGCTTCAGGTCGACAGTCCAGGTCGGCATCAAGAGTTAAATGTACTAAGGTGAAGTGAAGGAGGAGCGAGGCAGCTTGGAGGGTTTGCAGGTATTCTGTGATGGGAGCAACTTGTTGCTCACTTTAGCCTTTGGCTGTCCAGTCTCAGCCAGTGGACACCTTGTCTCATATAACAGACCATAGAGCTCATACTTGATGTTAGGCTCAACGGGCCCATAACTGTGTCCAGCTCTGACAACATACCTGAAACATATAGAGGAATTAGAAGCATTAAATATCAAATACTTCAATAACAATAATAATAATAATAATAATAATAGTTTAATAGTTGTTTGTGGTACCAAACAATGACTCTTGACACTATTGCTTTTTGGCTTCACACCACCAGTTGGATGTTCAGTCTGGTACCATCAATGTATGCATGTGTCTGTTTTGTGTCACAGCTGTGGTTAAAAACTGGATGTTCAAATATTTCCATATTTATCATAATCACCCCCTCTGGTCCCACATCACAGAGTCAGGGTGCTGCCTCATCTAATAATGTACAAGAGGAAAAAAAAGAATCTAGAAATACGTTTACCTGTCTGGATGGCATTAAAAGCTTTAACTTTCCTTAACAAATATTTTTTTTCCTGCTATATCAAAGCTCTGGATATCTTATAGAGCAACTTTAAAAGTTTTATAACTGTTTTTCCCTCCATTCTTACCGCTGCCTTTTTGTGCCAGCTGCTCCGCCTGCTCCCATAGGTCATGAGCGCTCAAGAATAATGTAGTGATGTTGACGTAGGTGAATGCCACTTGTCCAATGGCCTGGGGAACTGCCACAGTGCTAGCCACAGTGTCCAAAGCCAACCCACAGACACTGTGGATGGAGCCGGGACCTGAGGTGGTGGATGTGTTGGCAGGAGACGGCATGCTGGGCATGTAGGATAGGGTGGATGTAACTCTAAAAAGTGCCAGGTAAAAAGATGTAGACTTTTCATGTGCTACAACTATAACAGTTTAGTGCAACATATCCAAACAGCGACGGTAACTTACAAACTAGATGACTTTGATGTTACTACAGAGGGATCGTGAGTTGAGTTCTGAAAGAGGTTGAAATTTGATTAGCAAAACAAAATAATTGAACTGACTTAATTAAATTAACTGTAAAACAATTACACTGACAATAAGAAGTTATGGGAATACAAAATACTTACACTGAAGTGATCAGTGAGGGTCTTTGAATACTTGAGTGCAGTGTTGAATTTAAGGCGAAACATGGCCATCTGCAGGAGGGCCTGGCACTTCAAACTACGAGACACAACACAAATGGTATTAAATTATTAATTATTTGTATGATTCAGTAAAAAAAAAATGTATAACTAATTTTTATAATTATTTTAGGAGCTTTTTTGTTTACATCAAACAAGGACTATATCCCCTTACACCAGAAATGCAAATCAAACAAATCTTGATTCATATTTGATCAAAACAATCTTGTTTGATTGGAATTTGTGTTGTGTTGTGAGCAGTGACTGACTGTCCAGAGCCCGGCAAGTACCACGAGGAGCACTGGGAGGTGACATGTTTTTTTTCACAGATTATCTGTCTGATACAGTGCTGTCAGGCTATAAAAACAGATTTATAAAAATAATGTTTTATCATATTTACTCCAATTACCAACTGTGGCTTTACTGAATGACATCAAATGTCTTCTTTAGACAATAACCAAAACATAGATGGTGGTAAGCTTAAAAAAAAAATTGCCTTAAAGGGAGACATTCCAGTGTCTGGAGAAACAGCACATAAATAAATCTACAACTTACCATAAAGCTAAAAAGTCCTTTTCTGTGGCTGTAGCAGAGGTGTCCACAGAGTTTTTAAGTTTCAGAACAAACCTGTGAGAGTAGAGAATGACGCTGAAAAACTAAATCATGGATTAAATTCAGTTGAAAAACCTTAATGCTACAACTTGAAACTCAACTTTGACAGAACAAAAACAGTGTCGTGTGTGGCTATGACAAAGTGATAGAGCCTATCACACCCTTGACAGCAAGTAAACTAATACATAACTATACACAAATATGAAAATGATGAGAGTTAGGTTTTACTTCAGCAGTTCCACTGTCTCTGCGAACATAGTGTAGGAAGACATTGAAATGTGTGGATCTTTTTCCATGGCAATGCCACTTTCAACGAAGTACATGGCTGCATCCAAGTAGTTGAAAGCTTTAGTGAGCTTATCTGACTGCAGAGAGAGCAACAATAAACACAGTTTGACTATAAGTTACCTGTATTAATGCATTCATTTTGGTAAAAATAACACAAAACAAACCTCTGCATCTGCTTTGTGCTTCAGTTTTTTGGCCTCCTTTATGTAATGCTTTACTGGATAGTGCCTATAAGTTAATAAAGCTTTATTAGATGACCATGTACAACTAACAATGCATAGCACAATAAAGTTTGCCATCACTAATATATGAGTGGCAACAATTTACATTTATATTTATATCTTGTAAACATGGCTAAAAGTTCAAAATCGTAAAATGGATGTGTACAGAAGCTAACAAAATTCCATAGGAAGAGGAGCCTGAGGACCTGGAACTTTATCTATTGAGCTTCTCAGTGAGGAAAATGAATCTTAAATATCTAGTGTGACACACATTTTACCACCAACTGTAGCTCTGATTGGCAGGAGAGCTCCCAATGGGGAAAGGGTTGACACAAGGTAACATTAAAATTATCTTAAGGATTTGCTGCACTGCTTAAACCATCACTGTCTGTGGGTAAGTGAAAAACTGACACACTCCAGTTGGGTCCAGACACAGACAGGCCTTTAGGGGACTACACTAATTAAAAGCAGTGTTTTAGAATAATTTAAAGCCAAGCAGAGGGTTTTTACCTGTCCTCTAATTTGATCAAGGGCCGGCTGCTCAAACCTTCCCTGGTGGGCTGTGAGGACGATGGGACAGCAAGGCTGCTCTTTGGGGGCCTCTGCCAGGATTGCAGGACAGACAGTTTGGTTACAATGGTGTTCCTTTTAGTGTAAATTCTTTCATAAGCCCTTTTCACTGGTTACAATCACTAAAACTACCAGAACTTGCGGGAGCGTCTGTAAAACAAACATACAGTCATGGAAAAAATTATTAGACCACCCTTGTTTTCTTCAATTTCTTGTTAATTTTAATGCCTGGCTCAACTAAAGGTACATTTGTTTGGACAATTATAATGATAACAACAAAAATAGCTCATGAGAGTTTAATTTAAGAACTAAGGATTATTCATTTTCCATGGTTTTCTTGATAATAACCAAAATTACTTAAATTCTTACATCAATAGCTATGGCATTGTACCGCCAAAAACACTACTTTTAAGCATTCCATGTTTTCTTTTCTGTTTGCTTTAAACACATGATACACACAAGAGTTAATACTTGATTGCATAACCATTGTTTTTGATGACTGCAGCCATGCGTCTTGGCATGCTCTCCACCAGCTTCTGACATTGTTCTGCTGTCACAGCAGCCGAACCTGTTGGACAAATTCAAACAAATTTTCTTTGTTTTTGGGCTTGTGGTTCTCCATTTTGAGTTTGATGATTTTCCACAGGTTTTCAATTGGATTAAGATCTGGTGATTGAGCAGGCCAAGGCATGGTGCGAATGTTGTGGTTCTCCATCCAGGCTTTAACTGACCTTGCCGTGTGGCAAGGGGCATTGTCTTGTTGGAAAATCCAGTCATTCGAGGCAGGAAAGAGTTTTCCAGCTGATGGAAGAAGACTGTTTTCAAGGGTAGTCCTGTACTTGACCTGGTTCATTCGGCCTTCACACAATTGCATTTGCCCTGTTCCACTCAGACTGAAACAACCCCAGATCATGACTGATCCACCCCCATGTTTTACTGTAGGGGCAAGACAGTCTGGGTTGTAAGCTTCTCCAGGCTTCCTCCTAACCAGTAAGTTGGCTGGAGTGGGCATCAAAATTGGATTCATCACTGAAGAGAACCTTAGCCCAATCATCAACAGTCCAATTCTTGTGGTCTCGAGCAAAGAGTAACCGGGCCTTCCTCTGCCTTTCATTGATGAAGGGCTTCTTGCGTGCTCTGTGTGACTTCAAACCAGCTTCAACAAGTCGGTTTCGAACTGTCCTTGCCGAGCAAGTCACATTTCTCGACAGTGCCCACTCATTTTTAAGGTCCCTGGAGGTCTGACGACGATTCCTGACACAGGAACGGATGAGTGCACGGTCATCTCGTGGGGTAGAAAGACGTTTCCTGCCACGGCCAGGTAGCAATTTGGTAGTGCCATGTTCAGCTTGTTTTTTTTTGTTGGAATGAACGGCTGTCTTGGAGATCTTCAGTTTTTTCGCTACCTGTCTCTCACTCATGCCAATTTCCAGCAGTGCCAAGATGGCTGCCTTTGTTGCTTCACATAATTCTTTTGTTTTAGGCATTATGTGAGAGCTGACAACTTCTGAGTTGTGCTACGGCTTGAATGTAAGCAGGAAACCACTCTAGGCCTTTGCATGTGCAGTGCTGCTTGTGACATGAAATGGCCTCTTATATACCCTGGGAATCAGTTAAGCTTAAGAATGTCAAATAGGACATAAAGTATTATGTGACCAGCTGCATTTTTTGTTGTGTTCATTGTATTATACGTTTAGTGGTACCAGATATTAGAATGAACAAGAAATTGAAGAAAACAAGGGTGGTCTAATAATTTTTTCCATGACTGTACATACACAGACTAGGTGCTTATATCATGTCACCTTATCAAAGTGTTCTTTGTGCTTTCCACTGGTCTTCTTGTGCTGGTGGGAGTCTTTGCTCTTTACAACTTCCTTACTTGACTTCTGTGTCTCCCTGGATGTGGGTTTGTGCACCTTTGGGCCCTTTGCAGCATGTTTGTGTGTCTGTGAATGCTGCGAAGGGGTAGGGGTTTTCTTTGCCTTCTTTTGCTCTCTGTCCTCTTTTGAATTGCTGGAACATCTGTAAGAGACAAGAACAGAGAGCTCGTGTGATCTGATGAGCACACACAACACAAAGAACACTGTATTTTAAAAATGCTAATGTTAGCCCTAGTGAAAAAAACAGTATGAGATGCCTCTGAATTGGGGAACCTACTCCAGTTTGACAGAAAGACGAGTTGTTGATGAGGTATTCTTGTTTTCCAGCTTCTGTTTCTTCCTGGGATGACTTGTATTGTCTACCTCAACCTAGAAGACAACAAATCACAAATTAAAATAAAAAATATAATGTACATGTGTGCTAACTAGATCTGGACCCTCACATTTCTCACATTTTGAGAACTACTCTTTTTGATGGTTTTGGTGAGTTTGTGTCTTGTGGAAGCACTGCCCCCTCCATCTTGCTCTATGACCAGTGCTGGTCTCTTTGCATTGCTGGACACATCCTTGTGCTTTGCAGGGACCTGGGGGACTCTTGAGAGCAGACTTCGATCAATCTTCACCAGCAGGGATTTAGGAGGCCTGTGGGGGTTCTGAGAACTCTTGGCTATCTGCCCAACCTTCTCTGAGTTCTTGTGGGTTGTTTTGTAAGGAATCTTCTTGCCCTTCTGGTAGATGGTCTCTGACTTTGATTTGCAGCAAATGATTCTGGGTGGAGGGGCAGGAGACAGCTGGTCAGGCTGAGTGGGACTTTGGGTGGGGCAGGAGCAGGGGTTAGGATATCGCACACCACATGATGAACAAGGACCACACAGGACCACCGTGACCGCAGGCTCTGTTCCTCTTTTCCGCTTGTCAAGTGACATGCGATTAGAAGTCCTCTTACTCTCTCGTTTAGTGTCACTGTCGTCCTTGTTTCTCTTCTTATGTCCTGTTTTCGTCTTTACCTTGGGTCTACCTGTGAAACAGGGGTCTTTGGCTCTTGGGGCGACAACTTCCTCACACTTGATGCTGACTGCTGCTTCACTGTGATCTGGGCAAGCTGTCTTTGCTGATTTTGAGGTGTGTGTGTTGCATGATTTTTTTCTGCTGGTACTGCTGTTCAAATCAGCAGAGGGAGATTTGTGGCTACTTTGGTGGTGATTGTTGTCCTGAGGGCTTTCACTGTGCTGCTGAGAGTTTATAAGCCTATCAGTGAACTCTTTCTGCTGAGATGAAAGCTGAGGTTTAAACTCCCTGGTGGGGTCGACCACTTCTACACTGAGTGAGTGCTCCAAGCTTTTAGTGGGCGGTGGCTGTTTGTGAGCAGGGCTCTCATAGGCATGTACACCACTTTGACTTTCAATGCCGCAGTTCTGCTGGCTTGATCTGATCCAGTTCCCCAACTGCCAATCACCATGGGCTACTGCTGGAGCATCAAACTAAAGAAAAAAAAAAAGCACTGAGTTTAAAAAAAATAATGAACTGTTCAGAGAATGCATGTTTACATGTTGTTTATTTAACCTGAATATAGAAAATTACCTCAGTTTTAACAGAGTTGCTCAGCGGGAGTTGAGGTGGTTCCACGGTGCCTTCACTGTCCGACTCTGATCTTGAGCTACACTCTGAATCGCTGGAGCTGGCAGTTTCTACCTCTCTGGAATGTGCTGCTTCAAATGAACTGCGCACACACACACACACACACACACACTACAATATAGTAGTAATGCACACATCATTAAATAAACACTGTGGCCCACATGTCCAGTGAGTTTGGAAACGTGTGAGGAGCAGGTGGGAGAAATGACTTGCAACTTACTAATTCTGCAAATGTGTTTGGTTTTTAAATCAACTGTTTAATCACTTAGCTGTTTGACAGTGAATTTAAATTGACTCATAATTTTAGTCAGATTTTAACGGATTCTCAATAGAAAACTGGAGACTTGCTTGTCATCGATAGAAATATTATATTTGGTTTTATTCTGTTGGTTCAATAAAACACTAAGTGAATGCATCATCTTGATCTGTAGGAAAGTAGAGCAGCCATTTTTTTTTTTTTTTTTTAAATTTCGATAGACAAAATAATGAATTAAGAAAATAACTTACAAGTTAAGTGGTGATAAAATTATCTTTAGTTGCAGCCCTAACAAAATATTTCTAATCTGTCTGAATGGCTGATTGGAAACAGCCAATAAAGATAATGGTCCTCAAGTTTCAGCCTTACAGCTCAGCCATGTGTCCTTTTTTGAAATTATGGCACAAAAACTATCAAAAGTGAAGTCACTTACAATGAGGAGCTCTGCCGAACGAGTTGGGATAGATCTGCAGGAGAAGACTCATAGTTTTCTAAAACAAATGAGAAATGGCAAAAGTTCAACAAAAGAAAAAAAAAACTTCACAGATTAGAACTTAAGCAATACAAAGACCAAATATAACAATTAAGCAATACTTTAAGGCACACCAGGGGACCTTCACGTCTTCATCAATGTTATGGTGTTGCTGAACACCCTGAATTATGAAGGAAATTCACATTATTCATGTCAAGATCATACTGTTGTTTCAATTCTACAATTCAGCCGGTTTGAACCAAACCATTTTTTTCTGCTAGTATTTTCCAAACTTTCTAATGCAATTAATTCCACACCTGTTCAACATGTGATATTATTAAATCATTGTAATTTTAAACAGAACATGTCATGTCATGCATATAATGACCAATGCAACCACAAATCTCCTGAAGTTATTTTCTGCCAGAAGCACTTTAAAGTCTATATATGATAATAAAAGTGGGAAATGAATGAGCAGAAATAAGCGTAAGAAGTGATGGAAAACAACCAGCCATTGATGAAGGCCCTGAGCACAGTGAGAAATCACATGCCTGCCTCCACCTTCTAGTGGAGGTTAATTTGAGGTGAAATTGTAGGGTTGTTTCCCTCCTCTAAATACACTATATTGCCAAAAGTATTCGCTCACCTGCCTTGACTCGCATATGAACTTAAGTGACATCCCATTCCTAAACCATAGGGTTCAATATGAAGTCAGTCCACCTTTTGCAGCTATAACAGCTTCAACTCTTCTGGGAAGGCTGTCCACAAGGGTTAGGAGTGTGTTTATGGGAATTTTTGACTGTTCTTCTAGAAGCGTATTTATGAGGTCACACACTGATGTTGGACGAGAAGGCCTGGCTCTCAGTCTTTGCTCTAATTCATCCCAAAGGTGTTCTATCAGGTTGAGGTCAGGACTCTGTGCAGGCCAGTCAAGTTCATCCACACCAGACTCTGTCATCCATGTCTTTATGGACCTTGCTTTGTGCACTGGTGCACAGTCATGTTGGAAGAGGAAGGGGCCAGCTCCAAACTGTTCCCACAAAGTTGGGAGCATGGAATTGTCCAAAATGTCTTGGTATGCTGAAGCATTCAGAGTTCCTTTCACTGGAACTAAGGGGTCAAGCCCAGCTCCTGAAAAACAACCCCACACCATAATCCCCCCTCCACCAAACTTTACACTTGGCACAATGCAGTCCGACAAATATCGTTCTCCTGGCAACCACCAAACCCAGACTCATCCATCAGATTGCCAGATGGAGAAGCGTGATTCGTCACTCCAGAGAACACGTCTCCACTGCTCTAGAGTCCAGTGGTGGCGTGCTTTACACCACTGCATCCGACGCTTTGCATTGCACTTAGTGATGTATGGCTTGGATGCAGCTGCTCGGCCATGGAAACTCATTCCATGAAGCTCTCTGCGCACTGTTCTTGAGCTAATCTGAAGGCCACATGAAGTTTGGAGGTCTGTAGTGATTGACTCTGCAGAAAGTTGGTGACCTCTTCACACTATGCTCCTCAGCATCCTCTGACCCCACTCCGTCAGTTTACGTGGTCTACCACTTAGTGGCTGAGTTGCTGTCGTTCCCAAACACTTCCACATTCTTATAATACAGCTGACAGTTGACTGTGAAATATTTAGGAGTGAGGAAATTTCATGACTGGATTTGTTGCACAGGTGGCATCCTATCACAGTTTCACGCTGGAATTCACTGAGCTCCTGAGAGCGACCCATTCTTTCACAAATGTTTGTAAAAGCAGTCTGCATGCCTAGGTGCTTGATTTTATACACCTGTGGCCATGGAAGTGACTGGAACACCTGACTCTGATTATTTAGATGGGTGAGCAAATACTTTTGGCAATATAGTGTATTTTATGGCCAGTTGACATAAGAGAGCATGGTACTGGAACAGGTTGCTACAGAAATGTTGCTTTGAACATGGGGCAGAGAGTGAGGTGCTACTTTAACTCCATGTATTTTAAAAGTTGAAGAAAAGAGAGGAGAGCATTTCTGCCAAACTATCTTTCACCAGTGATGAAGTCCTTTAATCTATGAGCTGTACAGCAGATGCTTCATGATGACAGATCAATCTGTCTGCTACAAAACACACTACGGCTGATTTTACATGATACAGTGAAATGACTTCTTCTTATAATCATGCTCATTCTTGTTCTTGTACTCTGCTTCATTCCCTCATTACTCACTTTGTCCTAGATATGAAGAGGCATGCTCTGCTTCCTGTGAAAACAGTTAAACACAAGCACACGTTAATCTGGGTCACACCATCTAAATTCCATTTCTACATTTTCATCTACATTTACACAAACTTGATAACATGTTTAGGGTGACCAGATTTCGATTTCCTAAAAAGAGGACACTCACTCCCTTTCCATCACAGATCCACTTTGCCTATGAAAGAACTAGGTGACAAACTGTTGACCCTTCACTTCTTTCTCCTGTCTGAGTTTTTCTCTTTTCTTTTTTAACTCTCTGACTTTTGAGGTATCCTGCCGTCCCGTCTTTCACTCGTTAAGTCGCGCTGTCTGTTAGCGCTGTGCACAATACCATTTTACGTAAATAGAGGGGGGAGGGCGTTGAGAAATGTTTCCACAACAGTCAAACACTGACAACCGGAGGGACGCACATATACGCACACAGAAGGAAAACCGGACAATACATTAATCAATTAATAAAAACCCCCCCCCGGACGGGATGTAAAAGTGGACATGTCCGGGTAAAAGACTACATTTGGTCAGCCTAAACATGTTGATTAAAGACTGGTGTGCATACAGTACTGATTATTAAGGCTAAAGGCCTTATAACCTGATGAATATTTCCTCATATTTCCATTTCCTGTGCAGGTAACAACCTGACCTCAGGGTGATGCCAAAGGAAAGCTCATTGAGCACCCATGATGCAAAGGGTTCATACATTGTGGAGAATGGATGTACTTGGTAAATAGGGAATGTCTCACAGCTGTAGTGTTTATAACAAACTGGTTCTGGCACAAAAACCAACCACCACACCACAGAAATGTTACCTAACTCAGACAAGCTTCATTTAAGCACGGTATCACAAAGATTGCTCTCTTACAGTGGGCTTCATCTGAAAAGGTAACACAAGGGGTGCAGGTTACTGCAAGGGTTACTGCAACCAAGACCACTCCTCCTAGGTACACATGGGCAGCGCTGGGGAGCATAAAATTACAGAAGCGTATTGCGTTCACCAGGGAAAAAAAACAATGTTCTAGTTTTCACGAGATTATTTATCTTGTAAGTACGAGAAAAAATGTAAAAATTCAGAGAAAAATCTCATAATTATGATATAATGTATGTATGTATTGACATCATTGTGCTATGACATCAGTATAGTTATATGGGGGTGGAATAATATAATATAATGATATCGGCTGAACTGGGGGCGCGGCTGTAGTAGCTCAGTCTGTAGTGACTTGGGTGGGTTCAAGTCCGACCTGGACTTGAACTGGAGGGTCGCCAGTTCAAGTCTAGGTCGGACCAAATGTGAAGAGTGGACTGGTAGCTGGAGAGGTGCCAGTTCCTCCTGCCGAGGTGCCCTTGAGCAAGGCACCGAACCCCCAACTGCTCGGGGTGCCTGGATCAGAGGCAGCCTCACTCTGACACCTCTGCATGTGTGTTTCATAACTTGTGTGTGATGTGCAACTAAGATATAATAATAACAGAGTGAAAAAATGTAATTTCCCCATTGAGGGATTAATAAAGTAACTCTTCGTCTTCTTCTTCAAATAATCTGTTAATTCACTTGTCTGTGGCCATGCAGTGGTTCAACTGAGTATACCAGTGACTGTGGCACTAAGATTTTTTCTTGTTTCTACACAATATATTATCTCAACTTATCTCGTAATCATGAGATATTTTTCTCTTAATTATGAGATCTTTTCTTGTAAATGCAAGATAAATAAACTTGTGAAAACAAGAACTTTTTTTTCCCTGGTGAACACGATGCGCTTCTGTATAAAATTAAGCTACACTTAAATAATCCAAAATCTTTTCTGGTTTAGCTATACCTTGGCTGGGAACGGGGACTTGGAGGGTTCATCTGTCTTAGGTGTTTGAATTGCTGTCAGGAGCGGTGGCCATGAGTGGGTCATTTCCTGTGAAGGGGGAACAAAAATTGTGTGATGTGCTAGGAGCCTACAAACATGGTCCAAATATAAAACTACACCATATAAAATAAACATTAACATATGCAGATGTACTCCTACTACCTATTTCAAATTTAGTGGTGACACATGATCTTTTCAACTTCAAGATGGCACAATTACTGTGCATTAAAGGAACTGTATGTAGGATTGTGGCCAAAACTGGTATTGCAATCACTTTCAGATTACTCTCCAGTGATGTCTCCCCTCTCCCTCTCCCCTGACTAGAGGTTGCCAGCTCAGCTGCAGTATCCAACAGGAACAGAAAGTGTTACAGTGAATGAAAAGCAGCCACCTTGGGCATCACCATGGATACTTAGAAGGAGTAAAATGGGGTGGGGGAGAGCTGTGGAGAGATGGGGTAAAGTGAGTGGAGCTCCCGGGTGGTGGACGGGGGTATGCGGTGACAGTGCTGCTGCCTGTCCGCTTTCAGCTGTCTCCATCTTACAAAGGCATCTCCTATACAAATCCTTGTTTTATTTCGGACTTTGCCACAACGTATTTCGGAGTCATAACGAGGTCTTTTAGGTTTCGTAATGTTAGACATAATTTATCCGACACTTCGTAGCTGCAGCTGTGGTAACTAGAGCAGAGCTGGCAACCCGGATGCTGACACACTACTGACTTGGTGATTGGGAGATAGGTGGAGGGTGGCGCATCAGACCAAAACATGACAACATCAACATCAGTTGAGGGCTGCAACTTGGCTTTTTAAATGAGAATATCCTGGCTGGACTACTGTTGTCAGTGATAGAAGTATTTGAAATTAACATGATTTCTTAATGTCTGGTAAAATATCAGGGCCATTTCATGATTAATTAAAATACATTTCTTACATATTGTGCCTTTAACTAAACTCTGTACAAGTTAAATATGACAACAATGATACAGATTATTTTATGTAAAAATAAAAATGTTATCTTGAAAATGCACATTATTTTCTTAGCATTCATATTTTTTCATTTTTTTTCCTCAGCACAAATCATGGCCCACATGCAGATCTATGGAAACTTAGCTGTGAGGTGAGTAGACATTTTAAAATAAACAGAAAAACTGTGATAATGAAAATACTGTAGATCCACAGCAGAAGAATCCTGCTTTTCTGGGACTGAAAAAGCAAATTAAGTACAGAGACATACTGTCACAACATCTCAAAATGACAGCAATGTGTAACAATCAGTAACAGGAGCTACTCTAACAGACTAATTCAAGATAAGATCAAGCCAATCAGTTCCTGATTATAGGCCTATCTCACATAAGTTAAGCCGTTACAGTCCTTCTAGTGCTGCTGCTCTGAGTCAAACCACTGGAATGACTTTATTGTGAAGCAGCTACTGGAAATGCAGCCTCATTAAGCAATTAAAGAATGCTACATATGTGTGAGTTGGTATTTAAGTAAGCAGGTAAGTTTAGATGTTTTGACTTGATTTGTCATATTTACAGTATTTAGCCAATAACCTACCTTTTAGCCTTAACCTACCTACCTACCTAACCTTTAAGACAGAACTTAAATATCAGGACTTACCCTTAAGATGTCCTCAACACGCTGAACTTCATTTGTCTGTAGAAATGAAACAAATAATGAGTTTCCAAATAGACAGTGGATAACCTGTTTAATTTAACCTGTAGAATAAACACACATACTTAATTTGCTAATATTTTACAGAAACCATTTATGAGATCATACTTTGGTAAAGAGAAGGAAAAAAAACTAATGAACCTGCTTTTAATCTAACCCCATTTTCATGTCAGATTGTTCATCCTTGTTGTCAAAGTGCTGCATGTGTTGAATGGTTCTGAGGCCTGTCTATCCCATACAGGCACTGCCAGTTGCTCTTAAGTGCAAAAGCTCACTTATATTAAAACATGCAATCTGGCAAATCATCTGTACAGATAACCTGTGGGGAAGTGGAAAAAACATTGTAGCAGCACACTGGGAATCACAATACAATATACAATACAAATGATATGTCCTTTTTGTGTATGCATACATTTTTACTAAACTGAACTGTTTTCATTGTGACATGCTGCTGTTATGTCACATTAAAATCAAATCACAAGTGCATTTCATTACAGTGGTGTCCAGTAGAGAGCAGCAGAGAGCTGCTGACGCTCAGCACAAATACTTGTTTTAGTCTATTTTTTTTTAATTTGGTCAGATATATTTTTACAGCGGCTGTTCCACTTTGCTACTCTTAAGCTGTTGCTTTTTTTTTTTTTACCTTTGCAGCTGTTGCAGTGAAAACGTATAAACAATTCAAACAGTTACGATATACCAAAAAAGCTAAATACTTGTCATTTTAACTTAAGTATTGTATTTAATCATGACAAAGAAAATGAATATATAAAAGGGAACATTATGATTTAATTTGGGCATTTTCAAGTCTTCCACCAAACACCAGATCTGCTGTGATTTTTGTGTTACAGACAATAAAAAAGTCTCCATCCAGAGGAGAAAAAAGACCAAACCAACTTAACTATGAGAGGACACACACACTCTTATATCCTGTCAGCTCCAAGTGTTTAAATGGGGAGGACAAAAAAATCACAACCATTTATGAATATAACTCCTTCTTACACTATATCAGCACTAAGTACAGCCTGAATCGCTAGATGACTGATGCAATACCCCGTATCAGGCCACAATGAAGTCGAAGCCAAACACCAGATAACTACTGTGTGTGTGAATGAATGAGCCAACAGGCGCCATTTCAGTTTGTTTTCAGGCCTGTCTTTTAGTTTTTCCTTCTGAATGGACAGAGTCTGAGATAAGGGCAGCGTGAACGGGACCCTGGAGCAGTTATGTAAGCTGGTGACAAAGCTCATTTATTGTCCTGCTGCTGAGCCCAGGGGAGAAGTTATCAGAGGCAGCTGAGGTCACACACACAAACACACTAACCACAAGCTGCTTTCTTACCATGTACCACGCTACATGCTATGCAGCCCAGTACGACATGACAAAACACAATCAAAACTGAATGTATGAGAGCAAAATTATATTAACAGGAAACAATGATACTAGTGCAGTGCAGTGTTTGAAGTGCAAAACAAGACAACTGCTGGGCCCTGTTTCAAAAAGCAAGTTTAACAAACTCTGACCTTGAACTCTGAGTTTATTAATCCTGAGATCGGACAGTCTGATCACTGTTTAACTTTGAACGGGTTGAACCTGAACATAACAAGCCATCATCAATGGAGCTCTGACACTCTGATTCACCATGGCCATAGCACATAAAAGGCAGAGCACCCTTTTTATGTGCTTATGGATGTTAAATTAAAAAACAACCTCAGAGTTTCAATAGTATGATTAAGTTTTATTCAGTATTGTCCATTAATTCATTGTTTACTGGAAACCGACAAAACACAGGGGCCAGCAACCCTAGATTTAAAATTATATATGTAGATCAAATACACAGAGACATGATTGCCAGCTCACACTCTGAGCCAGAAAATGTCAAGATCTATTTGTAGTATCTGTAGTGAACATAGTCACTGAAATGGTGTAAAAACACATTCACACTATGCACAGCCCATTAAAAAAAAACTCCATTCTGCATCACAGTCCTGCTCACTCAGAAACATCATTGTTCATTGTTGTTCAAAGAAATGACCGACAGTGCTGAGCAACAAACTAATATCCAGTTAAACATATAGTATAATAAAGTTACCACGGTGACTGACTCAGAGTTTAAGTCATCTCGCACCCAGTACAGGAGTCTGGAGAGTCACTTCTTTGCATCACTAAATTTGTGGCACCAGTTTAACTGTAATCTAGATGCCTGTTTAAGATTTGTGTCTGCTGTGTACACACAGGAAGTCACTTTGAAGCTCTCTGACCCTGACTCCTTTGTACTGACCTGTTTGTAGGAATAAAACCTGACTGTAATGACTTCTTCACACCTTCTACTTGTGGTCTGGAAGCTAAAGGGACATTTCTTATTATAGGTGCCGTCCACATGACAACAGAATTCTGTGAATCTGACAAACTTTAATACCAATTCGGCCTTGCATACAGACGGCTCTGGCATTGTCGGAGACCCACAGTGGTATTTTCTGACAATGGGTTCCAGAGTGAGAAGATCTGACAATGCTGTTTCAGAGTTGCAGTGTGTACCTGGTGATGTTGATAACGATGACGTCACATGACCAGAAGTAGCAGTAAACAAGGACTTCATGTGCATGCTCATTGCATTCTTTTCGTTCTCTCTGTTTCTTTGCAGTGCCACCTATTGGCATGGTATATGTATTACATCCTTGTCACTCATTATCGCGTTGCCATACTTCCATACTTCTGCCATAGTGTCTCCAAAAATGTCTGAACTTAAGTGAGGAGTGAAGGGTTGGTGAGAAATGGATCAATGAGTAACTGTCATGACCTGCACTGAATTAGTCAGCAGAGATAACAGCAGCATATTCAGCACTGCTGTGCTGCTGCAGTAGGGCAAGGTGGTGTGGTGTGCTGCAGGTGCAAGGGTTGTGTGTGTGTGTGTGTGTGTGTTTATTTATGAATAGAGTTAAACTGGAGTTCAGCCAAATTCTCCTGCACAAAGCAAGTCATATAGCTTTTTAAAGGTATGAACAGTCATGCAAGAATATCAAACAAAACTATGGAGCAGTTTCAGAGAACATCCTGAGATCAGCAGGCACACAATCCTCTAATCCTGCGTATATTCATAGCCCAGCACACAACAGCACTGGGAAACAATAAGCAGGGCTTCCCTTGTCCTATCACTCCCCCCATAGTTGCTGGAAGCATCAAACAAGAGGTTCAGTGATATATGATATGGTAAGCCAGAGCGACATCTACATTACTGAAGAGGAAAATACACATAAAGTAGCTAAATATTATTTTAAAAAGCAGGATACAAATTATATTATGTACTTTAGAGCCTACCTATATATTTAGCCTGACAATGTTCTAGTTTTAAATATTTATTTATTTGCATAGAAAGAAAGCCAGAGTAAAAGTGAACTGCCACACTCTTCACCAAAACGTTGTTCAAAACAAACAGAAAGCGATCTCAAACTGTCATAGAACCTGGGGATTAGTGCTTTTGTAATACTGTTGCTTATTTGACATTTCTGTAATGGCTTCAGGATTTCAGCTGTTATGAATATGACTGTTGGTTGTTAATCGATTAGTTTGATATATTGGGAAATACACGATTTGCTTTCTTGCTGCTATTTCAATAAAATCAATGGGCAATACCAATATGAACGCTATATATCAAGCTATTGCCCACGGATTGTTGTTATTCTTTATGCGTTATGCTTTTAAATAATATGACATCATATTATGGTTACATGGGATGCAAAACTATACACATACCTCCAAAAACGGTGGTAGTATCTTCACTTTGTCCAGGTCAGACTTGTTGATTAAGTCTGGTAGAGGCACATATGGCTCTGGTGAAGGCTTCAGCTCAGGTGACTCGCTCATCACCTGGTCCTGGCCATCCATGGGCCGCACATACGCTGTTGGCTTCTGGGTCATGACTATATTGGGCTGCTTAGACGACAGCAGTGAAGGGAAGGTCTGAGAAGGTAGTGTGTTCCCCTTGTTGGCTTGAGGCAGAGATGCATCTTTGGGAGACTGTTTTAAGTTGAATATGGAAACATCCATGGTGCTGGCAGACTCAGAGGAGTGATCTGTGTCCTTAAGGTCTGTGTCATTTTTATCATGGTCAGTGGAATGTGGGAACAGTGGCGGCTTAGCATCAGGAGACTGAGAAGACATTTGGTGGGGGAGGCTGTCACACTCCCTGAGATCTGTGTGGGCTTCATTCCTTTTTTGTTGATGTGCAGAGATGCTGGGCTGGCTGTGGTTTAAAGACACATTTGAGAAACTAGATGAATGTCCATCTTGGTTAGGAGAAGAAGAGGCAGCGGTCGTCCTCATGGACTGAGAAGAGTAACCATTACTGAAAGGGGCTTTCTGACTTTGGCTAGACATGCAATGAACCTGATTATGGAGCGGAGGTTTGGTTGGTTTATCTGTGTTTGGCTGATCCTGATCTGACTGTGAGAAGGTTACATATGTAGGAATGGGTAAAGGTTCAATGGCACTGGGATGCTGATTATTCCCATCTTCATAACTGCCCAACATCCTCTGCACTCGATGGGAAAGCTCATCCCCTTTGTTTGTCTGCAAAAAAAAAAAAAAAAAAGGTAAATACTTAACAGAGGACAAATGTTTAGGTTTAAGGGTAATTAAGAAATAAAGAGCAGTAGTTTTTGCATTACATGTAAATATTCACTATTTAGGAAACTAAACATTTGTTTTACTAGCATTAATTAGAGAATTTAACTCCTGCTATGTGGGTCTTTACCTTGTATGGTTCCCCAAAGAGTGGCACATTGTCAGGGTTGAGTTCTTTGGCTTGACTTGTTTCTTGGTTTCTCTGTTCCCATGCTCGGAGGCGTAGACGGTTCCTTTCTTCATTGTGTATACTATGAACAATTACAAAGAAAGAACATATCTTAACTAAGCCTTGCATTTACAGGTGCATCAACTGTACCATGAGTAGTTACCCAGTTAAAAGATGCAGTGGGTGGTGCCTCAAAAATTAAAAGTGAAACCAGTGACATGCTTCACTACTCAATAAAGCCTGTTCTTTGTACACAGCACTGTATTTTTGTTTTAGATATTCTGAGATTTCATATACATATAAATCCTGGTGCAATGAATGTGAGTGATACTTATGACAGCAGGCATAAGACACCAAAAACATAGAGACTGCAAATTTATGGCACCTTGTCAGAGATTTTATCTACCAAAGAGGCAGAGCAGCAGGGGCTCATGGGAGAAGACGATGTCCATCATATCAACAGACAAGTGTAATTAGACTCACAGATGCCATGAGGATTTACCACAACATTGACATCTGTTCCCTCTAGTCCCTACAGATTACAGACAGCCCATGCAGAAACCACATGGATACTACTAGTCCAGATATGGTGCCTATGGCAAAGAGCTTGTTCATTAAGCATTCTGGCACAACAGCAGCCCCATGAGACCAGGCCCTGTTTAAAACTTAAAAAAAATATTAACATGAACTTAACATGTTTCTTCCCAAAATACAGTGTTGATCATCCTCACTGACAGTAACCCCGATGGGATGCTTCTATGGCAACAAGTGGAGCAGCACAGATTTGGGACTAAGCCAAACAGATGAGCACTTACTCATTAATAGAGCAGAGAGACTCGCCAAACCAGTGGAACAGCACAAAATGGCACTGCCCAGTCTCAATGCTACCCAAGGGTAAAGCAACATACTGTGCATGTATTAAATTACAAACTAGTCTTTCCAAACAAACATGAAACATACATTTTGTTGACACAAATAACAGAAATAACAATGAGCTCCTGCAAGCAACACCACAAGCTAAATAACTGACGGAGGCTGGAAAATGAACTGTCCAGAATTAACACTTAGATTAGATCTTATAATTGGGTCAACCTCTGAATTTATTAATAATTAGTCTTGCCTACACAATAATAGGCAAGCGCAACGTTATCCTGTTTTCACTGATATCAATGATTTTCAGCAGTCTGGCAGTTTGGTGGGCAATCATCCTGTCCTTATCCTCTTCAAAAAAAACAACAACCTACAACTTCCTGTTCTCCTTGCCCTCTGACCAAGGTAAATTGGACAGATTTATCAATCACAGATGGTAAATGTCAGAAACTGATTAAAAATGAAAAAAAGGCAAAATGACAGAATAGCCTACAGAATAAAGCAGTGTCAACACTGAAACAGACAATCCTGAACAGGAGAGAAGCTGAAAGTCCATCAAACTTTGGCACAATATTCCAAAATGTGACGTTTGAGATGTAAATTATAGAGAAAATCTTGCACAGCACAAGTCCAGCAATGAAAAAATAATTTACAAGTTCAGCGATGCACATCATTCAGAAAGAGAGAAACACAACTGGCTACACAGTGGAATTTAACGCACCATGACAGAGAGAAGCCACAAAATGTGAGGACACAAATCAACTGTCCTGTCAAATGTCCTGACACATATGAAAACATTCTCAAAGCCCTTACAGCTAACCCACTAAAGTCTAAAGGCTTTTCTGCGCCCCATTCACGCACTGTTAAGTAGATATCATCAAATCCAAATATCGCCAGAAATACTCTAAATGACTCCAAGTGTTATATATATATATATACATCAAAGTGGTGTTTCAGCAACAAGCACAAGAGGGCGCTCTCACGCAGCCTGTTAGTAATATTTGGACTTCTGGGATTTGTAGTCAGGACATAAAGAGACAGTTT
The DNA here is from genome assembly GCA_029721515.1 of Synanceia verrucosa. NCBI lineage: Eukaryota > Metazoa > Chordata > Actinopteri > Perciformes > Synanceiidae > Synanceia > Synanceia verrucosa. Next base: position 9,615,273 of record CM056564.1, on the reverse strand, counting down.
ATGCCACAGAGATCAAAGCAAGAAGTGGAGATGACCGAGATTAGAGCGCAAAATAGAATCTGGACAAGAAGTGGTGAATTTGTTGAAAGTGGCCTCTAACTCTGATGAAACAAGAATGGAACAAGGTAAAAACAAACTTTTTTTTCCGATGAAATAGAGAGTCTCTTCTTTCATTTGAGCTATTCTGTGTTTTCACAGACATAGTAGGCTACAAAATATTCTCTGAGTCTTCAAAATGATTCAAAATGGCAAAAAATGCTGGCACAAGACATTTGCTTTTTTAAAACGGCTAGCACTCAATGAGTTAAGGGTGGACTATATAAGTTCACACCAAATTTGTACGTACAACAGGATCTCAAGAAACAGTAAATGTCAAGGAAATTGAACTTTCTAGAGTTATTTGGGGAAAGATATACGTAAAATACTAGGTTTTATGGCTTGTTTTGGTTAAAAGTGTTTAACTGAATTGTAACCATGCAGCCAACTCTTCGCATAGGCTACGCATTCTCCCATCTGAGAAATGCACACTTTCCTGTAAGTTTTGATTATATCACTGGAGTGAATATATCTGAGATGATAGTTCAGTTAACCAGGATGTGGAGTTCATGATACTGTTCATAATAAAGAGATAAACTGAAAGAATAATGTATGAATAATCAATAATAAAAATGATCAATTTCAATCCAAAAGAAACTAACAAGTGAAAGACTAAAATGATCAATACAACTGACTGACAGTTCAATAAGAACTATCAAATTTAGTCATCAGTTATGCTGATACGTATGACATATCTTCTTGTATTATATGCATTGTGATAATGTGTAAACATTGTGAAATGATAGGTTCCCTGCTGTCTTCACTGTGCATTTCCCCAAAAAGTAGTTTGAGACATTTTCACGGCTATGATGATGCTCTCCAAAACTGATCACAAACTTTGTAAACAATTTTGCGGCCATTGCACACTATGGGTGTTTTCCTTTAAGACAATTTATTTCACCATGTACTGGTACATACTGTATGTTCTGACTATGAGAGCAACAGCCATACAGTTTTGGTATGCAAGCATACACTATAAACCTGCATCTCACTCTGCTCTTACCAATATATAATGTAGATAGAATGAGCAACGTGTTATTTATCATTAAACCTCAACTTTAAATAAGCCCAATGTAGTATATTCATCCCACCACATGGCTACTCAGCAGTCTGAATAAATCTGAAGCTGCCATTTAACTTGACAATCTGCAAGAGAGTTGAAACCCCTTGACTGTAATAATAAAGTATGGTGTTATTGTGTATTATTGTGCTTTAAAGGTTGAGAGTGGAACTTGACTGCACAGATTACCTTTGAAAGCTACACCATATGTTACAGAGTTGTTGCCTTGAGCTTCCTGCTCACCCTGTTTGTATTTTTAGAGTGACTTTACAGTAAAACGACATTAAAACAAGCACGAGTCAAACACCTTCTCTGTTCTTAGCCAACGTGTTCAACAAAATGTTTGGTGATGATGGTTAAAACTACTCAAACACGACGGATGATGTTAACAGAAATTAAGTTTGAAAACAACACATTTAGCTAAACGTGCATTTCCATGAAATAGCTTGTATAAACACAGCAGCTGGTGAAAATCACACCAGCCTGCTACTTCCAGCTGATTCCACCTCCTCCTCAAACTGCTTATCAAAGCTAAAACCCTGTCAATTTAGCACTAACTACAGCAAACTACCACCCTGCCTTTCCTCCCGACACTTTCACTGAGTTTCAAACTTAATCTTTACTTGTGCCGAGTAACTCTGTCTCGCTAATTAACAGCAGTTACCCTGCCAGGCGGTGAAGCTAGCGCCCAGCTGCTAGCTGCTAGCTGCGGCTGTTTTCTGCCTACCTCAGCTGAGATGCCATGGTGCCTCTCACAACAACCAAAGTTGGTTGTCATGTGTTTCTGACAGTCCTCCCCAAGTTGTTCTTCTCAGGAGGTCACATTTTCTTTACCGCTGAAGGATTAATTCATTTAAATGGCTGTTAGGCTGCCCTTGTTTGATAGTTGGCTGCTAACCGTCCGTGTTTGGGTCGCTCGCGCTCTCTCTCTCTCTCTCTCTCTCTCTCGCTCTCTCTCTCTCTCTCTCTCAATTCAATTTCAATTTTTTCAATTTAATAAGCTTTATTGGCATGACTGTAGATTAACAATATTGCCAAAGCATTACAAATAAAAGCAAGTAAGTGATATATATATATATATATATATATATATATATATATATATATATATATATATATATATATATATATATACAGTCATGGAAAAAATTATTAGACCACCCTTGTTTTCTTCAATTTCTTGTTAATTTTAATGCCTGGCTCAACTAAAGGTACATTTGTTTGGACAATTATAATGATAACAACAAAAATAGCTCATGAGAGTTTAATTTAAGAACTAAGGATTATTCATTTTCCATGGTTTTCTTGATAATAACCAAAATTACTTAAATTCTTACATCAATAGCTATGGCATTGTACTGCCAAAAACACTACTTTTAAGCATTCCATGTTTTCTTTTCTGTTTGCTTTAAACACATGATACACACAAGAGTTAATACTTGATTGCATAACCATTGTTTTTGATGACTGCAGCCATGCGTCTTGGCATGCTCTCCACCAGCTTCTGACATTGTTCTGCTGTCACAGCAGCCCATTCCTGTTGGACAAATTCAAACAAATTTTCTTTGTTTTTGGGCTTGTGGTTCTCCATTTTGAGTTTGATGATTTTCCACAGGTTTTCAATTGGATTAAGATCTGGTGATTGAGCAGGCCAAGGCATGGTGCGAATGTTGTGGTTCTCCATCCAGGCTTTAACTGACCTTGCCGTGTGGCAAGGGGCATTGTCTTGTTGGAAAATCCAGTCATTCGAGGCAGGAAAGAGTTTTCCAGCTGATGGAAGAAGACTGTTTTCAAGGGTAGTCCTGTACTTGACCTGGTTCATTCGGCCTTCACACAATTGCATTTGCCCTGTTCCACTCAGACTGAAACAACCCCAGATCATGACTGATCCACCCCCATGTTTTACTGTAGGGGCAAGACAGTCTGGGTTGTAAGCTTCTCCAGGCTTCCTCCTAACCAGTAAGTTGGCTGGAGTGGGCATCAATTCAAAATTGGATTCATCACTGAAGAGAACCTTAGCCCAATCATCAACAGTCCAATCCTTGTGGTCTCGAGCAAAGAGTAACCGGGCCTTCCTCTGCCTTTCATTGATGAAGGGCTTCTTGCGTGCTCTGTGTGACTTCAAACCAGCTTCAACAAGTCGGTTTCGAACTGTCCTTGCCGAGCAAGTCACATTTCTCGACAGTGCCCACTCATTTTTAAGGTCCCTGGAGGTCTGACGGCGATTCCTGACACAGGAACGGATGAGTGCACGGTCATCTCGTGGGGTAGAAAGACGTTTCCTGCCACGGCCAGGTAGCAATTTGGTAGTGCCATGTTCAGCTTGTTTTTTTGTTGTTGTAATGAACGGCTGTCTTGGAGATCTTCAGTTTTTCGCTACCTGTCTCTCACTCATGCCAATTTCCAGCAGTGCCAAGATGGCTGCCTTTGTTGCTTCACATAATTCTTTTGTTTTAGGCATTATGTGAGAGCTGACAACTTCTGAGTTGTGCTACGGCTTGAATGTAAGCAGGAAACCACTCTAGGCCTTTGCATGTGCAGTGCTGCTTGTGACATGAAATGGCCCCTTATATACCCTGGGAATCAATTAAGCTTAAGAATGTCAAATAGGACATAAAGTATTATGTGACCAGCTGCATTTTTTGTTGTGTTCATTGTATTATACGTTTAGTGGTACCAGATATTAGAATGAACAAGAAATTGAAGAAAACAAGGGTGGTCTAATAATTTTTTCCATGACTGTATATATACACATAACTGATAAAATTAGATAGATTAAATAGATAATCAACAACAACTATATCAATACACATCAACATCAATAAAAATGAAAAAAAATATCAAGTAGAATTTATATTCATGTATCGCAGAATGATTTTTATGCGACACGTGAATTGAGGGGAAGAACAAACAAACAAACAAAAACAAACAACAACAACAACAAAAAAACAGATTGTGATTTACAGGGACTGTAAATATAGACAGGTGTGTCAGGTGTTGTGATGGTTTTCTCTCTCTCTCTCTCTCTCTCTCTCTGTCTCTCTCTGTCTCTCTCTACCTCACCCCCTCTCAGTCTCTCTCTATGTCTCTCCCCCTCTCCCTCTCTCTGCTGGATTCTTCTACTTTATTCAACCATCCGGGGGCCAAGCTCAGTTTAACAAATTCAGTGTAGTACAAGCTTGTTAGAAAATACCTCTAAAGCAGTTGTGCTGTATTTACACGGGTCAGTACAAAGTGAATATAAGAAATGATCCAGTAAGAACTATATTATTCCCTTTTATTTGTTCATCACGACAGTTTGCCCAAATCTGACACTACTACTCTGCATGACAGAGCGTTTAGATATTTTTACGAGTTAAACTTTTAACAACATTAGACCGCATGCTTATTTTTAGTTATGGCTCAGTCACACATTCACACACTGTCAATGGATCACTGACTTTTTTTAAGTAGTCTATTTAAAAAGCTCTTATTGCTTTGCTTTGTAGTTGTCTAGAATTTTATAAATTCACTGCAGGACATTTAAAACACATACATTCAGCTGGAAGCCTATCCTGAAACATTTATTAACAGTATGTTTTGCTGTTATGTTATGTTTTTCAGACTTTAGGAAGTCCATTGTGTCCTGTTTTGAAAAATGCAGCATATGACAGGATACTTTAAAATAATATTTATGATTATGGAAATAATTTGCTCTTGCTTCATGTGCAACTTCATATCTGAATGAAATGCAAACGTGAATGGTGGAGAGACAGAAGACAAAAGTGTGGATAATTGATTGAGCAAGTACTAAATGGATATTTTGTACTTGCTCAATCAATTGTTTTAATTTAGAAATCAAGAAATATCCCTCACAACTCTTTCTGACTGGCTGTTAATGCAAGATCTCACCTTGTTTTTACAGCTAAAGAACTGGACCTCTGGAGCTGTCAGGGATTCAATCAGCCCAGAAATACTGAAGCAGATCATAAAATCTTCTGATTCACTCTGCCACCTTTGTGACATTTTTGGTGAGTGGGTTCAGATTTGATGACACCAAAACAGGCAGGAGTTGTGACAACTTTCTGACATTAGCCTGCAGCTGAAAAAACAACAGACAAATAATTCAACACATCTGAACCAGACATGATGAATATGCTGATGAAGTGCATCGCAGCATAATCAAGGAATATGTGTTTGCTGTTCGTGGAGCATGGACGCCGGCCATCATACATTTGATTTAGTGTAGGCCTAAAGCACAGGCTGTTCAGAGAAGCCTGTTATTGGACACTCACCCTGAGTGGTTCTGTTATGCTGCTACTGGCTGTCTGCCAGCAGAGCACATCAACATCATCTTACTTCATTTAGACCTAAGTGGAGGCTCGGGACGGCTGAGTGGACCATGAGACTTAAAGATGTAACAGTTGGAACAATGAAAATGATACTCAGTATATAATACAATTTCATTATTCAACACTAAAAGATATGAGAAACATGACTTTGTTTTTGGGGCGGCACGGTGGTACAGTGGTTAGCACTGTCGCCTCACAGCTAGAAGGTATCGGGAATCAAACCTGGTACCTTCTCCCCGTGTCTGCGTGGGTTCTCTCCGGGTACTCCGGCTTCCTCCCACCATCCAAAAACATGCATGGGGATTAGGTTAATTGGTTAATGAAATTGTCTGTAGGTGTGAATGTGAGTGGTTTTCTGTCTCTATGTGCCCTGTGATGAACCGGAGACCCCTTGCCTTTCACCCTAAGACAGCTGGGATAGGCTCCAGCCCCTTGCAACCCTATGTGAGGATAAGCGGTAGAAAATGGATGGATGACTTTGCTTTTTCAAAAATAATTGCCAATCTGATTGATCTGAATTGATTTAGGGTATATTAAACACACAGTATTTAGTATAGGATCAATATTGTGCACTACTGTCAAGTTAAAAAAAGAAAACATTTATTCTATTTAGTAAATTACAGGTTAAGGGTAGTCACACAGCATTTTGGAAAAGTGTTGCAGATACTGAAAAAGACAAGTATTTCTGTGAAGTGTTTCCACTTGTTAAGTTCACATTTTGCACAACGTGCACAGAAACTCACAAAACTGCTCCGCAGCAAGCCTGCTACCCAGAGGCTGGATAGTGTGCAGGACTGCTATCTGCTATTTTTATGAGTTTAAATGATAGCCACTAGGTGGCCCTGCATTATTTCTTGTGAGAACAATAGACAACCAATGCCCCACCAAGAGCAGGTGAAACTAGTTTTTGGAAAATGAATGTGGATCACTATTGCTGCACACGCTGACATGGTGCACATGTGTACATTGACAAACACATACAGGTTGCAGTAGTAGTAGTAGTAGTAGTAGCAGTAGTAGTAATAGTAGTAGTAGTAGTAGTGTATTTCTATGATGCATACTGTTTTGCAAAAGTCGGCTCTCATTCTCCATAGTTAACAATCATACAATTGATTTCTCAATAGTCAAACATATAAGCACAATGCACTTGATTGAAAAAGAAAAAAATAAAATAAAATGACTAAATATTGCAATAAACACTCACACCCTTTAACATATTTACATTCTCCATCACACAGAGACCTTTTGCATTACTCTGGTTACCTTGAATCCAGCAGGGCTGTGATGGTCTCTAGCAGAGTTTTAATAAACGTCTCTTTGTGTTTAACAAAGTTGGATTCATACATGCAAAGTGATCCATATCAAATGCCATCAAATACTCCACAACTAAAACAAGAAACAAAATGTTAAATTCACATAAATCAAACCTCGACACTATTCTGATGCTCACAATATCTTGCAAGTGCTAAACTTGGTATGTTAGTGACTGGAAGACTGTGTTAATGGTATTAATGACTCTCCCTTTGTATTTAATTTGGTGAAGGTATCTGAAGACAATCAATAGCATCAACATAGGTATATATTCTCTTTGAAACAGTGATTACAGCAAGTGAATAAAGTCAATGAAAACCATCAACAGGAATCTATGACAAACAAAAGCTTAAAGAGGAAAGCTCATCTCTGCACAACACAATTCATTTGTAAACCAGTGCTAAATATGTAGAAAATACATGCACATCATTAATGGACTGTGGCTATAGTACAAGCAAAATATACACATTCAGACAAAGTTTTAATTATGGTGACAATCTATCCTGTTAAACAATCACAGCCGACTGATGGGCAGTGATCCTAATAGTTTATACACTGGTGGAATGTATACTAAATACATTTACTCTAACTTTTCTACTTCAGCACATGTTTATAGTATTTGTATTTTAGTTTTCAGTTTTTATTTCTACTCCACTGTTCAGGGGGAAATATTGTACTACTTCACGACAATTATTTGGCAGCCATGGTTATGAAAACACGAAGAGCTTGTAAAATATGATGCTTTGTTACAGATCCAACAGTGTATACAAGTACAGCAGAAACTACTGACAGACGATTAACTGGCAACAATCTTCATGATCGTTCTAGTGGCTTTTTGTATGTAAAAACAATTAATTCAGGGCTTTTACCTAACAGAGTATTTGCACAGAATGGTGTTAGTATTTTTACGTGAAGATCCCATATCATGCTCAGACTCATACTTTTTCTACTAGAACATCTTTACATGCTGTAATCTTCAAAAAAACATTTGTTTTTCTCTTACTGCAGTCCTGAGTATGTTTGTATTTATCTTCTGTTTATGTTTACCTCAGCTGATGTTATTTACATATACCACAAATAAGCTGGGGCACTTTTTGATTGCTTGATGCTTACATTCAAACTGCATATATTGTAGATTTGACATTTAATTACAGAATTCCTGACCGCTTCTTTCAATGGCACAATTTCTGAATATGCTGCTGTGTGCATTTCTCCATTGATTGAGCCTTTCAATACTTTCACAGTATTTCTAGAACAAATAAACCTGCTTAATACTATAAAAGACATGATTTTTTCTTTTTTTTTTTTTCTTTTTTTTTTTTTTTATAATAAGGGACCTTTAAGTAAAAGATCTGAGTATTTGATCCATCACTGAGATTTTATCCACCACATTCTTGGTTGGACTGATTTGGTTTTCTCTGCCAGAAGGTGACCAGAAAGGGAGGACAATTAAGCACACTGTCCACCAGGACGTCACCCTCAGTCGTAACCTGTACGCAGAATGACGTCCCTGCTGTCCCTGCACTGAAGTGCGACGTGACATCGTATCGAAGGCCACAGTTGTCTGCGATTGTGGTGGGGCTGTTGTGTGTGATCAGTGTGGTGGCAGTGGGGGCAGTGGCTTTGACCTCCAGCTGCTCATGTCCAACTGCAGATAGATCCACAGGCAACACCACATATGCATGCTGAAACCTTTCTCCAATGGTGCACTTAATCTCTGTAGACCAACAGTATTCCCCAAGGTCTCCTAGGAAGATAAAGTATGTTATAAAGACCTGTAGTAGATTTGATGTGCAACTTAAAACCATGTTGGGCTGATGCTAGAGAACCACTGTCACTGATAAAATGTCTCAAATTTATTTCAGGTATTATTTTTAGAAGGAGAGGCTCCTTACCTGCTGTGGAGTCTTGAAGTCGAATATTATGATTGTCCTGAAGTTGCAGTTTCTTGATGTATGTCATCCGAGTGCACTGCATCAAACAATCCGTTAAATGTGTCACCGACACCTTGCTGGGCATTGGCTGCAACAACCTTTCCTTCTCTGAACATTCGATTGCCCCTACAGCCAGGAAAAGGGGGGACAGTATGCCAAAAGACACCCACACATTGAAATATCTTGACATTCTGTCCAGTATCAATACAACATCAAATTGCTGGCAGGGTTGAGTTATTGGCTCAGATCTTGCTGTCCTCCGGACGAGTAACTGCTCCACTGTAGTCCAGGATCAATACCTTGCTTGCACAACTTAACAATCATAAGTTAAGTTTGCACTGTAGCAATGAAAAGATTTATAACAGCCCTGAGTATAAACGCATGCACTGCAACTGAAAACGTTGAAGACTTCTCACAAGTGCGCAACATGTTGCTCTTCCCCGGCCAGCATCTGGTTTCCTGGTGAGCACAGTGCCAACATTTCTTCCTGTGTTATTTTCCTTCCTCTAGACGAGACATAAAACTGTTTGGCCGGCATAAATTCCTAAAAGACTGGCATGAGAAACAGCTTTAACAAAGTGTCATGAATCATTAACATTTGCAGGAAAAAATAAACATTTCCAGAGCAAAAATATTTTGATTTCAATTATCTTTATTCTTTATATAAATGTGAGCAAGAAATCAGGAAATTGGCACAAATGATTAAAATGTCATAGCAGTTTCAGCAACACAAGCATTTGATCTAAATCTACTAATTGAGTTGAGGTGATATATCACAACAATAAGTAGTAGTCCACTTGTGAAAAATATGTGAAAAAGTGAATGGTGAGGTAACTTCGTGAAGTGTTATTACAAAATGACAAAATGTAACCAATTATCAGAAATACTCTGCTGCATGTAAAAGCACACACTATGTAAATCAAACAAAGGTTTTTGGATAGTTTAACCACATAACATAACAGACACTGAAATAAAAAAAAAAAAATAAAACAACTAGTTGCAACACGGCTAATGTGGAAAAGCACAGACATTTGTAGTTCATACTACATTGATACTAAGTTTATGGTTCAGTGAGTTTAGCTGGGGAAAAGTTTCTTTATTCCCTTTCTTTTGACCCTCAACAGTGAGCGTGTTCCTAATTTACAAATTAAAGAAACAATCACCTGTTTTAAATTTGACCTTGGTTTGGCTTTTGGTATTAAAATAATTCCTGAACCATAAGAGGAAATCACTGTTTCATAGATGAGAGAGGCGACAACTGGTCTGTGTGAGGTTTTGGCTCTGCACAGTGTCACATTTTTGGAGGGAACACTCAGTAACAGTTAGTAGCTTTAAATAGCACTCGGTACTCATGGCATTTATTTTAAGATAAACTAGTATTTCAGCTGCACTTCACTTCCAGCTCCTGGTATAAGAGAAATACTTGGATTTATCTATGGAAATATATTTGCAAAAATCTTAAGCATTGATTCACTGTTAATTAGACACAATAGCACGCAAATGTAGGTGAAATGTAGAAATATTTGAGTTAGATATATTGTCATCATCAGTTTCACCACTAAAATTCCAACTGATTTTTTTTTAATGTTTGGCTGTGTTTTAGAGCTGAAACTGAGTAAGTGGCTCAAGGATCATAAAACAAACTTCACTCTCTGCTGGGCTGCAGGAGGTTGTCAGGCTCACACCCACAGCTGCGGGTCAGCTGCATGGAGGAAATGACAACGGTGCTGAATTCATCCACGTACAGGACAGGCACCGTTTCCTGGGAGGTGGGATGACAACACGGCACCTGTAGAGGAACAAAGAGAGAAGGTGTAAAGTGTACGTGTACTGTATGTGTTCTATCTTTTAATTTAATATACATTTATAGTCATTAAATACCATTACACAGTTAATGCATGCAATAGTGGAGGTATTATGCACAGCAAAGAAAGGCAAGGTATATAATGCAATTTAAAACAGGTAAAAACAATATTATAAATGTGGTGTTTCAAAATGTTTGTCATCTAGAAGTTGCACACATATCTGTTACTGCATTCATTCATTCATTTGGTACATTTGTGTTGGCAGAAAGAGAAAAGCTTATCTACTAGCAGTCGTTTCACCACCAGAACGCACAAAGTAAACTACTGTATGTGCTGCTCCAGAGCTCCAAGACACTGAGAGTAAAGTAGATGTAAACTCAAGCACTGTACTTAAGTTGGAGGGAGGAAAGTACATTAAAAGTATATGAAAACGTTCAGTACAATGAAAGATAATTGGGATCCTAAGAGAATTATACCTGTGAGTCGGCATCCTGGACATTGGTGTGGGATGATGGACATTGCACAGTGTGCACTTCAGGGTTGCAGATTGCACAGTGAACAGTGGTGAGGCTGGTGGGATGGATAACCCAGCTGTCCCATCCCAGATCTGGCAAAAATAAAATGGACATTGCAGTACATACATTGTGTTATCTCTTCATGTCGACATGCTTGCACACACACAGACCTTTCATGAAGATCTCAGAGGCCATGGAGCAGCACCTCAGGCTCGAATTGTTTCCAGCATTAGGTGGCACAGAGTTGCCAGAGGCCGCCGGAGCTTGAAAGTGGAAAAAGAACATTTTGGCTGACTTTGAAAAGGCTATTAAGGAATTAACTCAGGCTGAAAAAATGTGGCCTCCGCAGTAGTGCCTTTGAATTAGGGGTTGCATTTACCTGCTGTGTTATAGGCTCTGTAAGCGATGGTGCTGAAAGTGGATCTCCACTGGTCTCTGACACCATCCAGCCCACCAACAGGCAGCTGTGGCTCAACCTGCAAGTTGAGAGCCCCGAGGAGATCCTTCTTGATGGACTGCAATGACCCATCCTGGCACCTGAACATCACATATCACTCAGGTTATTTAAAAAGTGCAATTAAAGTTACAATAATCACTAAAAACAACCAAGCAGAAATACAGAAATACTGTAAAAGACATCCAAGATATTGCACAAAAACAAGAAGTGACTCATAAAGAGCATTCGTTAGACGTGCTCTCTCAATGCCCCCAATGAACTGCAGAAGCAATTTTTAGACATTTGGCTACGTCAAGTGAGAGAACCTGTGTGTGCAAGGGTGATTGATTGCACTGCTTGAGGTTAATCATGTTACGTCCGTGCAACAAAATTCGGAGAAAAACCAAATGGTCAAAGTGACCCTGAATCATACCTAGAATCTATTACTTCCCTTCAACTCATGTAAAAATCAGGCCTCAGCACACATCATCTCGTGCTGTGCAATCTGATAGTCCGGAGTACTGAGGTTGTTTATAGAACAACATCAGTGACCTAACATGATGGGTCAAATTATGTGCACACAGTTGAGGAAAATGGTTTTAAATGTCCTCTGCCCAAAACGACACTGCTAACACAAGCAGAACATGAAGCACACAAAGTTTGATACTGACCTGTGATGGGAAACAGGAGCGTTATCAGAGGCTGCAGGTTCTTCCTTGGATGGCTGCAAGACAAACGCAATCACCGCTGAAGAGCCCAGCAGCATCGTCATGGCAACAAACGCAAAGGACATGGTGCACTAGCTGGACGGTTGATCTATAGGTCAACTGCTTTCAGAGTCAGATTTGTGGTGGACTATGTGTGTCTAGTTGGAGGAGGAGACAGGAGTGACCAGACAGTGATGCTACGCTAGGTATTGTTTGTCAGGGCCTGGGAACCTGGGATTTTATCTTCCTGTACCCCAGCTTGGCCTTGAGATACTTAACATTGTTGTCTTGTCCTCTGTTGTGTGTGAAAGACTGTAAGGAGGGTGATCCAGGAGAGAAGGAAAGAGGGACTAATAGAATGAAGATAAACAGACAGGAATGGGAGGCAAAAATGACACCATATTATATGTGTATTGTTTAAGCTTCTAGTGGTGATTGGTTACAATAATGGTGAAAATTAGGATGTGCCCAACAAGAGAACCACAAATGAATGATAAAGACTATGTAATAATCTGTCAGCCAACCAAACTTAATATAGAAGTTCACAAAATTGCTTCCTATTATGACATTTTCCCTTTCTGATGTTCCTCATGCAGTTATGTCTGCTCATTAACGCAAATATCTAGTTATCCAATCACATGGCAGCAACTTCAATGCATTTAGGCATGTAGACATGGTCAAGATGAGCTGATAAAGTTCAAACCAATAATGAGAATGGAGAAGAAATGTGATTTAAGTGATTTTGAATGTGGCATAATTGTTGGTGCCAGACGGGCTGGTCTGAGTATTTCAGAAACTGCTGACCTACTGAGATTTTCAAAAGATTGGTCTGAGAAAGAGAAAATATCCAGAGAGCAGCAGGTCTCTGGGCCAAAATACCTTCTTAAGGGGTTGGGGTGATAAAAAGGCAACAGTAACTCAAATAACCACTGGTTACAACCAAGGAATGCAGAATATCATCTGTGAAGCACAACACTGGAGCCTTGAAGAAGATGGACTACAGCAGCAGAAGAGCACATCTGGAGCCACCCCTGTCAGCTTAGAACAGTAAACTGAGGCAACAGTTCACACAGGATCACCACAACTGGACAATACAAGATTGAAAAATGTTGCCTGGTCTGACCAGTCTCCATTTCAGCTGAATATTCAGGTGGCAGATGGTCAGAATTGGATCCATCCTGCCTTGTATCAATGGTTCAGGCTGCTGCTGGTGGAGTAATGACGTGGGGGTTATTTTCTTGACACACTTTGGGCTTTTAAGTGTAAATTGAGTATTGTTTAAATTTCACCATTTATCTAATAAAATTGCAGGTGAGAGCATTTATGCATAGTGGCCACTTATTAGGTGTATCTATAGCAGTCCTAGCATGCATTTAATGTTGTTGGTGCACATTCAATTATGTTTAATACTGAACTCATACATGCGCTGGGCTATATTATACTGATAGATATTTCCATTTTATTGTCCTCCTTGTTTACATACATCTGGTAGGAAACACAAGTATAATGGGAATTATGACCTCAAACACATCATCATTATTTGACCAGCTCCTCATTGGACGTTTGTGTTTACACAAGCTAAATATTCCAACCAAGACTTTTTTGCTGTATTGCTCCATCAAATAAAAATACTTCAGTATTCCCAAATTCACCCCGATGTATATTTTGGGGTTTATAGACACTTTTGTACATTTGAAATGACTGATCCACTGGCATGTCATTGCTTTTTTCTAAAGAGGTGTTGATACCTTAACCCATATTTAGAGAGGGCAAAAGTCACCGAAGCACCTTCAATAATAATATAACAATGAAACAAGCTGTCCATTCATTCCTGTATATGTGCTGTTATCTGTCGCTTTTTCAACTCCCATTTTTTGGCATGACATGAAAGGTGGAAATCTCTGATAAACATAATAACAATATTACTCCTCTGCAGTTGTCATTCAAGGACAGGATCTGGGCGGAAAGAAATGTAACACAAAGAAATAATACTGCAGGTGATATGTGAGACAGACAGTGAATGGGCTTGGCAGCACTGAGAGTTGTGTGAGCCAGCCAGGCTTAGAGGAACGCTAGGAATGGTAACATCAAGTCTGTAGGTGCCCTCTCCTCAGAGACTGACTCCTTACTGAGGCCTAACTGGGGTTACAGAAAACTTTCCCATGTTGCCTAAAATACGCAACTTATCTGCTGCAGTCTATGTCAAATCATATTTAATTAACAGCGCCAAAGGAATTGTTGGTGAAAGGCTTAGCAATGCTTTCTTTTGCAGCTAATTAACTGCTGAGATGGATGGAGGGTGGCATGGTGGTGTAGTGGTTAGCACTGTCGCCTCGCAGCAAGAAGGTACCGGGTTCGATTCGGGGCCTTTCTGTGTGGAGTTTGCATGTTCTCCCTGTGTCTGTGTGGGTTCTCTCCGGGTACTCCGGCTTCCTCTCACCATCCAAAAACATGCATGGGGATTAGGTTAATTGGTTAATTTAAATTGACTGTAGGTGTGAATGTGAGTGTGAGTGGTTGTCTGTCTCTATGTGTCTTGTGATGAACTGGGGACTTGTCCAGGGTGTACCCTGCCTTTCACCTTAAGACAGCTGGGATAGACTCCAGCCCCCCCACGACCCTATGAGGATAGGTGGTAGAAAATGGATGGATGGATAGATGGATGGACTTCCTCAGTGTGTCAGTAGAGCAGGATAGAGACAGCAGCCTGGACCTAAACACACTCCTCTGTCTGCTGATGGAGCTGCAGAGGGTGGGGGGTGGTGTCCATGATGGACAGTTTGCTCAGAGTCCTTCTCTCTGCCACTGATGTGATGGAGTCCAGCTCTGTAACGACCACAGAGCCTGTGTCCTCACCAGCCTGTCCAGGTGAATGACCTTAATTTGAATGCAGAGCTTTTGTTCTTATTTAGGAGTAGCAGCAGTAGAGGTGTAGCTGTGTAACTACTTATGTAACTAAGGGCTCTGAATACATCTTCATTCATTGTCAAATCATTTGTTACCCTGAAGCACTTTGTGTCCTTGGTAATAAAATAAAATGGGCATCATAACACAAATATGCTCGACAGGTCTCAGCAGCGCTGAGCAGATCTCAGCTCCTCAGTGCTGGAAAAAGCTGCATTTCAAAGGTGATTATTAAAAAAAAATATAGCTGGGTGTTTGCAAAAGTATCTCCAATAAATGTAGAATGCATGAAAGCTTTTCACCACAACCCTGTATGTTTATAAGGAGAAGAAGAGAAGAAGAGTTACTTTATTGATCCCTCAATGGGGAAATTACATTTTTTATGCATGTAATTTTACGCATTTTTATGAATGCGTGTATGTAGATACACACACATATGAACACGATTTAACATGTGGATGTAGGTAATTTGTTAATTTTTAACAGGCGCTGTTTGGTGAGACTAGAAAATGAAATCACTGAACTCAATGAGCAGCTGTTTGTTTCTGAATTTTTTAACACCCTAACCCTAGCTAATTCCTCAGGTTTGAGAATGTTACAGAGTCAAGATTTCTAATCCATCTGCTACTTCAGCACCACGGACAGCTCCATGATTTATCAATAAAAGGTAGAACGGTAAATTCGAAAAATTCATGGATAATGACAATAATTATATTTTAGCATTAAAGGTATAATTTTGATTAAATAGCTTGCACATACTGATGGATTAATAATATTCTGGAAAATAAAAATACAGCAATACTGTTAGTTTAGCCTTACATTGGGTGGTGGTCTAATAAATGAGTTAAGCAGTGTATTTATCAAATTAACATATGCAGGGTCAGTGAGGTCATGGTGGGATATACTGCAGCTCTTCACATCTTCCTTCAGTCCTTGAGTATCAGACCTCTCCCACCACTTCTTTGTTGTAATACTGCTGGGAGTCACAGAGCCGACAGCTGCTCCTGGCTGGGATCACAAAGCGTCTTTTTAAACAGATGAGAGTCTGAGGAGGATGCAAGATGCAGATGTTCGTCGAGCAGACAACAAAGAGGACGTTGTTGAAACATATTTCAAAATGTAAAATGTTTTAATGTAGCAAGAAAGAGAAGCTACAGAACAGAAATTCACCTGTGAGAAATAACTTTAGAAACACATGAGTGCACAACAACACTTGAATATAATGACTGCAGATAGATAGAGCACCTACTGTCACACTGTAACACTAATAAGGACTAATAAGCATGTGTACTCTGTCCTCTTTGATGCTACTGTACAACAGCCTAATTTCAGCATCATATCATTTGGGATAATGGTGGAATTACTGTCAATTTGCAATTTACATAAATGTCTGTCCAAAATGTCATCACTTCATCCTATTACACATTTGAGTGATATTGTCATAGTTATCATATGAATAATAATTCAAATTTAATTAAAAGAGATAATTTTATGTGATACAACATAAAATTTATATAATTGAGTTTTGTCAGACAAAACAGCAATTTAAGAATTTTCAGTATATTATTCACAGATTTTGACATGATTGGGATGATCACAACAAGAACTCTTTGTTACCTCTAGGTAGTAGTTTTTGTGAGGTAGTAGTGAGCTTCGGCCATCAAAATCTGATCAGTTTATCCTAAGAGCAGGTGGATCTTTGTGCCAAATTTGGAGAAATTCCCTGAAGAGCTTGCTGAGATATCAGGCTCACATGAATGAGACAGACAGACGGACAACTTCAGAACATCTTCTGAAAACACCTCTATTCACCGCTGTCGACAGTCATAAAACTGCTCAGTTATCAGAACCAGAATCAGAATCAACTTTATTTATCCCCAAGGGGCAATTCAGTTTAGCAGCAGATAGCCAGGCTAAAATAAAAGGAAACAAAACAAGGATGTGTCCATACCAAAGACAGCCAGTATGAGATGCCCTTAAAGCAAATTGTTGCTGAGCTGACAGGATGATTAATATTTCATCCAATACATTATCAGAAGACCCCAATCTTCCAAAAATAGGACAAAATACCAATAATGCAGGTGATAGTTCATGTTTCCATAACCATGTCTACCATCTGTATATCTGTAGAAATATTCTGTATCACTTCTAAGTTGATTCAGAAATATGTCTGTATTTACAGAGAATAGATGATCCAGACTGATTATGAGTCAATTATCTGTGAATGGAAATAAAAGTGACGTTATTGTTGATATATGAGTCACAAAGATGACACAGATCTTGAGCCAACACAACCTCCTTTTAAAGGAGATGCTGCCCTTTATCAGAGCCGTCATCCGTTTATTCAGCGCAGATGCCAGCCGTAGTAAGGTTTAATCCTAATCCACTTGCATCTTGTTTTGTTTAAGTGATCACGGGACTTGTCCAAGACACCTGTGTCTGTGAGTCATAGCCTTTAGCCAGTGTGTGTTTGTGATGGATGAGAGTGTCCAGATACCTCAGCCACTGGGACCTGTGCTGCTGAAATGGGAAAGTCTCACTGACAACACATGCCTTAGTTCTGCTTTTTATTTTTTCAAATTGTAACTGTGTTGCTCTTTGTAGAAAAAGATTTCAAGGTTAAAAGGTGCAGAAGAAGTGAAGGGTGGTGATGAAAGAAAGGTAACGTGGCAGGTAAGATTCCGCTGCGTGGATCCCGTGCTTTATTTTTATCTGGCTGTCTTTCTCTAAATTATTTATATTTGTTTATACTGCTGATTTATTACCCAAAATATATATCAAGAGCATATAAAAGGGTTATATTGTATATTGAAATCTATTACATGATTTCCAGGTTGCAAAACACAAGGTCAGATATCTCAGACTCACATGAAAGCGTCTTTGTCTTTGACAGTGAAAACAGCAAAGGGTCATGGGATGTGGCATGGGAAAATGTGAACAGCTGAAGAAATGCGACAGAGGTATGGCCTTAATCTCAACCACTGCAAATAGTCAATGTTTTCAAAGAAATCATCTTTTTTATTGTGATATTTTAATGTCACTGTCATTGCTGTTTTCATTTTTAGTGACAATCTCAGTTCCAGGTAAATTTGTGTTTTATTTCAACACATCTTCACACTTTATATTGTGTGGGAAAAAGTCTTAACTCCAGTGTTGTTAACTGTCTTTACTCACTGTGTATGCACTCTGTGAAGCTGCCACTGGTGAGTCCAGAGCTGACATAGTGAGTGTTTTCATAGTGGAGGAGGGAGCTAACCTCAGCATGGTGATGGCAAAGGGCTTCTTTCTTTTCCCCTCGACTGCAGCAATCAGAGCGGCTCTGCTGATCCAGCGCTGGTACCGTCAGTACGTTGCCCGGCTGGAGATGAGACGCAGGTGCACATGGAACATCTTCCAGTCTATTGAATATGCAGGCGAGCAAGACCAGATCAAGGTGAGCTTGTGCAGTTTTAAACAATGCTAGTGTGGTGGATGGAATCAGACTAGTGGGTGTTTTGCCTTGAAGCTGAATGAATCCTGCTGACACTGGTGGACACTTTGAGCTGCTGGCATATCCTTTATCATTAATCTGTTCTCTGACAGTGACAGGTTTTTCAAATCTTTTTATCGTTGCCTTCCTGCAGCTCTATAATTTTTTTGGCTTCTTGATGGACCACTTCACCCCAGCCAGCAGTGAAAGTAAGGCTGACTCTCAACTCCTGTTTAATTCACTGACTTCTAGGTTTCATTAGATTATAGACGGTGAGCTAATCTGAGCTCAACCAGTCAACTTTCTGCTGAGAAACCAGTCTTTCCCTCTCTTCCCCTCTTGGCCTTTGACATAGGAAACCTAATATCTCACATCTTTCGCAAGAATGAGATCTGCCGTGACACAGAATGGGAGAGATATTTTTGCTACAAGAGCATTGAGGTAACCGATAGCTACACTGGCCCCCATCTGACCTTCCCCTTGACCTTCTGTGGGGTGTCCAAACTGGTGGAGGCCTTCAAGCACAAACAAGTAAGTAGACAGGCATATAAACAACACTCAAAGCAGACAGAATAACCCAGTGGTTGCCTTTTAGCTTATTCACACTTGTTTTTTCCCCAGTAGCAGCTTCATGCTCGATATGTCCTGCAGCTACTTGGAGAGACTTGGAGACTTCTACGAGTTCTTCCAAACATCAGTCAAGTTCCTGCATGCCACACCAAGCAGATCACCATTTGCGGTGTGCAACACCAGGCCTTTCCTGCCATCATATTTCATCTCATATTCTTCTTTTTTTCTCATTGAAACATTCAGTGTGCGCTCACATATCACAGATATTAATAGCTTATTTATATTCCTTCCCAGGAGATTTACACGGGCACCTTGAAGACCTGCTCTTGATATTCTATAAGGTATTTCCAAAATGCAAACTGTCATATTGTCAGACAGGGATGTTCATTTTGATTGAACACCTTTAACTCGACCTGTGCAGAATGGTTTGCCATCCTCTGAGAAACCGTATGTCTTCAATGGAGACTTTGTGGACCGTGGTAAAAACTCCTTAGAGATCCTGCTCATCCTGTTTGGGTTCCTGCTGGTCTATCCCAATGATGTGCACCTGAACAGAGGGAACCACGAGGACCACATTGTTAACCTGAGGTAAGTGGCTTGTTTGGTCTGTTTTCTTACTACTTTTTTTTTTTTTAAATATTGTCCATGGCTTTGTGCAGTTAATTTGTGCAGTATTCTTACAGTCATTTTACAGCAGTTTGTTGTGCTTTCTCCAGATATGGTTTCACTAAAGAAGTTTTGGGAAAATATAGGGTAGGTCTTGAGTGTTTGCGTTAAATTTTTTTTAGTAATAATTCCTCAACTGTATGCAAGTCATCGTAAACCTGACTTGGTCGGCAGATGCACGGCAAGAAGATCCTGAAGCTTCTCCAGAAGATTTTCAGCTGGCTGCCTCTGGCCACAGTGATCGATAACAAAGTGCTGATTGTCCATGGTGGGATCTCTGACACCACAGACCTGGACAAGTTAGCCAGAATGGACAGACACAAAGTAAGAGAGGTGTCAATAAAGCAGCAAATCCAGAAATAGTTTCAAGATCATCAAGGCTATTTAATTTGTGTGTTTTTGAATGTGCTCAGTATGTGTCAGCTCTCAGGCCTCCTAAGCTGACCCACCATGTAGTCAGTGGCAGTAAGATAATGAACAACAGCAACAGGGAGGCCAGTGGACTGAAGGAAGGCCGACGTCGAGTTTGTTCCCTGACTTATCACGGCTCAGCCCCAGCTCACCAGTACAACCTCCCACGCCGCTCGCTCCACAACACACCCATGAGCAGTCAGCTCAACTGGTCAGTAGAAGAGGAGCTGAAGAGGAGACGCAGGCTGGCTGGCTTTGACCAGTCCTATGGCAAACAGAAGCTCGACTCTGACTCTGAATCTGAATCTGACCCAGAGTCTCGAGAATCAACAGAGACAGACGTGGATGAGTGGAAACAAGTAAGGCAAGCTCATCGTCTCTGAGTACGTACATGCACATATTTTTGTTTCATTTCACTGTTTCACTATGACTGATTTGACCACTCAGATAGTTGATGTGTTGTGGAGTGACCCAATGCCCCAAAACGGCTGCATAGCCAATGAGGTGCGAGGTGGAGGCTGCTACTGGGGACCAGACGTCACCGAGGAAGTGCTGGGAAGACACAACCTCCGGCTCCTCATCCGCTCCCATGAGTGCAAACAGGACGGCTACGAGTTCTGCCACAACCGCAAGGTGAGCAGATGAACATGAAGTGGAGCTGACCAATGGAAATATCAACTTTTTCTCGTGTGTGTGATTTCTTGTGTGATTCTTGAATCCATCAACTTGACTTTGTTACTAAATCTTAAAACAAGATTTATTTCATGAGACTTTGGGAGAGAGATGCAATATATCTTATTTTAACAGTTATTTACCATTTTTTTAAAGATTTTCTGCCTATTTCAGACAAAAAAATGACAAAAGAAAGAAAGAAAGTTGTGCTTGATTTAAGATGATCATGTAAAGTTGAACACTTAAAATAAGAAATTCACTCTTAAAACAACAAAAATATCTAACATGTCTAAATCTAAGTTTTTATCGTGGAAAGTACCAAATAATTTGCAGTGCAAACATAAGTAGCCATCATGATAAATCCTCTTTAAGCATTTACTAACATAAACATATTAACCATCTCCTGTTGCGTTCAGGTGCTGACTATATTTTCAGCGTCTAACTACTACGAGGTGGGCAGCAACAGAGGGGCCTACATCAGAATGGGACCAGATCTGGTCCCGCACTTCATTCAGTATCAGGCCAGCAGCACGAGCATAGAGCTCACCCTGAGACAAAGGTACGAATATGAGGCTGCACAGAACTTAAAATAACATAAAACAATTTAAATAACAGTCAAATGTATGTAAAGAACATTTGAACACTTTCAGATTTGCATGACAAAATGGGTCAAACAACCCTAAAATTGATCGGTTTATTTCCGAGTGATTCCTAGATTTCTCAAGTAAAAATGTTGTCTTTGTCAGTGTTGGGTGGACAGAGAGATCAGCCCTGCGAGCTCTGAGGGAACAACTGTTTGTACATAAGTATGACCTCATCAGTGCCTACCAGGAGTTTGATCCGAACAACAAAGGTACTGAGCAGCAGAGATGAATATTAATATTAACACACAGGTACGACAAGAGGAGAAAGCTTATCGTGTCAGTGTATCTGACTGTGTCTCAGGGCTGATTTCTCAAAGGGACTGGGCCAGCGCCACGGAGAGAGTACTGAATCTGGGTCTGCCCTGGAGGGTGCTGCGCTCTCAGCTCGTCAGCAGCACCCAGAATGGCCTGGTGGACTACCAGCAGTGGATCAGGGAGCTCTCCATCACTGAGCCCAAACTCGAGGTCAGTGTGGTTCAGCCAGAGTTTGATCATCTCTATGTGACACAAACTGATTCACACTCAGCGATCCTTCCTCTT
Organism: Synanceia verrucosa; assembly: GCA_029721515.1. Classification (NCBI taxonomy): domain Eukaryota; kingdom Metazoa; phylum Chordata; class Actinopteri; order Perciformes; family Synanceiidae; genus Synanceia; species Synanceia verrucosa. The sequence continues at coordinate 9,593,202 of CM056564.1, read as the reverse complement.
CCTACAGATCTCAGATAACAGCATCCTAGAGACCATGTATAAAAACCACTCCAACCTGGAAACCATCTTCAGAATCATAGACACAGATCACTCAGGTCAGTACGCTGCTCCAGCCTGGACCATAGATCCCAGAATCTGGATCCCAGACTTTATAGATCCCAGACTGTAGCTCACAGACACAAGATTTCAGACGCTAAAGATCCCTGATCCTATAGATCCCTGACTCTATAGAAATGTGGGAATATAAACTGTTTTTACTGCTTCTCTGTTAAAACACACTCTTCATTAAAACTTCACCAAAAGTGAATCAACAAAGCACGTGGATGCAGACATAATGCAGATTTTCTGTGCTACATACATGGGAAGTGTAAAACTGCATATGTCTTCTCTCCTTTCACTTCAGGTTTGATCTCCTTTGAGGAGTTTCGTCAGACCTGGAAACTCCTGAGTTCTCATCTTAAGACAGAGATCAGTGACAAGGTCATCTCAGACCTGGCCCAGAGCATCGACTTCAACAAGGATGGCAGCATCGACATCAATGAGTTCATGGAGGCTTTCCGGCTGGTGGACATCTCTGCACATACCTGAGAGCCTGGAGCTCGAGCTGTAGCATAGAAAACACCCAGAGAGACTTGTTCACCTGGACACACATCTGTGGAGAAAAAATTAAAAAGTTTAGCAGCTTCTTATCCATTTCATTTTATCCATAAAGACTGAATCTTGAATTTTAGCTGTGTGGATCAACCTAGATCTTTTCTACCTCTTAGATTTGTGGCTTTTTTACCTTTTATATGAAAGAGGGTGTATCTTAAGGACTTATGTGTCTACCTCTATGATCAACCTGCTTAGTTATACATAAAAAAAACAAACACATACAATACAATGTTGTCTTTGCCTTTCATGTTGAGTGCACTGTGGTCCAAAGAAGTTTAGAATTAGTAGAAACCCCACTGGTTTTACACACAAAGATGTCACAGTGTTGGTTAGGAGTGTGGAGTTAAAGAGGAGAAGGAGAGCTTACCAGACCTCTGCTGACCACTCCTCGGTTAGTGGCCAGCAGTTCTTTAGCGCTGATTCTGATCTTTTTTGATCTGCTAAATACAACAACAAAAAATACAAAAAACACCAACTGATTCTGAAGAATACGCACTGCAAAAAGGGGGGTGTCTAAAAACAAGATAAGAACACTAAATCTAAGGAAAAATAAGTGAGAATTATCTGTCCATGCAGTGAGATAATTTCACTTAGCAGGATTTCTCAAAATGTTAAATCTAGAAATTAAATGTAAGCAGAAAATGCTAATGTTATTATTATTGATAATAATAATAATAAGCTTTATTTATCATATACACAAAATTTGTCAGTGGTGCCATGTTAGGCATGCAGGGAACAACATGGTTCAGTGTCTGGCTCAGAGACAGCAGCAGAGAGCAAGAGGGGTATCAAACCCATGACCCTGAGGTGCAGGGATAACCATCTACCAACTGAGCTACAGCCACCCCCTTAAGATGATAAATACAAATCTAACTTTTTACAGACCCAAAATAAGCAAAATATACTAAATTTACACACAAAATTAGCAGAAAGTCCTGATTTTAAGACAAGATTACTTATAATTTAATGTTTTAAAGACCCAAAATATGTGAAATGTACTGAATACAAGCAGAAAATGCTTCCTGGGATATTTGTGTGAATCAAGTAACTTGAGTTGGTGACTGAATCTTAAAACGAGATTTATGACTTTGAGAGAGAGGTGTAATAGATCTTATTTTAACAGGTATTTACCTCATTTAAGATGTCCAGCCTATTTGAGACAAAAACATAAGGTTGTGTTTAAGATTATAGCGCAAAGTTGAACACCTAAAATAAGAGAATAACTCTTAAAACAAGATAAATTATCTAACATATTTTTCATCATCATTTCTGCCCTTGTATAGTATGTTGAAAAAAAGTCCTAAAACATCATGGTATAATAGCCATCCATCCATCATCTACTGCTTATCCTCACATAGGGTCGTGTCCAATTCATCACAGGTCATATAGAGACAGATGACAACCACTCACATCTATGAGCAATTCTGTAAGTTAACCTAAATTTTTGGATGGTGGGAGGAAGCCAGAGTACCTGGAGAGAACCCACGCAGACACAGGGAGAACATGTAAACTCCACACAGAAAGGCCCCGGGCTGGGAATTGAACCCAGTACCTTCTTACTGTGAGGTGACAGTGCTAACCACTACACCACCACTTAAATAATGTCAACCTCACAAGTCTGTATTGAGGTAAAATATGTAGACACTTTAAACTGCGGTTGACATCAACTATTTGATTATCTAAAGTACTAAAACGATGCAGTTTTTAGCTGTTTTGTAACATCTTATTTTACAAATCTAGTGAGTGACTACAGTCATCATTACTTCTGGCTCTGCTCTGAAAAACAGTGTGATTCAGAGCTTTGGGATGTCAGTGACTCGACTGCAGGAGGGGATATAATCATTGTCAAAGCAGCTTAATCAGTTCAACTGCCCATCAGTTCCAATCCAGAACATGAATCCTATCAACTTAAGCCCTACTTTGATGAGATGCTGGAAAGAGCTTGTCTGAAGGTAAACACAGGTGACATGTGAATACTAGTCCTGTACTAGTCCCACAACACAACTACCTACAGTATATAACCACTTCAGACTAAAGACAGGATGAAGGTAAACAGAGGAAGTAGTGCTGTTCAGACAGAAACAGAAACAAATGAGGCTACCTTTACATGAAGCATGCAAGGAAAATAATATATACCTGTTTTCAATTTAAATGAAATTTATTAACATCCTAACAACAGCATAAAAAAGAAATACAAAGATGTATTTACAATGTAGTCACAACACAAACTCAATCCCACAATTTGTTTACATGCCAGTCACATTGCTAGTCTCATATCCATAATCTGATTTGACATAAGGGAAGCCAGCTATTATTAGATGATGTTGAGTCCTTCCATTAAACACAGATTAACCAGTCATTGTTTTGTTGGTAGCAGGGCTAAGTCCTGATGAAATGGTGATAAAGGAAGTCATTGCTTCAAATTTAGATCAACACTAAAGGCAAAAGATCACTTCAGGATTAATCCAACACCATGACAAAGGACAAGCTGACTGGTGTGGTGACAGACAGTGAGTCAGCATGTGTGTTAGCAGGTGGACTCAGCTCAGGATGCCTCCTCTCATGTGTCCACTGTCGCTCAGTCCATGCTCTATGAGTTTGATGTCTTCCAAGTCATCTTTGATGACGCTGATCAAATGACTTAAACCGTCCTGCTGCTGTTTCAGGTGCTGAAAGTGACAGACAGGCAGGAAAAGGTGTTTCAGTTAATGCTCTAATCTTGTTCCACTGAACTGAACCGCTGCATTAGGAGGTATTGTATAAATGTGCTGTCTCACTTGTTTGATTTCTCTGAGGAGGTCTGCATCAACACTGTAGCGCTCTTCTGATCTCACAGCTCCAAAGTGGTTCTGCATCCGGATTTGGGACATGAGTTCATTCAACCGACCCTGGAAGAAAAGACGACACAAACACTGTAAAATATCCACAGAGCTACACTCTGGCAGCCAAAAACGCAACTTCTGTTCATTCCAGAATAAATATAGGAACCCAATAAAGCTGAAAAAACACAACCTAATTTGCCCCCCCCCAGTTATGAGCCAGTTTTGTTTCTCTGATAGTGTCACATTAGCTAGCACACATTAGCACACATTGAGCTACAGTGGTAGAACGGTGAAATGTCCCTCCCTCCAGTAGAGGACACTGCCTTTGAGCCAGCCTCCCCAACAACCAACAACAATAGACAACCCTCCTCTACAGTTACGGAGCGACCACCATTGTTTCTCCTCGCTGACTTTGGCAAACAAACCTGACAAAGTTAGGAGCAAAGCATAGCAGCTGCTCTGTGTGTTGGCTGCTTCAATGAGTACAGGAAGCTGTTTTTACTCTGTTCGTCCTCTGAAGACCCAGTGGATTGATTTATTTTAGCTGGAATTGTATCAAGAGAGCTTCCCAAAGTTCAGCATATGTGCGCTCATCATCTCACAAAGCAGGCTTCACTAACCAGCTAAAGATGAAGCCTGGATCTGGGACACTGCTACAAATGTGGAGATTCAACATAAGCTCTGTGAGCACAAGGCTCATTTGAAGCTGGCGTTATACACTTATTTGTAATTTGGGTGACCCTGACTATTGTTAATGGTAGCCTCTTTTGTCAGTGCCAATCCGCATGTAGGAGTAAACAGAAGCGCATGGTAAGGGGAGACAGAGACACTTCCTCTCTCCAGAGAGGGAGCGTGGTCAGACACAGCTCAGGAAAATTTAAAGGTACAGACACAGAAACAGTCTGTTCTCAGCAGAGCTTAATACAGTGATTTTAACTGGCTGGAATTCAGGACCAGGGGTAATACACTTTAAATATAATATTGTTGGACATCTGGGAATTATATAAAATTGCAGAAAAAGAGTATAATATGAGATCTTTAAGTTTGAAATAGGGCTGTCGAAATTAGCGTGTTAACATGATTAATCAGCATTAACTTGCGTGACGCTAATTCTCATGAAGCAGAACGCCAAGTAAAACTAACGATACAGTTGCAGTAACATGCTTGATAAAATTAAATTGACCATTTTTTCTGAATCTGTCCAAGCTTCTCCTGTAATTCAGCAAACAAATAATCCACCAAAAAGCAGTGTTAAAGTATTAATTTGTAACGTGAAATGGACGAAAAGAGACGTTCATTTCATAAACACAGCGCTTACTCTAATGTGGTTTTGCTCTGATTTTAGCAGCGTATATGGAGTATATATATTTATATACATTAGCACGTCTCTGGCAATGCATTTTGGGCAGTTTGTCCAGGTAGAGTTACTGTTGCGTGGATTAATGGCGTTAATCCTCGACAGCCCCAGTATTAAACTCAGTAAATGACGAATGAGCGCTGACAGCTTGTCTCTAACTGCTGTGGGTTAGACACACTTACCTTGAACTGTGTGGGGGCATTGAGTTCAGACTGAATGGTGTCCAGCTGCACCCTGAGGTGCTCCTCGTCCACTTGAATAGCATACCCACTTTTTCTCTGAATCTCCTGTTTGATCAGCACCTGCCCAGAAAATAAGGGAGGAGAAATACCGATAAAAATGAGAAATACTGGAGCAGAAAAGATAAAGCAGGGAAAGATGCGACAGTGCCAGGGAATTTAAACTCTGAAATGTGGAGAAGGTGTTCATTACAGGTCATCTGAACCCACAACACAAAGTCACCAACGGTGAGACGGCTACCTGCAGCACCCTGTGAGACAGATCCATGAGCTTCCTCTTGTACTGGGCGATCTTGGCCACTGTGGTCGCCTGGTTCTTCTGCAGTTCACTGATGTCACTGGAAATAATCTGCATGTCCAAATGTGTGAGAGTGGAAACATGAGTGAGGAAAATTCTTCATGGTCAGCACTTTCTCACTGATCACTTCTACTTTTAAACCTATCAAGCTGAAAACAATTCCTGCCTTGTTATAATACATTCATGAATGCAATTTTTTTTAATTTTAAAATATTGAGCCAATACAGAAATCTATCAAGGAAGTCATTTCTATGATTCACTTCTTTCTTACAGAGTGACAAGCTACCTTCTTAGTCTCTTACACAGATACATATCTGCTCCTATAGTCCAAACCAAGCCACACACAGACTGAAGGTTCATATTTGAAGATTATTTTCCCTAATGCGCACATGACATACATAGAAAATGTTTTAACATCCCTAGAACCTGACACTGACAGTGGCAGCTGTATTTGGAATAGTGATTCCAGCTGTAAACAACCTGTTGGCAGCTAGCATGAATTAGACATCTGCATCCTTGAAATTGGCTTCAAAATGCCGTTGTTGATAATCAGAAGGCGCTGGCTCGTTTCCAGTCAGCCTCGTCTTTCACTCACATCCACTCTGGTCTGGTGCTGCTTGGTCATCTGCTCCTGGATCTGCAGCCTACGAAGCAGCTCCTTAAAACCCACCATGGGCACTGGTATTAACCTGGAGACAAAAAACAACCACCATTGGTACAGAAAGTGATGATTTGCCCAGCATTATTTCAATACCACCCTTTATGGAAAGCCTTGAACAGATGCTCCTGGCCAACTTACTTCTCTGGGTCAGGATTGTCCACCTTAGCCTGCTCCCAGATGATAGGGTCCACCCCTAAAGGAGACAGCACCCTCAGAGGTAAATTACATACAAGCCATCAAAGCAACAGAGAGAGCGAGGACAACACACACACACCTGCGGGGGCATTTTGCAGCAGCTGTTTGATCTGTGCTGGAGACAGCTCTGTGCGGGTGACCGTCATGACCACTCCAATCTGTGTGAGCTGGACCTTGATGTTGGCCTGCTCCAGATAACTGAAGAGCGTTGTGGCGGGGATCCGCTTGGAGGTGCCGTTAAGAGAGCGCTCCACCACATAGATGATCACCTCTGTCCTGAGAGACAAACAATGAAAAAGACACAAATGAATGAGTCCCCACATTTTTTTTTCCTAATTAATTAACTATTGCACTTTCTAACAGCTAACCATATCTTTTAAAGTATTTAGTAGGGCTGTTGAAGTGAAAGCAAATTAATCATGTTAATGCAACAAACTGTCTGAATTGCGTTGCCAGAGTTAATTTTGCTGCTAAAATCAGAGTGACACATTAGCTCTAACAAGTGCTGTACTTATGAAATTAATGTCTCCTTTCCTTTTCGTCCATTTCATGTTACAAATTAATACTTTAACGATGCTCTTTTCTGAATTACAGGAGAAGCTTGGAAAGATGGTTAATCTCATGTTATCAGCATGTTTGATCGTTAGTTATGACTGCTTCCTTAGATTCCTTCCGTTATCGCTGATTAATTGCATTCACGCACTAATTTTGGCAGCTGTAGTATTTAGGAAACCATGTGTATAGCGGAATGAATGAACGCCATTATAGAAACTCACTGGTCATTGGGCAGAGCTTTGACACCGTCCACATTGACGGTGAGTGTCTGGTTGCTTCCCAGGATCTTGTGAATGGACTCCACCAGATGCTGCTGCTGAGATCGCACATCAGCTTCCTTTTTATTGAGGAGCAAGACCACCAACCCGTCTTCATCTTTACTCACAGGAACACAGCTATAGCCCACCGCCTAGGAACCAAAAAACACAGGAGAAACTACCACTCAATATTCATAAGGAACGAAAGATTACCTCCAAGCACTCTGGGGAAATATCCCATTACCTTGAACCTGCAGAATGGGTTCTCCTGGGTGAAATCAACTGGTTGGTTGTTGTTGCTGTAGTAGCCTTTCCCAGTGCCCCAGTAAGCCTGCAATTGGTTCCACTTGGCTAAGATGGAGTCACGCTCATCTCCTAGCAAGGTGGGGGCTGACAGAGCAGTGACCTGCTGGTAAAGCTGGGTGGGCTGAGCCTGACCTTGTTGCTGGGCCTGTTGGCCAAACAAGCTTCCTGCAGGAGGGAAGGAGGTAAAATGTAACATCACATCCTATGGGGAGAGGTTTTTGAAAATTTCAAGGCGGCGCTATGGAGCCATTTTGTCCCGCCCGTGGACGTGGCCCCCATCAGATGTTAGAGGTCGCCACCCTTTATATGTGTATCAACTTTGATGATGATAGGAGTTTATTAAAGCCATCAAAAAGCCAAACAACTTGACACTTCCTGTTACCACCATGAGTGAAAAACTCAAAATGGCCTACTTCCTGTTGGAATTTCAGCTTCCTGCCAAGAAACAATTTTGGTCATCTGGGTATGCTTAATGTGTACCGATTTTCGTTGAGGTACGCCAAAGTTGGCGACTTTCCCTATGGGAATTTTTCAACTTTGTAGGGGGCGCCATTCAGCCATTTTGCGTGCACCGTGTGCGAGCACCCCAAAATATCGAATTTCGGGGCGGGCCGCAGGAATGTGCCAATTTATACAACTGTTTAAGTTTGGGAAATGGGCGAAATTTGGGAAAACAGATGTTTGAGAATAAGAATAATAAACACAAGGGTTTCAAGAGGTCCCTTGTGGACCTGTTTCACAGTCCACTCAGGCCCTAATTATTACTATTATAATTTAAAAAGAAATTCTGTAACGGTTGCCTTGTTTGAGTCATGAGTTTCTAACCTTTACATGGAAACACTAAAGCTAGAAATACCAAGTCTCACCTGGCTGCTGCTGAGTTGGCTGGATATTAAAGCCTCCAAACCCGCCGAGGCCTGCTGTTCCTAAACCAGTTCCAAATCCTGTTGTCCCTGCAGCAGTCCCAGTGCCAAGTCCAGAGGAGAACCCAAACCCTTTGTTCTGGGTGTTGCCAAACAAGCTTCCTGAAACAGACAAATGTGTCGACACAGTGTAAAAATATCTACAATAATGCTAATAAATGCCAGTTAGGTCTAAAGTACCAAGGAAATCCATATGCTGCAGCTTTATGGGGGGAGGGTGCTTGGAGCCCTTTGATGCTGTAATTCTTGACTTCCATAAGCCTCCCACAGCACTCAGCCCACTTCAACAATCACAAGCTGCAGGATTTCTTGGCCTGTATTCAGCCTCAAAGGCAGTACAGAACAGTGATGCTGTTCAAAAAATCCATCATAAAAGCCCAAGATATTTATTTTTGTTAAAACTTATGAAATTGTTCCTTTACTTGATTATTTTTTGTCATAATTCATCATAAGTGAAGCTGATAAAACCTGCTTTTGATGATTGCTGATTCAGTTGCACAAAATTGCCAATGTCCTCTTTTGATAAAACAAGATGCCTTGCATGCATGTAATCAAAAGTGATGACAAAAAGAAGAGAAAGATAGGCTAGGCTTCTGACCTGTAGTGCCGGAGGGAGCAGCAAAGCTAAAGGTGGAGCCTGGTGCAGCTGCAGTTGTTGTAGTTGTCCCAAAGCCACCAAACGCACCTGAGAAACAGAGAACATCATGCCAAAATGAGATAAAGGAGGTGATACTAAAAGGGGAGAGACAGATAAACAGAGTAAAGAAAATACAATGAAATTGCTGACCATTTGACATATAGCAGATTAGAATAGATTATAACAATCACAAAGGAGATTTTAAGATTAATAAAAAGGAGACATTAATTTTACTTCCATCTAGCATTATACTTCTGTCTGACAGAGAGGGTGGACATGTACTGGCTTTCTACAGGAATCAGATGAGTGCAAAAAAAAAAAAAAAAAAATCAACATTTTGTCCTGTCATGCAAATGAAAACAACAACACATTTGAAACAAAGCAACACGTGAGACAAAGAATCACTGCACCACATAAATGTGAAAATGGATGAAAATGTGTTTACAGACACAGACTGTACTGTTAATCAATAGATCACAAAGGTCATCTACCTGTGCTAGCCAGGCTATTACCAAAATTGAAAACAGTGCCAGTGGTGGTTGCTGTACCAAAGCACCCCACATTAAAGCTGACTGCTGCTGGGTTGGCATTTAAACCAAACCCCCCAAAACTAAACCCACCAGCCGCAGTGTTTCCAGCTCCCAGCCCCCCAAATCCTGCAGCCAGCAGAGGCGGGCAGCGAGAGAGAGAGAGAGAATGACATGGAGGGGTTAAATAACAAAAAGGCAGGCCCTGTATGGGCTTATTCACTGTAAAAACACAGTTGTCAGTTACCTTGAAAGACACAGGTCTAGACTAGAACTTGGACCATAACACGAGTATCTTACCAGTGTTGGTGGAGCCAAAACTAAATCCTGTGGCTGGTGCAGCAGCAGTGGTGGTGGCTGCCCCAAAACCAGGGGCTGAGAGAGCTAGAGAGGAAAAAAAAACAAACACAAAGCAGTCGTTTAAATGCACACCAATAAAACATACATGATATGCATAAAAATCACATTTTCCTTATGAGTAAGACAAAACCACATTCACTGTGACTACCAGTAACAGCCCAGAATATATTCAAGCATCAGAAAAGAACAGATCAATTTAATTTATAGTGGTGCAAATTATGTCCAATTAAAACACAATGATTTGAGAAAAACAACACATGGATTTACACACTGATAGGCTTACATCAATACATATCTAACCTAGTGTAAATGCAGGCATATGTTTAAGATTAGTAGTGCAATTTTGCACTAATATTACTGCTAACGTTTACCCTCGCCCCATCCTTTCTTTATGGCAGGAGGAGATCTGTCAAAGTAACAGAACCCTCAGACTGCTCTCACGTGGTGCCAGGAACTGCTCCATGCAGGTGGATGAGAATCGCACACAAGGCTAACAAGACCTGTTGTTCTTATCGCTCCAATAACCTACAGCCAAAAGCAGCTGTGATTACTGAGGTCTCAGGTGAGGACAGGTGTCCCCGAGGATCAGGTCTCTGGACTTACTGCCGAATCCGGAGGAGGCAGTGGTGGTGGTGGAAGCTGCCGGGCCAAAGCCAAAGGTTGCTGTGGATGCTGTGGTTTTGGCACCAAATGAGCCGAATGAAAACCCTGACGTGCCTTCACATGAACAGAGAGTGCAATGAGTGTTTATTACACAGCTGCAATGGATTTCACAAGCTACAAGCTCACTGCTGTCAAGCAGAGGCGTGAATTTCACCTGTGAGGAGTACCAAAACAAGCTAACATTAGCCACAGGCTAGCTACGTCATAACGAAACACAGAAACAGTAATGTACGTTGATTAGCAACACAGTGCTTTTTCACTGAAGCCTACTTCAACATTAAAGCTAGTCATGATCACACAACGTTACAGCTACAGAAAGTATTTCGCATTAAGTGTACAGATGACATCAGATGATCCACCGTCATGACTGCTAACTTGACAGAAGCCTGTAGCAGTTGGCCATTTGTTGCAAATGTATACACACAAAGGTAACGTTGGTGTGTCAGTGTGATACGTGACATATGTGCAGCCTTATTAAAATACTCCAAAACTAAATTAAAGTCTCCTTACTTGCTGCTGGGTTACTCGTGGCGCCGCCAAAACTGAACGCCATGTTGGCTGTCCTCTGACGTAGGAGGTTCTTCTTCTAGAGTCCTCAGCAACATGGCGGCGCGTTACTGCCACCTGCAGTCTGCATATAATATAATATAGTGTAATATGATACAGTGTGCTCTGCGATGAGGTGGCGACTTGTTTTGGGCACAATTCTGTGCACATATAGGACTAAAAGAGATAGAAAGACACTCAATCTACTTCATACTTATAATCCTGAGGGAAAACTCACTATCCCAAAGATGTAAAGGTTTAATTTGTCACTGGTGTTAAATCTAATGTAAAAGGCAAAATAATAGACTCACTGTTGAACAAAGCACATAAAAGACCTGATTTTAAAAACACAAGTGTTCACGGTCCTCTAGTGGAAACTGTAAAGAACATTAAACTCCTCAAGTCAGTATCAATTCAGTCATCTTACTATGAAGAAAGGACCCCCACATTTACGTGATACTTTGCTTAAACAAAAAAAATCTGAATCAAACACTGTTAAAAAGGCTCAAATGAAGAAACACACATTTATTGAAACTATTTTTATTTTTGCGTACACAGTAAAAACAATATTAACAGCATTTTAAAACAAGCTGACAATTAAGAAGTGGTTCTAGCAGAAACTATCATTTCAAAAAGCACAATCTTTTACCAAAGTAAGAAGCCCAGTGCTTATATGGTGCTTTCTGTTTTGATTTGACCAACGATACAAAATAATGTATCCTCACTAGTCACTAGAATTGTGTAATACTGTATATTTTGCATGAAAGACTTCCATTCATTCATCCTCTCACGGATTTATGATAAAACTACAATATACACTTGTATATTGTAGTGAATTTGTAATGAATTTCTTCTATTTTCTTTTCTTATTGTATATTACTGATTAAAATATACATCAAACATAAGCAGTTAATTAAAAGATGAAGCAGAAATCTTTCAGTTTAAGTTGTTACAGCTTCTCCGCTAATGTCTGATATATTTATTGCTCTTTACTATAGTGCACGTTATGACAATGTGGTATTAAGTGATAGTAGCTGTAATAAAAGGGCTCAACACAGGTCTGCAGCATTTACTATTCTACATTAAATAGCACCTGAAGACAACTATTTTCACCAGCCTTGAGTGAGAAACTGGTGCTCAAGTTCGACAACTACGAGCTGTTTCATGCTCAGTTTCGTTTGGCATCAGGAAAAAAATCAATATGCACTTGAGAGCACATTTGTTGGTGTGACATTGATGTGGCATTATTTTCGCAAAATATGCAAAAACTGTAAAAGGCCAAACAAATTCAGTAACACTGATTCTTTTAAAGGCAGAACTTCTTCATATTGAACCTTCATGAGTTGCAACAGCTGGAAACCTGACAAGAAGTCTTTCACCAGCATTGATGGTTGTCAAATTCAACACCAGAAAGACTTAAAAGGCATTCAAAATAAAACATCAACATGATAACAAGCTGAATTACATTTTGATATGGTGGCTAGTTAATGTAAGCAGTTATACAGAACAAAAACACTGTCAACATACATATTCACTACTGTTGTATTGTTTCAACAATTAAATCCTGTCATATTCAGACTTCAGATGGCTGATAAAGGTGTCACTCATGACAGCACTAAAGACACCTGTGAGGCTCTAACTTAGCATGTTTTTTCAATCAAACATTCCTACATTAACATTTACAAACACGAGAAGGACTTCTTATTTTACAAAAATCAAAATATCCAAAATATTCAGTGTTTTTCTTCTGCTATTCATTCCCATCATACACTGAGAGGAATGTAAACAGTTCATCACACCTCACTGTATATACAAAAATGTTCTCCGTTGGTTTCTCAGGTGCGGTGCTAATGGTATCCCTCTATGTACAGTGCATGAATAGAAAACACTTGTAACATTTAGTTTAGGATGAAATGTGAATGAAAAATAATAACACTGAATTGATTGATTTAAATGTCGTCACAAAGACTTGCTTCTCTCCCCTTCTTTAGTAGTGCTTGATAGTATCTAAGCAGAGGCCCCTGAGTGGATTATATCTAAAAAAAACTCACATTTAAAAGGACGTCCCAGATCACCCTCTATGCCAGTCACTAAAATCTGAAGGCACAGTAATGGCAAACAAAGAATGAGGTGAGGCCACAGCACTAAAAGTGAGGTTTAAAAGGTCTGGGTTTTTTGTGGTCTCCACCTTTACTCATTAGAGAGTCATACAGTAGCTTTCAAATAGAAAGAAGCAGTCCTCGACACACTGCTTTCAAATGAAATGTCAAACTTTTTCTGGGACTAGAGTGTGCTCAATCTGGACTAGTTCACTAAAATTAAGAACACACAGTTCAGTATTTTTGACACTAAAACCATGTTCCCCCCTCTACCCTCCAACCCCAACAGATTTCCAATCATAAAGGAGATATTGACAATTTTCTATCCCTCTCCTGAAAACCCAGATCCCAATTTGAAATGCTGAAGGTTGGCAATCACTAAAAACCCTCGTCTGACCAACATCTCCCTCCTCAAGCCTGTGGGTCCCCTTTAGTTGTTAAACCTATGTAGGTTCCATTTTGTGGATCTTCCTTTTCCTTGTCACTGACTGGAGAGTAAGAAGTGTCCTCTTCAGTGGAGGTCTGTAGTGAGAGATCAGAGACAAAAATAAAAAGTGTTAAAACTCATTGTACAGTCACAACTGTAAACAATTGTTGGTGTCCTTAGTGAATTTTGTTAATGCATTAAGACCAGACACAAGTTTCACTGTACAGCACCAGAATTATTTTAAGATGGAAAAAGGTCATCTAACTGAATACTGAGAGGTTAGATCAATAATGTATATGGACAATAATTACTGAATCTAGTAAGCTTGAATAAAGAAAACATAGCAGGAAAAAACAAAGCAGCAAAAAAAACAGACTTACAGCATAGAGAGGCTTGGTAAACACAGTGCGCTTAACTTCATTCTGCACAGAGACGCACAGTGACAAACACATGCACAGTGCAATTAGTGTGTGATGAAACTATCACAACTACTTATTGAGACAGAGCAAGCAAACCATACGCTGTTAGGACACAATCTGGTAAGAAGGGCTGTCGTACCTGCTGTTTGCGAGCCCTGACCAGAAGGACGAGGAACACTGCCAACATAATGGCCCCCAGACCCACAAAAATGAGCGGGAAGTTGGACACCAGAGTGACAATCAGCAGCAGCTTGTGTACTTTTGCTGCAGATGCATCATCGATCACCACACTCTGTGTATTGAAAGCAAAATATGGAGAGTTATTTCTTAGCAGTGACTGGTTTACCATCTTCTGAATGATGCGTTCTAGCAGTTTACTCCTTGTTTGTGTTGTTTAAATTAGGTTCTCTGTCAATAAAGGGCATTCATTTTGGAATCAAGAAACTCATGAATGACTTGTTTATAATAAAACAACATGATCCATTCACTCATCATGAGCATCAGTATTTCTTACCTCATTGATGAACATGACGGGAAAGACTGTCTCATTCATGCCTCTAGTTTTCCTGTTGTGAACACAATGAACAGAGTGTGAGGTGGTCATGAACGGTGCAGACATTAACAGTGTTCAGTCTCTGTTTGGATGCAGATACTCACGGGAATCCAGGGATTCTGTTGATCAAGATGTTTATCTGTGCTCTCTTGTTTGCACGTACAATCACTCCAGTGGTCTGCAAGCAATAAAAAAGGCAAATATAGTTTCAGTATTGTAAGGCATTGTCGCCAAAATGATTAACACATTTTATTCTGCACCACAACATATAGGCCTCAAGGTGGGGTGGCAGTTCATCTTAACGAGGCACAGCATTCCTCTAATCTCACAGATGGATGAAGAGCTTCACTCTTACTTATATCCATACCGGCTTTGAGGCTGATGAAGTGTGGCCTGGTGGCTTACCGGGTTTAGATCTAGGAAGGTTTGGTGATGCTCTCTTTGAGGAGACATTCCTTCAATGGCGGACACATATTTGGTGTCTCCCAGGTAAAAATGTGGAAAGGAGGCGACCACTGGGGCACCTGTGTGAAGAATGGAGGACAACATAAAGCTGAGCAAATAAACAGTAAATGATATCAACATGATCACAACAATGGAAGTTCTCCTTTTGTCACTTTCATAAGTGGAGGAGATTGCAACTCTAGTGTGCTTCACCTTCTGTGATCATGCTGTCTCATCTCCAATTACAGTTTAACAAGACTTCGAACATAATGATGACAAGAGCTGCCTGGCACACGTTCCATGACAAGGTTTCACTCATTCATTTTTCAAACATGAAATAAAGCATTTTATATCAACACGCACACCTGTTGACACAGCAGCAACATTAAAATGACCTCAACAGCGTTATATCAAACTTTTCTAATTAATGTTCTATTTTGTGTTTCTATAATGAGCTACTCTTGTTCAAAAAGTGTAAAGTGTATCTGTGTACAACATTAAAAGCCTCTCACCAGTCCTGACATGAGCGTTGAGGATATAATCGAAGCAGCGGCATAGGAAATGTCACATTTCCTGCTGTCTGATGTGCTATCTAATCAAAACATCACAAACAGCAAAACATCTGCAAAGGGTCCTCAAGAGGGCGATGAGATATAATCTGACCTTCGTTGCAGGACATGCTGAATGTTACTCAGGGTCAATGTTGCAAAGAAAATAAACAATAGTTGAACAAATGGACCATGACCCTGTTTGCAAAACAAATTAAGGGCTGTATCTTATATCCAGATAGAGAATTGTGTTACTCTTGTTTAGTTCCTTCCTCACATTGTAAACAGGAGACACTGCGTACCTAAAATTCGGCCCGGCCTGGTCATAGATAAGGAAAAGAGTGGCCAAGTGAAACACACTTGGTCAGATTCCATCTGCTGGACAAAGTCGCTGAGTCTCAGCAACAACAACAAAGTCAGATGGAGGCAGTGATGAAGTGGGGCAGAGGTGGCAGTTTTCCTGCCCTAGTGTCTGGCAACACGTGTTTGACAAAAACACTGGACACCCTCAGTCACCTGAGAGACTGTTCCCGTAACAACCACAAGGTCACTGTGGTGCAACACACATAGACATATTTGTATTGCTATACTTATGACTGCCACTCAATCACTGTTCACTCACAAACACCTGACCCCAGACATAACCCTCCTCGTCTGGGTAGAGTGAAAAGCCTGCTGCTGGCTACCTTAAATTTGTATTTGTATCATCTACTGGGCTATTGTGTAAAGTAAATATTTATGTGGACGGCAGCCCTTAGTGTTTCCACTCCTCTCACTACAATCTCCCAAACACTTACACTGTATGTATGTATGCACTGCATCACATCAGTCTGCTTTAAAATGTATTATGGCACAGCAATATTGACACTGAACTGAATAGAAAGTAATAAATGCCTCTAAGGTATTATTAAAACAATGATTATTTAAAAACTAAAACATGCTACATTATTAATGGTAAATATATTTTGCACATTTTTGTCTAAAAACAAACTAAGGCACTGAGGTAATGTCTGGTCATATTCAAGGCCAGAATCAGGTGACAAAGCTTACCCATCCCCCCACCACCACCACCCAGCTATTGGGTCAGTCAAGGTCAGGTGGCGCTTGAAGTGTGGAGGGGGCTGGAGAGCTGTGTGCACGAATCCTTTAGAGGGTATTAGTACAGACCATTTGACTGATATCAGAATTAAAGATGAATGGGCTGAGCAAAAAACAGAAAGAACAGGGCACTAAAAAGCAAAGAGCTCATCTTTCAAAGTAAACGTGGAGAGCATGCCATGACGCATGGCTGCAGTCATCAAAAATAATGGTTATGCAATCAAGTACTAACTCCTGTGTGAATCATGTGACTAAAACAGACAGAAAATAAAATGCCTAAAAGCACGTTCAGAGCCACACCACATTAGCTCTAATAAGCACTGTGTTTATGAAAATAATGACGCTTTTCTTTTTCTTTTCTCCATTTCACGTTACAAATTAATACTTTAAGGATGCTCTTTGGTGGATTATTTGTTTACTGAATTACAGGAGAAGCTTGGACAGATTCAGAAAATATGGTTAATCTAATTTTATCAGCGTGTTTGAGAGTTAGTTACGACTGTGTTTGAATGGAGTTCTGCTTCATGACCTGTCAACATTTCAGGCAGTTTGTCCAAGTAGAGTGTATGGTGTAGTCCTGTGAGAGGCAGGTGACAAAATAGACAAGCTGACATTTACCTTTACGACATGGACTGACTTTAAGAAGGCCGGTTCCCAGGCACTCTTTTGGGCTGACGCAGAAACCCTCATTGGCTGGGTTCTCCTCTTTGCTGGCTAGAACAGAGCGTGGTGGTGTGAAGCGGTAGGCTGGGATTCCTTTCACCTCCACATCTTTCTCAAACTCCATGTAGATTGACCTGGAGATTAAAGCAAGGACATGACGAAATTAAGTCAGTTTTCTATCACAGCTTCTTATCATGTTATTGCTCAAAATGTTAACATAAACAATATTGCTGCACCATGTGTACAGCTTTAATCAGTTTAAAATAATTTAAACATGGCTGAAAAACACAGTCTTAGTTGACACTAAGACTGCATATATGTAGTGTAGTGTATACGGTATATTAGCATGGATTTAGCATTTTCATATTGTTACATGTGCATTTTATACACACCCAGGGACAACATGTTGGATACTAATTTTCTGTACACTGTCCCTGTCTTCAATAAACCAATCTTGAATTTGATTAAACAAGTTTGACGAGTTTACAGAATGAATATTAGCATTCACACTTAAAACATTTTTTTTTAAATTTAAAAATAAAACTTAAATGTGCATAACTGTTAAAAACACCATGCATGAAAGAAATGTAAAGGGGGTGTGACAGTTATTTACTCAAAGGAGCGGCTGGAGGTATATGAGACATAAAAACATCTTTGTGGACTTACTGTGATAATATTTGATAAGTCATCAAATTCTGTTCATCCATTAAAAAATCATTACATTTCACAAAAGACCGTTTGCGGCACAAAATGAATAATTAAAACTAAATATTCTAACATCATTTGCTCCTCCCTCTCTTGGAAAATCATAATTTAAAAAAAATGTAATTAAAAAAAATCCTTGAGAGATGCTGAAGGGTTTTATACTGGCTTTACCATCACAATCAAGTCCTGTTGGGAGAACTGCTGTCTGTCTGAGCGTGTGGTGGAAAAAATTCTGCAGTGAGGTGTTCACCTTTTTGTACCGGGAGTGGAGAAATACTGTTTTTACGTGTTCTTGTGAGCATTGTTGCTCTATGCATCTGCAGCTCTATCTGGGGAATCCCGACGATTCTCAGGGAGAACAAAGGAGTCTATACAGTGTCTGACAACTGGCCGGGAGGATGCAGCCCTCTGCTACTCAGCCCACCGATTGTGCAACAATACTGTACAGACCTTTCCCTTGACCTTCGTGAGAGAAGCTAAGTAAAGAAGCCTTATGTGTTTCCTCACTAGAACAGGACTGTGAAAGCCTCTGCCTTGTACTGCTGGGCATGAGAGACTGTTACAGCGTGAATTCATTTCAGATAAACTAAGCCAAGATATGGGTCTTTTGTATCTAAATCCCCTCAATGTGTGGGGGTCAAATATTTGATGAGGTGATGTGAGATTATATTATAGGCGTGGAAACACTGATAGGGAGGTGAAAGAGAAGAAGTCAGCGAAAAGGTGTTTTAGTTACATTACATTTGTTTAGCATATCAGCTGTCAGTGTGTTTTGTTTTGTGAATAACTGGAGAAGTGCTGGTTGTATATGGAATCTATTAAAATAAAGTATTTAACATGAAGGACCATAGCTAGGGAAAAGATTAATTTATGACAAAAGGAAAGACGGTATTTGAACAATGACATCTGTTTGCAATTCATCAAAATCCTGAGGTTTTAATGGCTACGCTGTCAGTTACTGGACCAAGGGGTCACTCCCCCATCAAGTCACGATAGGAATGCCAGCACATTTTCAGCCCAGATGTCATTTAACTAAACACATTTTAAGACAAAGTGGTTATGGTAAAAAACGTTTGAGACACACTGTCTGTGTGAAAGGGCAGCACATGTAACTTAATAGAACATTTCCTCTTCAAATCATGATAGAAAAACACAGGAAATAGGGAGGGCTCTTCCCTTAGTCACAATAGTGCAGGGAGATGTGACGAAGCCACCAGCCAACAAATAAGTAGGTGAAAGTGTAAACATTTGGGAGTGAGGTTTTTGACACACATCCAATCAGAGTCAAAGGTACAGCCATGCCACTCCAGCAGATTTTTTTCCACACTGAGCAAAGAGTGGAGCATGTCTAAAGCAATGTGGATATTTTCTAAATTAGAAATTGCACAATTAAAGACTCATCACTGTGTGAGAAGCAACACTCTGAAGCTTCCAATAATATCCTGATGCTGAGGTTCTTCATGAGCATTAGTATTTAATATTTCTGAGAAGCAACATGTCAAATTTGCCAGTTACATACAAGCCATTTCATATGGAAAACTTCGATCATGCCGGTCAAGACCAGGAACAAATGCCCCTTCCCAATGCTGAGAATAGCACACATTTCATATTTGTCAACAACCATGCAACCACAACCAAAATGCTTCCAGGTTTTTGCATTCTCACGCCCATTATTCTCCATCCTTTTCCTCATTCACACAGCCTCCATCCCATTACGCTCCAGACCAACATTCCTCTTCATGTAAGCCTTTCCATAAAGTGTTTCCTGGAAACTGCCATGTTAGTTTTTGGAAAAGCACACACAGTATAGGCATTAAAGCCTTGATGAGAAAACAGACGACACCTGTGGTGCTGTTTGTGAGTGATCAGGATGTTATGATAACAAGCCATGGGATCCAAGGACTGCGAACTTTACTTCCACACCAGATATAAAAGCCTGCATCCTGCTGTGTGCAGAGCTAGGTCTGAAATTTTCAGGCCAGGCTGTGTACCAGAAACAGACGTTGCTTCATCGTTACCACATGATTGGCAGGTAAAATATCATATACGGGAGGATGCAAATCCCTGTTTCAGTCAGGTTACAGACTGATATAAAAGAATATAGTGCAAGTTTATCATTGTCCTCAAGTCAGGTAAATAGTTCCCTCATATCTGAGAAGCAAATCTGCGAGGCTGTACTTAAGCTGCCATAATTTTTGGATGGTCAAATAGCTTTGGAAACTACCTTCTTCTACACATTTCAAACTTCAGGTCCACTCACTCCATGAGAAGAAATTTTAAACACTCTGTATCTCTTGGCAGTGATTTCTGTTACTATTAATGTCAGCTACCAAGGCTGGGAAAGTTTTACAAAGTTTTGGACAAATCAAATTTTAACCTGGTGAACACCAACGATCGTCAGGATTCCTCCTCTAGGCACCACATGAATTTATCCTATAGTAGTTATTAATTGTCAGACTGGAATTGCCACCCATAAAGCAATCCAAAAACAAATTAGTATTGCTGTGATAGGACTTTTATGTAACACTACACTCGTGCCAAGCTTGATGATTTGATTATCTTAAAATGATGCCACAGGACGGCACTGTGATGCTGGACTGTACCTGCAGAGGTCTGGAGTAAAGACGTAGATGCGCTCATTCTTGTTCAGCAGGGGATGGAAAGCACTTCCATCTGAACCATTGATGCTGTTGCTCTGGTTAGATGTCCAGAATGTCAGCTGGCTGCAAAACAACATATTATAATCACAAACATGTAGGAATGTACATCTACAAAGCAGCTAAAATGATCAAAAGAATAGCGTGCCTGTACAAGAGATTTCATTTAATGTAAACAAAAACAATAAAACAGCCTCTTTGGCTGGATATGCTGTTTCAACCTACTTTCAATGTCAACATCACTTATCAGCTCCATCGTAATGATGGAAAATTACAACAAATGCTTTGATGATCAAACATCTTATCTAAAAATCACAGTTGAAAGGAGTTGGTTCCCAGGAGTAAGAAGTGCTATTAGAGACTGCTATTAAGGCATGCACTGCACAGTATCCGTGGGTTACAGCCCAAGCAAACAGAGCCAGCCAGCGCTGCCTTGGCAAGCAGTGGATTTCATAAACATTTGAATCTGAAGGTTACCCAATTAAGTTTCATTGCAATGGCTAGGGACAGACAGGGAGTGTGTGTTTGAGTGAGACTGCAACAGTGCTACCTTTCGCCTTTCCATGTTGTGATGCGTCCATAATCCATGTAATTCTGCTTCCCAGTGTGGTAGACAAACTCCCCATCGTTACTTCCATTTTTCTAAATAGATCCAAATTTTTAAGTCATTAAAATATGTTTATGTTTTTAAAAACAAACTTCTTATATTGAGTGACAGGATTTCATGTTCATGTTATCATTTGAAGAGCTGCACGTGCCTTGTACATGAGTCCAAAGACCTTCTCCACATCAGGATTGGTGGGAGCGATACGGGCAAGCAAGGTATCTTCATAGCCCCACAGCAGCTCATCCACAGTGCGAGTGGTGAAGAGGCCGCTCCCAATAGAGTTCATCCACATGGACACCATTGAGGACTTCCAGAAACTTCCTTTCACCTTGTTCATCACAGCCTAGTGAGATGAAGAGATGAAAAACAGCAAGATGAAATGAAGGGTGGTGATGGGCATTGATGTGGGAAGAGCAGAAGAAAGTTCATGCACTCAACTTTATCCCACATGGATTTTCACTTTGCAAGTCTAAGACCTTTAAGTCATGACTCACCCAGGAGGGGATGTTCACTGTGGTGATGTTATCCACAGCTGGGTCACCCACAGACTTCTCTCTCAGGAACACAAAGCTTTTGGTGTTGTATGCAGACACCAACTTGTCCTCCTCCACCATGCTCACATTGTCCTTATACCTGTACTCCCTGGGCAAACACAAATAAAATAAGATTATGGTGTTTGTGTGTATATACTGTATGCATATCCATCAAGGATCACTGATGCAGGAGGGGAGTGAAGGCTGGTCCTGGTGGTCTGATCCAACAGACCAGAGAAGTTAATGCTGCTGAAGATAGAAAGGAGTCACATACCACAGCACACCTTCAGGGGTCAGAGGTCAGGGCTGTAAGGCACTGCACATACATTTACGCTAAGACTGGATATCATTTCCATCACATAGATCCTTCCCTGAAAAGTTAAACATAAGTTAGATATGTTGGAACAGATTATCTTCATGTGTACTGTGGCTGTTTTTGGTGATTCAGCAGTGAACCTTGATATTTATTTAAGGGTTTCAGTGGGTGCATTAGAAGTGATCCACAGAGTTTCTTATCACAAGTAGCATGACGGACTGAACAGGATATGAATCAACATATCATATTATGTCTGCCTTTTAGGGCAGGTAGACAAAAGGAACCCATGACAAATGTCGTAATAGACCAGAAGAGAGGAAGCAGAAGCTGATGTTCTTTTTTTAGTTTACTGGGTACTGAGCAAATAACAGACACAAGAGGAAGTCTACTAAAAGAAAGTGAAATAAATTCTGAAAAATAACCGTAAATTTATTCTCTACACTACAAAACCTCATCTTGTTGTGTGTGGTTTGGCCAGCACAGAAAACATGACCCCACAAAACCAATAAACTAAATATAAAGAGCAACACAGGCTGATACAGATTTTATAAGTGTGGTCTCTGTATCATATCTGTGATGAAGGAACGCATCATGTCAGAATCAATATTTCTTCTACATCGATTTTTTAAGTGGCCTTCTTCGTGGCAGCCTGTGTACTTCAGTGGGCAGTGATGTGTCCTACCTGTATGTGTAGGGTCCGACCTGCTTGACCTTTGGCTTGGCCCCTTCAAGGAACGCTTTCACATTGGTCACATTGAAGAAAAAAAACTCCATGAAGACAGGAGGGGGAGGGTTTTTCCAGGACTCAAACACACGGCTGCCCTCCACCAAAACAATCTCCTGTTGAGACATGAAGTACATTTCACCGTAAATAAAAAAAAAATTTTTTTGTTAGCAGAAGTGTTTGCTCTTTTCATGTGGTGTTTAACTGATGCACTTGATGCATAGAGAGGAAAGTTTTTTTTTCAACAGCGAACACATGTTAATCTGGAGTTTCTGTGGAATCTGTCTGTAGTAAAAACAACCAAGAGAACAAAAACATCCTTGGGGTTTGGGGGAGTGAGGGGGGGGGGCAGGGGGCTGTCTGAGCATCAGACAACAACACACATGAATGGTATTAGGGGAGACCCTTCCACAGCGCCATTGTCAGCGGTTGCTAATGGCAACGGGCACTCGGGGAGAGCCGCTGACACATCATGTGATGCAGAGAGCTGGAAGCCCGCTTGTTGTGCAGGACTGCGACCTTAATGATCTGAGCTACATTCCTCAGGACTGAGTTGAAGTGCAGGACGTGAAGACCTTTGCCATCCTGCCTCTGTACACTGAATCTGGAAAAAGTCTCACGACAGATGTCATTGCCTCTGATAAGCTGATTCACTGTCGGATTCTTTTGAGGAATTGGAAAACAGGGAATGAGAGAAGAAGGAAGAGGGCGAGTGGATTAGTACTTCTTTTGACAACACGTCAGCAGGAAATCTCACTTTGGCCTAATTGTGTCAGCTTTGTGTTAAAGTTAAAAGCAGTACTTCAGTATGAAATAAGCCCAAAGGACACTAACAAGTCCCATTATTTCAGGGGGGCGTGGGCCCCCTCCTCCTTTGGGGTCCCTGCTACTTGTTCAGAGACAAAAGTTTAGCCGAGTAGCCAAGGACAATAAAGCTGTCACCTTAGATTGAGGAAGGGAGAGTGTGGTCTTTCTATGTTGTCCTTTCATGCTTCGAACAATCAATATGGTAACCCTCCCAGCGTGCTACATGAAATACTGCATGGAAAACAGGAACAGAGAAACCCTCTTATCTCAGTACTTACCACCGCTACTCTTACACCACTCCCTATTAGAAAACACATGTAGCAGGTGAATACACAAATAAGCATACTGCCAGTGCTTTGATGTCGAGACAGGCAAATACATCGACGTGAATAACACAGAGCGCAGTAAGAAGCTATTCATTAAATCCTCCAGCCGGGGTGTACAAGGTTTGCATACTCTAAATGGGTTTGTCCCATCTAACAAAGCTCTAGCAGCTGAACTGCAGTACTGCACTCCAGCCCTGCTGTTACTGAAGCCATTTAAGTCATATTACAGGAAGATACATTCATTTTACACCAAGAGGCTGCAGTGACAGATCCCTGGTTTGCTAGAGCTGTAGACTCTTATTCTGGCTATGTACTTGAACTCATTTGGGGAAGTTTGTGGGCACTACGATATCTTTTAACACCTGATAATATCTGAAATCTCAACAACCTCTGGTCATGACCTTCACGAACTTTAGTAAGATTGTCCCCAGGGCATGACTGAAAATTATTTTGATGACCTTTTGCAGTCATGTCAAAATGTTCCATGAGCAATACTGCAGACCACAAGTCACACCAACGTCATATGTCACAGACGACTGGTGGGAATATGTATGCTTCCAGAGAGATAAAACTGATTTAATTTTAATGACATTTACTTGAGTAGCACTGCCAAAATAAACTTGTTGAATTTAATTTCTCCAGGCAGCCTATCTGGCTTAATAGAAACATTGTATTATTAATCAACTGCTTGTGTAAAAGCAGGAGACAGCAGCAGGCTGTCAGCAAGAGGCTGCTCTGCTCTGTCTAGTCTATATAAAATTACCAAATTAATTCCCTGTAATTTTTCATCATCACCTCATCAGGAGGTCATTGCACAGTGACCCTGCTTGACTCACATGGAAGCTGAGGGGCTGCCAACCAGCCAGTTTCCCAATAAACCTAGCAGTGGGAAAAGGGCTTAACACACAAAGAGAGTGTGCTGCTGGGAGGGTCTCCATGAAATGAGATCCTTCACACTGGTGCAACTGGCATGAGCGAGTAACTTGATATGCTGAAAATAAATCATACTGCCAAGCTAGTAGATAACCATGTGTGTCTGTGTTTCTGCGTGTCTAAAACTAGAATGAATGAGACCAGATCATTTGCACACAAGCTGCAGCTTTCATCTGTCTGGTTTGAACGTCATTCAAAACTTTTGCTAAAGCCAGCATATATTATTACACGGTAAATAAAGCTTTACACACAAACTCAAAAATTTGCTATGGGCATGCAATGACCCCAAATTGGCCGCTACAACCTCTGCTATAAGAGTTTTAATCTACAAACTGTAACCATAATTAAGGACATGGTGACGCCCTCGGTCTTATTTTCTCTAATTTTGAGGTGCACATGTTGACTTTACACCTGATAAAACACTTTTTCAACTAAACCCAGTAAATTCAAGTGGAAAACAGACACACTCACCAACCCAGTAACACCCCACCCTACCCCGAATCTCTCGACCTCAGTAATGTTTCGTCCTGCTTACACCCACACACTCTTGTTTTGTGCTTGAGACGCAGCAGAATTCATTTAGGCTTTCCAGATGAGTTCATAGAAGTTCATAAACCAACTGAATAAAGAGCTGTAAACATTTTCAGCCCTTTATTGGGGTTTGATGCGGCAGCTTTTCACTTGTCCATGCGCATCTAAATTTTTCTAACCACTTGGACAAAAAATTGTGAAAATGGAGGACATTGAACTTTGATGAGCTTTGTGAATGTCTGTTTTCTGTGAGGTGAAATATGCAGAGTATGAAATGTCTGTCCTCATGGATTATAGACAGTGATTGAATCAATTACTACAACAAATTGTAGGTCCATTTATTTCGGGTTTTTTTTTTTTTTTTGGCTTCAACAAAACAGGCGTTCTGTGCCTCGAGGCATGGAGAAGGTAATAGTTCGCTTCAGCAGAACTCCAGTTGGAGGGAATTAAATTATTTAATGTGTTAATGTGTTGAAATGGTGTAAGGACATTAATTAATACATTGACTTTTCTGTTTTCCCCACTTCCTGCAGCCATCTGCACTATCAAAGGTAAAAGAAACTGCTTTCAGCAGTAGGACCGACTCCCAGCTGTGGACCATGTTATGAATGCATCCTATGACCTCTAAAGTCAATACTAAGCCTCTCTGATAAAAACCATCTGATACCTGTTGAGGAGAAACAGATTTCATATGAAAATAAGGATGAAGGTGTGTTATAAGATGACACTGAAAGTGGGCCGACAGTATACTTTACATTGTTATCAAAGTAAAACGAACCTTCTGGGAACGCTTTGAAAAGTCTGAAATATTGGAAATCCAGGAACTATTTTAACTAAAACTTAATACTAATTTTAAGTATGGAGTACATTGTTGTAAATGTACAACAACAGAAGTGAGCTGAAAGGTTAAAGCATGTTAACTGGTGCTGAACAAATGATTTCATTGATGTAACCAAACAGAACTTACAGACATCACCACGCCTTTTCCACTACTTTATGACATTACTAAATCACTTCAGGGTTAAAATAATCATACGTTGCAGCTCAGTTTTCAATATTTCTTTTTACTCAAAACAGAAGCCTGACAAATCTTAACCGCAGCGAGTTCTTAACATCTCTCATTGATTTGGCAGGATTATTCTTCAGAGTTCAGCTCTTTCTGTCCTCATCTCCAGTTATCGCATTAACAAAACACATGGATGTTAGGAATCTCTGAGTGAGGCTTTGTGAATCAGGCCACTCTGTGTGTGTGTGTGTGTGTGTGTGTGTCACTTGACTGATTTCTGTTCAGTGCTGTGTTTCTCTCAGCAGCTTTTTCTTGTGACATGTTGAAAATACCAGCCAATACCAAAAAGACATACCATGTGGCTTTTACTTATTCTTAGCTGTGGAATTTCCCTTTGAACACCCTCCTGTCTTTCTGGGTAAGGTCAACACATTAAGTGCTGAATGAAACTAAAGCTGTAGGGAAAAGAAAGTGATGACTGCACAGTGAAATCATCAGTCTGCTGCCAAATCGTGTTGAAATTTTTCACGTTTTAAGTCACAATGAATGCAGTCTGTTTCTGGTGTGATCTCACTCGCCTTTTCCATAATGACCGTTATGGTCTCCACTTGTGATCCTCTGAAGTTTGCAAACAGAAGAGGGTTTGTGAAGAGGAACACTCAGTAGGCCTATTTTACCCCATCGTTGTTCCCATCCCTCCCAACAGACATGGCAGTGAAGCAAAAACCAGAGTCAATAATAACTTTTTTAAGATGTCTGGGTGAGTGAGTGTGTTTTTACCTTTTTGAGGCGGTTGTGCATTAACGTGCGGAAAACTTGGCCCACAATCAGGCCAATGCCGACCACCAGCAGGGAGGCGCAGAGGACCCCGACCACGTAAATCGCGCAGGATCTTCTCGTCATGTTTGCAGGTGCTGACAAAGTGAGAGGGCTTGATGGAGACGGAAGTGTCCGTTAAGCTAGTTTCCAGCACAGCTCACAGACGGCTGTCCCAACAACACCGACTGACTGCAGCGGTCTGTAGTCTTTAGCGGTAGTCTGTAGAGCACAAACCTCGGCTGCCCCACCGCTGCTCCTGTTTTCAGATGACAGTTTCCCAAGTAACGGTTGGAGATGTTTAGTTTATCCTCGCGAGCTCCCAAGTTACAAAAAGCAGCGGAACAGATTGTTTACCGAACAGGTTTGTTTACTGTTTACTTTTAAGTTAATAATGAAGCGGTTAACCCAGACAAACTCGACTCGGGTCCGCCCGAAGTGCAGAGCAAAACCCACAGTGGGGAGAAAGTGCCACGGACTATTTGTAGCGCGCCGTGGGGTAGCTCACGCCTTCCGCGCGAGCAGACCGCTGATTGGTCGATGCAGTTTGTGTGCCCGTGAGCTAGATGGGTGTGCGCGTGAGGGGATGCGCCATGAAAGCGCCACCGCGTGCAGCAGCAGAGCCTATTCAAAGACAGCTGGTGCTACTGTAGTAATGGAGTACTGTAGTAGTAGTGTACAGTACTACTACCACTATAGTATTAGCGCTAGTTATACTACTGTAATACTACTGTAATACTGCCATAGAACTCTTATACTGTAGGACCCTCAGGCACTGTTAAAGTGCTGTACTACTATAGTAGTACTATTATATTACTGTAATACTGCTATAGGACAAGACCTATAATATAAATCAGTAACAAAAAAAAAACAGTTAACAACCTATAAAAATCTAAATAGGCCTAAGCAACAACCAAGTGGAAAAACTAAGGCATCTTATATACTGTGTGAACAAAGTAAATTGGACAAAAATAGTGAATACAATGGACCAGCTGCTGTAATAAAGATATTGAGGATATAAATATATTTAACAAATGAATAGCAGTGATATTGCACATTAATAGATAAAAATATATGTATACAAGCACTGTACAGAATGTATATTATAAGAGCGTTGCAGCACTTTCTCAATAGCAGTGTTACTGAATATGAATATGAGAATTAATATTGCACAAGTCTATTTTTATATTGCTCGTGTCCACTGTATTGTTGGATGTGTGAAGACTGACAGGAACTGAGTGTGTTGTTGTAAAGTCTGACAGCAGCAGGCAGGTACCTCTCAATCACACACCAATGGTGGAGAACTGAAGGAGCTGCCCAGTGCTGCCGGAGTGTCAAGGGACCATAGCTTAGGCACCATTCTCCTGTCTCCCACCACCTCCACTGAGTCCAGAGGTCAACCCAGTACAGAACTGGCCTTCCTCACATTCTGTACAATGTCTTCCTGTCCTTGGATGTAAGGCTGCTCACCACTCCATAAAAGATGAGTGATGTCACCACAGAGTCATAGAAGGTCCTCAGGAGTGACCGCTGAGCCTTAGACACTGTTATAATACTATAGTAATATTATAACACTACAGCAGCCTGTTACTGTTACCTGTTACTGTCATAACTCTGAGTACGTACATGAAAAATATTTTTTTTCTGTTGTGAGTTGACTGTATGACAGTGGTGGAAGAAGTAGAAAATAGACTAAAAATACATTTTAAGTACATTGAATTCAGAATGTTATGAGCAGTGACAGTGAACCAAAACACTGAACAGTCACTTTATTTGACTTTGTCTGACAGTTACCAAAGGTGATTTTTGTATTAAGACAGACTTGAAAAAAGGCAAAATAGTTTTAGTCATCATGACTTTCCTTGGTATATTGTACATTGAAGTGAACTGGAAGAATATGTACTGTTGCAGTGAAGGTGAACTCAGATTGTTTGATATGGCCTCTATTGATCTGGGGGAAACATTTGCTGAGCACACTGTCCCACATTCACACAGTAGCACACCTGAGAGCTGCCAGCGCTCGTTTACCACTGAGCAGTTTGAAAGGACCAATCGGGGCCACCTCAAAACGTTTACTCATTCACTTTATACAGCCTTGGAGGTCACATGACTTAGTGACTAATCATTATTAGTCTACTACTTCCCTGTGTTATACCAAATGGTGTTGTGTTTTACAGCCACAGTAGCCCTGAGGATGTAAATAATGCAGTTGGTGAACAGGCACCAGCGCAAACTCAGATGAAATATACTGTAACTTCAAAGAAAACAACAGAGCCTTTTTCATCTGGTGCCTTAACTTTTATAAATAGGCTGCAGAAAATATATCCATTGTCTCAATCCATCCCCCTGTTGTTTGCATAGTGGCCCAAATGTTCTAGAAACGCCTATCTATAGACATCAAGCTCATGTTAAACATAACAGGAAAATGCAATCACTGGTGCACTCGGTTTCAATAGGATGTTGCTCCTTTGTATAGTCATTGTTTGAGGAAACAATGACAAAGGTAATAAAATATCCATACAGTTTAACCAGAACAATGACAGTCACATGTCATTGGATATTAATTATTAGAACTGCTGTGTTTGATTTAAGGTGTCCAGTTACAGCAAGTATGCAGTATATACTAATACATTACCACTGGCCTGTTTAAAGTTACTTTTTTTAAAACTTGACTATTTTAGGCTTTGTTTTGTCTTTGAGTTTTTAAAAAAAGTGATCCCTGTAAATAAAATGTATTGGTATTATTCGTGACTTTAACTTTTAAATGAAGCAAAGGCACTTTTTCAAAAAATTGTGCATCCCATTGACCCTGAAAATCAGGGTTAAAGGAGATATTATGAGCTGATATGAGAAGATTAGAGTAATGGTGTATCATCTGATTTCCATCATCCATGGGGTCTGACTCCCACACTGATTTCTCTTCACTGGCTTTCATGTTAGAAGTTTATCTTAAAGATTTATGGTTGAGGGCACTGAGAGGGTTGACGCATCTTAACGTCCCTGAACACCTCTGCCCTTAATTTCCACACTGGATCCCTCAGCTTCTGTGACCAGATGGTTTTGGTTGTTGCACGTGTTCAGTGATGTTGCTGCACCTGAAGTGGAGTAATTACCCCCTGTGCAGTAGCTTGTGCACTTTCAAACCCCTGGTTTAATGTATGTGCAGAGTAGGGATTTCCAGGACATTTCACAAGGCATTGAGAAGTACAAAGGTCTGACTTTTATGACCCTAATGGGTCAAGGGTCAAGCCAAAGACATTGGTCTGACAGCAGAGTAGTTGTATGACAAGTGTTTTGAAAAAAACCTGGTTTCATCATAGTTTGTCTTTGAAGGCTGATGATTATTAGATTTTTATGTTTTTCGAGAGAAGTTACTACTTTGCTTGGGCAGTAGAATGCGTACTGGTAGTGTCATTTCTAAATTATTTATTTTTGCTTGAATAATATATAAATTCTGATGGTATCAAATGCAGAATATGATACGTTTTTATAAAGATTAGAGTTTTATCTGTTAAAAGTTGAGAAACTGGGAGTCAACTGGCTCCCACCACTTTATTTTGGTTTCATCATAGCCTTACAATTAAGTAATAATTACAATTAAGTAATAGATGTCATCTGTGCAACCCATACTGTATGGAGCCAAAGGGAAGCTTTTCAGTACAAGACAATGGCAGTCTGCAAAAACTTAAGCCTGGTGGTGTCAAAAACATGTAAGATAAGATAAAATAAAACTTAACAAATCCTTGCGATACAAAGTGGGAAGTGTAAACAGAATAAAAAATGTTCATGCAGTGCAGAATAAAGGAAAAAGCAATATAGTGAAAAATGTGATTGCTCACTCACAGGGACACATGCCCACACATGTTGTTTTTTATAAAACACTCAGGAAGATGGTATCTCCCATAATAACCATGAAGTATGTGGCTTCCATGCAATAACGAGTGAACCTCCCTGTAGGGGTAGGTGTGTTTCTTCCATTTAGCATGCATGGAAAATGTCATCCTGGTGGCATCATCTGACCTAAGGGAGCACTGCCACAGGAGAGATGAAAGACGAGACCTGTACATCTTAAATTATCACTAAATAACAAAAACAGAAGGATGCTGCTTCAAGGTATAAAGCGTGGAATCTGTGGCGATGTCTTTGTGGTGCTCTCTGACTTGTTTTTGCTTGTTGCATCTGACTTCAGGTTGAGCTTTCACAGGAGCTAACCTGTTGATTTAAGCCCTCAGGACAGCTGAGGATCAGGTCATGGGGGAAGAGATATTTACAACATCAACAGGCTTTGCTGCTGCTCGTTGCAGCAATCCTAAATACAGATAAGAGCCTCAGGTTCTCAGTCTGCAGCATGTCTCTACAGCTAAACTTAATGATGTCTGATGTTTTTATTTCTATTTATTTTCTATTCTTATATTTGAAAATCAGATGTTTTTCCCTTTTTAAAGCCTCCATATTCTTTTCCTTTTATCTAATCCTTCAGCTGAATTGCAGAGTTAGATGCATTGGGTTACTCTGGCTCCTCCTATTTTTTCTCACCTGAGGACATAGAAAGGAATTTGTGGATTGATAATATCTTAAGGGCTGTACTGCACTCATTTTCTGATTTAAAGGACCAGTGTGTATCATTTGGAGAGTTCTGTTGGTATTGAAATGGGATATAATATCAAAAATTATGTTTTCTTTAATGGCCTGATAACAAAAAATATGAATGAGTCATTTATATATGCATATGGAGTGGATCCTCATCATAGAGCCAGAAAGGCTCTAATTAGTTTAGTGTTACTGTGATAACATTTTCTTATAAGCACTAAACATGTGTGCAGCTGAGGCTGGTGGGAATGGCTTTAGTTGTACAGGCATTTAGCCAGCAACCAAAATATTGGGCTAATTAAAAGATGTGATGAAGGTACTACATGAAAAGTTATCAAAGTCCAGAGTTCATCCTGAGGGAAACTTTCTGTACCAAATTTCACAGCAATTCATGTAATAGTTGCTGTGACATTAAAATCATTAGAGTACAAATAATATATGTAGAAAATGTACTAATCTATCTGATAAATGGAAAGCTTTTTCACATGAGGTGAAAAATTTAACCTGCTGATGGTGCAACAGAAAAATTCTCAGTCTTCGTCTGGGGATGAAGATTCATAAAACACGTGATGTTAGACTACCTGTAGTGCCATCGGGTGGTAAAAACATGATTTGATGTTGAGAGTGGCGTGGGAGTTGTAGTGTATCTCAGTCATGGGAAAGATGTCGATTTTAGGACATATCATCATTAGAGTACCTTTGAATCAAGGGGGGTGTGGCCTTTTAACACAAGACACCCTCATCAAAGGTGGTCAGTTACAGGGTGATGCATGGCGGGGGCGTCCTCTCCCCTGGGTCAGGCCTCGAGCAGGCTGCATACCTTGTTCCCTCCCCTCCTGGAGAGGTCTAACCTGGATCTTCAAGTGGGAGTTGAGGTGGGTGTAGGGGGTTTAGTGAGTGGGTTCTGATGTTCTTTGAGCCCAGCCAGGGTCCGTCCGCTTTATCCACACTGGCTGCATCTTTCGGCCACCTGAGAGGCTGACTTAATTGTCTATTGCAGAGCCTGTCCTTGGATCCCAAGATCTTTTAGCAGTCTAATGGTGGAAGAAGCCACAAAACCTCTACATCCCACCTCGACTGGATAGACAACATTTCACTTCAGCATGAAGGATATATTTTAAATATTTCAGCATGGTGGCGGACCAACTGATGAAGTGATTAAAGGAATACTGAAAGGAAAAACTGTCTTGTCATGAGCGTGTCCTATTGTGTTTAGATGGTGGGAGCTGCAGCATGACAGTCAAAGCACCTTAAATGACCATCCAAAGGACGAGACAGTCCACACGTCTTCCAGTGATTCAAGGACAAATTCATCCAGCTCCTGTCATTATCAGCCCAGAACAGTACAGGGAAGCACATGGAAGATATAAAAAGTGACGGGGTCGTGTCCTTGGGCGGTGACCTCTCAAAGTTTATTCAGCATTGTTTATTTTTGTTTCACGAACTACTTGAGTGTAATTTCCAAGGTACTGTCCAAGAGTCTGACAAAAATCAAGGGTATGGGCAAAATAATCACACTGACCATCACAGGGCTTCATGCTATCATGGTGTAAGAGCACGGCACATGCAGTTACATTTCTCATGTTTCTTAGACCGCCTCAGGTCAACTTTGAGAGCACTGATCATCCACCACACAGGATGTATCATGTCCCTGGCCACAACATGTGTGTTTATCTCACTTCCTGGTGTTTTCCCACACAGTTTGAGGATACACAATAGGAAACATTGGAGGGGTTGACAGAACACCACACCCACTATACAAACATTATGTGACCCTTTGATTAAAAACAACTGAGATTCAGTTGTTTTTAATGAAATTGGGGAATAAAGGTGCATCACTCTTGTGTTTATATTGAGACTTAAATTGTATCTGAATGGTGGTCTATCATATTTATATGTCATTCATTGACTGAGTGCTATTTTCTCAGGATGACCCCTGCCTCTACTTGGCCTGATATTGGAAACAGCTGGCAGCATTGTTGCACTGAATTTTCCAGCTAAACGTTGAGCAATTGTTTTCTGTTTGGTCTAAACAATATATTATCATTGTTATTATCGGCTGATATAATAGTTTCACTAAAATAACAATCACAGCAACAACAAAATTAATAATAGTGTTCAGTGTGTTAAGATGTTCCAGTCATGAGTCATAGATAGATAAATAGATCATTATTTAATAGAAATTGAAGGTGTATAAGATCTTAGAACATTATGATAAAACTTTGTGACTTTGTGCTCTCTGCTGTATCCTCTCTCAAGCCTGACATCAGAACAAACTCTGGAGGACTGAATAGCTGCCACAGTGTTGGGGGGATGCTGTTTGAATAACAAAATACAGTATTTGATAAGGAAACAACCCCTTGTTGACATAAGCAAAAAAGAGGGTGTTATGGGCATAACCTGCAGTCATACAGGCACAGATACACTACGTTAGTGAAGTAAAGCTGTAAAAACTGACCTGATGGGAAAAGGAGTCACCTGTAGCCACTGGCAACTCTTCATTATTTACCTGCATTTGTCTCTTCTTCACATGTTATTTACTATGCATTACCATTTGAACAACTAATATTGGCACAAACAGGTATTACCATTCATGGAAATAATAGCTAATATTTGTGTAGGGTAGGAGGCAACATTTTACAGTCAAACAGCTTTACCTTGAGTGTGCTTTATGGTAAAACGGATCGACTGTAATTATGGTTTTCACTGTGACAGGTTGTGTTTTGTAGTATGTTATTTTAAATTACTATAATGTAGTAAATATAATGTGACCGTCCAGGGTCCACACACACCTTCAGCTCCATAGCACCACCACTATAGATTATTGTCAGTTTATGTTATTTGTGCAGGTGGATGAAAAGAAAAGAGTCAGATGTGTTTTCTGTCCTCTAACAGAAACACTGAATAGTTTCTTGTGGTAACAACAAATTAAACTGTCTTTCTCTCACAGTGATTCTCTGGTGTGCAGTGCCAGGGAGACGACAATTGGTGTTGTGTCTTTCAACAAAAACTTGAACTGCAACTTCCCAGATGTACAAATACAGCCAACCCACTCAATACTATTTCCATAACATCACCTGGTAATCAACTAAAGCCTGCATGTCATAATTATAAGTAAATGTAATAAGTAAAATGTTTATTGAAGGCTCGGCACTTTGTGATATATTAATTTTTAAAAAGCTGCTTTAGGCTGCTGCTCAGGCCACCTGTCGTACGCTCTTGTTTGTGGAGCCAACAGAGGGCAGCAGCGCTCTGCAGCGTCTCCTCCTCAGATCACCCTCCAGCCTCTGACTCCCATGGTGGTTTTTACAGTCTGTGTGGTTGACCAGATACAGTGAAAGTATTCACAGCATTTCTCTTTTTCCAAATTTTCTCACGTTACATTACTTTACATTATTCCAAAATGGAAAAAAATATTTTTCCCCTCAAACCTCTACACACAGCACCACATTATGACAGCATGAAAATAAGTTCTTGAAATGTTAGCAAACTGGGCGGCACGGTGGTGTAGTGGTTAGCACTGTCACCTCAC
Source organism: Synanceia verrucosa (assembly GCA_029721515.1). NCBI lineage: Eukaryota > Metazoa > Chordata > Actinopteri > Perciformes > Synanceiidae > Synanceia > Synanceia verrucosa. The sequence continues at coordinate 9,557,868 of CM056564.1, read as the reverse complement.
AGCAAGAAGGTACCGGGTTCGAATCCCGGCTCCAGGGCCTTTCTGTGTGGAGTTTGCATGTTCTCCCCGTGTCTGTGTGGGTTCTCTCTGGGTACTCTGGCTTCCTCCCACCATCCAAAAACTTGCATGGGGATTAGGTTAATTGGTTAATTTAAATTGTCCGTAGGTGTGAATGTGAGTGTGAGTGGTTGTCTGTCTCTATGTGTCCTGTGATGAACTGGAGACTTGTCCAGGGTGTACCCTGCCTTTCACCCTAAGACAGCTGGGATAGACTCCAGCCCCCCATGACCCTATGAGGATAAGCGGTAGATAATGGATGGATGGATGTTAGCAAATTTATTAAAAAATAAAAAACTAAGAAATCACATGTACATAAGTATTCACAGGCTTTGATCAATTCTTTATTGAAGCACCTCTGTACATTGCTGCATTCATCTTTGCCTCCATTGGCATTCACACCAAAGAGTTCAATCTTTGTCTCATCAGACCAGATCATTTAGTTATCATGGTCTGAGAGTCCTTCAGGTGCATTTAGTCAAACTCCAGGTGGGCTGCCATGTGCTTTTTACTAAGGAGTGGCTTCTCTCTAGACACTCCACCATACAGGCCTGATTGGTGGATAGCTGCAGAGATGGTTGTCCTTCTGGAAGTTTCTCCTCTCTCCATAGAGGAACGCTGCAGCTCTGACAGAGTGACCATCAGGTTCTTGGTCACTTCCATTACTAGGGCCCTTTTCCCCTGATCACTGAGTTTAGACGTTCAAACAGCTCTAAGAAGAGTCCCTCTAGGAAGAGTCCTGCTGCTGCTGAACGTCTTCATTTACAGATGACGGAGGCCACTGGGCTCATTGGGACCTTCAAGGCAGCAGAAACATTTCTGGAGCCTTCCCCAGATTTGAGCCTTGAGACAATCCTATCATCATGGGGTGTTGCATGTAGAGATGTGAGGGGAAAATGAATTTATTCCATTTTGGACCAAGGCTGCACAATGTGGAAAAAGTGAAGCACTGTGAATATTTTCCAGTGCACAGTATGGTTCCTTTGATTATGTTTCAATTTCAGAGAATATGTATTGAGCCAAGCTTTTAAACTAACAAAAAAAATCCACCCCTGTGTGTGTGTGTGTGTGTGTGTGTGTGTGTGTGTGTAATAGGATTTGGTCAGACTGTCTGACAGTTTTTTAAAATCCAAAGAGCTGATTTTAAAGCTCCAGTCTTAGTAGCGTTTTGTTACTCAGTGCACCCAGTGTGGCAAAGGGACTTCAGACTTATGTCATAACTTCTTGAAAATAAGTGGATTAAACTCAGAAGGAGTCAAAGCAGAGCTGTGGTTAACCATCTGTTCCTTCACTCTCACAATGTCTGTCTAATTTTTCCCAGTCTACCACTCAGCCTGCGTCTGCTATTGCCAGACCAAATCACAAATGCAGATTATCTGTAAAAGCATATAAAACGTGAGCTTCCAGTTTAGTCTCCAGGCAACCAGCCATTTTTCACTTCCACTGAGTTAATGCATGTCTTATAGAAACTCTGTGAAGATATGATGTGGATCCTCAGTATATTATGTTCTGACTCACCACATCAGTAAGCTTTTGAATCCTCACTTTTCACTCAGCTGTTCCTGTCTGTATTTGCACATGAAAAATTAATTTTATTTCCTGTGAAGGCCTGAAAACCTCACTGTAGCGCCACTGTCCATTGAGAACCACAAATCTCCAAAATAGGGTATCAAACATACAGCCCACTCTGCCTTTAATTGTCATTTTTCAATAAAATTGCATACAATGTATGACACAACACTGTCAAGCAGAGGGTTTTCCAAGAAAATTAACCTATTTCTTCTGTGATATGTGTGGGAATCCAGTGTGTTTTTTCAGTGATCAGGGAATATTATATTCAGAGCTACTATTAAAAAAATATAGACCAGAAGGATAGGAAAGATGAATGATTTGTTGACAGGTTTGAGGAAACAGCAGTTGGTTTTTAGCCGTAACCAAGAAATCATCTCAGGCTGTTCATCATCTGATTTGTAAATGATGTTTTTTAATTGTTCACACTTTTAGAATAAACTTCACACTAAAATACAGGGAAACATTTGAAGGTGTTATTATTGATATCTTATTGTACAATGGTCGGCCCACTCGTGATCCTGAAGAGATAGATTTGCCTTGAAATTGCCTTTATTTATTTATTTTTTTTCTTTTATAAATTGTTTAACTTCGATTTATCGCTTGGCCTTCATTGTGGACAGTAAAGGAATTATTTCATTGTGCCGGAAAACACATTTCCTTGCTGTTCATTTGATAATAAACACTCTGAACCTTTAATCTTTATGATTCACTCCTCTTTGGATGAAACACGGCAGTGAAAATTACTTGAACCAAGGTGTACAGATGGGTCCTTTTTTTTGTATTGTATTGTTGTATAACCCACTCAAACCCAAGTCTAAATCAATGACATGGTAGTTTAACCCCGCCCTCATCGACAGCTAAACCAATCAAACCACAGCAGGTGGGACTATAGGCTTCAGTGTTGTACTCCATCCACTTCTGCATCAGGCAGACGCTCCTCCATCCACCTGCGTCCTGTCGCGCTTTTACAAGTCCCCATTACGCAGATAGTGACAAGCGCATTGGAGGTGTTTGCGCTCTCCACTGCATCTCTAATCAAAACCACGAAGCTCAATGAATTAGTTCTCCAATATACTGAAAAGATGGAAAAAACGAGGCTTTGACGCTGACCTATTGAGCTATTGACACCAATAGAAGTAACTATGCCTGGAGAGCTGAGGCGCACAGAGACACGCAGCACTCTTTTTGTCTTTACTTAATCCATAGTAAAAGCTGCACTGCTTTCCAAGGCAGGTTTTAGATGCGGACTGACGCGCGCACACCTAAAACCTGGACTTTTATGCCTTTAGGAAACCTCCTCTGGGATCAAAGTTAAAATGTCTGGAGACACTAACTACGAAGCCTCAGCGGGGACAGTGCATGCTGCAAACCTCAGCTGTGTTTTCAACTCGACCAACCGCTCAGACGGGGACTATTTCCACCTCTCAGACTTCAACAAGACAGATTTTGTGGGAGATGGCGCTGCTGTTGTGAGGATTATCATCTCTGTCATCTACTCGCTGGTTTGCGCGCTGGGTCTGGTTGGGAACCTGCTGGTCCTGTACCTGATGAAGTCTAAACAGGTGTGGAAGAAATCTTCCATCAACCTTTTCGTCACTTGTTTGGCAGTGACGGACTTGCAGTTCGTCCTGACTTTGCCCTTCTGGGCGGTGGAAAACGCGCTGGACTTCACGTGGCCTTTCGGCAAAGCGATGTGCAAGATCGTCTCCTATGTGACCGCTATGAACATGTACGCCAGCGTGTTTTTCCTGACTGCCATGAGCGTGGCGAGGTACTGGTCGCTCGCCTCTGCCCTGAAGGGCAGGAGGCGGCGGCCACGCTGCTGCCCCGCGCGGTGCGTCACCGTCTTCATCTGGATCGCCGCTGTCTCTGCCGCGCTGCCGCACGCGGTTTTCTCCACAACCGTGACCGTTTCCGGCGAGGACTTGTGTCTCGTCAAATTCCCAGAGAGCAACGGTACCGCACAGTTGTGGCTGGGGCTGTATCATTCCCAGAAAGTGCTGCTGGGCTTCCTGCTGCCTCTAGGCATCATCTCAGCTTGCTACCTGCTACTGCTGCGCTCCATCACCTCCAAAAACATCAACACCTCGAGCGCTAAACGACGCGCAAAGGTCACCAAGTCTGTCACCATCGTGGTGTTATCCTTTTTCCTCTGCTGGCTGCCCAACCAGGCGCTGACAGCGTGGGGTATCCTTATCAAACTCAACGTGGCTCACTTCAGTTATGAGTACTACACCACGCAGGTTTTCGTCTTCCCCGTGTCCGTGTGCCTGGCGCACTCCAACAGCTGTCTGAACCCCATCCTGTACTGCCTGATGCGGCGGGAGTTCAGGAAAGCACTGAAAAAGCTGTTCTGGAGGATGACCTCTCCGACAGTTTTGAGACCGATCACAGCCACCACAAAGCCAGCGATGGACGAGCAAGCGCGCGTCCTGGTCCCTGTCAGCGAGGAGCGTACGCCCGAGGAGCCAGCTGTCATGTTCTTTCCTCCGGGGACAGTGATGTACCATGACAGACGAGACCTGCCGCAAAACAGCGCCTAAGAAAGTGACTGACTGTTTATTATTTATATATGCATTTATTGTGAGATTTATGTTAAGTGATCCGACGGGAAAGAAGTAATCTGAGTCAAGTCTGCGTTACTAAAGGCGAGTTGTCACATAAATGGGCCACTTAACATCTGTGACTTTCTACTTTACTGTGCTTTGTAATTAAAGAGACACGGACATTACTATTGTGCGTCTAAATGAGAAATATTTTGAATGTGTCTGCCCAAAAATGTAAAAAATGCATCTACATAAAAGAGCATTCAATGTGAGACACTGCTGTTCCTTTCTTTGTTCAGCTCTTCATAATACAACCTGACCTTGTAGAAAAGCTTAAGGGTCCAAAATCCTCATAGGCTAAGTTATTCAAATCCAAATAATTATCTTGACTTCTGGCACTACTGCTAATGATAATAGCAGTAATGAATACGTCACGCTTTATAGATGAATATCTTTCTCTGCATGATAAAGGTAGGTTGGTTCAGTCCTGAATAGTGTGGTTACAGAGATTTAACAGTTTCCTTCATTTTGTTTAACTATCAGTTCAAAATTTTAACCATCATGTTAAGTCACGCCTTCAGGTTTCTCACTCTGTGTTGTCTGCTTGATGTTATTTCAGACTTTGGCTTATGAATGCATTTTTTGTTATTCAGGGAGAGTGAATTTAACCCACCAGGCCATGGGCTGAAACTGAAGAAAGAGGGATAACCTTCATATTAGCCTCTAGACGTGTCAAAGTAAGGGCAAATTACAATTGTCTTTTCATCTGACAGGTTTATTACAAACGTGTACTTCTGTTCTGACAGACGGTGTAATGAAAGCAACCTCACAATGGTATTACGCTTTTATTCTGACATTTTGTTATATCTTCAAAAGATCACAGAGGAGACAGAAGTTATCCGCCTCAGGAACATCAGGAAGAAGCACAACCTTTGGGTGTGTGATGTCAGATAATGGCTGATCACAGAGTGGGATCAGGAGATGTACAGTATCCAGCATACAGAGTTTAAAGTGTAGGACAGCAGTTTGTTTTTTTTTATTATTATTTAAGGTTCATCTGTCCTGGACTGGCTCTGCTTAGAAGTAATATCCTTAATGGCAGAGCTTTTAGTGTTAATTCCTTTTTTAATTTTCTTGCCTCTGGGGCCAAAAACCAGATAGCATTGCTGGCATCACTGTTGCCTGCCTCTGTGTATTGGGTTGCTTATGAACTAAAAGATTCATTCTTTTAAAGTGAAAAGTGCACAAACCAACCATAAGGATCCATGGCTGGGGAATATATGGACCTGCTAAACATAGAACAGCAGCGTGCCTGTTTTAATACTTTGACAACGACCTGGAGGATCATCAGCACTCAGTTCTTTTTGAACTTTTGCCTCATGTCATCCCATTTTTTTATTCTGCATTTGTTGGTTTTCTGTGATATGTAGTAGTGCCTGGTTGACTGTCTAGATACACGCGAAAAGTATTCGCTTACCCATCTAAATAATCAGAATCAGGTGTTCCAATCTCTTCCATGGCTACAGGTGTCTAAAAATCAAGCACCTAGGCATGCAGACTGCTTTTACAAACATTTGTGAAAGAATGAGTCGCTCTCAGGAGCTCAGTGAATTCCAGCGTGGAACTGTGATAGGATGCCACCTGTGCAACAAATCCAGTCATGAAATTTCCTCACTCCTAAATATTCCACAGTCAACTGTCAGCTGTATTATAAGAACGTGGAAGTGTTTGGGAACAACAGCAACTCAGCCATGAAGTGGTAGGCCACGTAAACTGATGGAGCGGGGTCAGTGGATGCTGAGGAGCATAGTGTGAAGAGGTCGCCAACTTTCTGCAGAGTCAATCACTACAGACCTCCAAACTTCATGTGGCCTTCAGATTAGCTCAAGAACAGTGCACAGAGAGCTTCATGGAATGGGTTTCCATGGTCGAGCAGCTGCATCCAAGCCATACATCACCAAGTGCAATGCAAAGCGTCGGATGCAGTGGTGTAAAGCACACCGCCACTGGACTCTAGAGCAGTGGAGACGTGTTCTCTGGAGTGACGAATCACGCTTCTCCATCTGGCAATCTGATGTACGAGTCTGGGTTTGGCCAGGAGCAAGGCCAAGACCAAGACATTGTGGTCAAACCCAACATGTACACATCATACTCACACTGAGTGTTTCCACAACGAGGTTGGTGTTTTAGAAAATACATCAAAGCCATTGAGAAAAACTGGAAAATACAAAATACAACCATTCACAGAATTTGGTTGAATTACACAAAACTGGACATTTTCTGTCGTAGAAGTCCCTCCATGCCACAGGCTGCACTCATCCCAATCTCCAGGGCCAAAACGTTATAGAGACTGGGCTAAAATGTTAGAACTAAAAGCAACATTATTTTGTGTTTTGAACAAATGAAAACTCCTTTGGATGAGGGTCGAGATACTCGCTGCAGTCCGGTGTCAGATGAGATGAGTGAAAGAGCATTGAGCGATTATGGGTAAGACACCCCTGTGGTATACAACTGAGGTGTTAATGACTAAATCTTCTAATTCATTATTGTTATAAATAACATTGTTGTTATTATCAAAAATAACCGTACATGTGAAATACATGCAGCATATCTATAGACTACATACATCTGCATTTATATATGAGGCCCTGGCTTTTCTTTTAAACTAACTCCTTACATTAAAGAAGGTATAAAATCATACGCACTGTAATAAATTCAGAGGGATATTTCAGTTTAAACGGAGAGTTGTCAGAGCGAGGAGGTTGAGAGAATTTGTCTGTAAAGCTTTAAATGTCAAGATGACTGTAAATTCACTTAATTTTATTAAAAAAAAACACTTCATTGCTCGTGTTGAAATTAATAAACCCATCAATAATGCATTTGCCCTTCATTATTCTTAATTTAATGGAGCCATTAAGAGCTGCCTAATCTAGAGTAAAGGCTGTAGTGTGCAGGAAGTCAGAACGTCAGAGGCTCGTCTGTATTCCTCTCACTTGTGTTGCATTTATCAAGGATCACATTAAGATAACGCGGCACCAAACAGCTGTTTTTTTCATGATATCACAACACCCCCACAGTGGCTTGTAGCTGAAAGTAAATATCGTAGTTAGACACAATTTGTTTTTAATAGGGACTCTGCACTGATAAGACGTTTTAACTCCACATTTAATAGAAAGTGCAGGATTTAATTAACTTCTCATTTGACAAAAGAATCTAATGAAAATCATTTGCTTGATTTCCCTCCAGTCCTCTCTCAGGAGAGGACTATTAACAATCAGCATCCTGAACTAATAAGGCCCACCATATTTATTTATTCAGTGAAGCAGCTAAAAGCAAAGGGAATCATAGCATGTGCTTTACCACCATACTAGTGTGAATATATCAATAAATGGCAATTGAATAATCAGCGTGATCTCGACACATGGCTGGTCTTCATTCATAGAGCTCCTCTTTAGTCTTCTGACCATTCCAACATTCACACACTGATGGCAATGTGGAGTGAAATGCCTTGCTCAAAGATGACCACATCTGAGCAACATGTTGAGTCCGTCACCCACAGTGCACATCCCATTGCATTTTAACACACACAGAGAGCATATCGGCAGATTGTGAAATCCCCTGTGAGGGAAGAAAAGTGACTTGGTTCAAAATCCTGATTATAAATTATAATGTAACAGCATGCACTCCTCTGGAGACAAGCTATTTTCCACTGAGCTCCCTGGGAGCTGGAGAAAAGCCTTTGATGTGTTTTCAGTGTCAGGGAAACAGGTTTTCAAGGATATGTTATTTCTGTGTACCGCAATTTTGTTTTCCCCAGCCCCTCCTGTCGAAGTCCTTCATCAGGTCCTCCTGATGGGCTGGTCAGCACGTTGCATAGCGACTCTGCCACCATCGGTGTGCGAGTGGGTGAATAAGAGTCACCAGTAAGGTACAAACACTCACTCATTCACCATATGAAAGCAGAGTTGAAAGTGCCCGTTCGACAACAGTGAACACATCAGACGCATCATCTGCATCAGATGTTGATATATTATTTAAAGTGAATAAAAAGACAAGAGTGAAAAGCTCTGAAAAACGATTCTTGCGTCTTTATGCAGCCTGGAGGAACAAAAAATAATTAGATGTTTTTCACCAATGAAAAAATCAAATGCATTCCTTTCTTTTTAGCAAATAAATTCCTGCCAGCAGCTACACCAGCTAGTTTGAAGCTTACTGGTAACACTGGAAAACCTGCAAGACACCAAATAAATGGGACCAGTGATGCCAGCTCTTTTCCAACAAGAGCAGCGAGCAGCACTGGCTCCAAAAGTTCCTAAAACTAGTGAGAAAGTCAGCTGAAGCTGTTCCTTCAGGCTTCTACCCCCAGAAATATCAGTATGAATGCAAACAGCAAACATGGCTGTTTTTAGTACTGGTCAGATGGTCAGATGGTCAGAGTACCCGCAGGCAGGCTGGTGGGTAGCATCACTGAAACGACTGGATGGTTTTGTTGCAGTCCAGCTACAGTCTTTATTTTTCGTTGATTTATTGACTGCTGTCAGCATATAAAGAGGATTTCAACAAACATAACGATAAACCTGTATACCTTGTTGAACAATCCATTATATGATATATGGTGGTAATAATATTAAAGTACTCAGGTCCCTCACTTACAGGTGCTAAATTTGATAATCAGAGGAGAGGGATCGCCTCTGCACAGCTCTCAGAAAAGCAGTCAATGATACTAGCGACACAAACAAAGTGCTACAAAATGTTTACCTGGCAGAGACCAAAGGGAGAGTGTGACACTTCTGCAAAGACGCCATCAGAGTTATCAGCTGACATGCACAAACATGCACTGAAAGGCCAGCCTGCCTATGTAAACAAAGCACAGAGAAGCTCTGATTAAAACACACACAGAGGGAGCGCAACTTCACTCTCAGCCCAGGCACTCCATCATCCCACTGTATATTTACAGTGCAACTAGTTGTTTGCTGATGTATTAATACTCTGAATATCATGAAGAGTTCCTTTTAGAAAAATGAACAATACCATTGTAATACCAGGGTATAAATACTCTGGTACTTATAAAATAACTTTTCCTGAGTCTCTCCAAGGTGAAAAATGGAAGTAAATTTAAAGAAACCAAATATATTTAAGGATATAATAAAGAATTTGTATTTATTAAAACAATACCATTAAAATATGTATATATGAGCATTATTAGTCCACATTTCTGATGCAGAGGGCGATGAAGATGCAACCTAACAGGGACACGGTCGAGGCCGAGAGGACTACCACGATGACACTTCCTGCAATGTTGACTAGAGCGCCGAGACCTGCGCCCACAATGATCTGAGCCAGCTGGACCATGCAGGTGAGGGCGGCACAGTCCACCCCTGTGCCTCTCTCACTTCCAATGCTTCCTCGCAGCTTCAGCTGTTCCTAAGGAGGAGGAGGAAACAAAGAGGAATATTTGATATTGACAGACATGTCCAGGGAAATGCCATCACCAGCTCACCTTATTCAGTGTTATGAAGTATTGACTGAACATGCCAGTACACATCAAAAGACTCAGTAATTGATTTTTGAGCTGCGGCCAAATGGAAGAGTAAATTATTAATATTTTTTATGAGTATAGCCTTAATCAGAATTGGATTATTCAGTTTGCAGCAATGACTAGGTGTTAATCATCAGAATAAAGCTCTGACTGGGAATCATTTTGTTTAAAATGTAGTCACTCTTTCATTCAGCAAAGTTATTTTTATGCAGAATCCATAAAATGAAATTCTTTTTCTGTAAGATTTCAGTGAGTTTTAAATACAAGCAACAAAAATGATGAGGTGAGATCCATACCTGCTGGCAGACATGCATTCAAGAGCTGCCTCCAGTATTACTAGTATTACTGCCTCTAACTACACACATGACTGACTGTAATTATTATTATGTGACATATTTTAATTGCTTACACTGGAGTAATAAAGTAAACTGAATGAAATGGGTCAATTTTACACATGAAGGCCATTTAATGAGTTTTGGTCAGTGGAATAATGGCTTTTGTGGGAGATTTCCAGGGTTATCTCAGCTTTGGCTTGAGACCTCAAATATATATCTATATAAAAAATATTACAGAAAGCATGAGCAAGAAATTGGATGTGCGGACATTATCAGACTAAAACTTTCGGTGATTAAAACAATAAATTGTTGGCATCATTCATTGGCACCTTTCATTGGCAATAAATATTTATATGTAATTGATGGTGATTATTATTATTATTATTATTAATAATAATAATAATAATAATAAGACTATGAACTTGAACTTAATCCTATCTGATTTGATGTGTGTAAACACATATCACACTCTTTCTTGTCTTTGGTTGAGCACAGTGTTTTCTTTCCTCTCATGTGCATCTCAACCATGAAAACCATTTCTCTTAAGCAGCCCAGTACCTCCTCTTCTCGCTGATACTCCGCTATCAGGTTGAATGGGATTGTGTAGAGCGTGCTGGACATGACCCCGAACACACTGCAGAGGATGAGTGTGGCGATGACATTAGGGAAGAGGCCGATCAAGCTGGTGCCCATGCCGAACACAAAGTAGCCCACAAAATATAATCCCTTCAGGCCGATGTATGGGAGGAGGAAACGCTGCACATCTGAAAACACGTGTCATAAAAGAGGAAATTAGTTTTCTTTGAGAATCAGCATGGTTGGTTAGTACACAGTTTGGACAATGTGAACCTTGTGCCGGATGCAGTACATTATTTCTCTGCTTTTTACATTTGATTGTCACTTTCCACAGCTGCTGCTACAGCAGATCTTCTTAATTCAATGAAACATCAGCTCAGCACAACTCTGAGAAAACATGTCTGTTTATTCTGTGCAGCTAATAAATGACTGAGGCACACTGCAGCCTGCAAAACAGAATGGGAACTGGCAATTGCTCACTATTATCAGTTTCACAGTGGAGTAATGACGTGAGCGCAGAACATGGGCATACTGATAAAAGCTGTCTGCTGTGAGCTTAACACACACACATCCTCTTTCAGTTACTTACAGGAGTAGAGAGCAGAGGACACAGCGTTGATGCACAGTCCCCAGCAGCCCACCTCCACTCCTCTCTCATATGTGGCGTAGGCTGTGGTATTATGGTCTGCATAAGGATTTCCATTGTACACAATCTGCAACACAAAGAGTGAAAGCGTTTGAAGACGAGTGTAAAAATGCAGCCAAAGCCCACACTGATAGAGATATCAAATATTGGTCGCCCTCATTAATACACGCTTTTATCTTTTCTTTCCTTTTCTTCCAACACTCAGCAGGAGGCCACTGACTCTGCATCTCATCCTGGAAAAACAAAGCCTGCAGTTTCAGATGACATGCTGGTGGATGGGGTATTAATGAGCCGTGGCAGGTGTGAGGCTCATCCTTTGATCAACATGCACAAGGCGAAACTGTAAAGCGTTCATCGTTATTGCACATGTCAACATGATTACACACTGCAAGAGACTATGCCACAACCATCACCTTCGGTCTGCCCCACACAGGGGTTAATGGCAAAAGGTTGGTATAACATATTGCAGCTCATCTGCAATTCATTAGACATCATTAAATAAGATACAAAACAGAGCAACAAGAATTGTTACATTTAAGAAGCTGGAAGCAGAAAAAAAATGCATTTTGACTTGGACGATAAGCACATGTATGGTACTCAAAATCAATACCTGTCCCATAAAATCTGTGAAGAAGAGCATGTTGCAGAGGAAAGCCGTCCATCCCAGCAGGTGGCTGACACACAGGTAGCGGTAGTGGTTTGGCATGTTGATGATAGCTTTCATCATCGACCTGAATGTCATCCTCTTCTGGGCCTACACACACACACAAACAAACATCAGAGAACACAGCGCCAACACTGAAATGATTTTTGAAAAACAACAAAAACAGATTTTCGCATCATAGCACTCATCATCACTGTCCTTGCATTTCACTACTAGTGGTGCTTAAGTGTCAGTTCAATCAGGAAAACTGCCATCTGCACCATGATGACCCTCGTTAAAAGGCTTGAAACTACTCCACATAAAGATCACACAGATATGAAGGACTCCGTTCAGGGGTTAGAGACAGGAGAGGAGGGCAAGCACTGACCATACACATTAATGTGTTTCACTAAACAAAGACAGTCAAAGCAAGGAAAGATAAGAACTATCATGACATGTACGAGATTATTAATCAAACATCTTGACAAGGCTCCACCAGTGAGTTTAAGAGGCAGATGATCCAATCTCTTGTGATACATCTCTCTTCTTTTCATCAAGACACACAAGTGAATTCAGCTGGGAGGGTCTAACAAAATGACTGATGTTCAGAAGGATTCATCGATACTCAATGCATAATGTAGGAATTCATTGCACAGGGCATATTTACACGAGTGTATATCATCTCCATGAGGTTTTTCTGAAGACATTCCTCTGCAGAGTATGGCCTAATTAACAACTTGCATGATGAAATGTGAATATTAATGTTATAGGCTTGGCTGAGAGGTGGAAGTAGACAGAGATCAGAAAGGACAAATGGGTCAGTTTTTGGTGTTTGAAATAAACTATACACCAAAATGAACAATCAGAACAAAAATGAAATTTAAAAATAGTAATGATGAAACAAAACCTTTCAAAAAATTGACATTCACATAACATGTCTATGTAAAAATATTTCTAATCATAATTCTAGTTGTCCTAGAATATTAGTAATATAGATTGTATGGGGCACTTTACTCCTGTAATACGAATGAGAGCTCATGCACCAATCATTTAGATCATTAAAGCTGAATATAAGCAGTAGATTCATTTGAACTGAATGTGTGAATTCACAGTTGCAAGAATGTCACAGCATGAATTCAGTGTGGTGAGACATTAAACACAAATGATAATTATAATAGCAATAAAGTAATTGCAGTAAATGCTGGCTTGAAATCTTGATCACAAAGTTACTCTTTAATCATTTTCATCTGTTCGCATTGTTCTCTAATCAGACCTGTTTGCATGTGATGCTGTAGAAAGGTTAGGTAGCCTGAATTAGTAGTAACACTTATTATGTTGGTTCCGAGCCAAAACTGCGTTCTCTTCTCACAAAGTTATTCAGTTAAGAGCCTCAGTTAGATTAAATGTGTGAAACACATTTGAATGGGTGTTTGGTTGGTTAGTTAAACCTCAACCTGATGTTCAAGGGAACATTTTGACTGACACTGACTGAGACTGTTTTTGCACCAAGACCTCAAATAAAAACATTCCACAGGAGTGCACCCTGTAATTCATCATGAGTATATCAAGTGTTATCATCGTCAATATCACTATGAAGGTTAACTTTGAGAAGTAGCAGCAATACTGTGAACTCATCACCCCACCACTTAGCTTTCAATAGAAGCTGCACCAGGACTACATGGCAGCTTCATTTTCTCTGAACTGCTGCATTAAGTTCTGTCTGTGAGCATGAGCATGGATATGGTGATATACAGTACTGTTCACATCACATACCTTGTTTGGCTGCTTAGCACTGGAGGTCACTGAGTTGGCCTCCCCCAGAGCAGAGAAGGACCTAGGCCTGTGGTCTGCTGCAGGGCCCACAGGTGAGACGGGCTCGGTCGCCAGCGCTCCATAACCATTGCCGTGGGGTCCCAGTAGGCGGAGGGCACTGGAAGGCGAGGGGTCAGAGGCAGATGGGTCTTTTCCCAGAGGTTGCTCTGGAATACTGAAGAGGTGCACGGTGAGGAAAATGCCCCAGGTCAATGCTGAGAAGAAGTAGATGACCTGGTACTCGGAGCCCAGCAGCTGACCCATCACAGAGTGACCCCAGTCCATAGCTCCCACTAGGTAGCCACATGCTCCACCCAGACCTGCAACATGCAACACAGCAGCAAACATTAAAGGTCAAAACACTCCTTCAGATCCTGCATGAACCTCTCCCTCCCTGCACATTTAGGCTCCTCTGTTGGGCAATAACAGAGGGACAGAGGGCACTAGGGGGAAGCAGAAACACACTGTGAACACAGCTTTGTCCTATCATCACACTGGGTATCCGGAGGGTTTTGAGATCATTTTGTTAGAAAAGGTGACTGATAACAATCCTATGAGGTACTGATTATGTAGAAATATGTATACTGTTAGAACAAAGTCTCCTGTATTAAGGCTATATGCTAACAAAACTCGATGTGATTATGTGCGCAATGAGAACAAAATCATTTAATGTGTGGTGTCTTGTCACAGGATTGATGAGCAGCACAGTACATCCATCCATTATCTACCGCTTATCCTCATGGGGTCGTGGGGGGGCTGGAGCCTATCCCAGCTGTCTTAGGCTGGAAAGGCAGGGTACACCCTGGACAAGTCTCCAGTTCATCACAGGACACATAGAGACAGACAACCACTCACACTCACATTCACACCTACGGTCAGTTTAAATTAGCCAATTAACCTAATCCCCATGCATGTTTTTGGATGGTGGGAGGAAGCCAGAGTACCACAGAGAACCCACACAGAAAGGCCCCGGGATTCGAACCCCGTACCTTCTTGCTGTGAGGCGACAGTGCTAACCACTACACCACCGTGCCGCCCCAGCACAGTACAGTGTTAGAAAATAAATAAGAAATCATGTTTTAATGAGCTGAGCTCAGCTATTATCTGTCCTCTCATGTCAGTCTCTGTCTGACCTTTGTCTTAAGTTATGACTGATCCACCCCAGTTTCTCCTTTCAGCTGGACATTGTGTCGGTGTTGCTGATGGTGTTTGGACCAGTCGATCCCCAGGAGGCATCTTGAACAGTGATCAGTGAATGACTGCAGCTTGTTAGTGATGCTAGTGGTGGTCTGCCAGGTTTCTGATCCATGCAGCAGTATGGTCTTAACGTGACAGATGAATATTTTGAGTTTTGCATTGAATGAATCCATCCACAGGTAAAACACTTCCTCACTCAGTAAATATATTGACCTTTTTTCAATAGATAATTTTATTTTTATTATTTTATTTTTTAGATTTTGCTGTTGATCCACATGTTGTTGGTATTTGGTCGATTCATTTTGAGTCCAGCTGTGACACCAACGGCAAAATCAATGTTCTGTCAAGCTCCACTGGATGCCAGTTTGTTTATTGTGGGTTGTTAGAGTCACGATCCAGTCAATGTCGAAGATGAAGAGGAAAGGAAAGAGTTGAGCAGCTCTGTCTCACTCTGGAGACCACTTTTCTTGCACACCTCTCTCGTGGTGCACTGGTACTGGTAGTTCAGGATTTTTGGCATGGGGCCTCATTTCCAAGTGAGCTTATTATTCATTCAAAAATTAATATTATTCATTCATTCATCATTCAAAAATCATTGTATTTTATCATACAACTGCACATTCAATTTAATTGTTGCACAATTATCACAGCTGATAATATGGAGCACATCCACATGAAATGATGAATACCACATTCATATAAAAGACTATTTTAGATTCCAGTACAGCACTGAAATAATCCTAATAATACAGTATGATTCAAACTCAATATCCAGGCAGTGGCTCTTGTTTGCCGCTAACATGAAGTGCTCTGGTGGGTGTTAAATGTCATGTCTCTCACTGCTCTCCTGTCCTTAAGAGAACATTTTCATTTAAAAGCTGTCAGCTTCAGAAAAGAATCTGAATAGACAGAGCTCAATAAAGGTGCATCAATTTATATGTTGATTGCCTTGACAGTATATGAGTGAACATATTTGTTAATATACAACACAGAAGAGCTAAAATAAATGTTTATTTGATGGGATGCACTTCCTTTCATCCTGTACTTGGTTGGTTCACTGATCGACTGCTGCTCTTCTACTGTTGGTCGACAGAAATTAAGGTGATTTTTCTCCACTATAGAGGCTGTCAAGTAAATAATAAGGAGTTATACTACACTTGTGTCAGCGTGACTGGAAAATCGTTGTTTGTGTTCTGCATTCAAGACTCTTCTCCCACTTATTTCTATCATTAATGTCACTTCAAGTGCGTACCTTTGTGCCTTGCAATAACACTGAAATGCTCACAGGTCCATGAACCACAGAGGAACACTCTCCCTCTTTTACAGCCCTCACATACCAGCACTGGCAGTGGCGTCTAAAGAGTCATGTGCCTGACTTCTGTCTCTCTCAGTGGACCCATGACTGCAGCACATGATTAGCTCAGGGCTGGATTACTGTCTGACTAGCGTGCTCACACCACCTGGTGCCTGCTGACAGCTGAGCGCACCACTGACGCTCACAGCCAAAACACCCTCTTACCATAGCAGGCTATCAAATAATATTAGTTTGATTCTGTGAGTTTTTACACCCATTTAGAAAATATTTTGTAAAGTTATGGTGTTTGACAGCTGCTGGTTTGGAAGAGAAATCACAACTCAATATGTTGCATCACTCTGCATACTGTACAACGTAATAAAGCATGAAATCTTCAGCTGTGTCACACTATGCACTGTTGACTCATCCTAAGTCACACATCCAAGTGTGTGCATAGGTGGCCATCCAGCAAACTTTCCTAAACAGGGTGTGTAATTATCCAGGAAGGGACAAATTTGACTACAGCCTTGTTCACTTCAGCGACATTTAGCCTTAGTAAAGAGAAATCTCCACCACACAAAGCTGACTTCCATCAACATCCATGATAGCAGCTGAATGCCACACGTTTCCTTTCATGGTACAACCCTAATCTTTGGATGCATTTTGCTGCATTCGAACTTGTCACCATTTGCTCTCCATCTGACAGCACACATTGTGAATTTGTCCCAAAACATGTCAGCATGTCTGTATCAAACTGGCTCAGGAAAAATTTTGGAAAGGCAACCAAAACCCCTCTGAGATGTCACACTCTGATCTGAAACTCATGTTCAAAAACCCACAAAATTCCTCGGAGAAAAGGCTGTTGTTGTGAAAGAGTGAGCCAGACTTGTTCTGTAATTCCCTGAGACACTTATTATAATAGAAAGCATGCATTAACCGAGAGAGGGGGGACACTGCGCTGGCAAGGCTTCACTGATAAATTAATTAAACAATAAGCAAAATGATTCTGTACGCTCATTCAGAGGTGTGCCTTCCTGATCATATTTCATTGAATAACAATCAGTGCAGAAACGACCAAAATCTTGCACATAGTTAAATATGTTTTCACATGAATATTTTATATTACCACATCACACACGTTGAGAGTGAACCAAAACCAAAAGTTGTCGGAAAAACAAAGCAATGAGCCAAAACACGCTCACACCCATATAAAAGTATAGCTGGTCATTTTTGAATGCTTTTGTACAGATCAAACAAGCACACTGTGATGTCTGAAGTAGTGAACTTGGTGGTGGGAGGATTTATTTACCTTTGAACAGAGCTAAGCTGAGCTAAGAGTCACCATAGCGGTAAGGGTTTCAGGCTTCTCTACTCTTGGTAAGAAAGCGATCACACTTATAAAAGACAGTCATCCAACATCTTGAACATACAGAGCACTCACAGACAGCAGCACAGGTAAGTATAAGTGTTTCACCCAGCAGTATCACACCAGAAGACTACAGATCATCACCACTGATATGTGTTAAGTGAGCTACTAACACTGAAACTTTCACCAAACAAATGAGAAGCACTGACTGTTCAAAGAAAATCCATCATGGAGAGCACTGGAAACACCCAGATTAATGCCAGAAATGAGCATGAAATACAAAAACAGCACTGAAGCAACAACAGTGTGTGTTTATACACTTGTCCGTATTACACACCTGTGAGCAGAGCATGGTAGTGCAGGCCTCTCTCCTTGTCTTGATGTGAACACACATCGAACAGGTAGGCCTTGATGGGCCCGTCGATGAAGTCTGCTGCGAAGTCAAACAGCACGACTCCGAGCATCACCGTCACTATGGCCCATATACTCCTCAATGACCTGTCACTGACTAGAGCTGCAAGACACAACAGAGACAACACATCACTGCTAAAGCACTGCAGCAAAGGATGTAAATAACAGACAATAATATCTCACATGTCAGGAAAAAAAACAACAGGTAACAATAATATCATGCTATAATTATAAACTCCGGTCTTGACCATAATGAAGAGTTAAAGTGTGTTTAAGGAGCGAAGAACAAACTAAAAACTTGAATATACTGTGGCAGAGAGAGATTTTGCAGCATTACATCACGAGAACTGACTTTTCTGTGGCTATTAATCAAAATATGAAATACTTTATAAGTTTAAAGGGTGATTACAACAATGCAAGCATCACACCATTCCTGTGGCATTCACTACAACCCTGAGGAAGATAATCAGCTTATCCAGCGTGTCGGACGAAAGAAACACTTTATCGTCTGTATGATTGTAGCGTAGCCCAGAACCTTCTTAACAGAAACCCATGAATTTCAAAGGAATGTCAAGGTCACTTAGTTTTCATTTCACCTTACAGTTGTAATAAGAACTTCAAACCATAGCTATTAAATACTTTGAATCTTTGCTGCTTTTCTTAGTTTAATTTTAATTTTATCATTTCAAAAGAGATTTCTCAGCCTACCAAGCACCGCCTCAAACTTCACACTGTGTTCGTGAGGGTTTTTGGAAAATTGCTAAAGGTGCTGCAGATTGTTTTTGTGCCATTCAGTGTGCGATGATTACTCAAATGAATGACTAGTCAGTAGATATAATTGAGGTATTTGAAATCACTAAAAAGATTACAGAGTCAACTGTGTATATTGTTGTGTGGGGGGAACTTGTCAGTGAATATGTAGTTAACTCCACACTGAGCCTGCTTGGTGTTATGCATTACAGTAGTGTTCAATGCTCAGTTCACGTGGCTCAAAAAAGGTCACAGGTTCTTTTGTGAGGAGTCTTTCTTTTGATGCTGCCTGCTGGATTCTCTGTAAAAAGCTCCAGGTTGTTGAAATGTTATCAGTTGTTTCCTATTTTAAACTAAAGGTGCAGATTTCTCAGGTATGACTCATCTGTTTGTGCCAGTGGGCATCAGCTCTAACAAGGCGCACATTTAGTCAAGTTAAATTTGTAAGCTAAGTGCCTCTCAGGACCTTAAGCCCACTCATTTAACAAGTTCTATCATTTATTTTTCTTGAGGGATGTGTCACTGATGAGTGAAAGGATACTGGCAGTTTGAAGCCTGAGTCTGGAAAAGTCTCAGTGATAACAGAGACGGCAAACAGCAGTTATAATGCCTGCATCAGTTTTAGAAAGATCTAAGAAGATCATAAAAATGTATATATTTGTCTTGTACTTGTTGGGTTTCACAAATAATTTACAATTAATCTTCTGCACATATCCAAGCATGAACAAACACTGAAATGAGATAAGAGCAATTTTTTCAATTTTCACTTTCTTTGCTGGAAAGATTAGCCATTCTCTTTTCTTCTCTCTGATCAAAGGCATATTACATGAAAAGAAAAGAAAAGAACTGACTTTCTGACAAGATGACAAGATTAAAACTGTATATGTGCCTCCTGCTCTCAGGTCAAATCATCCCCTCACCTGAGATGACAGCATCTCCGTTCAGGAACAGGGTGATTCCCAGCAGCATAAGGATGCCCAGGGTCAGGATGTAGGGTCTCCTCCGGCCCCATGATGAGCGACAGTAGTCGCTGGCTGAGCCGATGATGGGCTGGAGCAGGAAGCCCAGGATGGGGCTGATCAGCCACACCAGGCTGTACAGGCTGCGGGGCAGGCCCACGCTCAGAAGTACCGGTGTAACGAATGCTGCCTCCACAGCGTAGCAGAATTCCCTTCCAAACATGACCATGCCATGGAGGATAAGGCGGCCCCGTGAGCGCCTAGGGGGCTCCACGGCCCCGAACACAGCACTCTCCCCACTGTCCATGTAGTCCTCTTTGGAGCCAGTGAAGCCAGCTGGGTACAAAGAAGTGCTGATGTGTTTGCCAGGCTCCGAGAGCCGGCAGGGTTGGGGCCTAGCAGACTGGTCCTCTGATAAAAGGGTCATGGTTGAGAGAGGGGGGGGGGAAGGGTAGAAGGAGGTAGGGAGGAGGAGGACAAGGAAGTGAAGAGGTTTTGGTGAAAGCAGACGAATATGGTAGTGTCCCTCTCAGCCAGGTGATTGATAAACGGCCAAATGCCCTTCTACTGGTGCTCAGCTTGAGTTAATCCTCCTCTCTACTGCATAGCTGAGCAATGAGTGCAGCTATTTACATGTGAAGGTCTGCCTCCTGCTCTGGCACCGAGGGAGAGGGAGGAGAGAAGAGAGTGGCTGTGTTTAAGACATCACTGGATGTCTCTATCCCTCCGTCAGTCTTTAAAGTGCTATAGCTAAGACCCGGGGCAGTTCATGCGAGAGTGTCGAAGGAATTTCATGCACAAGTATGTGTGGTAAAGAGGGTCATTTACTCCATTTTTTCCAGTCACTAATGATGCATTTATTTCTTTCAGAAAGGAGGCAGACATATCTCATGTACTGACACATTGTGCTCTATGTAAATGTATGGAAGTGTATTGTATTCACAAAAAAAAAAAAAAAAATTATTTTATTATTTTGAATATTTTTCTGTTGTTTTCTTACTATTTTTCCCTGTTTTTCTGACTAATGATTTCCTGTATTTCAGAGTAATTTTTTTCGCCCGTTTTTGAGGTAATTTGTTTCCCTGAATTATCGAGATACTTTGAAGTCCTGTCAGAACATCCAACCTGCAAGTGGCTCAGATGCCTGTGTAAAATCTGCAAACTAATGGAAATCAGAAATCAGAAAAAGAGAAACAATTACTCCCCCCCCAAAAAAAAAAAACCTAAAAAATAAATTGAATGCAATACACTTGAGTATAAATTATTTTGAAAAATGGTAAATACATACTTGAAGGTTTGCTTTAGGCCAACATCAGTGTTTTGAGGTGCTTTTTGTCAGATAATGACTTCCTTCAGGCTAATAAATGCCTCTGTTATCTTTTGCTGTCATTTGCTTTCTTCTTAAAGCCATGCTAGAGGTGATGCTATCCAGATGAAAATGGACGGTCGGTCTGTTGGTCCACCATGCTGGTCCAGATTGAAAAATTTCATCAATCTTTGGCTGAATCCTAAAGACTCTGATGATCCTCTGACTTTTCCTCAGGCGCCTCTACGATGCTGACATTTGGAGGAAAAAATAAAATGGCATTTCATAGTGTGTGTGTGTGTGTGTGTGTGTAGGTCACTGAATACTTTCTTCTTTCTCATGAAGGGGTTTATAAAAAGAAACCTCACATAAAGACAGCCAGCCCATCAATAAACTCAACGGTGTCACCAGATCATCATCATTGGAGTCAAGGAAATACCTTCAAGCTATGACAATGTTATTTTTTAACATAGGTTTCATATTTCTTTAACTAATTGTAAGCAAGAAATCACAGCATGTGCAGTGAAACAGTGCTAAAAAGGTTGAGATAGTCACAGTTTTTTCTTCTCTTGCTAGGACTGCAATCATTCTTCCCCTCTAAGTTGGTGTGCTCATGTGACTAACTTGCTGCACTCGAGCTGAGCTGAAGCCATGGGGATAACACGATGCTGTGACGACATACCCTCCTCTGTGAACCTCCATTCTGGTAAAAGCCGGCTGTTATCAAAGACAGTTTTACTGAGAGGTCAGGTGTCTGTCGTTCTCAGAATCAGAAGATCAGCCCTGAAAATCACAAGAATATCATTACCACTCAAACAGATAAAGACACAGCCTGTTTTTCATTAACTCAATTAAACTTAACTCTCATCTCTGTTATGATACAACCATTCAGTGCTTTTCTTTCCAGTGTGGCAACCTATTTTTCTTGTGGTGGTCTGGTCCCACTGTGCAGAATGATGATTTTTTTTCTGCACTTATATGCTTATTAAAACCACCAGCTTAGTGTTGGAGTACAAATCAGAGCCAAGCAGCGTGACAGGACAGCCAGGAGTGATGTTCCACTTCACAGCGGCCCCACTTGCAAAGTCTGATTATTTGCAAACCACAGGTGAATTAGACTAGACTGGTTTTGAAAAGATTGGCTTCTTAAGTACGAAGCAATGAACTGCTGAGTAGCACTTTAAGATTACTTTAATGGGATTTGTTAATAATAGCAAAAACTACCAAAAATTGCAAAGGCTTGTCCTTTAAGTAACATTTTGAGCACAGAACTTTGTAATAAAGTATTTTACTATGTGGTAGTGTGTGTGGTCACTACAGATAGCACACATTAAGTCCTGCACAACCACAACACTGCTGCACAAAGCTCCTGAACACATTCAGGTGTCACAATGCAAACACCTGATGAAAGGCTTCATGCTGTGATATGCAATCACAGGCCATGGAAGAGCCCCCTGACTCAAGGACATTTGAGCAGAGTCCTGTCTGAAAAACTGCATGATGTAACAGCAAACTCAGCACGAGGTTAGATGGTGTTTGTTCTGGAGAAAATTTTGGAATAAAGTCTTATTTGCTTTCTTGCTAAGGCGACAAGAAGATCAATACACCTCTTAGAAGGTATTAAATGTCTCATCTAACACTCAGCAAGAAACAGAATAGTTTCCCAAAATGTCAAATGAAAAGAAAAGAAAGAAAGCTAGACCTGTCTGTGTTTGCTTTTAGTGTCCCTCAAAAGTGAAAGCACTCAAAGGCTCAACGCTAACATGAGGCTCCATGTAACAGCTCAAAAAGAGCTCTGCATCTCAAGGTCCTCAATATCACAAAGCAGACAATCCCACTAAGTGTGTGTGTGTTTGAGTCTTTTTGTCCTCGTTCTGAAGTTGCTGTACTGCTTTCCTGATGGAAGCGGTACAGGAACAGTGCTTTGCCTGGATGGGTGGGATCAGTTGCAATGCGTCTGGGCCTCTTCTGGACTCGGGCAGTGTAGAGTGAGTCCAGATCTGGTAGAGGGCGGCCCACAATCCCCTGTGCTGTCCTCACCACTCGGGCTAAGTTCCTCTTGTGCTGTGAAGCTGCATGATGACTGGGGTGAGAGCGACAGGGCAGTAATCACTGAGGCAGATGATGGCTGTTTTTTTTTTTGGGCACAGGCACAATGATGGAGGAAAGAGTTGAAGTGTGAAGAAACTGTTTAAGGTGTCAGGCAGAGTGGGGTCATGGCTAACCTGCTGGTCACTGCGCTTGTAGTCAGAGTGGACCAAGCAGGCACGTAGACAGGTTTATTAACATGATAAATTAGTAGCCTCACTCCTACCTCACATTTTTTTGCACTAATGCTGTATTTATAACTACCGCTATATGCTTTATGTAACACGTATACTGCAGCCTTGGGTAACAGGTTTTTGACTGATAAATTGCTGTTGGGATGTAATGAGAACCCAACCTTGAACCATCCTGCCTTGCAGTGTAATTAATTAGTTAACTGTTCTGCCCACATAATCACACAAATGCAGAGGCTAATGCCAGGAAATCACCAGGGATCTTCCGTGGTTCACCACAGCTGTACTTTCAGCTCATCAAGTGATGATCCACGTGATGCCTGGGAATCACATTAGCTGGAAATATATTCATGTGAAGGAAAGAGCAGGCTGATTATATTCATCGCCTGTGTGACCCGCTGACATGCACAGCCACAAACATAGGCATATTGGTAAACAGGGTGTGTTTCTCTCATTATCTCTCACTGAATGTGAACATGAACACTAACAAGGGACACTATTTCATCAGACCAATATGATTGTTTCAGAAAATAAATTGCATCTTTTGAGCAAAAAGTATTTCAAATGTGACAATGCTTTCCTTTGTTACAGTGTATTACTGTAAACTGAATGTCTTTGGGATCGTGTCTGATATGAAAAGGAATTTGAGAACTCTGGGATGGATTTTTTTATTTTTATTTTAATTAATTGGCTCACATGGATGTGTTTATATGGGCTGTTTAACAATATATGCCCACAATCACGTGCACGATTATGGTAACGTGTTCATTCTGACCAATCACAAGGGCGATGAATCATGCCTGTTCATTTTTCTTTCATATTATCAAGTTCTTTAAAATGCTTTTATGCTGAAATAAACCCTTGATAGAGAAATGTTATACAACTCCAGTGCCTTGCTTATAGAGATTATGCATCTATTGCTCCTTATTCAGAACGACTCAGTGCAGTAATCAAGTCACTTAAATGCATTTCCATAATAATTTTCAAAAGCACAACTCCACACTGTGCTTTAGTCTAACAGTAAAGACGACGACATGCAGTGAGACTACGGAGCTTCAGGTCTTTCACTGAATACCTCTTACACTACAGAGCCTCAATAGTCCAAAACTACTAGGCACAAATCAGCATATATTGTGTATCAAACCATGTTTCAAACCTGCACTGATCTCATGCTTACAGTCCATGGCCTGGCTGGCACAGTGAGAGTCAGATGTTTGGAGTCACACACCACAGACTTTATTCACATACCTGCATATCTTCAGGGTTCATACTACAATGCTGTTTGTGAGAGCACAGTCGTGAGGTTAACAATGTCTGGGTGAAGACAACAGGTCAAAGCTCATTACAGATCACTGTAACATCCATGGGTTGATTAGTGACAAGCAAAGGACCTGAGACCAGATGAACACTGGGAATCAGGAATATAAAAATCACTGTTCACATGTCAGAGTACGCACTCTCCAAAACTCTTAATAAATTTAAATTTTAAATGGTTGTTTCATCTAAATCACCATCATAACTATGACAAGGAAAACCAAAACTATCTGCAAGTGAGAAAAGTTTTGAGTTAACAGATTTAACCTTGGCACAGTTCAGTTCCCTTCAAAACAAAGTAACATGAGCGTAAGGTTTTAAAAAAATTACTAATTTTGAAATTTTGTGCTTATTTTAGAGCCAAGTTTGAAATTTCTGATGTGGCAGATGCTTGTAAGTCATGAAATTCTTGATGCTGAACTTATACAGCTTAAAACAAATTGGCTTATGGTTTAAATCTATAATCTGCACTATAACCCTCTACCTAAAATCCATAAGCTTACTGTTCAGATGTAGTCAGGTTCATGTGTTCACACAGTATTTAAGGAACACATTTCCTGCATTTTTATTGTGAATAAACAGTTATACAGCCAGGTTTTAATTGCCCCTCCTATAGCGATTATGGAGACTGTGGGCGGGCGTAATCAGAAAAAATACATACACTGAGCCAATACTTTATTAAATTGCGCACAGCGAGATAGCCATAAGGACGATTAGTACAATGAGAGGCAGCACAGCATATCCCAGCCTCTAATTGGAGAGATGTTGCACGTTGCCAAGTCCAAATTACACACAGCAGGTCCACTGCTTATATTTGGTGCAATTAGACTGTAAATCACTCAACTCCCCCCATCACCACACACACACACACACACACACACACACACACGCTAACATGCAGAACATCTTGTTATCATCAAAGTTATTCACAATTTTTCTTGGAATAAAAAATGAAAAATGAGAAAATTGATGTGCACATTAGCACAGGAGTTTCTGCTGCGGTTTTATTGTAGTGTGATGTTCTTGCAGCTCTACGAAGCATAATGGTGGTTTGATAGTGCACATTACTCCAGACTGCAGTTAGATGTGCTGTGCTGACTCCGTGTATATACGCTCATCTGATTCGGCACAAAAGAACTAAAACTTTGGAAGGTTTTCATGAAATTGAGCACACAAATTACATCTTGTGCACATAAATTAGTAGATAGACGATAGGAGAAACTCTCTGCTCATCGTCCAAACACAGGAGCATCCAGATGAGAGCGACTTCCTCTGCTGACAGACCTGAAAGCCACTTGATGAATTTTCAACTGTTGACTCATATGAGTTATGTGAGAAAGGGGGACTATTTCATCTTCAGTGTCTTCAATTCTATAGGACATTAATGTTTCAACCCTCCTCTAAAGGATCTTATTATATGACAGATACACTGAAAACAAAAGCATGGGAAATATGGACATAGTGCATTTGATTTACATAAGTTCAATAATTCTTGGTGTCTCGCCACACTGTGCATGAGCATTTAATCATTTAAACCTCTGGCAGCATCACTGGGCTGCAGTGAAATGATGGAATGACAACTGATTAAATTATAATGCACAAAATGTTACTGATGATTAAACAAATACAAAACAATCTTGTTTGTCCCTCCAGGAAAATTCTTATCTTGAACGCCAATTAGTTGCTGCTTATTAACGACTTTAACTCAATGACTACCATGAAGAGAAAATGTAATAACTAAATTAATTTGGGGAAAAATATAACAAGGTTATTATATCTTAAATTTAATATTTTTATTTAAATCTTAAAGTTCTTTTGTGGCATTTTCAATCAATCAAAACAACAACATGCAACGTGCACCACAAAACCAAAGCAACCGCCTCCAGATCAGGCTGCATTGTGTTCCTACTTTTTTTGGTCACGTCTCTGAAGTGTGCGTTTCATTTGTGAATATATATAAATGACTGCATTTAAATCAATATTTAATGATGCATTTTGTTTGCGACTGAATTTACAGCAGCAAAACAAATATAAAACATTGTGTTCATGCTGTAATTGAAGTAATTCTTGTGTCCTGCTGTCATGGTCAACTGGAGTATTTTAACGCAGATGAATCCACAATTTGTTCTCATTTACATAATTTCCAGAATGAATATGAAATCTGACTGATGTACTCTTCTCTAAACTGCTACAGTCAAATGAACGGGCAAAGTGGACATAATGTTGTTGGTATACCAGTTAGGAAACATTTAGAAAAGTGACTGATAAATATTTAAAGAACATTACGAGTGTTAAATTTGAGAACAGAATTTGTTAAATTACGTTTTGTTTTTTTTTTGTCCAAAGAAACAGTGATGTCTGTTATGTCTCTACAACTTTGCTTTGACAGCATTACACTCAACGACCCCTGCTGTTAGCATCTGGTCTATGTCTGCTGATGTAAAGCCGTACTCTTTTAAGACCTCCATTGTGTTTTCTCCAATAACAGGGTTAGAAGTGAGGCAGGGCTCTGCAGGAGTCCGAGAGAGAACCGGAGCCGGTCGGGGGCTTTCCTCCCCACTGGAATCCTTCATGAATGAAGCTCTTTCCTGGTTATGTGGGTGTGAGCTCACCTGGTTGAAAGACAACACAGGTGTGACACAGGCATCAGTCCCATCAAAAATCACTGACCACTCCGCCTGGGTTTTTGAAGCAAAACTCTCTGTGAAGATCCGTCTCAGCTTTGGCCAATCAGTGAAGCTCATCTGAGGAGGTAAGGCTCCGGCGTCCAACTCTAAGCCTGGGAAGAAAAGACATGAGTGACTGATAGAGGTAACATGATGTTAAACAGAGAGATGTTTGATTTCTCTCTGACTGGTTCCCTTTTTCATAAGTCTTGACACAGATCGACAGGAGTCACT
This sequence comes from Synanceia verrucosa, assembly GCA_029721515.1. Lineage (NCBI taxonomy): Eukaryota > Metazoa > Chordata > Actinopteri > Perciformes > Synanceiidae > Synanceia > Synanceia verrucosa. Next base: position 9,530,366 of record CM056564.1, on the reverse strand, counting down.
CATCTATGGATCACTTTTCGATTTTGTCACTCCAACTCTCCCTCCACAGTAAATACATAAATGGATTCATGTTACTTTTGCATGCTTTTAAGTTATGAAAAAAATAAGAGCTACTAAGACAATAGTGATGATGTCAGTGTTTTGATCGATCCTCAGATGTGTACAAAATGTTTCATTGTATTGGTGCATTTTGGATGTGAGATTATCAGTTATGGTGAACTGGATGTTGGTAAAGAGAACAATTTGTTTTAATAAACTGAACATGGATAAGAAAAATAAAGGTATATGATATATTTGTCACAGTCTTTATCAATGTCATTGCTGCTATTGCTGCGGCAGTAGCTCAGTCTGTAGTGACTTGGGCTGGGAATCGGAGGGTCGCCAGTTCAAGTCCAGGTCGGACCATGTGTGGAGAGTGGACTGGTAGCTGGAGAGGTGCCCGTTCTTCCTCCTTGAGCAAGGCACCCAACCCCCAACTGCTCGTAGCGCCTGGATATGGGGCAGCCCCCTCACTCTGACACCTCTCCTCTAGTGCATCTGTGTTTCATGACTTGTGTGTAATGTGCAACTGAAAATAAAAAGCACTAACAGAGTGTAAATTGAAATTTCCCTCTCTGAGGTACTAATAAAGGAATTCTTCCTCTTCTTATCTTAAATAGCCACATACTTTTTATTGGTCTTTTGTCTTCTGTCTGTCTTTCACATTATTGTTGGATGTTTCATTTTACACTCTGCCCTTCCTGTTCTTTGTGTTGTTCCACTGAGGTTTTCCTATTGTTCATAGCATTGCACTGTGTAACACTGCCACCACTGAAGTTTATGTCATCAGCAAAATCAATCAGTATTTTCATTCTACCAACCCTTCAGCAGCTGTCTGTAGAACTGTGGTTCTATGGCTCCCACGGCCATGTACTTTCCATCTGCCGTCTCGTAGGTGTCGTAGAAGGGCGCTCCACTGTCCAACATGTTTTGTCCCCTAGGTCGGTCCCACAGACCAATGCTATGAGATTTCCATACAAAAGAACCCACATATGCCGCTCCTTCTACCTGAGGATGGTGAGAGTGAGGAAGAGAAAAGGAGACACAAGACATTAGGCGGGTAAACATTTTTATCTCTATTTTTGCATAATTGCTCCAGCTAAATTTATATGTCTTTATAAGACATAAGCGCATGCATTAAGTCATTCAGATTAATCCCATTAAAACAACCATCTGTGTATAATAATGTAAGGATATTTTTATAGCTAAGTAAGCCAACTCCTTTTCCTAGCAGGGTGATTGCAATGACAGTGAAAAAAGACTGTGCATCTACTGTATAAACCACCAGCTGCCTCTCCTCATGGTGCACTTAATTCTCCATGTGGGGACGAGTTCTGTACAATAACTGAAATTGCTGGAACATAAGGACACTGTCATGTTACAGAAGATGAAAGAGGCTGTAGATGGTCACCTATGCCAACAATTCCGCCTTTGTGGCCTCAAATGAACCATGTGCTTCTTCTTTAGTCATGTCTGTGCAGGTTCTCAGTCATCCAGTCAAAAGAGTCAACTGGACTTGCTTGAGATTGGTTGAAACACCTTCTCCAGTCATTTATATGTGCACACAATAAAGGGTTGATCCATTAAGGGGCTTCAAACACCTGGAGTAGAAACACAATGTGCTGCACCGACATGCTTTACTTACACAGCTCGACCATCTTTTTCAAAATTGCTGCTATACGCTTTATAGCTTAGTTATAATGACTGACGAGCGTGCCTCAATCCAAAACAGGAAGTTCAGACTTCAAGCAGCAAACCGCTCTCTTTATTAAACTAAACAGATTGTGTCTCAAGTCAATTAATGCGGTTAATCAAATCATTTGAAACTTGAGTGAAAGGGAAACTAATCTATAGAGGTGGAATGAATATGTTTCATCTGTTGCTCTCTCTCTCTCTCAGGCTTCAGGAACAAAATCATTGTGAGCCCCGTGATTCATATGGACGTTATTGTCAGCGTCTAGTGCAGTTCATCCTTCCCAAAAAAAAAAAAAAAAAAAAAACAAAAAGCGAGAGGGTGGAACAAAAGCAATGAAAGACAGCTAAACACTGAGCTCTGAATTGAAACGTAGCACCGTAAAGCTGAGAGCAGCTATGCAGGTTATAATTATGAGTGACCCCTTTCACAGTTACATTTGATTATCACTAGCTGCAGCCCAATTACCGGTACTCAAAGTGAACAGAGGAAAGGATTGTAAAAATATGATCTTGTCAAAATGGGCTCAAATGGATGCTGTTTAAACTTTTTGGCACAATCGAGGGAATCATTTGCCAGTGATTACATGGTGTTACAAGGAAAAATGTCTCATCATTCAGGGATGTATGATAGAGTCAGTGTTGGGTCTTTACGCCCCTCAACTATATGTATAATAGGAGGACAGATACGTAACAGTGTGGTGGTGATTCAAAAGTCAGACGGATTATGCATCACCACTACTCATCTGTTTTGTCTTAAATCAGATGGATCTACAAGAAATATTTGAAGAACACAGGCTGCAAATTTTTTAAACAACAAGCGTGTCTTTTGTCTCATCACTAGACTACACAGATGCCCACATTCATCATTCAATTACTTGCAAAAGAAAAGAAAAAGAGTAAAAGAGACAGTGTGTTTTTTCTACAGAGGCACACCATCAAATTTAGACATAATGATGAGTTCTCCTCATAAGTACGCCTGTAAACACATCATGCCTATTGTGGCTGAGAGGGAAAGCGAGGATGACCTTCCAGTGGCAGTTCAATACATTTGACCAGCCAAACACAATGATGGTGCACTTCTACACTGCCATCATGGAGTCCATCCTCACCTCCTCCATCACCGTCTGGTGTGCTGCTGCCAGGCTGCAGCATGTAAGTCGCTCTGCAGAGAAGTTGACTGGCTACAATCTTCCTCTCAAAGATGCTTCCTGTAACATACAGGAAAAACTGTGACTGACCCCTTCCACCCATAAACTGTTTCCTCCCCTCTGAGACAATAACAGTGTTTTCTGGCCTCATCAACACTCCACATCACGACTCTATTCCTTTAAATTGATTTCAAGTTCCTGGATAAAAATGTACATTTTTCATTCAACAGCCACAGTGTATTGTCTTTATCTCACCTTATTCTCACAATTTCTAATTTTTATTATCTTTTTTTCCCGTCATATTTTTTGTCATGCACCAACATACCAAATCAAATTCCTTGTATGTGCAAACTTACTTGGCAATAAACTTGATTCTGAGACAAATCCGAGATGCTCTAGTGAAGCGAACACACCCATAGCAATGCTGGGATCCCTTAATTTATCAACACTAGATCTGGTCATGTATTGGTTTGGAGGATTTTGACAGTCATTGCACAAAAAAAAGCACCATCTGAGAGCAGTTGAGAAATCTAAGAGCAGACATTACAGAAAACACTCAGAGGCAGCCTGAGCGTGAGGAGGAGGACTGGAGGCACACCATCATCTGAAAACATATTGCTATTACTTCTGTAATACAGAATACCTTTACTGAATTGTTGCTTCTTGAAGGGCATAAACTCTGCTGGAGGGTTTCGTAATTCTGAGCCCTGGACTACAGTATTGTCTGACTTGAGCTTGTTTTTTTTGTTGAAAAAGTATGTACTATGTTTTTTTATGAGCCTGAATGTCTGTGTGTCTTTCACAACACGTTCTGCAGAGCAGACATGTTGCACAGATGTCACAGTAACTCAATGCCACAGATGACATGCTTACCATGCTGGCATCAATGACCTGTCCTTTCCCTGACTTGGTCCTCTCCAGCAGAGCCAGGACTATCCCCAGAGCACAGGTTAGACCACCTCCTGCAAAGTCTGCTACCAGATTTAGCGGAGCATATGGCTTCTCTCCATGACGCCCCAGTCTGGATAAAAGGCCTGTGACAGAAAAAAAGAAAAGTATTGGCTTGTTACATATATTTCCTCAAAGTTTCCCATACTGCCTAGGGCCACCAATTAACTCTTTGAGTGCCAGCTGATTTATAAAACAGAAAATGCTTTGTGCCAGCGTTTTTGAGTCATATTTCTACACCCACAAAATATTTTGTACCCTGTCTCTGAAAACATTGAATAGCTCAAATGAAAGGAGAGACTTTCTTTCATCATGAAAGAAAAACTGTCTGTTTTGCAACTTTTTGTCCAGAATCTGTCCGTTTTTCTCTCTAATCGTGATCATCTCCACTTCCCGGTTTGATCTCCGTGGCGCATACTGACTTTTCATGCTCCGACTACATCTCCCAGAAGCCCCAACATTACTCACAGGCTGTGGGAGATTTCGTGACAAGATTTCGTTCCTGTGTACTTGTATGCAGAAATGACAATAAAAGAACTTGAAACTTAAGTCCATGAATGGTGGTATTCACATTTTGTTCTGTATGTGCTCTATTAACCATACAAAACATCCCTAAATAACATGTCTGTGTTAAATTAAGTCACATTATAAGGGTGGTTGTCTGGGAATGGTATTGATCTTCTGGGTTTTTCTTAAAAACACTTTTGCCTCGACTTGCATTAACCCAACTATTGTATAGATACTAAGGACTTTCATAGCACAATTGTTATTGCAGGCTGTAACTGTGTTTGTGGTCTTGTCTTTCAAATGGTCATCCATCCATCCATTCATCCATCTTCTAGTGCTTATCCTCATAGGGTCGTGGGGGGCTGGAGTCTATCCCAGCTGTCTTAGGGTGAAATTCAGGGTACACCCTGGACAAGTCTCCAGTTCATCACAGGACACAGAGACAAACAACCACTCACTCTCACATTCACACCTACGGTCAATTTAAATTAGCCAATTAACCTAATCCCCATGCATGTTTTTGGATGGTGGGAGGAAGCCGGAGTACCAGAGAGAACCCACACAGACACGGGGAAAACATGCAAACTCCACACAGAAAGGCCCTGAAAGGAGATGGGCTGGGAATCGAACCCAGTACCTTCTTGCTGTGTTTGCTGTGCTAATCACAGTGCTTGCTGTGCTAACCCTACTGTGCTAACCACTACACCACCATGCCACCCTGAAATGGTCATAATAAGAAAAACATACTTGTGCAAGTAAACAGAGAAAAGCAACTAACAGCCTCACAAAAATAAAAGGTGGTGAATTATCTTTCTCCGATCAGTCTCCATTAGTCTGCAATGTCTGACTGTCTGTCTGTCTGTCTGTCCATCCGTCAACTAATTCACGTGCACAACAGAGCTGTGCGATATTACGATACATATTGTAGTGCGGTATAAAAACGTCTGCCATACGATATAAGCCTCTGTTGTTTATATCATAATTTTAACATGTAGCTACTTAGTTAGCTCTGTTGCTACAATAACTTAAACGATACTCTGGTTGTGGTTTAGATACGCTGTGTAAAGAACAACTCAACGTCGCAATGACCGCTGGATAATCCAAATGTGTCATGTGAGTTCAAAACGTGTATTGTATGAAGCATAGACATAATAGTATGACGGCAGCAACGCTACTGCTTTGCGGTAGCATGTTCATGTCACCCATAAGGACAGGTTTTGTGGCAGTTGTAGCTCGAGAGTAAACAGAGATAAAGCAGCATGGAGGACGTTGTGTTAAAACACATCTTTATTAGCAGCCAAACTGCATAGTAAAATACAGCGCAAACATAGCAGGACTTCCGGTCGCTCTCAAAGTAAGCCTTCAGAATAAAAACATAAGGGATTAAGGCGCAGAGGAGACGGAGGAGAGCGCAATGGAAAGTACAAACACATCTGAAAAAATACTATATCAGGATATATATCATTATCGAATATAAACTTGGCTATACCGGGATATAGAATTTTGTCGATATCACACAAAATTTGTCCTCCTGTGAACACATGTAACTGATTGCAGCTGAACAGTAAGCTTATGGATTTTAGGTCGAGGGTTATAGTGCAGATTATAGGTTTAATCCATATTGCATATTGTCATGAGCTAATCTGTTTTAAACTGTATAAGTTCAGCATCAAGAGTTTGATCTGCCATATCAGGAATTTCAAACTTGGCTCTGAAATGAGCACAAAATGTCAAAATTAGTTATTTTTTAAAACCTAATGCTTGTGTTACTTTCTTTTGAAGGGAGCTGAACTGTGAAAACGGTTAAAAGTCTGTTAAATAAAAACCTTTCTCATTTGCAGATAGTTTTGGTTTTCCTTGTGATAGTTTTTGAGACATTACTCTGAATAAGGTGACTTAGATGACGCAACCAAAAATACTGCTTCAAGTTCGTTTCTGGCCTGAAAAACATGAGCGATGACGTCAACAACTGTTATCAACAAATGAATTTGGCAACAAACTTTATGACAGAATTTTGTGGACTATGTCGACTAATCGTTGCACCCCCAACTGTATGGTATAAAAACATTGACTTTACAAACATTAACAGTTATGTGTGTTATTACCTGACATTGCGAGGTAGTTGATGTCATGCCCTGCTGCGTTGGCATAAGATCCATTTTGCCCATATCCTGTCAACCGAGCATAGACCAGACGAGGGTTTTCCTTTAACAGCTCCAGTGGACCAAGGCCCAGCTTCTCCATCACACCTGAGTGGTCAGAAACAAAAATCAGTGTCTGCTCATGTTGCTTCTCATTCAGTGGTGACGACCTGCCTATAACACATTTGAGAGGCCCCCTTTAGAGAGTTTCATTCTAATAACAGTTCAACACCCAGAAAGGGGAGATTTGACAGAAAACAAACATTTCTGGATCATAATGTTGTTTTTCATCCTTTTCTCTTCCATTAGTCATCTCATGTTATGTCTGTGTATATAATATAATATATCCCTCACAAGAATTAAACTTTATGTGCATATTGTTTATCATACTTCTGTTCTTTTACTTAAAGTGGGAGTGTTGTTTTTTACAAATTGGACCTTATGTCTGGGTAAAATACTGCCATTTACTCACCCATATCACTTTGGAGTCATTTGGAGTATTTCTGACGATATTGAATTTGATGATATCCATTTAACAGGAGTGAAGCGGGCACAGAAATGCAGCCAGTAAATGACACAAACTTGACCATTTCTCAAATAACAGATGTTTAATAAGATGGACTACACTATTACTATTCTCATTTGAGTCAGGAGTTTGCCCGCTTCACTCCTGTTAAATGGATATCATCAAATTCAATATCGTCAGAAATACTCTGAGTGACTCCAAAGTGAAATGGGTGAGTAAATGGCAGTATTTTATCCCAGAAATAAGGTCCAATTTGTAAAAAACAGAACTTATCCTTTAAGTAGGGTTTTTGAATGCTTTTACTTGTTACAACAAATTACATCAATGTATTGGTGCTTTTACTCAAGTAAACCAAATGCAGCGAGGGTCTGACCTTTACGGTAGGGCTCAAGGACCACATCAGACTGGACACAGAGCTTCCTGAGCAGGGCTACACCCTCTGATGTCTTCAGGTTGATGGCCACAGAACGTTTCCCCCGTGCTTGTGTATCCACAGACATGGCAGTCTTGGTACGGTCCACGCGGATCACCTTGGCTCCAAAATCTGCCAGGATCATACCACAGAAGGGTGCTGGAGCCAGGCCTGCCAGCTCTATGACTTTCACTCCAGCCAGCGCCATGATGACAGGACTGCAGGGTAGATTATTAGCGATTCTGATTAGATTATGTGATGTTATCAGGGCTTTATCACAACTTATTGGTATTTCTAGTGTTTTCTAAGTTTTCCACAGCTTCACGTATTGACCATTTCTAGAGGTAATCGATAAAGGAAATAATGGCTAACTTCAGCCCTGTCCCAATTTCATTTTCTTGGCAAGGTCAGCGCTGTCTCTTCAAACAGAGGAAATGGTAAGAAGGGAACAGTACATTCATACCTTCATGCTGTGACAATGACATTTAGACTTTAGACTGAGGCAAAGTACCATTTATCTACTTTTCCAAAGTCCAAAGTCACAATGTATGAAGAGGTGCAACCAAGTAAGCCTGCAGTACTTAAAGGGTCTAAAGTAAGCCATTTATGTGAATAAGTGCCAGCTCTTTACTCTTAACACTTACTGTAAAGTAACTGAGAAACAACGGATTGACCAGACTAAAAACAAGCTAACTTCAGCTGTGTTATGTTCAGTACTGTTCATCAAGATAACACAGGTAGGTAGCTGCAGCATTTCTCATTCCACAGTGTCAGTTTGTTAAATGTCATCATAATAAACAGAGCTTCTCCAGTCCTGCCCGCAGCTCCTACCTTACCCTCAGTAACGGACAGCTCTGACTGCTCCGCTCCTCCTCTACTTCTGGTTATCGACAGTTTTTATCCAGGGTGTTTCATTACTGCCTCCTTCAGGTTTTACTCACCCTCTTTTAAACAGCTTCAAAAAATAGATTTTTTTTTCTTAAAAAAAAAAGTTTCCTCTTTGAAAATGTCCACACTTTTATCGTTTATCCTCTCTACCCGCACTGTAAGTCAACCTGTTTACAAGTCACTTCCTCTTCCTGATGACGTCACCACACCTACTTTCTGGGTAATGAAGTTTTGTTGTATAATTTGATTTGACACACTTTTAGCAAATATCCAGTGCTGAACAAATGTATTAGAGCATCTGTCCAGCCTCCAGCATCACGAAGAGCTTTAATTCTCTTTGTTCCTCATTGAGTTCACTACGCTTCACCATTTTTAACATGCGTGAGAAATTTAAAGTGATTTCACTATTTATACCAAACTTGAGAAGTCAGAAATTCATCCAGAACAACATATTAACACCAAAACACATTTTTCTGTTCAGGAATGACAGTAAAAAACTGGAATTTGGCATCTTAACCAATAAATAAATAAATAAAAAGGTGCTTTGCTACTTTTCTGCTTTTTTTTTTGTAAATTTCAAAATTCACAACTAACAACAAAAATTATATTTTAGCATTAAAGATATCATTTTGATTAAAGAAATTTGAAATAATGTTAATTTAAGGCAGCGGAGGAAAACACCTTACACTGGATGGTGGTCTAATAAATTTATTAAGCTCTGTGTATAATCAAATAAACGGTCTGTGGTGCATCCCTGCGATGAAATGAGACAAGAGTGGATGAGAAGAATACATCACTGAGGGATTATTTTTTTTCTTAAGGCTTAAACAGCCATCATATCATATGCCTAAGGGTAATAAATGTTACAGCCAATTTGCAAAACCCAAACAAGTATGAGTGTCAAATAAACTCAGCTGCAAACCAAACAGGAAGAAGGACTGACTGAAACTAACATATTGCCATTTGTCATCAATAATGTGTAGTATTTTGAGCAAACATTGACTACTTTGCACATATGAAAATGCATGGTTTAAACAAACAAACATAGGAAGAGGAGCAATGTGATGACTCATATGTCACTCATGTCCTTATGTGTGTAGAAATGTGTGTGACTGTATGATTCTGCTGTTGGTTGTTGTTTTATTGTGTTTCACACAGCTATTCTATATTTTCATTTTTTATCATATTACATTATTATTTTTATTTTTTACACATATTAAAAATAACACATTGTTGGTGATGACAGTGATTATGATGATGATGATGTTTGATTACATTTTTTAAAACTGCAAAACTAGACCATAGAGAAAACTTAATCTATTAAGCATGTTAGCTGAAGAGCTTCCATTGGGAGCATCTTCCAGCTATGTCCTACCCTCAAACAGTTATTCATTAAAAAGTCCATGAACACACTGAAGCATTTTTACGAGATCAGAAATAGTCTGTGTTCCTCTTTCTTTGTCACTGAACAACATTATTAGCAAGATGCCCCTGATGATGTTGATAAAAGCATCAAGTATTAGATAAGAGCGACAGTTTCCACAGATTTTCTGCCACTGTGTTCTGAAAATGAATGCTGGTAACATCACAAATAAGCAAAAGATAAATTAAACAGCTCCAGTACAGCGTTTATTAAAATATGCAATCAATCAGAAATAATCATGTTATTTCCATCAGGAAGCTACATCTTGCTGACAGGGAGTGTGGATAGATTAAATTGTTTCTTTTCATTTCCTTCTAGTGTATCAGCAGATCCAAGAGAGCTTCACATGCTGTGGGCAATGGCCTTTGAAAATACTGTTATACAGCAGAGGAACTAATGGACAATTGCCTCCAAGAATCCTGTGGGTGTGAAAATGACTTTTCTCAAGAGGATCGCTTTTGCACAATTACACACTAATCTTTAATCTCAGTGCCTGCTATCCAGTATGTTGTTTCAGAGCATTTCTTCAGGTTTATTGTTATGCAGCTTGAGTCATTCATGGATCTGTGAGAAAAGTCTGGGGTGTGGATTAATTAGGAAGCAGAATGTGATCGAGAAGCCAGAAGGAGTGAAATCTCTCTTTTACATTAATGTAGCCATCTCTTATGTGAGTGTTACGATACCTCTGTTTAAAGATGTATTTTACTGTGGAGTCAGTCTCCAGCTGGCGGTCCTCCAGTTAGAAGGTCAGTGGTCCAATCCCTGGCTTCCCTCAGTCCACATGTTGAAGTGTCAGACACTTAATGGTTAAATGTTGTGTCATCACTGTGTGAATGAGCACTTAGATCAGATCCTGATGACTAGGCTGGCTCCACCTCTGCCATCAGTGTGTGAATGCCTATGTAAACGTAGTTAATGGTGTCAGTGTCGTGTGAAATATGTGGAAAATACACAGATCAAAATAGACAGATAAAATGACAGAGGAGCAAACATATATGTTATCCATTGACTCACAGAGTGGATGACACTAAGCAGTGAACCTTAATGAGGCATATGGACAGCAGATTTCTGAGGATCACTTCATAAACTGAATGCCAGTTAGGATGTAGAGACACATGCCTTTGACATTTCTCCATATTTTAGAGTAGAAAAAAGAGAACTCTGTTATGATAATCTCTTGCCCACATCTGCTGAAAAATGAAAATGAAACTGTATGAAAATGAAATGAACAAAGCAAGGCCAGGTGTGGATTTGATTCACCTGCACTTATTAACTTATTATTGCCTATTTCATGTCAGTGTCATGAGGCTGACAGAGAGATCATGATGATCCACACAGATGACATTGCAATGCCTTACAAAGCAAGCAAACACCTTTCTTTCTTGTAAGTAATGAGAGGACATCAACAGCTTTAATCTGCGTCAGGTGTCATGATCTCAGGCATTACATTGGTGATTAATTATTCGCTTGTACTAGTGTCTTTTATTTTCCAGAACCAGCTGCTACTGGTCAGTGTGTTGCATTAGGGAGCAGTGAGGCAGCGGAACAGGCTGCCGCTCAATGCATTTCAAAGTTCTTGTATAACCATTCCCAGTTTTTTTCCACAGTGTTCTCAACTTGTTAAAATGTGTTTTTCTTATTAAACAATAGGAATCTAGGGCTGAAAAAACATTTTCACATTTCAGTAAACAGTAGAAAGTGATTAATTATAGAAGATGAAGCAACATTAATTTTTCTGCTGCTGGAGGCAAGAAATGTCCTGAAAGCAAGGCTGGATTACCACCATAGAAAAGCATGAAACTGCCCTGGGGCCACAAAACCCAGTGGACTTTGAAAACTCAGAGTTTACTGTGTGTTCAATTGAAAATTCATTTTGAAACAGCCCTCTGATGGCTATCAATGTGGACATCAATATACCTGTGGAATTAGTTTTATAGTTGGACTTTGATCACCAGCGTCTAAAAATGATGTGATTTGTATTGCACCGGTCTGAATGAAGGACAGACGTTTGTAACTGTAAGAGCAGTTTATTCTTCATCCAATAACAGGCAGACACAACCCTTCAGAGGATCTATTTAAAGTTACCTGGAAAAGTTTAACTGCTTAATTGAGAGTGAATTTCATCTCGTAAAACTGAGCGTAAATTTTTCTGGTCATCTGATGAATGCATCTCTCCTTTTAGCTTGTTTAGGTGAAATTATCTTCATGTTCATCCTGAACAGGATTACATTGAACATTTCAGCAAACCTCAGAAGGACAAGATTGTATAATAGGAACATTAGTTAAAATGTATGTTGAGGTGATTTTTCCTTAATTAAAATTAAAATTAATTAGAATTAAATCAAATTATTTCAGATTTGAAATTGAAATTGAAATATCAGCATTCCGATTTTATGACATTTCAAATATGAAGAAATTCCCAATGATATAATTGGGATTGTCTTTGATTTGACTGATGAGCATGACGGAAGATACATTTGCATTTCTTATTGCATCACAGACACTGTACACCATTTGACATTTAGCTTTTTTCAACAGATGCAAATGAAATCCATGGATGAAAGAATATCTGCGCTCAAAGTCTTCAGCCATCGATCCATTTTCTACTTGTGGGAATAGAAATGAAAGAATCAGGTCATCTGATTCATATTCCTTCACTTAACATTTCCCATTCATTATGAACTTACACCATCAATCTGCTGCAGAAATCAACATGTCAGATCTCCTGTGAAGCTCTGCAGCACAGAGGGAGGAAAAGAAATGGGATGGGAAAACAATCTCTGCATATCATGACTATACAGTATATCTGCTCCAATCATAACCATCACAAGGGGTTTCCTTCTTTTGGAAAAATATCTTGATGCTGATATTGTGGAGCAGATGAATAGAGAGGGAATAATAAACATACAGCACATACACTGTATTTACCGACCTAACCTCCCAAAATCTCTAAGATTGAAATGTCCCTTTGCTGAAAAAAGGAGATTTGGTTCACATCAATCTGATTATGATAATTTTCCTACTAGTTTTTATTGACAAAAAAAAAGCATCAGAATAGCGTTGGTGGAATTACTTCAATAAATATAAAACAAAATACCACAGAGTGGAAACACTCTGTTACAATAGTACTGTATTCAACATATTTCTGAAGTCAAAGTACAGTATGACTTACTTAAAGTAAAAGTACTCCAGGTGGTAATTCAAACCATTCTGTATAGATTTGGATAGTTTTACTGTGTATCAGTGTGTCACGAGTTATATGCACATTTTAAATAATGCACTTTAATAATCAATCAAAGTAATGTCATCAATAGTTGTTATGTGAAGTGTAATAAAAAGTCGAACATTTAGTGCAGTAGAATGGAAATAGCATAAGTAAAGTACTTTCATATTGTACTTATTTCTTTCCTTCAGTGATTAAGTCTGTGTTCAGTATTTTAGAAGTTGTGAAAGGTGTTCTGCTGACCTCCAGTGTTACTCATGCAAACTACAAAAGCCTGTGTGGCACGGTGCGGTCCTGTCAGAGGTTTGGTTTGGTAGTCGCGGCTCAGCTGCTGGAGCCTCGGGCTGGCACATACCAGAGGAGAACAGATGGAGCTGAAAGCATTCACTGTGAAAGTCACATCTACACTTATCCACACATATCTACCGCACATCTCCTGCGGTGCTTTCAGGAAATTTAAAACCACATCACGAGTTTCTGGAAGAGAATTTTTACTGCTCCAAATCAAACATCTACTGCTGTTTGGTTGGTATCTGTCTTTGTTATCAGCCTGCAGACACACCCCTCATATAGAAACTCTGTCATTCCTCAGCTGTCACTCTTTTGAGGACTGAAATTAGGTCAAAGATCCTGACACCTTCATTGTAAACAGAGCAGGGAATAGATGTCCTTGAGAAGGCTGGAACTCAGCAGTTGCAAGCGAAGTGTACCACTGATTTCAGTGCATTTTAGAATGCATTTCATTGTTGCCTCATGTAAAATTAGCTCACTCATTCAGGCTTTTTGAGTCAAAGAACATTCATGCCGACAGACACCAGTCTCTGCTTCTGTACAGCAAATGAAAGCTACTGAATCATGGAATTAAATTCTATCAGGCTGTGAGCACAATGATTCATATAATAAAACCGCAGCTAGTGGTAAACCCTGAAAAATAAAGCAATAACCAGCAGATACATTAACAGGACATTGACCTTTTGGTCAAGCATTCACTATCTTGCTGAATGCTGGAGAGAAAATGAATAGCTCAATAATAATAATCATCTATTCGGCATACTGCAGCCTGAGTGCTATAGATCTTCTCGTCTGACATTCAACAAATGCTAAACGGCTTCCAACCACTCAGAGCGCTCAGCAACGGCAACATTCACCCATTTGCCCACAAACACATTCATACAGTGATGGTAGAGGCTACATCATCCTCACATACTATGGATGAACATGGCTTTGCTACACATTCACTCTCTTCCCATCGTCAGTCTATGAATCTCATGCATTTATCTCCAAAACTCAGAAAACGGACATGAGAAACAGTGTTCAACACTTGCTGACTCCAGCTTGGTAATACAGGCCCATAGCAACACAACAACATGATATATAAGAAGAAATATAAGCACAGAATTGCTAATTGATCTGAGTGTCTTGTATATGTTGTTATTGTTTTAAATTCAAACTGAAATGAGGGTTATAGTGGATATTGATATTTGTTAGAAAACACAGAGTAGTTTTTTTCATGAAACACTACATAATGTGTCACATTGTGTTTGATTTTTGGAAGACTAATATAAATAGACAGCACATTTATACAGTAGATATATTTATTGACAGGTAGACTCTGGTCTACCTCTACTCATTTCACCTTTAGAGAGAGAGTTACTCCACATACAGATGCACATTTAAAAGCCCGGTGAAAGGCTGACAGTTTAGAGGCTGTCCCATACAGTGGAGCCTTTAACCTCAGCTGGGCCTTCACACACAGACTCAGCTGTTCTGCCTCTGCAGCTCCAGCTCTGCTCGGCTCCAAATATACAGTTCAAAAAAGCCTCTGGCACAAGTTCTCCTTGTCCTTCTCCAACCCAGGAGTCCAGAAATATAGCCATGTAGTATGTAGGAGGCTTTTCTTGCATTTATAATGTTGACGAGTAACAATAATCTGTGCAAGTTCACATAGAGACACTGTGGATAGGGGAACGCATGACAATAACTGATGATTTTGTGACGTGGATCAAACAAAGTAGAAATAATGTGATACAGAATTCTGCCACTGCTGGTACTTGGTAATATTGCACATTTCTATACATTTACTGATTATGGAGTTCAGTGTCTTCACACAGTCCCTTTCCTCTCACTTGACAGTGTCTCCCACAAAGACCAATAACCTGATTGACTGTTATCACCGGCTGCCAGCTGGAGTCACAGCTTTTTCCAACATAGCAACAACTGATTTAGAGCCTGTTGCTCCACAGCGCTGGAAAAAATTCTTGCCAACACATGACTCCAACTTTTGTCACCTTCTTTGTTCTGAAGCGTCATCAAAGATTCAGACAAGGCTGCCCTTTAAAGGAGGGTGCAAACTCCTGTTCTCCTGCATGATCTAACAGGCTTGATCCGAACGTCGCCCCTCCTCTGAGTAGACCTCAGTCCTGTCTGGCACAGTGGGACCTCCTGCAGCCCACTGTCCTCACTGTGAGACAAAAGGCAGCAGCTATTGTACAAAAGACAAAAATCCCTCGTGTCTAAACAATTCCCAGACTTGTGGTCGCTCACACTTCTCATACGGCGTTGGTGTGTGTTGTCCCTGCTGACTCTGCCGTTAAGGTTGTGTGAGTTGCTCCGGTGTCCATCATGCTGAGCTTCTCTGTGCCATTCCTTGGTTCTTCCCTCCGTCTTCCCCTTTGCCAACACAATCTGCACCTACGACTGAAAGAGTTATATCAGTTATGTACAGCAGTAATGAAAAAACCCTGTGTTCAACCCTGTAGTCATGCTTCTATTTTAAATTAAGAGGTCAACAACACCAGGAAATCCAATTTATTCACTTTCTTGCTGAGAGTTAGATGAGAAGATTGATACTTTTTTCAGGATCAAGACCGGTACTGATCTTCTCATCTCTGGGCACAAAGGCTTACCGTGAACAAATAAAGATGAATACAACAACAACGATGAGGAAAACGAGCCCTGCGACAACGCAGGCAATTATGATTTGTCGTTTCTCTCCTATCTGCCAGTCCAGGTCCAGATATTCACACCTGGAGCCTATGAAACCACGCTGACACCTGAGACGAAGAAAGACAACATGAATGAAACAACAAAACTGCCTCTTTCATCTATTCTGTTTTCTTTCCTCTGTCAAAAACTGTAAATTTCACCTTTTCAATCCCCATTTCACCATTTCTCCTTTTTCCTCACCTGCAAGACGGTGCCTTCTGTTCTTTAATGTAACGACACTCCCCGTGGATGCAGTAGTTTGTCAGTTCCTCAGGACATACTGAGAAGTGTCCAGTCCACGGCCCTGTATCCACTGAGTCTGATGAATGAAATGAGATTTTTTTTAAATTAGTTTCACAATAATTGAGTTCAGGCTGTTTAGTATGACAACACTTCATCATCAGTATATAAAGTAATGAACAGCGAAGGTGTGATTGTCACATCATAAATGTTCAAAGAAATAGATCTCTAGTGCTTATTCACTCTGGTAGCTTATTTAAAATGTCAAACTATTTGTGTAAGTGTGTCACGTTCTGTCAGCTTGCTTCTCTGACTTACACCCTCACTTCTGACATGGCCTGAATGTATAAATAGACTGCAATATGAGCCAGTCCTGACGAATCATTGCCAGGAAAAGGCTAGTGTCGTCAAAGTCTCGTAAACCATGTCTCTCAATTATTACAATTCCATACTAAATGAAACACATGCTGAGGTGGGATGAAGTTATGTTACAGTTCCCATTCTCCCCATCTAGCTCTTCCTCCTCTTCTCTTAGCTTCTCTCCAGCTCGCTCCACAAAACACACCCTAACACAGCTGCTAGTGGGTCATAATGTTGAACTTTTGACCCCCAGCGTTACACATGTATAGTGATTCTTGCTGTATACTACAGGCTGCCGCTATCTTTACAGCCCATTACCTTTGAAAATGAGCCTGTAAAAGAATACTGCTGTTCAGGTGACATGAATGAGAGCGCTTCATTTGTTAGCTGAAACTTGAGATCTGACTGCAATGGCCTCATTATCAAAAAGGAAAAATATCCAGTTACAGATTTCGAAGGAATATTTTGGAAAATACATTCATCTGCTTTCTTGACGAGCGATGAGAAGATCATTATCTTACAGGGGAAATAGATAGCCTGGAATGGAATAAAATGTCCACGAGCACCAAAGCTAACTATCCATCCATCCATTATCTACCGCTTATCCTCATAGTGTCATGGGGGGCTGGAGTCTATCCCAGCTGTCTTAGGGCGGAAGGCAGGGTACACCCTGGACAAGTCTCCAGTTCCTCACAGGACACATAGAGACAGACAACCACTCACACCTACGATCAATTTAAATTAGCCAATTAACCTAATCCCCATGCGTGTTTTTGGAAGGTGGGAAAAGTACACAGAGAGAACCCACGCAGACACGGGGAGAACATGCAAACTCCACACAGAAAGGCCCCGGGCCCGGGATTCGAACCATGTACCTTCTTGCTGTGAGGCGACAGTGCTAACCACTACATCACCATGCCGCCCTCCAAAGATAACTAAATAACATTTTATATCTTATTGATTTATTCTGAACAGAAACCACACAACTATAAACACAACAACCACTTTAATGACTCCTCTACTCTCTGATCAACCTGCTCCCATTGTTACCCCGTTAAGTGTTTCAGTGCAGCGGTGTGTTTGCATGTTTATATCCACATCTGTGCAGTTTAATCTTCCATTAAAACCTCCACCTTAAAACTTCAAAGCAAGCATTTATGAGGGCAGTGCCTGTCCATATCTACCTGTGCAATTGTCTCTGTTGCCATGGTGATGACAGAGGGACACAGTTCGATTGGCAGACTCGTCGGTGGCATTCCATTCTGCCAGGGAGTATTTGCATAAGGCCAGAGCTGCAGCCAGAAACACAAACAAAGAGCCAATCAGACACACAGGTGTACACTCACAACAAACAGATGCATGAACATTTTAATCAATTTGAGAGCACCGTTCACATAAAGTACATGATCTACAGGAGAGACAACAGGGAAAAAACACACACAATCACAATCAGAGTTAATGAAGAATAGCTGCTGAGTCATAATACCAGCCAGCCTTGTACTGTAGGAGATTTCTCTGGGTCACGCCCACGTCTGTCTCTCTCTCTCACACACTTTTACTGTTCTAAACAAAACATGTTGACTACCCTGATTTACCACACACTGCGTGTAAACCTCTACATATATGACGATACGGTAGGGTCATGTTTACTTCCACATTAGGGAAGCCAGTTTTGACACTGACTGCTAATCACAAGGGGATTCTTTCGATCATTAACCAACACAGTCTTCTGCAGTACAAATATAGCTCAAGTGTATTATTTTAAAGGCACATGAATGATGAAAAGGTGTGTGCTAACAATCAAAATAAAAAAATTAACTATATGTATGTCCCTTAAGCAGAATATTATCACTATAGGAGTAAAGGTAGAAATTATAAATATAGGTAAATGTCACTTTAATGTGTCTGTCTATAGGCTACTGAACCCAGTCTATTTTTTGTGACCAAGAAGTAGAAAAGATGAACAGAATCAAACAACAGTCGATCTTACCTGTTACTATCCCTACGTAGAGCCTGTACACCTTGGCCATCTCCTCACTTGATAAAAGCGTTCATCTGGTACGTGAAAGTTCATTGACAGAAAGAGATGAATCAATCCTTTGTAAGAGGTCAGTGACCTTTGAAAAAGATGTGGACACGCTGTGACAGTTCCCCAGTGGTGTGTCGTTTTGTGGTCCTTCATTGATGGCAGCTAGGTTCATAGTCATCTAGGAAAGCTTGATGCTATAATAACCAAAGTGCACACACGCACACACACACACACACACACACACACACACACACACATACATACACACTTATACAGAGCCCAAAGTGTCTCTCTGGAGTGAGACTGGACTGCACTACAGTGTGTGTGAGAATAGAAATCAGAGGGGTGGAACTGAAACCCAACACTGTTCTCTGCTCCCCCGCCCACACCTTTAAAGGAGAATATGCCTCCATTCAAGCTACTCAGGTTATTTCCTTGTCAAAGAACATCCACAACCTTCGCACCTGGCTTTACCTTTCTTAAGAAGGAAGCAGCAGGCGGTTTACCACCTCAGGATCTATTTATATTTTTCACTGCATTGTCTTCTGGACAAACATACAAATTTGTGACCTGAGTTTTGCTGGTTTGCTAGTCCAACATCTGTGGCAACATCTGGACTTCTCGTTGGTCTAAACTGATTTCTGCAGAGCATGAACCAACTGGAGGGAAGTTTAATGTTTAACGTTCAAACTGGATACAAATAATACTTGTACTTTACAAGAGTATTTATATGTCATGCTTCACTACATTTCAGAAGGACACATTCAAAATATGAATCACTGACACAGATTTAACCACCCAACAGTATAAAACTAATTTAAATTAGCCTCATGTCAGCCTACTCATACAGTAAAATGCTGCTTGCATCAGAATTAAAGATCTTATGAAATATATAAAATGGGCCTTTTTATTTTTTTTTCATTTTTAATTCAAGCCATACCCATATCCAAATAATAATAATACATTTTATTTATCTAAATATTGTATTTACTTTCATTTAATTTCACCAATAAAAAAAAAAATACTGCATACTATAAATATTTCTAATTCTTATAATAGTTTGGTTCTAGACATGACCAGCAGATGGCCCAACTTGACACTTTAATGATAAAAAACTGGTTTCAACATGACAGCTCAAATGTGCTTGTGGTTAAGTAATGTTTCATAAGTTTATGATGAAACCAGCCTCTCTCATTCCTTTCATATAAGAAGCAGACCCTTCATTTAAGGGATGGAAAACATGAGAAAATCTCCCATCACTGAAAGGAATCAATTAATGTGTGAAAATGTATTAAACCCTAAAGCTCCAGAACAGAACATGCTGTAGACATAACAGTATGATCAGCTTTCTTCTGTCAAACCTCATGCATTTTGCATCTTATTCAGAGATAAATTATAGGTTGTATATATTATCTTGTCATTTACGCAATCAAATAATATTGTTTTTCTGCATCCTGTTGTGTTTTCCTGCTCATTTGAGTGTCAAAAAGAGGGGTATCTGTACCCTCAGTGTAAATTTGAGTAAAGGTTGTTAGGAAAGGAGGCATTCAAATGGGAAAACTATTGAGACTCGTCCGAGTGGAGCACACTGGGAGGAAAAGGAAGTGATAAAGTATGAGCCGTCTCATGACTGGTTAGACCTCTTTCAGGCTGATAAGTCATTCTGGGGTGATTATCCGCATTCTCAAAAAATATAACTTTGATTTTTATACAGAATATTTGCAATTATCTAAAATGAAAAGACATGTGATTATAATTATTGGGATTAAATCCCCATAAATAAAACATAATTCATAATATCTAGTTCCCACACTCTGGTGACTCTAATTTCTAATCCAGCACAGCCTTGAGCTTGTCAACAAGGAACAGAATTTATAAAAGTTCTAAGGCTGAGTGAAGTGTGGCTCTCTGTTGACTGTCTTGGTGTAGTTTTGAACAGGAAGAGCCAGTTTCCTCTGTTCTCCTTACTTAGACAGAACATCAGGAAGTTCTGACGCAGAGAGATTCCAAGGCGTAATTTAGAGCCTGGCTATACACATCCACTTTGTATAATCCATAGATGATCACTGTTAGACTCTGTTCGCTGTAGATATTTAAATAAAAACTAAGCATGGAGTAGGTTTCTGTAATGCCCTTTAATATGTAAAAAAAACACACTGTCTATACAATCATACAGTAAAACAAGTCATTTATCTGAAAAAAAAAATATCTTTTATGCACTTTTCTTTAAAAAACAAAATGCTTACAGCAAAAAATGAATTGTCTTCTTTGAGAGATGTCATAGCTGTGTCCAATGCTTCCTCTGCAAAAAAGTGCATATCTTATTATTGCAAATTTGAAATTTAAATACATAGAGGCCTTACTTCTAAATGATGGCTGTAAACTTTGTGGACGCTGACCTTCACACTACAGCACAGGAGCGCGGCTCTCTGAAGGGGTTGCTGCCTGTGGGGAGTCCGACCAGCAGTGCGTCTTTGCCTGCGTTCTGCAGACAGTACTGCTGGAGCTCTGCAGCCGCCTGGGACACCTGGCAACATGAAACATATAAATAGTTAATAAGAATCAATTCATGGCTTTATCACTGGCTAATAAATCATTTACTGATTGCATCAAACTTGCTTTGTATTTTTAATTAATTTAGTAGGAGACCCTCCAGTGGACTTTACAGGGCTAACCTGATGTTAACTTAATGATTGATAAACACTTAGTAACATTTATGACTGCAGATTACTTTCCTAATTAACTAACTAACAAGCTAAAAAGACAAAGCATGTTTGATACTTAAAGAGGATTTTCCACAACATGGTAACCTAAATGTTATTGTGGATTGTATGTTGTTGATAAATTATTGTCATAAATTATTATAAAAAATTAGGAAATGAGTGATTAACCATTAATAAATTCATTACTCAATTCAATAAATCCTGTAAAAAAAAGCCATTTAATTGTTATACATTGGCTTGTTAGCCCTTACAATTAGAACAAAACCAATAACGTGTAATAACAAGCAACATCCTGAAGAGAGGATAAAAAGCTAAAAGCAGCAAAGCAACAAACAGAAACACATTTTGGCATCTTCACATCATCCTGGCTATTATTTAAACTATGTGAGATCTGTTGAATGTTTTGTAATCTACAAATATGTACATTTCGGTGTTTATTTTCATGTACACGTTGAAATGTTTAATTAACACATTATAGCTACAGCCTATAATGTGTGGCATAAGAGCACAAATACATAGTGTATATATACGTAGCACGGGATAGTGCTGAATCATTGTGCTTTAACAACAAGTGTTAAAGTATATAATGTATAAATACAAGCAAACAATTACACTGAAATGTGTTGTATCAATTTGTGTAAATATAACAGTTAAACATATCAATAAAAGTTGATTAGTAAACCCTGAACTCTTATAACCTTTTTCATCTTTACCATGATTCTCTCCACACTGGCCTCGAGCTTCAGTTGTTCTACCAGCCGTCGCATGTTGGATAAATTGGAATTAGAGGTCATGTTGATAGAAATTGTTTTGAAGAGAGAAAACAAAATCCTTGTAAATCCCCTTCAGTCTTTCAACACAGGAGCTGACCACACTAATGGGCAGCAAAATGCTGGAGGACAAAGACTGGCCGGGTTTCTTTCCAAATGACCTCAGTCCACTTCATTAAAGAAACAAGGAGGGATGGAGGTACACTTATCTCCACATGCAAACTTTCCTTGCTCTTACAGAAAGTAAGCCCATAATTTACAAAGATCATGAAAAAAAAAAATAAAGAAAAATACTTTGGAAAAAAAAAAAGATTCAAATTTAACCAGAGATTATGTCAACAACAAAAAAAGTAAAGGACTGTTTTTAGCGAGACATAAAGTTAACAAACAACTTTTTTAAAAAGTGTTTCTAATTCTGCAATTAAAAGTAAAATAATAATAATAACAACAATACTATTAATAACAATAATAATTAGGATTTCCGGCTGTTTATCTTTTGTGACTTCCTGGTTGTCTGCGGCAAGTTGGACGTAAAAAGTACTAGTTATGTAAGCTATTACTTCTATATTTCTAATACTATTTACACACACTTTATGATAATATACGGTCTGAGAGCACTGACCAATCAGAGCTGTTCCTGTATGTTCGTTGGTTCTGCGCATGCGCCATTCCGGGCTGCATGAAAGTGCTGTGAGCTGTCGTGCTGCATCGGGAAATAACTACCAGCATGTAAGCAGCGTTTGAATGCATGCAGACCTTCCCCCTAAAAGTCACATGGCTAATGGACTACAGCACTGTCGTGTCCTCATTGGTGTACAGGTGATTAACGAACAGGATTGGCTGTAAGAAGCTTTTCCCGAAAGTTAAACACGACAGGAGATCCTCCTCCTCCAGAGCTCCGGCAACATGTTGGAACAAGGAAATGTGAGCTAAAACCACACGGTGTGCCTGAGTGCTCAGCAGACATGGTGGAGGTGTTCACCGGGCGGGCACTCCTGAATAAAGACGGGGATCTAGTGGACCCTGATGAGGCGCTGAGGAACAAAGTGGTGGGAATCTACTTTTCTGCAGGATGGTGTCCGCCTTGTCGAGACTTCACACCAATCCTGTGTGATTTCTACACGGAACTGGTAGAAGAGAGCGACCCTCCGGCTCAGCTGGAAATAGTTTTTGTCTCCTCTGACAAGTCCACCGATGACATGGTTGAATATTATCATGATATGCACGGAGACTGGCTGGCTCTGCCCTGGACTGATGATTACAAGCAGTGAGTATCAAAATCTACTGAAAAGCCAATGGAGATCTGGTTATTTCTTTTGTGTGTATGCGTGTTTCCTTGGCTCTTCCAGATATTTCAAACCCAGTACAATACATCAAAAACATTGATTGTGCTTATTGGGATTCAAAACTGTTGTCTATACAGCTCATTAGCCAGGGCTCCAGCTTATGTAAAATGCTTATAAAGGTCATCCTCTCATGGATTAGGACTAAGTACAGGACAGGCTGTCTGCGACAGATCTGTTCAATTTGAATTCATTCATGCTGTTTGTGTGGGAATGTCATGTTACATTTAATCTTTGTCTTTTGCCGGTGTGTTTTTATGTGCTTGTGCTCTTGTATACAATACACCTTATCAGTGCTCATATGCTTTGCTTAAGTCACAGTCTCACAATATAAGTAAATAAAGTCCTGCTTTCAAAGTGTTACTTAAAGTACACATGAACTACCAGCTGGAAGTATCAGTGGCATGTCACTGTTCAGGCTACTGATGAAGCAGAAGCAGTATTATAATGTTGTAGCTGATCAAGGTGAAGATACCTCAAAATGTTTGATATATACTGCTTTGTAATACATAAATAAGTAACAATACTAGAGCTGCAATTGAATTCTATTTGTTATTGACACTTCTCATCTCATCTTTATATTATCAATAAACAATTGCTTGGTTCAGAAAATGGCCCACAGTGTTAGAGAGTGAGAAAACCAAACTTTTGCATTTGATTTAAGAGGCTGGGACAAGAGAATTTAGTGTTTATGCCAAAAAATAGTGACAATCCCATCATCATCTTATCTGCCACATCTGAGTAAATCTATTTTATTACATTCCACTACTATGGATTATGTCATGTTGTATTCAGAGAGTAGAGGAAGCAAAGTGACAGGTGTTACAGAGGACATTTTCAGAGAGCAGGATAAGTGAATACTCTGAGTAGCTAAATCCACCAGATTAAAATGGTGAATCGTGGTTTTTATGTTTAACCCACTCAGATTTGATTGAGCTGATGAGCTGTTCTGGAAGTGAAAACTTGAGTTTCCCATTCAAGATTGGTCAGTTCAGAGTTGTCAGCTCAGAGATTGTTAAACCTGCCTTCTGAAACAGACACAGATGTATGTAATCGGTAATAAATACCTTTCTCTGTCTCTCTTCTCTCCCACAGTGAGTTGAAGCAGCGCTACAAGATCACAGCGGTGCCCAAACTGGTGATCGTGAAGGAGAACGGCGACGTGATCACAGACAAGGGCAGGAAACAGATCCGAGACCGAGGCCTGGCATGCTTCAGGTCCTGGCTGGACGCTGCTGAGATCTTCCAGAACTTTAAGGGCTAGAAAAAAAAAATAACAAGGGACATGTCAACATATTTTTCCATGAGGAGCTGAACAAAACCAAAGTAAAAATGTTTCTATGTTTACTTCAGTTCAGTGGTTCCCAACCTAGGAATTAAGAGTCAGAAGATGAATAAAGCAAAATGAAAGAGCAAATTACATAATTTCTAATACATTATACATTTCTGTTACATAATATTATGATTATTCAGATTTTTGTCAGTTTTTTTGCTTGTTTCTTGTTAAAAACAAGCAAAAATATACATACTTTACTTCTTGAGCACTTTTAAATCAAAAATTGAATGATCTGACAAGGTAAAGTCTAACTTGGGTTGAACTGCTCATGAATTATACTTTGATGACCAGTAGATATGGATTCACAAGTTTTAAAAAAAAAGGTTGGAAAACACTGCTTTGAACAGGCTATGCATTTAAGACAAACCTCAGGCGTGAACATTGATTCAAATGTGAAAAATGCTCTGCTTTAAGGAAATTGTGCATTTAGAATGAATATACAAGCCAGCTACAATAGTTTCTGACTTAAAATACATTTATTGATGCTTTTATTATTTGCTTTGATGAAGCATATATCTTCTTGCTTTTGTACATTTAAGGTTTGTAGTTCTACTTTGAGCTGCCTGTATATTTTTGTATTTTTATTTTCTATGAGTTGTTCAGACAGTTATTATTAAAAATATATTCTGTGATGGATTGTCATCTTTTATCTCACATTTCTGTTAGTGTCAAGCAGTCTCTGTATATTTTCCATGTTTTATGAACAAACAAAATGATTCCCTGCTGCCTCGTTAAGACACAGAAAACCCACAGGACATGTTTCCAACATGCTGGTGCATTCACATCCTTAGTCCTAATTGCCTCCACCCCCCCTTGTGCATGCTGTCATCACTTTGTACATAAAACATCCGACAGGCATGATGGCATTATGATGAGTCTGCACAGGCCGGTCTCTCCAGGGCCTGTTTGCTTTGTAATATCAAATGCTGCAAGCCTTCAAAGCACACCGTGTCTCACCAGGTAAAACCCTGAGGCTTCATTCAGGAATAAACCCAGCTGGAGACGGTGCTTCTCCTCGGGTCGGTTCAGGTGTATTTATGCCGCCCCTTCATCTCAGGTCTCAGAGGACTCAGAGTCTATCACTGAATAGCATGACACTACTCCTCAGAGTAAAGGAGAGATGTGAAGAATGAAGACTCAAACTGACAAAAGACACCTTATAACTGACTGAACCAAACTTTATTGGGCTGCTTTGAATAATTGTTCCTCTGGTGCACTTTGTGGAAGTTGCAGTTTCATAATCTACCATGTGGGGTCACTAATTAGTCGTAAATGAGAGTATGGTGTTCAGACTTTCTCAGTTTTGCCTTCATTTTTTTTATAACAGTTCACAGGTTATCATTTAAAGCAGACTGTTATTAAACATCTTAAAATGTGTTTGGAGGGATTGTTAATGCTCAGCTCTAGTAGTTTGTCACACATCACAGCAGTCGTCAGCCTTAGAGGTCAGAATATACGTCACATATATGTCATATATATATATATCATATATAATATATGTCACTGTTGGGTATAAATGTCAAAACTAAGCCCATATTCTGGCTCCCCAGAACAAAAACATGAGCAACATGATTTGAAAAGCATTTACTCTTACACTGGAAACTGACACTTGAAAATCCACTTCAATCCAGTTCATATTCAGGATGTCTTATTAGAAAGTTGTATAATGTCAATATAGCAGGAAAAGCTAATTGTGTCTTGTAATGTTGTAAGGCAACCACTTTAGTAGTGGAGTACAATAATACTTCCCCCTCTGTGTAATGGTAATAAGAAAGCCGATAAAATAATGGTCACAACACAACTACATCTGCAATCCACATGATTTTACCGGTAAGAGACTACAGTGAGGAGGAAATGTCTACTGTTTCCTGTCTGCTGCTGGATTGAAATCCTCTGTTCAGACTAAGGTGGGTCTTTATGTTGACTTCACATTAACCAGACTCAGTGGGACTTCTTGTTGGCTTTAGAAATGAAAGGCAGTAGTGTTTCCTGCGGTTGTAGCGATGTCTTGAATTCTGTAACAAGGCTGTCTTTATGTGAGGGCAGGAGGAAGGCGGAGAGCTGGCTGGACCTGCGGCTCCAGTACACAGGCTGTATATAAGGAGCGCTGCTGTCAGCCTGCCATGTTAACGGTTAGCGCGTCCGCTCGACTCTTTCAAAATAAGACGCATATTTTTTGACTTACTATTACTATAAATTCTTCCAAACGTGATTTTGAAGTGATGACAAGTATCAGCAGCACCCCTCCGTTAGCTTAGCGCAACTTAGCTTAGCACGAACACTAAAAGTGGTAGGAGGAAACAGCTAGCCTCTCCTATGGTAACAAAACCCAGCCATGTTAGCTTTGGGTTACTTTTCGGGGTCCGTTAAAGGTGTAAAAAGTTTCTCTTGCACTTATTTTATTTTTTGTATTAATTAGACACAGATATAATCTAATGTTTTGTGGTAGATGTCCTCATTAGTAAGCTTTAGAGGTACTGGTTGAGTCTGGCTAGCCGTTACTCTGTTAGCAGCACAGCTAATGTTAACAAGCTAACAAGCTGACACTAACATTTAAATATCCACAGGAAAGTGAAAAGCCGCTAGCGAGCCATTTTCAAATAAGGTATTCATTGTCTGCTCCGAGTCACACATATGCTATAAAATATATACTGTTACCGTTTTGAGTCACATAAACATCACCATGAAACAGGTATGAAATCAATTTAAACGTTTTACCTGTGTGACGTAACCATATTACAGCGTGTTACTGTGTTCGCTTGTGTTTAGTATGTTTAATTTATTTTGAAAGTAGCGCTTCTCATGTTCCGGTGCTCCGGCTGGCTTTATGCTAGCCGCTCACAGCAGCAGCTAAACGCTCCGCTCACTGCCGCTCCTGCTCTCCGTATGAAGCGGTGGAGGGCTGCGGGGACAGGACCACAGCACCACGGGACAGAAGCTAAACCTCCTCGCATCATGGATTGAAAGTATCGACTACTGGAAGAGGTAAGTTGGCTGAGAGAGACACATCGTAAACTATAGACATGCCGATAACCATAATATAAAAGATAATAATAATCAGAAACATCCTAATATTTCGCCTGTGATGAGTTTGTGGTCATCATGCTCACCCAGGTCAATTTTAACTTTAGGTTTGCTGTCTTAACAGGACATATACCGCTACCTTTCGTGAGCAGTCATTAAAATTAGTTGCCAATTGCAATATCAAGTCATAGTTTTCCATAATAACCTTCAAATACAGACTTTGAATATGAAAGCAAACACCGACAGATAACTCTAAATGTGAGTGTATTGTGTTTTTCTGTGTGTTTAAGTTGCTTCCTTGTTTTCACAGAGAGAGGTTTTAATCACCCATTGAGTGATTTTTTTTTTTTTTCATTTCTGATATATTTAATAAAAATGAAGCCAAGTCAGGTCAGGTCATCAATCTGTGACTCATATTCTGGGTCACTTGACAACAAAATCACATGGAGGAATTAAAAAAAAAGAAGAAAAGAAATAAAAACGCCCACAATAATTCTGAGTGGGTAGACCCAGATAATAAAATTACATGCACTCAGTGTAAGTGCAGGCTTCTTTTCTGCACCACACACACACACACACCAGGCAGCATACTGAGCAAGAAGGAGGTTTTATCAGAAAAACTGTTCTAATCCTGCTTAGTGCACTCGCTAACAGGCACCTAGCACCCTGAAATATTTACAGAATATTTTTTTCCCCTCATATTAGAGGAGTGAAACCAGAGATTATGTGGGATTTGAGGTTGTTTAGCAAGCAGAGAAGAAAAAGACTGGAGAATATGACCATGTTGATATGCCCAGGGAAAACTACTGTGTGGGCTTTTACTTTATATGAGTGATTATTGCAGCATTGATGTGATACTTGATGTGCCTGGGAGATACAGTTGTCCCCTTGTATTAGATGCTCAATACGTGTGTGTGTGTGTGTGTGTGTGTGTGTGTGTGTGTGTGTGTGTCCTACATGTGTGTCTAGTGCATGTCTATGAGTCTGTGTGAGTGTTTGTTCTCACTTTGTGCTCTCATGTTTCACAGATCAGATAACAGGAATCTTCATTTCAATGGTGCTGATGTAACATCCCTGCAGCAGCATGTATGACAAATTACCTCTGATGGCATTACAGTTGCCCTTGCTCAGTTAAATACTGCAGGTTTCTGAAAATCGATTAAATTGAATGGAGAGTTTATGTTTGGCACTGAAGGGATTATTGCCTCTAGGGCTGGCTGTTGTTTTCACTTATATAAACCACTATAAAATATCAACAGCAGAGGTGGAGCTGGAGCGCTGCTGCAGACAATATCTAGCTGTACACCTTTGCACGCAAAGATACCACAGTTGGGAAATGCCACAGTTGAGAGTTGCCACAGTTCAGCCTGGTAGTAATGTCTGTGTGGTGGTTAACTGGGAGAAGAGGGAAGTAATGATCTCTGGTCCTCACTGAGCTTGGCTCGCACTTGTTAACGTCTTTTACAACTCATTCGCCATACACTTTGTTGATGTGTAATTGTGGTGGTGTTTCGCAGATGAATGGCTGAAAAGATCAGGGCTGATTTGTGGACACACTAGATTGATTTATGTTGTGTTAATCTCAAAGTGTTTCCATCTTTTTCACCGTGAAGCATGCAGGGAGGGTCCTACTGTACCAAACAAAGATTTATTATGCTGCTCCATAATTATGCAGAGATGAGCTGTGCCCTGTCACGTCTGTATTGTGGTTTTTCATTGTGCTGTACTGAACAAGGGAGTGCCCACCAATTTCCCTCTCTGTGGATGATATATATAGAGCAGATTGGGTGGTGGCTGTCATTGTGTTATTGGTTTGTGGAGGAGATCAATCTGTTTTTTTGATTCCTGCAGGCACCAAAATCAATGGTTGTGGATAAAAATCAGTGTAACTATATCTGATGGTGAACAGATCTGTCTTTAAGTCCTAACAAAGCACTTTTCCATATTACTGATAAGAGACAGATATATTCAGGAGTTTTAAAGCAGACACCTCTGTCCACTTGTTTGAGGACTTCTTTAGCTTAAAATCTGACATCTAGCTGTCCTTTTATCTGTCTGTCTATCTATCTATCTATTTACTGTAGATTTGCTGCTGTTGTGATGACCCATTTTCCCCATGGGGCCCATTAAAGTTTATTCTGATACCATCTAACCCAACTGTGAAGAAATGGGATCAACGCAGAGAAAGGGAGGAGGAGGAGGAAGGGAGGATGGTGAATGGTAACACAGGTCACTTGTAGTGAAGTAGAGGAGTGTAATGTGGGGTTTTTTAAGGGCCCTCCAGGTGGCACGTCAACAGGAAGGATCCAAGGAAACCGGCCCCTAATGAATGGGAGGGAAAATCACCTGAGGGGACAGGAGACATCAAAGAGACCTTTCTCTGCTCCTCTATCCTTCCTTCACCTCCCACATGCTCACTTTATACTGACTTCTTCATTTTCTCCTCCCACACCATGTATCTGCTCCACTTAATATTTACCCCGAGTAATCTGTTGGTGTAGCGCTCACCAGCCTCTTTTTTCCCCTCACACATATTTTAAATTTATCTTAATTAATCTCTCCTTCCTCTCTCCTCTCCTCCTTTTCCTCCCTAGAGTACATTCCTCATTTTTACAGTGAGATAGCTGCAGGGCAGGTTCAGGCAGAGCTGTTGGGAGAGAGGAGAAGCCCTTCATTCACGGACGCCAACATGCACGTCAAGGCATTAACATCCTTGACCTGTAACAAATACACAACCCGCCAGAGGCTGTAGGAAGACAGGATATAGAGGAAGACAGACGGCATGGAGCTTAAACATGCATGAGTCTGTGGTTTATGAGGTTGTTGAAATGATCACAGAGGCCACTTACTCTGAGAGAGAGTGGGTGTGTATGGAATGAGAGGGCACTGTTTTGAAGATGAACGCATCCATTTATCTATGTGCATGTTTGAGTATCGGATGAGAAACTGAATTTAAAGGACCATAGCAGTGGTTCCTTTACGCAACAGCTAATCATTTCATAAACCACTGCCATTAAGTAATGAGTTGAGTAATTATTATGAGGTGACATTCAGGCTGGTCAAATCTTAAAGTGAAACTCCTTCATCGTTGTTCTCAGCCTGTGGAAACAGTCGTACCATGTCTCTGGTGCCTCTGGTGTCATTTGGGGTTATCTACACATTCTGGTGGGCATGGAATTTGAAAGACATGGGCCTTTTATCAGTGAGTGATGATCAAACAAAGAAACACTATTAGTTGCATGAATGAATATGCATGTAGTGTTTGGAGCTTATAGGGACTAATAGTTACATCTTCATTTATATAATAGTTAATGCAAAGGGGTTAACGAGAGTCCTGGATGATCAGATCGCATTGTGCTGTAAGTATTTCTTTAATTCACATTGTCATGTGAAGTCTCAGTTCATCACTGAATATGAGACTGTTCCATGTAGCTGCCGCCATAATGTTTCGTCAGCTGTGCACAGATCACAGTGAGCAGAGGGTTTGCTGCAGAAATGGCTTTGCTAGATGTATGCACAGCTATAAATCTTGCATTCCTGTTTTAATTTTTCTCTCTCAAGTCTGGCACTGAATCAATAGAGTGCCCCTTTAAACTGATTAACCTTGACATGATTGTGTAATGCTGGCGAACCCTAATGCAGATTGGATGTTCACAGTGATGGATTTCACAGCTCAGGCACGTTTCATGAGTCTGCTGATAGATTCTTGAACCTTTTGCAGAAATGAATCAATCAATACTTGAATGAATGAGAAAATGTATCTTCCTCTCTGTTTTTGGTCCAGTACTCAGTTTTCACACACTCAGTCACATCCTCTCAATTAATGCATCTGCAATGTGTGTCTGCCTTTGAAGTGAACATGCAGTATAGTGTATGGTGTTCTCAGTGCATACATTATTCTCTGTCTTGAATACATTAAATACCAGCAGGCTCTTTACATCTGACAGCAGGGCTGAGATGCTGCATTCATCATGATGATAGGGTCACAAGGTTACTTCTTGAATGCCCCAGACACTTAGAGGTTGACCTGTGTAGGCTGCAGTACAGAGAGCGGCACACACTCAAAGATAACCTGTCGCCTGTGTGTGATTTCTGCTGTGCCAGTGTGACTGACAACCAGACAGGCTGAGAAGACTTCTTTCTATTTTCCAACAATGAACTTCTGTTCTCCTCTTTGCTCTTTGTTTCCCTTATTTTCATTAAGATACACACAGCACTGGAAGGTGTTAAGAGGGTAGCATTAATATTATTTCTGCAAATGGAGTATAGATGCACACTAATTGACGCTCAAACACACATGCCCCATGGGTAGGAAGCTGCAGTGGGAGAAGAGGAAGTGATTTTGGAGGCTGAAGCAGATGCTGTAGAGCTGTTTTGGAAACATCTCTGGCCACTATGTACTAAATCATTCTCCTTCTCCTCTCTCTTTTCCTCCTCTATATGACAGCCTGGTCATTTATTTTGTCTCTGTGTCTCTGACCCTCTCCCACTCTCCCACTCTCGTCATCTCTATTTCTAGTTCAGAGAGTGGAATACGCATTTATCAGTTATGTCCTCTCAGGAAGTGGACGAAACGTATCCTCTGCCTTGTTTTTCTGTTGGTAAACAAGCCTGACAGCGTTTATGTTGCATGTAGATTTATATTCCTGTTAATGCAAAGAGGATCCTGTATGTAGTTCCATGATAGAGGATAAGTCAAGGTTGAAACAAACAGGCAAACTGTTATCAGGTACTGATGCTGTCAGCCACAGAGTAGAGAAGGAAGTCACAGCTTCAAAAAACAGGAACTGTTAGATTTCATGCCAGGTTCACTCTGTGTTTGGTTTCTGTTGGTATTTGCTGCTACTAAGATTATATTGTAAATTAGTGATAACATAATGTTGGGTGAAGTAGGGGCAGGATGTTGTGGTAAGGTGCCAAATGCTAAGTAACACTTTTAAACGGTGTCATTTCCTGTCAGTTTGGGTTTACTGGAAATCTTGACTTGGGGCGAGGCTTCAGTATCTCATCAATAAAGTTTTCTGCGTAATGTTCAGATAACAGAAATAAATTACTCTGCCAAAGGAAAAGCTGCTTCACGGTGTTAACCAGACTAAAGCTGTGCCTCAGTGTGGATACTTCCTTGGTACACTCTGATGTAGGACACTACACTAGTGCACACCACATACTTGTGTGTGACTCTTGACAGATCAGTGTTGTCTGAAATCTGACAGCATCTGTTGTGTACTCACCTGGAGCACGGTAGATCAGCTGGTGCAGCCCTGGTGGTACTCAGTGTTAACACAGACATCACGCCAGTGATTCAACTCAGACAGATAAATGAACCCAATAATGGCTTCTATATAACCACAGTATAGTGATACTATAGTGGTTAAAAACACATGTATAACCTACCTATTTGTATCGTTCCCCGCCCTCCCCTTATCATAATGCAATGCATTGAATAGTTCTTGAGATATGTCAATCTGAACCTGGACTCAGCATCCCCAAAGTGACAAAGGGAGGAATCAGTTTAGTTTATTTGAACCACAATGTTTTGTTTACGGATTTCTTCATCATTTATAATATATATAAATATTTTTATACATATTTATGTAACATATGAAAACATCACATCAGAGACACAAGCTTTTATTAAATACCAATCCTGCAGATAAACACGAGCACCAGTGTGGTAACACAAAGCAGGAAATTGCAGACGTCTGTTTCGACATCACACCACCAATAAAATCATGATTATGTAGCTGCCAGGGTTGCTGTGTTGCAGCCATGCTTTTCCCCACAGGGAGCCTAAGAGCCAGCACTGAATCAACTCATTCATTCCCAAAGAGGCTCAGCTTGAGTGCAACTCTGCTCATAAACCTCAGTCATACCATGCTGCTTTTCAGCGATGCATCTTTCACCATAACAACAGAGGATCCTCTGTTACTTCTATTGTCTTTTGTGCATTTGCAGAGTGTTTCTAAAAGTAACGAGTCACAGAAAAACATAGAGCACCAGTAAACTACAGATATGCATCTTTGTTGTTTCAGTATCATGGATGCCATTAGCATACTATGTTTTGTTTTGCATAGTGCTGAAACTATTAATCAGTTGATCAACAGAATATAAGTTGGCATTGATAATAAATGAATTATTTAAAGAAGTATTGATTGAACAACTCAGACGTAATGTGGACAGGATGATTGTTCCCCCCATTTCCAGTCTTTATGCTAAGCTACGCTAATCGCCTTTTGGTTGGTTTTAGTCGCCTTGAGTTCTTTGTGAAGCAAAACATTCATCATTTGCAATTTCTCAAAAGTATTTCTTTTCTCACTTTCTCTGTTGTTTGTAATAGTAAATATAATATTCTTGTGTGAATATCATTGTAAGCCATACAAAAACAGTCATTTCACTGCCTCACGCTGACCATTTTTCAGTATTTCCTGACATTTTACAGACAAAATGAATGAACAGAAAAATAAACAGATTTGTTGTTATTAGAAATTACTTATTGTAAAATCATTGCTATTTTATTTTGTGTTATGTTATGCAGTGTATATTTACAGAGAGGTGTCTGCATAGAATAGATGTTAAAGGAACTGTATGTAGGATTGTGGCCAAAACTGGTACTGCAATCATTTTCAAATTACTGTAGAGCGGTGTCTTCCCTCTCCCTCTCCCCTGACTAGAGCTCGGCTGCAGGATCCAACAGGAACGGAAAGTGTTACAGTGAATGAAAAGCAGCCACCTTGGGCATCACCATGGGCACAGCAGAGCTCCTGGGCGGGTTGGACGGGGATATGTGGTGAGGAGTGCTGCTGCCTGTTCGCTTTTAGCCGTCTCCATCTTTCAAAGGCATCTCCTATACAAGTCTTTGTTTTATTTCAGACTTTGTCATGACATATTTCGGAGTCATAACGAGGTCTTTTAGGTTTCATAATGTTAGACATAATTTATCCGACACTTCGTAGCTGCAGCTGTGGTAACTAGAGCAGAGCTGGCAACCCAGATGCTGACACACTACTGACTTGGTGATTGGGAGATAGGTGGAGGGTGGCGCATCAGACCAAAACATGACAACATTAACATCAGTTGAGGGCTGCAACTTGGCTTTTTAAATGAGAATATCCTGGCTGTTGTCAGTGATATAAGTATTTGAAACCGAGAAGGAAATTGACCGTAGGTGTGAATGTGAGTGTGAGTGGTTGTCTGTCTCTATGTGCCCTGCGATGAGGTGGCGACTTGTCCAGGGTGTACCCTGCCTTCCACCCTAAGACAGCTGGGATAGGCTCCAGCCCCCCCGCGACCCTATGAGGATAAGCGGTAGATAATGGATGGATCGATGATTTCTAAATGTCTGGTGACATATAAGGGCCATTTTATGATTAATTGAAATAAATTTCTTACATATTGTACCTTTAAATTGTTTAGTTTAGAATTGATAACTATAAGTAATATTTGTCTTCTGATTGTGTGAAGATCAACACTGTTCCTAAATGAAGCTTATTGTTGTTAAAAATGTAAAGTGGTGCATTTGTTGCCAAATAAAAAGATGCAATAATATTCACACTGTCAGAACTAAGTGCGCACTTTAATTTGTTTGAATGCGTTGTTGTTCAGTGGCATCAGTGCCAAAGTGTAGTTTGTTGCAGGAAGTCACGAAACCAGGAAAGTCAAAGTCATCTGGGAGAAGTGATGTAACTATTTAATGTTCCAGCTTGTGATCACATGGCTACAAGACTAACGAGCAGCTTGTAAACCAACCAAAGAAAGTGATTAAACTGCTGCTGCCACTACACCATTAACATAATGATGCCACATTTATGGACTCATATAATGATATCATGAAGATTTTCCCTGTAATTGAAAGGGTGATATTACATTGCAGCAGCCATATTTTGCTCTGACTCACCCACTTCTCCCTGAGCACCCTCTCCTCAAACATTTCCTTAGTCGGCAGCGGAGGTACTGCTGGAGAGACGCCCTGTCTTTCCTGATTCAGCCGTCTGTTGGAGCACAGTCCAGTATTCACTCCAGCCATATACTAATCCTTTCATTAGACTCGGCTTCAGGCAGCCCTGTCAAAGAGCTGACTGTGTGGGGAGTCAAGAGAGACCGAGGCTGATACACAGAGATACATTTACAGATACGCACTGTAGCTCAAATACTGAAACACCATCCCACAAACACACACACACACACACACACGTATATATACACATACGTGTGTGTGTGTGTGTGTGTGTGTGTGTGTGTGTATATGTATAGCTTTTCTGTACTGTTGTAAGCTATAAAACAGCATCTACTCTCTTATATTGATGGCTATATTTGTTAATGATCACGTTTTTGGCATGGGGACTTGTTAAAACTGTTTTTCCATCTTGGATTGATTAATCTGAGGAATTTAAGTATTTTGCAAGACAAAAACAAGACAAACAAAGACACAGTACTTTTTTTTTACTTCACTGTCTATTTTTTGTATGTATGTCTATTTGGTTTCTTACCATGAGATGATGTGTTTGAATAAAAGTTAATTAATGAATAGAGAGCAGTTTCGCAGTATGGCACATTAAGGCATCTTTACAGTATACAGTATATACTGTGGGTATATATATATATATATATATATATATATATATATATATATATCTCCATCTATATATGTGTATATATATATATATATATATATATATATATATATATATATATAAAAATATAGATTTATGTGTCCCAGTTACTTTCTTCTGTATCCACTGAACACACTCTCACAATAACACTCTGTCCTTTGTGCACATTTAAGCACACACCCTTCGTATCCTCACACATCACTGACAACATTGTTTTCCAGGAGCTGCAGTGCTGAAGGAATACTTAGTTTGGTGCAGGCTGTTAAAGCTGTCTGCCAGCCTAAACACTGACTTTGCCTGGCATGTTTCTGACTGTGAAATGACACAAGTGACGATGTTGATGGGATGGAGCTTGTCTGATGAATCTCTCTGTCTCTGTTTCTATCAGAAAACCAGCATGAGGAAAGTGCCGCTCACCACAGAGGATTCACTGTCTCATGCTGTTTCATCGGGCCGATGTGAAGAAGACGTTAAGGACTGACTGGGCGAACACATGAGTCACATAAGACTGACATGATATAACTTGTCTGGGCCTGAGTCTTCTCACTGACCATGGAGCTAATTGAACCAACAGAAAGGAAGGAAGGGTATTTTTTTCAATGACAAAACAAACTGTAGTCTTGGGCAGTGGAGAGGCAATGACCTAATTCAGATGAAATGACCTCATACCGATAAGTAGCCGCCTCCTCACTGGGTGATGGAACATAATCACAAATGGACTCTTATCATTGTGGCTGGAGTGTGTGAGGTTACATGATATCTGTGTGTGTGTGTGGATGTTTAGCCCAGAGGAGTGAGTTTTGATGCATGCAGTGATGTTGCGGCGTGGACTGCTGGCCAGGGTGTCCCGTGTTGGAGGCGTGCTGGTGCTCCTCTGCTGCTCCCTGTCGCTCCTCTACGTGATGACCTGCAGTCCGCCGCACTCTGATGACCTTCCGCTGAGCCACGCTCTCCCCAACCACCCTAGCCTGGGGGGCACGGGGCCGGGGATTGGAGCGGGAGCTGGTGGGGCAGGAGGGGCCCTAGCTGGGCCTGCTCAAAGCGGAGGACCACCTGGTGCTCAGTCTTACCAGGTGCTCCTCCAAGAGCGTGAAGAGCAGTACCGCCTCCACATCTCCTCATTGAAGAAGCAGATAGCTCAGCTGAAGGAGGCTTTGCAGGAGCGTAGCCAGCAGCTGAAAGGAGTGCAGGAGAGTCTGAAGAGAGCTGCCGGGGGCCCAGCAGAGGGGCAGGAAGCCGGGGCTGGGTCACAAGGAGGTGGTCTCGGGGAGGCTCAGGGAGCCAAAAGCCAGCAGGCGGACCTCCAGGAGTTCCTGCGGAGCCAGCTATCGAAGGCCGAGGTGACCGCCGGCACTAGGTTGCCCAGCGAGTATGCCGTGGTGCCCTTTGAGAGCTTCACCCTGCAGAGGGTGTACCAGCTGGAGATGGGGCTGACGCGTCACCCCGAGGAGAAACCTGTGAGGAAAGACAAAAGGGAGGCGCTGGGGGAGGTGCTGGAAGCGGCCCTGCACAGCCTCAACACGCCGCCGCCACAGCAAGACAGCAGGAGGGCAGCAGAGAAAAGTCAAACAAGCAAAGTGTACACGCCATCTGACTTCATAGAAGGTGAGAACACATCAAAAGTCTCCAAGAAATTATAAGCTAATTCTTTACAATTCTGTGAACCAAATGTATTTTGAAGGAATTGCTACTGGATTCTGTTTTCTCTTAAACATAATGAAATGTTAACGCTTGAACACATCATACATAAAACATATTATATATTTTTCCCCAGTCTTGCAATATAATATTACTGTAGCTCATTAAAGCACCAGTCAACATTTTCTGGTCATGTTTAAGCACAAGTCTGGACACAACCACCTGGATATGTTCATCTTTATCCAATCAGAGTGCATGTTCAGGAAATAAGGATGTTTATGTTCGACATCACACAGCTCAGAGTGAAGTGTGTTAACAGCTACCTCACTCTGTCTGTATTGTAGACAATAACAATTTGTCATGACAACATCATTGGGAAAACAAATTAGTACTATATATATATACA
Organism: Synanceia verrucosa; assembly: GCA_029721515.1. Taxonomy (NCBI): domain Eukaryota; kingdom Metazoa; phylum Chordata; class Actinopteri; order Perciformes; family Synanceiidae; genus Synanceia; species Synanceia verrucosa. The sequence goes on along the minus strand of CM056564.1, from coordinate 9,491,953 downwards.
GTATATATATACAGTACTTCCTGGACACATATTTTCTACTTCTACAATGAGTCCACCGTCTTCTTCAGCCTCGGGATACTTTGATCTTCTTTTTGTATATGAAATATGTGAGTGTGTTTGTGTACTAGTTCAGCCAGGATATCCTCCTGATAACAGCCTCAGGAAATGAACTCAGATGCTCCTCATTCACAGAGCATCTCTTCAGTTATGCTATTTTAGTGTGTGTGCTCTTTTGAAGGATACCACCTTTAATGTGCAAGCGTTGGAGTGAGCAATAGGAGCACTTGGCTCATATGAAAGCAGCTGCTGGTGTGTGGTCCTGTTTAACTCAAGTGTGTTTATGTGATGCTGAGTTTAACAGATTTGTGTGTCTGTTTGTCGACGCCTCCAACGATTCCTCCACAAAACAGCAGGATAGCGCAGTTCCAGCTTTGAGTGAAACAGCAACTCCCTCCTGCTCATAGAATTTTTTTGCACTTAATGTTCCTTAATGGACTCAGACATTGATTTTAAGCGAATCTTCAACAATGGCTGGACTGACAAAAGCATCTTCAGGGAGCCTCAGGGCTGCGTTGGCAAGCTAGTGAGCTGAAACTGCACACAAATAGAGGAGGTATGCAAAGTGAACTGGCCAACTGCTCAGTTCTGTCCATAGAAAGAGAATGCTGTTGGACAGAAGGAAGAGAGACAGGAAGGGAAAGCTTTTAGCCTAAATTGCTCTGCTTAATTTCTAAATGAAAGCCTAACGTGTCCTATCACAGGAAGCTGGCCAACATAACAGGAAGGACTTAATTCAAGCTGCTATCAGACTGTGAATCGTTGCCTTCAGACTTCTTTCTGTTCTCTCTCTCTCTTCGTCTTTTTCTGACCTCTGACTCTTCCCTTTTTATTTTTATCTGTCTGTCTTTTTCTGTCATCCATTCTGTCCTTTCTCTCTTCTCGCTCTCTGTGTTCGATTTCCCTTTTCTTCCTTCCTTTCTTTCTTTCTTTCTTTCTTTCTTCCTTAATTTCTTCCTTTCTTTCTTTCTTTCTTTCTTTCTTTCTTTCTTTGTCATCAGTAGGCCTCTTTGCAATAATCCTTTTAATAGCAGAGTAATTGAAAAGCAACTTCTCTCTGGGGGGCAAGCTAACATTTAGCCTCCAACAAGAAAATTGGTCTGGATGACCAGAGCCTCTCTTTCAGTGTGTGTGTGTGTGTGTGTGTGATCCATGATCCTTGGCACTTCCAAATACAGAAATTCGCAAGGGATTTAAACAAAAAACGCACCCTGAAGAAAACAAAATAAAATCACTGCAAAGACAGAAAGACACAGGCACAGAAACCAAAATCTGACACTTAAACTCACTATGAACAGCAGAAATACAGCCTTGTTGTTATAGCCCTGGGTTACATTTACATCATGTTCATATGCTGGTATGTAAGTTAATGTTAGTATATATCGTATTTCTTTCCCAAATTTACCAGAAGTTTAATTCAGTCGCAGGGACAGATCAATATCACTCTAAATCTTATAAACAGGCTTATGTGCTGAATATTAATACAGCTGCTGATTATCACAACAGGAAATATGCACAGCCACTGGCACTAATAAGTTTGTTTGTTTGGCCATGAGTTCATGTCTGTCTCTCATCCGTCAGGTATCACTCGTACGGAGAAGGACAAGGGCACGCTGTACGAGCTGACCTTCAGAGGGGATTCGAGCCATGAATTCAGGCGCCTGGTCCTCTTCCGTCCCTTTGGGCCGCTGATGAAAGTGAGAAACGAGAGGGTGGACGCAGCCAGCGTCCAGATCAACATCATCGTCCCACTGTCCAGACGCACAGACAAGTTCAAACACTTCATGCACAACTTCAGGTGAGACTCTGCGATTACACCTTTCCTCAAAATTTCAATTATTTTTTTTTTCCTGTTTCCAGCTGTTGATTGCAAAGTCACAGAAATGATGTGACGCAAACAGGAGCAGCACAATGAATTATTCAAGGCGGTTTGTTGTCACACGTTACTAATTCAGGAAAATGTGATACTGTGTTATTCAATCCCACTTTTGCATTTTAATTGGGATCATGCAGCAAGGGAGATTAGAAGAAAGAAAATTACCATCAGAGAGGCTGTTTTTAATTTTCTAGGAACATGTCGTTAATATTTTGAAACTATACCTGTACTGTTATCTGTTAATTTATTTTGGCGCTGGTAGGCATAATCAAAATGTAAAACAAAGCTGAGACATTTAAATGATTCAGACGAGAATAAATAACAATGACTTTGCAGATCTGAACAGCTACCATGTGACCCCAGGAAATGTAATTTTACATGTATAAATATTCATGCACAGAGCTAATAAGCATCTCAAATGTACCACCTCATATCACAAATAGATCTAGGCTAGATAAAACCATAGAGGGCTGATTCTCTGCACAGTGAATAAAAATATAAATGAAAAAGTGGTGCCATTTCAAAGGATAATTCACATTCATATTTATATTTCAACAGTCAAAATTCGTCAGCTAACAGCAAAACATGCTTGTGTCAGCACCGCAGTCTGTCTCCATCAGTTGAGGATACATCCTTCTTAATGTCTGTGATTTATTGGGCAGCCGCTGCTGCTTATCACAGCTCTTTTTACATGGTAAATCCTGCTTAGTAGCAGTGTTGCAGCCCATTAAAATGCCCCCCCTAGGCAGACCAGCAGCAGTTGATATACAGCAAGGCAAGAAGTGTACTTACTTGAAAGACTCGACGAGTCGCTGAGCAAACACTTTACCCTCATCCATATTAAAGGTGTGCCAGGAAAAATTGTGTGTGTGTGTTTAGGATGTGATCACAGCGAGTAACTGCACATTTATCAAATATTTCTTCATTCACACTGAGGCTGAAAAATCCAACATTTATGATGCGCTGTGATATATTTCCCCAAGTGCACAATACAAATGTGAATTCACACAAACAAGCTGCAGACATTTACAGACAGGCACTAAGAGGAAAACATTGCTCTTATGATGAAATAATTATAACTGTTTTTTTCTACTTTGTGGTCCCAAAACGAAGAATGTCTCTCCAGATCCAAGAAACAAATCAATTAAACATTCAGATAGAAGCATCTATAATAATAAATAAATCTATAATAATAATAATAATAATGTAAAGAGTGTATTATTCATGACTGCTCAGTATCCTCTGCACATATTTAGTTGTTTGGAAGCATTCTGTGTTTATCCAGTTGTGTTTTATGAGGCATTTTTGCTTCTAGGGAAAAAACTGGGAGAGGAGGTGAATTATCTTCAGTGTGTGCGTGATATATTTGACATTTCTCCATCAGAGTGCCTGCAGGCATCTCCCACCTGGTCTCGCTTTTACTCGTATAATCTCTCCCCTGTGCTTTACCGTAGTGTGAGTAGAGCCGGGATTATGGCTGAGAGTGAAGATTAGTTCCATTAGCAATTAAAGTCTGTTATGTTTTTGGATGAATTCATTAATCCTTTAGTCTATAAATGTCAGTGAAGAATGATCCAAAGAGTGATGTATTTTTAATGCATGTTTTGTCCAACTAATCTAAAGAGATTACAGAGGTACTGTATACAATAGATAGTAAGCAGTAAATCATCACATTTGAGAGGCTGAAATGCTTGACACTTTTTCTTGAATGATTTAAACGATTTATCAATCAGTTATCTGTGTTGTTGTTGAACTGATCATTTCAATACTTGAAATAACAAAGCCTCCAAACCATGTGTCCTCTTTTTATCACAGTGCTCTTCCTTCCTGCTCACTTTGTCCCTTCCTTTGTGTGTTCATGTGTCCGTACAGGGAGGTCTGTTTGCGTCAGGACGGCCGGGTCCATCTGACAGTGGTGTATTTTGGGAAAGAGCAGATGAGTGAAGTCCGCAGCACTCTGGAGAACACATCCAGGTGGGTTGGAAGCATGGCCAAGCTTTGCATGAAAGACCAAACTCACTATCCGGGAGGCAATTTATATAACGCAATGAAAGCTGCCGCAGTCACGCACCAGAAAAAGCAGACTGTGTGAAAATATCTCCACACATACACCCTCCTTTTTCCACATTTTCTTTCTCTCTCATGACACACACACACACACACACACACACACACACACGTACACACACACCTCCTGGCTTGGAGTCCTGCCACAGCCAGTCATCTGTCTGATGAATAATGAAGCAGCACACCACCCACGCTGAGGAGCTGAGAGCCACTAGATAAATTACAACATGCCTGTGATCATCCCTGACACATGCTAAACCTCTCATGCAGACCTCTTGACACCCACACCTCTTGAGACGATCACTGCTGGCTGATCAGAAATCAGATCCACTGTGGACTGAGCTTCTCCCGAGGGGGTTACTATGGTGACACTTGTTGATTTCCCAGCCCTGAACGATTTTGTGCGGCCTTGGTACAGTCAGACTGTATCTGGCATCTTTGTCCATCCGTGTCTCTGCTGCTACTGTCACTGAAAGATAGAAAAGGCAGTGTTTAAATTAACAAAATCAGAAAAGAAAGAAACACACAGACCTGTGATATTGTCAGTGTTAGTGACAGGGAATTCTTACAGGTGTGGTTGAGAGGGTTTGAAAGAAAATCACACTATCCTCCTGTCCTTCAACCCTTTTATATTCTTCTCACGGCACAACAATCCATTCAGGTTATACAGCAGCGTATCTGGGAGTGAATCAGTGTCTGTAATCAACTCTGTTCTCCTGCCTTCCTTTTATCTGGATCCTAGGCTGTGGTTGAAATGAATGGGAATCGTCACTGTAAGATAACCAACTGTGGTTCCATTATCTCGGACCGAAGCAGACACACTCACATATACAGTGTACACACAGATCATAAAGCACATATGGGTGTGGAGGAAGATGCATGCAGGTGTGCACAATTGGGCTGCAGTTGAAGATCATTATCTTTACCGAGTAACATTTTTTGTGAATGAATGAATGTTTAGTCTACAAAGTGTCAGGGTCTTTGTGCTTTGAGCTAATACTAACGTGCTGATGTTTAGCAAATACTAATTAGCACCAAACACAAAGTACAGTTGAGGCTGATGGGAATCTCATTAATAGTATGTTAAATTAAATATTATAATCTCAATGGGATTCAAAACCAAGCACAAACCAATCTATACATTTGTGAATTTATGTTGAAGTTTGGCTTTTAGCAATTATCATGGTTGTTTTCTGTCGACTAACTAACCTGTGACACTAATTGACTAATAGAAAAAATACATGCAAACACAAACAAATCTTTATTTTATGCAGCTCTTAACCTTAAATATTCCTAATTCTAATTCTAATCCTAATTCCTAATAATGTGAACAATAAAAATCAACCCTAAAAGAAGATTTGATGATCAGAAAAACCTTCACTCAGAAAGTCTAAAACACACATAGATGCAGTTCAATTGCCAGAACACACACACCTTCACTCACAAACAAGTCAATATCTGTCCCCAGCAGAGATGGCAGCATTAGCAGCTGATCTGATTTAGCACTAATTAAATTCACATCTACAGCCTGGTTTGATCTGTCTGCTCCTGAACAACCTCTAGCTAACAGTACTTTTATTCTTTAAATCGTGCCGTCACACCCCTTGATTTTTAGCAACTGAAATCCTGAAAGAGCATTTATAAGACTGTTGCCAGCCAATGGAAACTACTTGAGGCAGATTTCTAACCAGTCTGACAAGCTCTGAACTGCAGCAGCTCTCAGGCAGCTTTCGAAACCCTATCAACTCCTCCTCTGGGATTAAATGAGGTATTTCAGGTGGTCAAAGGTCAAATCAGTCTGACTGTAATACAAGACAAAATGGCAAAAGTGGAACGAAGGAGAAAAGGCGCTTCAGTCTTCAAGCCCTCTGCTAGACACCAGGGATATGGTTTAAAATAGATAGGATCAGCTGCTGAACTTTCAAGTATAACGCTTACACATCCATACTTCAGAGCGTGAACTCAGACTCAAATCATTGATGTGGTGTATGTTTCTGAGCCTGACATGATGGAAAATAATGATTGAGAACAATGTGAGATGAAGAGGCAGAGATACAGACAGAAGAAGAGGGAGAAGAAAGAGTGTTATAGTGAGATACAGTTCGATTCGTATGAATTGCAGAGGAGACATGATGGCTGAGGAGGGAACGCTCAGAGTTCAAGGAAAGGTGTAAAGATATGATGGGAGAGCAAGCTGGGGGAAAAAAAACAGATTTGCCGAGGATGGAAAAGGAGCATCAAGAAGAATATCAAAGGAAGTAGTGCGCTGAGATGAAACAGAAGGATCAGCTGTTTGGATGAGAGATCATTGAGTCACTCATTCAGCTGCAACCTCTACCTCCGCTTATGACAGGCCTTTTATGTTATTGTTCAGTTACAGACAGGTCGACAACCCTCTGAAAAGGAAGCGAATGGAGGGTGTCCAAAATGTGATTGATAGTTTATGAATGGATGAAGTGATAAACGAATCATGGAGGAGTTTGGGAAGCTGTTCAACACTCATTTTAAAGGGATTCTTTATACATCGCCAGTGCCCGTTCAGCAAATGACTCACTGCTGGTACCTGGTGTAACTGTCTTGCCTGAGGGCCAAGTCTGAGAGTGATCACAACAAGGCTGCATTTTTATAGCTTGCTCTTACCTCTCCATTACACACACACACACACACACACACACACACACACACTACTCATTCCTCAGCTCACACTTTTTATTTTTCTTCACCCTCCCTGCTCTGAGAGCAGCTGGTAGGTGACAAGTGACAGGGAAACAGGGAAAATTAAACTGAACTGCAGACATCTAACGACAAATCCCAGGTAGAAGAGAGATACCAGCTAGCATTGCTGGAGGGAAAGCAGTTTAGCTTCTTTAGCTGAAATCTATTTATGAGGCAACATGATATAATTCAGCACAATGCCACTTCATTTGAATTAAGTTGAACATTTTCTGACTACTGTGCAGTGTCTCCTTCCCAAAAAAAAACTGACAGCAAAGAAGAAATGTTTCATCTGGAGACCACTAATGTTTGTACAAATGTTTTTGATAAATCCACCCAGCAGATGTTGAGATATTTCCCTGGATAACTGAAAAGACTGATCTGCTGGTGGCTGTAGAGGAAATGTCAGGGGATTATCCAAAGTTATTAGGAGTCATCCTCTGGGGAGCAAGAATGTTTGTACAAACTCAACACGAACTGACACATATGGAGAGTCCTCAAGTAAATGCATGCAAACACAGAGTCACAGAGAAAGCAAATGTGTTTTCTCTTCATGTCCTGAGCAGAACTAACAGGATCAGGACTGCTGCTGAGACACAACACGACAGCTCTTAACAGGCTTCACTCTGACACATTTTTAGCAGTTTAGCCCGTTGGAGGTACCAGCCATCAGGCAACATGGTAAACAAATTGACTATTTTAGGCCATAACAAGGGTGCTGATGCCTGTGGGGGAAGAAGGAAGAAAAGAGCAGAATATAGAAAAAGTCATTTAGAAAACAAGGATGCTGCAGGATTTAAATGGGCTTTTTCAACTCAGCACACAATAGAAGAGCCTGTGTATTTATTCTTGGGCTTATTTTGGACACAAATGTCTGAGAGCTATTTAAACAGCTAATGTGGGCAGGCCAGAACACACAGCATACACTGATGAATAATAGATCAACCCTGGCTCTCTGGGAAAGAAGACAATTAAATTCCCCCCTAAATAATATCAGTAATCAGAAAAAAATAATCACCACCGTTAAAATTTTAATGAATTATTCATAACTATGTTGTGTCTCTTAAAGTGCTAATACACATTTGTGAAGCTACTGTAGATGGTTAGCTTAGTTTATCATGAAGACAAGGTTCATTTATTGTTTTTGCACAATGCAGGGTTGCAGATGCAGGTAACAAAATCTGCATACCAGCAAAGAGCCACTAATAAAACCACAGATTGTTTTCTTTTGTATTTGGCTTTTTCTACATATTAAACAAACAACATTTAATATTTTAATTTGTGAGCTTCAGAAGTGCTGATAGGCAGATTTTCCCTTATGTTTGCAGTGTTCATATAAAAATAAATCAATTTGTACATAAACCAAAATGTAAAAATCACTTGAGCCATATTTGTCTTCATGCTAACTTAAGCTGCCATCTGTGACTTTTGTTCAGCACACCTACTGGACGGATATCTAAGGGTGTTTCCCAAAGTGTCGAACACTTTCCCTGCTCTTGAAAGTTTTGCCTTCGTCTCTGACGAATGAGCTCCTCGCCCCATTAAAGTTGAGACTGAATCAACACATGAACGTAGCTGCTGTTGCATCAACGCTGCAGAGACAAACAGAGCTATTGTGCCTCGGCCATCTGTGGACAGTTTAGTGCCAGTGAGTGGGTCAGCCTCCCCAGGGAGACTCTGCAGACTGTGAAACAGATCGACTGTGTTTGCATTCATAAACTGAAAACAGACGTGGAGAATAGACTGACACATGAACACTATGGTCAGGTACATAAGGACATGTTGTAATAGCTCCTGATCATTTTACTTGAAGTTGTTATTCAGAAATGTGGCGTTCATGAGTGCCGTCGTGTTTACTTTTCTGTGCCCTGGCCAGGAATTCAAAAGTTTTGTTGTGTCTTATTTATGAGAGAGGCTGGAAAGATGAGAGTGAGACAAAGACTTTTACACTGTAACGCATATGAATAAATATGCAGATACACGCCGTTATTCTCACAGACAGCCAAACACAATCAAATGGAAATGTGGGAAACATGATTCAAGCTGCCTCAGGCAAAAACAAACCATGTTTCCTCTGGTCATCGTGGTTTCCTCTCACTAAGCTGTGAATGTCTACCTGCTCTCTGTGTCATCACATGAACGAAGGTCCTTTCCTGTTTGTTCTGCCTTGGACATGAGACGCCTGAACCAACTTTTCCCTCTGTCCTCTCTGTCTGAAGTTGATAGTGTGCATGAGTCTGTGTACGAGCATGCATGAGTAACGGATTAGTCACTAGCAGTGTGAATTGTTATGGTTAGGTGGGTGGGTGGGGGAAAAAAACACAGCTGTGTACATCTGGATCCAGCTGTTCCTTTTTATTCTCACCACAACCTTAGAAATCTTCAGGCCGGTGATGGAGGAAGCTTTGTTGTCCCGTGCGGTTAATGTTCACTTCCAGTTAAAGCTCTACCGTATCGTGGTCGGGATCAGGAGCTGGGAATGAGGAGTGTGTTTGAGGAGTGGAATGAAGTCAGTCCACAAAAAGTTGTGCTGATGTGAACTTTATGAGGTCATCATGTGAGTGGAAAACAGAGGATTACCAGGAAGCCAGCAGCAAATTTGTACTGCAGGCCCCTCTTGACCCTCTTCCTCCTATTTTGTTGTGCTCATTAGATCCAGTGCATGGCAGCTTCATTATATTTTGGCCCAGTACTCCTATTAACTATCTGAATCCTGAATAACTATCTGGCCCCAGGTGTGCTGTGCTAGTTTGTTTTAATTTGATTAAACACATTGTGCAGGAATATACACCATATGCTCACCGTAAATGGGATTTTGGCACAAGACATAGCCTTCAGATGCAGGAGCCAGCTCAAGACCTGCATCAGTTCATTTATTGTACACAAATTGAAAAACTGTACAGTGGGTTTGGAGACTCCTTGTTCACACCATACCTACAAACCGACCTGCTGAATATTGTTTTAGAAGTGAATCTGAAGTCTTTCATCCTGTGCATAAATCACCTATAGTAACAATCCTCCAGTTCACTAAGGACAGTTTGAATGAGCTCTTTTTAGTTTGAATAAACCCAGCAAAATGTATTTAATGCATTGATATTTTCATTCTGTGGGTGTTCTGTGAGAAAATGACATTCTGCTTCTCTTTCTAACCACGCTCTCATTCTCTCTGCAGGGAAGTTAATTTTAAGAATTACACTCTGCTGCAGCTGGACGAGGAGTTTTCTCGAGGACGGGGTCTAGATGTCGGGGCCCGAGCCTGGAAGGGAGGCAATGTGTTGCTTTTCTTCTGCGACGTGGACATCTACTTCACCGCCGACTTCCTCAACACCTGTCGTCTCAACACACAGCCAGGTGACATATACCTTTGTATTTTTAGCATGCCAAAGATTAACAGGATTAACACATGCCTTAAATTATGACTTTAGTTATATTGTAATTCTTACTTCAATAACTCTTTTGTGACTCTGAAGGAGGTTTGAACTCAAATTGCCATATTTCCAATGTGTTTTTTTTATTGGTACTGACTCTAGTCTCAGATATCCAAAAAGAGAATTTAGATATCTTGCAATGTGCTCAATTGATAAAGATATCTACAGTCAAAATTATAACTACTCAAAACTACAGGAACATACAATACATCTACAGCTTTATTTAATAAATTAAATAGATATCTATAATTTGATGAGAAATATCTCAAATTTTCATTTTGCATTGTGGATATCTGAAGCCTATCTGTTCAATAAATGCTAAAACAGCATAATGGATAGATAGTGGACAGTTTAGTTATCTTGAATTGTTGTTCTTACCAGACACAGTGGAGTGGCAGATAATACCTTGAATTATTATTCCAAATAGTCAGATTGTTATTATGTCTTAGTTAGAGCTGGCCAAGTGAAACCAATTAACCGTTTAAAGGGCTTTCCCTACATATACACATTCCCATCAGATCACTGCCTCGTTGACTCCTCTGCTTCGCTGCCTCTCAGGTAAAAAGGTGTTCTACCCGGTGTTATTCAGCCAGTACAACCCCGCTCTGATCTACGGAGGCCCTGAACACATCCCGCCTGTGGAGCAACAGCTGGTAACACACACCAATCAAGCCTGCCTTCTCTTTTATTTTTTGCGAGCCTCTTGTGGTAAAAAAAATCACCTTCAGTGCTGTGCTGCATGGCTGGAAGGTTTAGAAATGTTTCCCCTCTCCAGCTGCTACATATCCACAGCAGCATGCTCCTGCTGATGTGTCCCTGTGTGTGTAGAGCTCATGCACATCTTTCTCTGTAGGTAATCAAGAAAGACACAGGGTTCTGGAGGGACTTTGGTTTCGGCATGACCTGCCAATACAGGTCCGACTTCATCAACATAGGTAAATACTTGCCCATACCCATCACAACATATTAGCAGAAATCATAAGCTCATAAACAGTTGCTCTTGGGGGTTGATTATCTGTGCAGAGGCTAGATGCTATGAAAATGGTGCCATTGCTTAATGGATATGAAGAAGTGTCAGAACACAAATGGTTCAGAACGACATTACTTCTCATAACTGGGAGGAGATTTTATTATATTACTCTGCATGAAACAGCTCTGAGCAGCAGCAGCAGCACATATTAGCATATCTCACTGCCTCATGTCCTCTCTCATGGAATATTGGCTCTCAAGACAGATTTACATCAATTTAGTTTCCCCCCAAAGTGACATCAATAAAAGGCCACAGTGAAATTCAAAGTGGTTTATTGTTTAGGCCCCAAACACACACACACACACACACACACACACACACACACACACACACACACACACACACAGGAATGCAAATGCTTTCACTTCACTGTGCCAGAAATGTTAAACAAGCTCCAAGAAGACTTTTGAGGAAATACGCTTATTTGCTTTCTTGTTATATGAAAGTACCTGTATATATGCACTGTATGTATAAGTATGTATGTAATATTGCATATGATTTTACATAATTACCTGAAATGTGTACAATTAATATGTACAGCATAAGCTTACAACCGTTAAGTTAAACAAACAGGATCTGTGTTTATTTGTGAGTTTTAAAGGTTGTTTTGTTTTTACACAGAGCCAGGCTAGCCGCTTCCCTGTGTTTCCAGTCTTTATGCTAAGCTAAGCTAACCTGCTTCTGGCTGCAGATTCTTATTTACCACGCAGACAAATCAATATTCTCATTTAATTCTTGACATGAAAGGGAATAAGTGTGTCTGCTAAAATGTTGAATTATTCCTTTAGAAGCAAAGATAATGTTCTTCAGAAATTATTGTGCAATATGTTTTTGAGTGCATGAACATAAACACATGAAGAAGGCATCTGTGGTGGTCAAATTCCTGCCTGCTCTGTTCAGCCGTGGAGCATGAGTGTAAAACAAAAAAAGACAGAGACGGATATTGATCCTTTATCTACCGCTTATCCTCATAGGGTCGTGGGGGGGCTGGAGTCTATCCCAGCTGTCTTAGGGTGAAAGGCAGGGTACACCCTGGACAAGTGTCCAGTTCATCAAAGGACACATAGAGACAGACAACCACTCACACTCACATTCACACCTACAGTCAATTTAAATTAACCAATTAACCTAATCCCCATGCATGTTTTTGGATGGTGGGAGGAAGCCGGAGTACCCAGAGAACCCACACAGACACTGGGAGAACATGCAAACTCCACACAGAGAGGCCCCGGGCCGGGAGTCGAACCCAGTAGAGACGGACAGAATAATCAAAATAAAAGTGCAGAGAGACACAAAGTGTAAGCAAAAGCAGACACAAGCACTCTAAAGATGCATGTTTAAACATGCCTGGTAGGGAACTGTTTTTCAGCAACGGTCCAGAACCAGAATGTCCTCACCGCCCCCTCGTGAAACAACAAACCAGGCGTGGTGTGGAGAGACAACTGACTATGATCTCACACTGAAAGCTCTAATCAGGACTCATAATCAGTGCTCCTTTATAGGAAGTGAACACAGCAACAAAGACATAAACTACTAAGACGAACACATCCTATGATGTGTAATAAAGTTTTATATCATGCTTCATTTCCCTTCTGCTCTTTTATCCCCAGGAGGTTTTGACATCGACATCAAAGGCTGGGGGGGAGAAGATGTCCACCTGTACAGGAAGTACCTCCATAGCAACCTCCTGGTGGTCCGGGCGCCATCGAGAGGTTTGTTCCACCTGTGGCACGAGAAACACTGCGCCGACGAGCTCCCTCCAGACCAGTACCGCATGTGTATGCAGTCTAAAGCCATGAACGAGGCGTCGCACGGCCAGCTGGGGATGCTGTTCTTCAGGCATGAGATAGAGGCTCACCTCCACAAACAGAAACAACAGCAAAACGCAAACGTCAAGAAGGCATGAAGGCTAAATTAAAATCACTGCAATGACTGCAATCAGTGGAAAATCACTGGTCTGCACTGCAACAGATTTTAAAGGAATAGTTCAGCATTTTGACAAACACGCTTATTCTCTTTCTTACCAAGAATTAAATAAGATTGATACCACTCTCATGTCTGCGTGGAGCTAGAACCAGCAGTTGATTAGCTTAGCTTAGCGTAAAGACTGGAAACAGTTAGCCAGTTTTATCTCTGATCCAGACAAAATGTTAAGTGTAAACTGACAAACTGGTTTGTGTGCTGGACAATTTCTTTATACTAAGCTAAGATAACTTTCCAGGCTGTAGCTTCATATTTAGTAGCCAAATATAAAAATAGTTGGATGAATATTCCCATCTAACTCTTAGCAATAAAGCAAATAGATTTGTCTCTTAAAATGTGACATAGTCCTTTAATAAAAAAGGACTTTTTACTTTTCACTTTGCTGGTCTGGAAAACCTAAAAGTCATCATCATTCATCAACACAACTGGAGCTGGACATTAATTAATCAAGTGTTCATCAGTTATTTAACTGTGTGTTTTCCTCAGTACCTACAGGAAAGCCTGTCATACACAGTGACTGTGTGAAAGTGAACTGAGTGCCTTCTGTGAATAAAACCTGAGCTCCTGTCTTCAGGGTGGCCAGTGAAAAGTTAACATACAGGCTTTAATATATAGGGAAACATCGCCACCTTGTGAACTAAAAGTGAACAACATGTCGGTGCATGAAGGACTTGTGTAAGGCCTGGAATGGCCTTGTAAACATATATATTTTTTTGATAAATTATTCATTATTTTATTTATGTTTGTTATTATTGTAAATACCATAATGTATAAAGGTTATTGTTTCTGGTGCAGTGGACAGTATTATGTGTGGGTCATTCACCTCTATAATGGATAATGAATGGTCAAAGAAAAACATGTACTGTATGTATCTGTATTCATTTTCAAAATTTCAAATTAAAATCATGCTATACTTACTAAGTATGAGATGTGTATTTAAGCCCAAAATATATAAAAATAAGAATGAGTTTATTTTTTAAACGTTTTATTGAAAGAATAAAACTATTTTGTCACATAACGGGTGGATAAAGGAAGGGACTATTGACTGATCGTAATAATGATCACTGTCCTGACACTGACGATGACTTCATAAGTCAGAATAACACTTAATATTTTTGAGTTCTGTCAATCAAACAATCATGTATTACTGAGCAGTCACAGAAACTGGAGATGTCCTAAGTTGAGAGATATATTTTTGTCTTGATGTTGTTTCATGTTAGTTTCTGTAAAGTGTCCCATAAATCTTGCTCCAGCACTTCAATCAAAGCAAACTGTACTTTTGGTGGATGACCGAAGATGTGAAAAACGGCACTTTTTGAATAATTTCTTTTTACTTGTTTTTCATTGAAACATTCCTTGTAAAAACACACTCGTGCCCTGAGCGGCTTTGAAATATAAATTTCAAGTTATTTTTTCACTTCATGTAAATAAGTTGAATAAAATATTTGTGCTTTGAGTATGTTTTATTACGATGCAATGTTAACAGTTACATTGTTCTTTTTTAGTTAGTTCATTGAGGAGCTAATTTGAATTCTGCTGGTCTTTATTTCAAACTTGTCATTTTTCTAGTCTCTTTTTATCTCACATTTTCCTGATGGCTTTTCTTGTTTTATAATGACACTTTTAATTACAAAGTCTCCATCTGTCAATCAAGAAAAACAGGGCTAATAGGAGAGAACAAAAGAAAGAAAAATGAATCAGGCTTTATCAGAGAATAAGGTCCAGTGCTTTCAATCATCTGTCTAATTAAACCTCTGAGCTGACTGCCTGATCCATCTCCTGCCTGTTAGTTTGGCTGCACCTGATAAAGAACAAGTGTGTCTTGAAAGAAAAGTGGGATATCATATGAACACTAAATAAGGATTTACTTGCTATAATCTTTTCTGTCATTCATACTGGGACCATCAAAATATTCTCTCTAATGCACAGAATTCAACCTTGAAGAAGGTAATATTTATCACAGGACTGCTGCATTGGACTGAAGTAGTTTTTGTGTACTTAATTAATTGGCAACTGTGTGTATGAGAGGAAAGAAAATAATTAAAAAGATAACTGAGGTTTAGAGCTTTTATTTATTATTTTATTTATTTATATTATTATTATTATTTATCACAATACCCAGAAATACTTCAGTGTTATCTTAGTGCGCCTTAACCTCCAAAGCTCTAGATGGGGTCAGTGAGCTGAAAACAATGTCAGCTGTGTGATAGTATCTTTGTTCTCTGTGCTCATGTCATGGATGTCTATGATAATTTAATGTACACACAATACATACTGAGAATAATATACACTGACTGGGCTTAATTACTTACACATAGATACTATGAAACTGTCATCATGTTATCTAACTAATTTTCTCATTGCATATTAATGAATGACTTATGGCTTAGTTTATGGGTGCCCATTTATAACTCCATGGATGAAAAATATCTGCTGTAGGTGAGTTGATCAAAATGCAATTTCTCTAGCTTTTTATTATGTCATATGTTTGTATCTCAGCTCGGTTGAGCCAACGTCAAATACATGGCTTTTAAGGCTCTTCATTCATTCATTCAGTCCACTCAGAGTTTCATGTGCTCATTTTCAAAGGTACATTAAAACCACTAATGAGAGGAGCTCCTGGCAGCAGTTATTTTTTATAACGTGTTATAGTGGTGAAGTTAAATGCATTATGACTACAATAAAAAGCTCACAATCATAAAGTTTAGCATTTCCGATTTTCCCAGCGGTGCCTGAAGGGAGCAATAGACTCGGGACTCGGCGGTTGGACTCGAAGCTCTTCGGCTCCCTGACAGACTTCAGACTGAGGCTCCTCATGTAGCGGACAGGTGTCCCTTCAGGTGACGGTGCTGCTCTGGGAGCGGCTGGTTACCGACTCTGCTGCCGCTCAACAACAACAACAACAACAACAACAACAACAACAACAACAACAACAGCGTGTCTTCTTGATATGCTCTGTCCTGGACGGACCGTCGCTTGGTTCCGTATGAGGGCGTCGACGTGTGACCGTGTTTTCACACCGGCTGCTTCCCTTTGTTGACGCGCCGCTCGGTCGGAAGCAGCAGCAGAGCCGTCCCAAGGAGGGGCCTCCATCCCCTGCTGGTGTTTATTACAGGAGAGGAGGCAGCAGCAGCGAGTCGACAGGAGACAGACAAGAGCAAACATGTTCGAGACCAGGAGAGTCCCCTTTGTCCTGCTGGACATAGTCTGCCTCATTCTAGGTATGTGTCTAAGTGGTTTTTACCCTCTTCTTGTTTGTCACCGCTAAGAAAAGCCTAGCCAAAGCCTGGTGCGGTAATATAATCTGATATAATCTGTGATGCGATCCTCTAAACGGCCTGCCTCACGTGAAGGGAGTGGTGCACGCTGCTGTCATTTAACACACTTATTGTGGCCTTTTTACCTGCTAACTGTTAGCTCACTTTATGAGTTTGGGATTGAGATATCAGCGCAGTGTCTTCCTGCAGGATTTAAAGATGCTAGAGAGTCTCTGTCCACTTTAATCTGGACGGACGCGTCTCCATTGTATGCTAATTATGTGCCACACCAGTGTCTTTGCTGCTGTTTTCAATGCGATATAATAATTATCTGTAACACTCACAGTCATATTAATTATCAGTGTTATTACATATTGCAGTGTTATTCTCTGGTTAAAACCTTATAGTGCAACATGTAATAATTCTCTATAACAAGAATATTTCCCAGCATCAGCAGTGCATTCATTATAAATATATATAAATATAAAATTATAAAATTTAGAAATTGCTAAGGTTTCAGTAATAACTGTCTTATATCTTGTGTTTTGTTCTCTGAATCATTTGAAAGTATGTTCAGACTGATTGTAATGTGAACCATGTAAACCAAACACATGAGGCTTCTAATATTAATTTCAGGTGTGTTTCACTGTATTCAGGATATTAAAGCATGTTGCCTTTCTTCCTGAGGATATGAATCGTACTGTTTGACTGTACAGCTTCAGTTTTACAGTGTGAGCACAGTCACGTGTCTGCAGGGCTTTTACACTCTGATTATGAATGATCAATACCAACCATGACCCATGAAGGCGCAGCTTTTCTTGCACAGTCATCTGCATATCTTAAAATGACACCTGTTTTAAAATGTAGGAAAATAGTCTACTTGGAGTGATAAACTGTGTCTGTATTAAGTATTTATTCATGTGCCAGTTTGAGTGAACAAACTTCTGCATGCAGAAGCAAACTGGATTATTCTGCCAACGGCACAGACTATTAGATTATAACCCAATATTTACAGTAATTTGATTATAACCCAGTATTTACAGTAATTTATTTTCAGGCTGAGGCTTCAACATAAAACGATAAACGCCTAAACGTGCACATACATGTGTTGAAGTTCAGTCTGTAAGCTTGATAAATGTGAGAATGGATCTTTATTGTTTAGGATTTTGTCCTGGTTTGCTTATACAGCTGATTGAATTTGGTTTCTAACAAAATTGCTGAGCAGGCAGCCAGTAAGTCTTCATGTATTTACGTTAAAAGTGCACATTTGTGTGTGTTTGTCCTGGGAAGGTAGTAACACAGTTATGAGAGCGGGCTGAAGTTCAACATGGCTGCTGGTTGCAGTTATAATAAAGTGACTTGGGTGTCCTGCCGTTGGACCGTGTGTGTTTCTGCTGTCCAGCATTTCCAGCTGCTGCGGCCGATCACTTTAGGACGACACAGCTGACGGCGTCAACAGCTGCAGGAATGGCAGATGGACAGAGTTTTAAAGCAGTGCATAGGACGTGTGGCTTGTTGATGTGCCTTACAGCTCATGTTACAAAGGGCTAAACAGGCCAAACAACCAGAGAAATGACAGCAGATTTACATTCAGACTTTGACCTGTCAGAAGCCATTATCATAATCTGTTATCTTTATGCTATTTAATCTACAAGCAGTGCTTAAGTCCACAGCTCCTTTCACGCCAGTGTGAGTCAGTGCACCAGCATGAAGAGCCTCCCAATGCAAAGACAACATCATTTCTGCTGTCATGAAGTTTACTGTGAGGCGCTCAGTGTTGCTGAGTAACTGAGAGCATTAATGCACATTTTCTTTTTTTCATTCTTCTTTTTTTTCTTATTGTGAATGAATCTCAGTAAGAGACCACAACTAGCGACACAGTGACTGGACTAATTTTGAGCTGTAAACTATTAAAACACAAGCGCAAACCACACTTGTTGCTTCATTTCACTGGCAGGAAAGCTTGGGGTCTATTATTTCTGTCACACATTTAATTCATTGTTCACAGATTTAAAGACCTCAGCTCTTTTGTGTTTCGGCAGCTTTTCTCTCTTTGCCGTGGTAACTTCTCCTGACCTCTCCGTCCACAGGCGGCCTGCCTCTGGCGGCCTTTAACCTGGGTAAGATCCGCCCCTACCAGAGAGGCTTTTTCTGTAACGACGAAAGCATCAACTACCCGTTCCACCACAGCACAATATCGTCCACAGTGCTCTACACTGTGGGGTTCACCCTGCCCATTAGCTGTGTAAGTAGGAGCCGCTCAACGAGCCGTCTCATGGCAGATAAGTTGACTTGTCAGTCGCTGCAGGTGAAAGCAATAACTTAAACACACTCAGAGGGGCCTTGGAAAACATTATTGTCATTATCATTATTATTATTATCAACTGCTGTCCCTGTGATGGCAAGTCAAAATGTCTGCTGTGAGAAGAGTCTGTTGGGATAGACTCGACACATTTCTTACTGTAGGTAGGATGGCTAGCTTCCTGTTTTCAGTAGCTGCTAACAATAGAGCACAGCGACCTGATATGCATAGTGTGGTTTATTTATTTAGTTGTGCTGCTGATACTCTGGTCAGTGTTAGACTTTTGTTATTATTGAAGGTTTTCACCAACAGCACATCTCAAAGTTGTGGATCAAAAGCTAAGGAGGATGTCCACTTAAAAACAATGAATGAAAGGAGACAGGGTGAATGTTAAATCATAACTACAGGTCAGTTATTATTTTCAATCCAACACAGATACATGTAGATCAGCCAAACCCATATTTATATATAGAATGGGTCAAAACATTGAATAAAATATGGATAAGAGGATAACGGGTCGGTTTTAATGTTAATCCATCAGGTGAACTTTCTACTACTGTTGTTAATTAGTATAACAGGCGTGCAGGCGTCTGTTTCCTAAAATAAGTGGAATGGTCTTCTGGAAGAAAGACAGTCGTAGAAAGTGCTGCTGCTGCTGGTCTGTCTGTCTGTCTGTCGTCTGTTCTTGCTCTGCACTGTCACTGATTTATGTCTGGGCCGTGAGTAATCACAACTACAGTCTGTTACATTTTCAGTCTATTGTTGTCTGTTTTTTAATAACTGAATGAAAAACAGAACAAAATGAAGATGTGGGCGGTTCTGTGAGAATTTAAGAGCTGGAGAGTTTGAGGAAGAGGTTAAGCGTCAAAAAGAACGGGGACAAAGAAGAAAGGTCAAGCGTGACTTCCTCATAGAGGAAGTGAAAGAGAACATGTATAACGTTGGATTGTTTGGGTCTCTATACTCATACTGCTAACCTTGACTTTTCCCTTATTAACATCCATTCCTTAACAGTGTTTGTCTTGTTGCCGTGCCAACACTTATAGCACTAATTTGCTTACCAAAGTTCCTGCAAGCTGCCAAGGACACCTTCAGGGCCTTCAGGGACGCAGCACTCCTGTGCACAGGCGTGCAGTGGTGCATCATTGACAGGGTCCAGGGCCCGGTGACATGCTCTTATAACCTGTATTTTTGTGTTCATTTTTCTTTTTTTCTCTCATTACTTCTCTGGTAGCTGGACTCCCATTTGTAATACTCACTGCGCAACACAGTCCTTTCCGCCGGGGCTTTTTCTGTAATGATGATTCAATCAAGTACCCCCTTAAAGAAGACACCATTTCCTATCAGTTGTTAGGAGGTGTCATGATTCCCATCACAATACTCACTGTAAGTGCATCTGTTGTCTTTTCTGCTAACGGTTCTTTTGTACTTGTATATTTACTCTTTCTATGCTTACTTTTATCCACTTCTTTATTTTCTCTTAATCCACGGTTGCAGCTAAACACATTATCCTGTAATAATGTATGTTATTTTCTTGCATGAGGCCCCACTGCTATTAACTGTAAGTTCATTTGCTAACTGCATGTTGTAGAAAATATCTTCTGAACTTTGTAGTTTTGTAGTTGACGTTTGAAGATGAAATAGAAAGGTGACCCAGAGGCGGACCCTTATTTTGAAACTCACCAGCTCTAAATGATTCTGCAGCGGTTTGCAGACAGATGTGAAAGTCTTCACACAGCAGCCCGGTGCTCGCCTCGGCCACTTGATACTGAATGGAATTGAAAATATGCAGCAGCACTTTAAAGAGGCCACAAGAGTTATTTATTCATATCGATATGAAACGGCTTTGGTTTAAGTTTTTTTTGAGATGAATGAAAGCTGCTCTTATGACCTGTTCCATTCAATACGAACACACACATATAAGCACAAAGCTGTTTTACCATGAGACCAAAAAAACTCTGAGGTTTATTATTTTAAGTGGACATCATTCTGGGCCAGTGAAATACCCAACATTATGTAGCCTGTTATCTGTTAGTCAGATGAGCATCTCTCTATAGATTCACTGAAATAATCAGCTTGACATTTTATGTAAGAAGCTTTTCCAAGCATCAGATTATAAAATCAGTCCCTCTCTCATATTTGCATCATCGTACAATCATAATCATATCTTTGATTCATACCGAATAGAAGTGCCTTAGGTAGACTAGCAGCCCCATCCCAAAAAAAAGGTCAAGCTAGTCCTTTAAACACTCTCACACATTCCTTTTTAATCATGAAACTCATTGTTGTCAGTGAATATTACAGGCTCTGAGCTGTCATTTTTTGTCATTTGTTCTTTATAGATGTCTTTAACTCTGTATCCTTTCCTCCCACTTCCAGATGATCTTTGGAGAGTGCCTTTTAGTTTATCTGCAGCGCATAAAATCCAAGTCCTCCTTCGGCAGCTACGTCTCCAGTGTTTACAAAGCCGTCGGCACCTTCCTCTTTGGCGCAGCGATGAGCCAGTCTCTGACCGACATAGCTAAGTACTCCATCGGGCGGCTCAGGCCACACTTCCTGGACGTGTGCAGACCGGATTGGAAACTTATCAACTGCTCCTCTGGGGCTTACATCGAAGACTTCACCTGCACTGGAGACACGAGGATGGTCAATGAGGGCAGGTGTGTGTTGCTCTACCTCAGGCCTGGTGTGTGGTAAAGCACTCAGGAATGGATGGACTGATGTGTAACAGAAACAATAACCCCTACATCCATCCATTATCTACCGTTTATCCTCACATAGGGACGTGGGGGGGCTGGAGTCTATCCCAGCTGTCTTAGGGTGAAAGGCAGGGTACACCCTGGACAAGTCTCCAGTTCATCACAGGACACATAGAGACAGACAACCACTCACACTCACATTCACACCTACGGTCAATTTAAATTAACCAATTAACCTAATCCCCATGTATGTTTTTGGATGGTGGGAGGAAGCCAGAGTACCCAGAGAGAACCCACGCAGACATGAGGAGAACATGCAAACTCCACACAGAAAGGCCCCGGGCTGGGAATCGGACCCGGTACCTTCTTGCTGTGAGGCGATAGTGCTTAACCACTACACTATTGCTTATTTTAGTCGTTTTCCAACAACATTTTCTGGTTCCAGCTTCTCAGATGTCAGGACTTGGTGCCTCTGTTGGTCATATACAGTATGATAGTACATTGAATATTTGGGGTTTTGGACTGCTTTTAGAATAAAACAAGTTGAATCATTTTAGGCTGTGGTGAAATATAACATTTTTCGCAACAAATTAACGATGAATTAATGAATCAAGAAAATAATCTCCACATCAGATGATGCTGTAATAATCATTAGTTGCAGCTTAAATAATGCTTGCTGTTGAAACTTTGGGCTTTTGTTTTCTTGCTCAACAGATTAACAAAATCCTCCATTATTTTGTAATGTGCTTGTGGAGCGAGTACAAAGAGCAAAGGTCAAACGTGGCCAACCTATGACCGCTGGTGTGATTCATATTACTGACAGCAGAACTGTTGTGCTTTCAGCAGAAATGCAGTTTGAGCCATTGGCAGCGCCAGAAAGACTGAGTAACATCACAGGAATGTAAAGCTCATTTCGATTTTAAGGTCTGTGTTCCTTATCAGCTCAGAGCAGGAGGAAGTATAGTGGGAGGAGAGGAAATCCACTTCTCATTCTGATGGAGGCGTGAGCACAGAGACCAGCGGTAATTATAGAAGCACAGGCCCAAATAGTGACATCAGCTGTGCACACTGTATCAGCGTTAAGAGGGGTTTATTATGGGTTCTGTGAGTAACTCTCTCCTCTGTTCTGTTCAGTTCTTCTTCTTCTCTCTTTGTGCTTATATATTAGAGTAAGTACAGTTGTTTTTATACACCAGCTTCTCTCAGCTGGAGTGGAAATATGCCCACCCAGCCCCCTAGACTCTGGGTTATCTACTGCACATCAACCAGGGCGTGGTGCACCACTGCTGATATTTCCTGGAACCCCATCATCATTACTCTGCCAACTGTTCATTTTAATGCAGCATAATGAGACAGACATCTCAGAGAGAGCCAGTGATTCAAGGTCAGGACACCTTCCAGCTCCGATGTGTATACAGTGGTCTGCTAGGCTCTAATAGAGACAATAATAAGCAGCGGCTGCAGCAGGTCAGGGTAGCCTGCCCAGGATCAGATTACTGCAATGTGATTCCTCCTCTGCTTAGATCAACTTCAACAGCAGAGAGGCTGGTTGTCAGGGCTGCACCTGCATTTGTGTGCATTTAAGAGGTAAAGCTGCTGCACAGAGAGTAGGAGTGGGAAAATACTGATATGGCACTATATCATAATACTTTTTCTTCTAGTATTGATTTTTACTTTCTTAATATCGACCCCGCGACACACGCACACACAACTTCTGCACATTGAAATAAAATGTTTGTGTTTCTGTTGCAGGTTATCCTTCTACTCAGGCCACTCCTCTTTCTCCATGTACTGCATGCTGTTCCTGGCTGTAAGTAAACCACTCACATCAGTCCGTTTTCACTGGATCAAATTGTTCCAAAGCAGGTTGCATTTATTGTAAATGGTAGCTGTATTTTATTGAATCAGACGCTGTCATGTTAAGTGGCATATCAATGCTCCAGTTGTGTTTGCTCAGAGCTGAATTTACCACCTGATCCCTGATGAACTTTATAAGCTGCAGCAGATATAAATAGACTCAGGGACAAAGTCCTAACACCAACACAAAGCTGCCTCTCCCTCTTCACCAAGTATGAGAAACAGCCACAGATGTACAAACGTTCAGCTCTTCTCCCTCAAGGAAACGGACAGCTCTCACATCATAAATGGAGTGTTACAGGAAGAGAGATGTGGATCTAGATGATGCAGCTCAGCTTGTTTGTCCTTGACTGAAACAAAAAAGAACAGCCATGCCCAGTTTTTAATACAAACAACATGTCTGAGGGTTGTGTCATGATGGAGCATGACATCCAGCTGACCAGAGATTCCTCCACGATAGCTCATCCCCCTCCAGAGGCGGTGTGATATTTAATGACTGAGAATAAACAGTCTCTCTACTGATTATTTCAAGGTCAAGTTGACAAAGTAAATTGTGGCCTGCAGGAGATTAATAATAATAATAGAGGATGTTTGTTCACTTCACTGGCATTTTTACAAGTTTCCTGCATGATATATTTGTCTCTCAGTGGGTAACAGAAATAGAAATAAGCTGAGTCATCTGCAAATCGCTCTTTTTCTTGCAACTCTGATGGGAAAGCTTCCTCCTGTAATGATGATAATCCAACAATCGGCATCCTTTGTCTCTCTCAGCTCTACCTGCAGGCTCGACTCCAAGTTGAATGGGCGAGGCTGCTGAGACCGACAATCCAGTTTTTCCTGATCGCTGCCTCTGTGTTTACTGGATTATCGAGGGTGTCTGATTATAAACACCACTGGAGCGATGTGCTGACTGGACTCCTGCAGGGCGCCCTCATGGCTATCCTGGTGGTAAGTGATGTGTCACAATCTGACTTTGAAAGAATCACTTGAATCCACTTTGCTCTCTTTTTTGAAATTATTATTGGGGCATGATTTCTTCCTTTTATCAGATACACACACTCATGTCCTAACAGTTTAATATGAAACCTTTGATGCAACAAACCTCATTTCCACTCCCACATGTGTAGCTATGAAGGCATGAAGGAAAAACTGCTATTTGCTTATCAGTTGTCATCACACACAACCGAGGCTACTGATGGCATCCATAGCACTAAATCATCTCACGCACCTGTAAAGTTAGCAGTGACTTTCAATGACATTTTTTTTTAAACATTTTTCAGGATGTTATGTCTTTTTCTGGTATTACACAATGATTTATGACATTTTTGTGACATACTTTTTTAATGGGAAAGAGTCAGGCTAGCTATTGCCAGTCTTTATGCTATGCTAACTATTTCCTGAGTGTCACTACATATTCATTACAGACATGAGTTTTAATAGTCTTTTCAGCGGACTCTTGTCAAGAAAGCGCATGAATGTCTTAATCATTCTGGTCCTTATAGTCCTGAAATTGTTTTTGTTGTCTTTTTTGTTTTTAAATGATGCACAAATATGTTTTTTTAATTCTCTTTTGCATCCTTCAGGTCTTCTGTGTATCAGACTTTTTCAAACCACAAGTACAGACCGTTAAAGAGATGGACATCCCACACACAACCCTGCAGGAGACCCCGACAAATGGAAACCACTTTGAGAGTCCCAACTAAGCTAATCCAGGAGGTGGGGGAGGACACCTCTCTGCTCTGTCCAGACACACAACCAGGACCACCCAGAACCCCAGCTCTCTAGCCTTTCATCTCATGCAAAATCTCATCCAATACCCTGCATGGACTTACAGCGGATGATGGAGCATCGGACCGGTTCAGATTTTAAGACTTTTTAATAGTTCTCCACCTGGAAGGAGCATAGCGGCTGCCTGTCTAAGCTTAAATGACTGAGACCGATGTAGGCTAGGGGCCAGAGATTCTGTAAAGACATGAACCATTAAGCATGAAAACATCTACTGAGCTGGTGGGATGACTTGCTGCACGCACCCACTAAAGGGTCTAACCACTGCTGAGAGAGAGAGAGCGAGAGGAGGGTTGGAAACCTGTGAATGTAATTTTGCTTTGTACTGTTCCTGGCCTGGAGTCAGTCTGCTCTACGATCTGATTTAGGATCAGTTTTGAAGCAGACTCTTCGGTCCTTCAGTGTTAATTAAAGGGCTCATTATAGGAGGGATGTTTGCTTCCCAAGGCTAGAACAAGCTGATCCTAGACCAGAGGACAACACTGCTGACTCCAGGCCAGTGCAGTCTTCCTCTTCAGCAGTCTAACCGAATTCAGTCGAGGAGGAACCAAACCTCATGTCACCTTTGGTTAGAGAGTTGAAGAGTAGATTAATTCCTGTGTTGCCTTTGCTGGACTGCTACTGCTGCTATCACAGCTCCCTGTGTATCTAAGATCTAATATAAACATCAAGTGAACTGACAACAGTGTACTTTTATATAATCTGTATGTTAAAAAAAAAAAATCACCAGACAGACGTTTATTGAAAAAAAAATGTTGCAAATATGTACAAATGTCTACAATGAGGAAAAAAAAGCCATTTTACTTATTAAGCTGAACAGAAATAAAACATGTTTGATGTATTATGGCATGAGCCCTTCTCCAGCCAGATGTATGAAAATACTGTTATTATGAACCACTTTGCTCATGTAAGCTAAACTAATAAAAGCATGAATGTTCAATGTACTCTGGCAATGCAGACACATTCATCTTAATGATCTATTATAATAAGACTCTGTTGACATTCTCAAACATTTATATAATGCATATCTCACAGAATAAGACGAGTGAACAGGGAAATACAAAGTTCACCTGGTGAAAAATGAGAAAAGTGGTCTGAAGGACAAATAAATTAAAAGCCAATTTAACGTTTATGGCATAAACTGCAAAATATTTGAACCCAGTGTGACAAAGAAAAAAAATCTATTGGGGGTTGATCATAATTAAAAGGCCAAACAGTATTATCCTCCTGGAAAGCTCTGAGGTCATTATAGGTAGAGACTGGCAGCAAATACAATGTCTCTCTTGATCCTGGTTATTCCTGCAGAGACAGAAATTAAGAGTAAATTATATCATTAACAACACAGTTGTTTTAGCAAGTAAGTTAAGCAGAATGTGCCGAAACACAGCCTTTAGAATGAGGACAGCCTTGTACTCACAGGTGAATCATGTCTCAAACTTAAAGCAACTAGGACTGCAACTAACGATTATTTTGATTAGATTTTTTTTTCTTCAGAACCCTTTAAGAGTATAAAAAGGTCATAAAACCGAAGTTCCTAATAACATCCCAGGTGTGCAGGAATCCTAGTGACATCTTCAAATGTCTTTGCATGACAAACAGGCCAAAGCACAGCAGGTATTCAGCTGTCAGAGGACTGAGACACCCAGCTACCGATAACAACTGACAGGCTTTCACTACCAGCCATTCCTTCTCTGGATTCATCGTCGCACCTCTAATAACACCAGGATATGGCCTACCTTCAGCAAACTTGTTCTCCAGCTCAGTGTTGCCTATGGCCTTGGCTGCAGAGCACATTTGTCTCAGGACCTCCTCCAGGCGACGCATGCAGCGGATGATGCTCCCTACAAAAAGACACAAACACACAGACTTCAGTGTTTTAAAAGTCACCTCAGTGGAAGGTGGTTTCACAATTTCCTAATGATTTCTAAGAGTTTCTTAGTGAATAATTATGTAACTCTGCACTAATAAGGAGAAGGTCTCTGCAGACTTAATCATTCAGGTCAATCCCAAGAGCAAAAAAGAAAGTCAACTGGATGTCAAGTATCCTGAAGACATTTCCCGTCTCATCCAAGAAGCTTCTTCTTTTCCGACTGGCTGGTAGAGAGTGGTGGTGATGACGACGACGATGATGGCAATAATAGTAATAATAATAATGATGATAATAATATAAAATCAATGAGAAGATGTGTTTATTTGTACACTTAATCCCCATTAACTGTGATTGGTGTCCAGAGTCCTTCAATCAGTGAAATTACAGTAATGAATCCTCTCAGAGAACTACTGGAAAATGACAGCCTTATTAAATGTTGCTTCATAAGTATCATCATTCTCTTTCACAGATACACACAGGAACATCCAGTACTCCCTGCAGAGTTTCTACATTATTTCCTCACTAAGATGACATGTCATGTTTCACATCTGAGGTCATCGCTGGGAGTCAGAGACAGAAACTATGAGGAGACGGATGGACTGGGTTCAAATCATACCAAACATAATGAATCAATGAATGAGCTCTCTCTCTCTCTCTTTTTCACTGTGTGAGTGATGGTGAAGCAGCTACAGGTGAAATGGATTAGTAAAGGCCATGTTGCACCTCGGCAGGGTTATTCAGATCTATACAAGAACGAGAATTTTCAGCTTAACTTCACGACACTAATAATGCTGATACAGCAGCATTTTATTGTTGTAGCTGGATTTTGGGGGAGATAATGAATGAGTTGCCCTCTCTGATGCAGAGCTTAGCTGTTCTTGTATATAATTTGGACAGTATATATATTGACACACCTTCAAAGACGTCGGTCATCTTGCAGATCTGAGCGAACGTGGCGCCGTTAGCCCAGGCGTACACCACGTCCATGAGGTGAGGCTTAAACTGGTTCAGGTACGTCTCCTCGTCCACCTCCAGCTTGGCGTCTGCAGAAACTTTGGCTATGCGCTTTGCACATTCCTGAACAAGAAAACAGCATTCTCATTTCCACCAAATTCAAACAAGTCGTTGATGAGAAACTGTTTGTCTGACAGTTTTAGGCGGTCTCACCTGCATTTGTCTCAAAGGAGCTGCTAGTTGTTCAGTCAGTTTCGGCATCTCACTGGCCTGGAGGGCAACATGACATCATTAATGTTGTCATGGCAAATATTAAATATTAGTTTTGTAGTTTGTGTTCAAGACTCCAGCTGAAATACATTATTATTTGAAGCACCACTGTCTTTGTTAGCATCTGTTTCAACTTGCGAATATCAGCAAAAGTGAACTTTTTCTTGAAAAAGGCTTCACAGGGAACAAACCTTGAGTTCCCTCTCAAAATGTCACACTCTGCTCTTAAAGGAACTGTTCTTCACTTTTTTGTGAACAGCTGGGGGAAGAGTGGGTAGCTGCAGTCAAGAACCAGTTATTTTAGCCTGACAGCAAATAAGGGAAACACACTGCTTTCCCTGAGGGAATATTCAGGTGAAGTGGGGGTGAAAGTGGTTGGTATACTGTGGAAGCATGGACTGGCACTGGGTTACTGTAGCACTGTAACATCATCTGTGGTGTAGAAAACACACAGGTTGGGTGGTTAGCTGTCTCCTCACATGACAGGCAGCAGGTGCTCTTTAATGACAGACAACAGCTGTACACACACCAACACACTCAGTGGTCCTGTAGCAGTGTACAAACATGACAGCTGCTCGTCCTTCATCTTTAGACAGAAAAATGTTCTGCTGCTCTGAGCTGATGTGGAGCCAAAGAAAAGGTTTGTTAAAGCGCCTCATTGAGGGAAAAGGCTTCATTAGGAAAGACAAACACACATCGACCTCAGGTTTCTGTTTTGGTTGCAGCACAGGGGAAGAGGCCAAGAATGCGACCGGGGCCCGAATGTGTGGGAATGAGAATCAGCTGTTTATGTCAGTGCTTGGGAAAAGACTCAATATCTGTTTGTATAGAGAATGAAGGACTTAGGCGTGTTTGTGTGTGCGTTTGTTCGTACATTCTCCTGGAAGACAAAGCAGGACAGCAGGGCGGTGGCTTGTTCCACCGTCAGATCGTTGAAGAGGCCGTTGAACACCATCTCTGTCAGCAGGAGCTCGTCGGCACTGCGACAATTATTGAGATTTTATTACTTTATCATTATAAGATCTGATACATCTCTTCCTTTGTCCTATCCAAACAGTTTAAGTAGTGATGCAGAAATGTGAGTGTAAACAACAAAGCACTGTAATGGATGTAAAGAATTTAATTTCCTGGCAGATGTTGCAAACGGCATTGAAATGAAGGTTTCAGTCTGTGTGAACTGTCCTCCTTACCTGCTAATTTCACAGGCGACCCGCCCTTTCATCTCGATGACATCAGACGGACTGGCGAAGCCGAGGCGTCGCAGAACTCTCTTCCTGCACTTCAACTTGTCCATCTGCAGGACGGTCCGAGCTTTCTTCAGCTCTCTCTTGGCCGTTCGGACATCCGCTGCGATCTAAAACACCAGTCAGACAATGTGAACGTTACCTGGTGTAAACTGAGCAGGTAGTATCACTGGAAGAGCTCCTCTGATTTGTGCGTAACATAACTGGAAACACTATTAACTTTCATACTGGAGGAGTGGAAACATTTGAATTATGTGCCAACAGATGTTCATCTGCATGTCTATTTACAAGCTTGTGCTTCCTGTGGGAAATGCTTCATATCTCTCTCTCTCTCTCTCTCTCTCTCTCTCTCTCTCTCTCTCTCTCTCTCACACACACACACACACACACACACACAACTAAAAACAAGCATCTGAATACTGCTCTAGCTTTTGTCCACATGGCATCAAATGAGGTTGTGAGTGAGGAATGATGAGTTGAGTTTCTGAACTAATAAGGCAGGAGCGGTATCGGTACTGTAAGCGGCCACAGTGGAGGTCAGCTGCAGAAATGAGCTGAGGATAAGCTGCAGAGAGATGCCAACAGAAGAGCAGCTGCCAATCAAACACAGTAATCCAGTTTGAGCTGTCTACCCTGTCACTTCACTATGAACACTCAAGACCACAAAGAGAGGAAAATGTTC
This sequence comes from Synanceia verrucosa, assembly GCA_029721515.1. NCBI lineage: Eukaryota > Metazoa > Chordata > Actinopteri > Perciformes > Synanceiidae > Synanceia > Synanceia verrucosa. The sequence goes on along the minus strand of CM056564.1, from coordinate 9,461,877 downwards.
CTGCCAATTGTTAAACATGGTCTGGTTTTCTTAACATCTAAGGCATTATCTCACCTATATTTTAAGTGTTGCCAATATATTATTATAAGACTGTGTGATCAGTGTGAGCAGTGCTCCGTTTACATTTGATGTTTTTAGCTGTGATAGCAGCATGACTAATGGATGGAGAGGACGGTCTGGCACTCAGTCCACCACTTTCCAGACTGAAATATCTCAATGACTATTTGTAGAATTGCAGTGACGTTCTGATAGACCAAAGGTTCCCAGAGGATCAAACCAGCATTTGGTTCTGATGTTTTCCTCTAGTGCCTCTGATATTCTGACTTGTTGCTATATGGGCAGTGTCAAGGTACTTTCAACAAGTAAAAACTAAACGCACTGATTTTTTTTTTTTAGAGCCAGCATTTGATATTATGAAATACCTGTCAGCTTCTTCTGCAGAAAGCAGCATTGAGTCAACTTTGGCTAGTGTGTTACAGACATGTTGGTTCTCTAGGTTTGTATTCATGGCTCTTTTCATACTTTTCTGAAAGAATATTTTCCTTTCGCTTGATGTGATCTGACAAAGAGGTTATGGCTCAGTTATCTGCCCTACAGGGGAGGGTGAGGCCCCACAGGACTAATGTCTCTGCTTTTTCCTGTGTTTGTCTGCTAAGTGTAAGTAAATGTGGCCAAAGCCCACCTGGCTAGCCAGGAAAGACAATGGAAGGTCATATATTGTAATCTAAAAGAAGGTAGCCAATGTAGATAAAAACAAAGATAAACATTATTCATATTTCAACAGTAACAAACCCCAACTGTGTCACGGTTTGACATTTAGCCTGGGTTTCAATGGCTGACTTTTAACTGTTCCAGTATCTGAGAGACATTTTCTCACCAGAGCTTTCTTCTCACAGAGTGAATACACTGATTCCAAGTTGGGGTCGCTGTGCATGGGGTGGGAGTACATGCGGTGCTCAAAGGCCTCCACTTTCTGAATAACTTTCTTCAGCGCAGGGTCTTTGATGCCCATGTCATCTATTGGGTCGAGCAGAGGAACACCATCTGGAAAACGTTTCTGCACCTCCTGCACACAAAACAATTCACATAATGAGTACTGCTGAGTTCAGCAATTTTCAATATCTTAGTTTCATGGCTGCGTCTTGTACCCGTATGGACTTGAGCATGAGCTGTCTGTTGTCAAAGGGCCTCAGGTCTTTGGGGATGTAAAGGCGAACCGAGCTGATGGAAGTCAAGAGATGGAGCACCACTGGGACCACCTGTATAAAGGCAACATGTCTTACAGCCACGCCAGAGACAGAGACATGGAGTTTGTGTCTGTACTGTGAGGTTAAGTGGGCACCTGCATCTCCCCAGTCTCCCCTGGAGCAGCAGGTTTAGCAGCCTCGGTCGCAGCATCTTTTACACTGTCCTTACTACAGTGGACCAAAACCTCCACCACATACAGTGGATCTGAGTCTGTGCTGGTCTAAATGGGGAAATGCACATTAGTCACAACCACATGTAAATGTACTCACATACCAGTGACACAGTGACTCCAGCTCACCTTCACGTTCGACTTCTTGGAGAAGTTTACAACAACTCCCCAGCCAAAGTCAGCATCTTCATTTTTCACCTGTAGGTGAAAAGAAAGAGCCATTGACTGACATGTTGAAATCAACAATCGACTTCCTGTGGGCAAACCATGAGTGTGTGAAGCTCTACCTTGACGAGTCTCCCAGGCTGCAAGAAGGGCAAGCAGTATTTGGGTTTGTGGATGAACTCTTGTATCTCTTTACCCAGTTTGGCCAGCTGCTGTCTGATTTTAAAGTATGTGACCACACTCTCTTCGTTGGGAATCTCAATGCTGTGGTACTGCTCCTCATACTTCTTAATTTCTGCACAGAAAAATCACAATTGAAGTTCAAGCTAGGCCACGACACGACGGGGCATTTTATTTTAGAAATACTTTTCTTGAAGGCTTTCTGCACATGAATCGTTTGATAAGAATTCATAGCAGACAACAAAAATGAAAGAGGTCCGAACTTTAAGTCACAACAATCAAAACTGCTCATTTTAGTTTTTAGCACATCTCATCAAATTGAAGTGAAATGATAAAACAGAAAAAGGAAATACAGCCTCTGAGAAGCTATCTAATAAGACTTAATAAATCAGATTAATAAAAATAGCTCAAGAACTGCTTACTCTCCACAACACCAGGCAAAGCTCTGTAGTGTTGGAACTGGTAGAAAGACTTCTCCAGCATGTACTCTGGGTTGATCTCCTCCACACGCAGCAGGTTGAGCACCATGTTGTACGTCAGGTGGAAGGCACTGTTCAAAGGGTCCGCTGTGCCCTTCAGGCAGAATGCAAATGTGATAAAATGAGCAATTTCATAATAATAATAATAATAATACATAGTTATGCATTTGGATAATGTTGTTGGCATTTTACTAAAAGTGTCAAGGAGGCACCAGGCCAAAATAAATGCAATCAAATTTTCCCAAATTAAATATTGAGAGGGTTATTTTGCAATCAAAACCTCCAGAAGACACATTTATGAACCACAGCTTTCTTCAAGACTCTCTGGGAGTTGAGCCAACAAACAGTTTTACATTAACACAAACTCTTTGAAAGGCCATGCAGCTACATATTTATGGTTGTTATAAATGTGCCAAATCAAAGACATACGACTGGGACACTCTGGCTTCCATGTGACTGTGTGTTGTCAAGTTTTTTGACAGAGCCCCAAATGGCCAGATGAGCCATGAAAAGAAACGACTTAAGAGTCCCTTTTAATCATTCACACAGACTCTCAGCAGGGAAAGATGTTTCACTGATGGGAAGGTTGGGACTAGCCTTGTAACTGAGGAGTGTGTGTAGACAGCACTGAAGAGGTTTTGCAAAGGGATTGATGACTAGGATCTGCGTTCGGGAAAATGGACTTGAGCTTAGGTACGTGGAACAAATATCAGCCATATTCTTGGTACCTTGAGTAGCTGTTTGCCCACAGCTGGACTCATCTTCTCATCCACCATGAAGATAACAATTCCCCTGTCGTCCATTCCTCTCCTGCCGGCACGCCCAGACATCTGGATGTACTCACCTGATGTAATCTAGACCACATGAAAACACTCAAGACGTTAAGAAGAAATATACTGTAATAGGATGCATATTTGTTGATGTGACAAAGACTAAAAGTAATGAGATGAAGAGTGCCTATATCATATATTACATTAGTGCCTCGCCAAATAACTGCAATGGTAACATAAAAATCTCCATGATTAAACTGTCTTGTGAGGAGACTGAACCAGGGTTCCACAAACCTGTGAGACTATTCAAACATGGTTCTGGTTAAAATCCACATATCTATGGCATGTCTTTGAGCTATAAAAATGCACAAAAAAAGAAGACTGATAAGATTATTTTTGTGTTGAAATGATGTGATGCTGTGGGATCTGCTCTCGATTTTGAAACCCAGTGTGTTTCAGGAATGAGAATCGTGTCTATTGAAATGTGTGCGAGTGCCTGCGTGGAGCTTTGGCACCATCTGAGGCACCAGATGTTCCTGATGAACCTCTTGGAGGGCAGTTTCCTCTTTCCCTCTTTCTCTCTCTCTCTCTCACATTCTCTTCAAGCTTTGTGTATGAGAGCTGGAAATCCATGTGCATGAAGTGAAGATGAAGGGTGCTTCTAAGTGACGGCGGCTCCACACACACTGCTCTTATAAACAATACGTGGCTGTTTATGTGGTGGTGCAAGCAGCAGGACTTGAAGTCCTTATAAAGGCCTCAGAGCAACACAATGTGCGTCAACTCCACGCTGCACACAGGCCAAAGCTGTTGTTCTCAACAGAGATAGCACACTTTATGGGGAGTTTTACGATTTTACTGGCAACTCGTTAGATAGGTAGAATAACAGGCCGATTCGCCTCACAGCTCCTTTCAAAAGGCAGAAAAACTTTTCCAAAGATGGCCTCTTAGTTTACATGTAGTACACTCATTGTCCTGCTTGTCTGCTCACAACTACAGCTATGGGAATTGCAGTTCCAGAACATGTTAGGGTTTTTTTGCATGAAACACAGGATTGTGAGAATTTCCTTTTGACATGTTATCTGTATTGACTTATTATGTGACAGTAACTGTGTGCATGTGTTTAAAAACAAACAATAAATACAAGGTTCCAATCACTATTAGGTTCCAGTTCCAAAGTGGTTGATGACAATGTATATAACTGCTGTCATACCAATATTCCAGATACTTGTTCTAAATGTTTGGATGAGAAAGGTACTCTGTTTCACTGCTTATGGGAACGTTCAAAGATACAGAACTTTTGGAGAGATGCTGGGATGTGCCTTTCAATGCCAACTGTGTGTGCTTGAAATATATCCCAAGACCTTTCCTCAAACATTGAAGCAGACCATACCACTGGACTTTGGACTATTACAAGCCAGGAGGGTTATCGCACTATTTTGGAAGAGTATGGATGCTCCTTCATTGGGAATGTGGACAAAGGAACTTTCTAGCTGTATAGGATTAGAAACACTAACATACATTGTAAAGAACAAACAAAAAGACTTCAATAAACTTTGGGAACCTTACATGACTGTTATGACAGAAGGGAACTTAAGATTCACATGAGGACATTTGTAAACCATGGAGGGATATTTTTAAATTTATTTATCTTTGGTGTGTGGTTAATGTGTGTGTGTTAATTTATATCATAATTTGATGTAAGCGTGTGTGTGTGTGTGTGTGTGTGTATATATATATATGTTATTATGTACTGTATGTGTTGTTATGTAAGAAAAAAATAAATACATTTGGAAAAAAAAAACTGTGTGCATGTATGTGTGTGTTTATGTGTGCTCTTACAAAGCGGTGATTCTTGCCATCAAACTTGCGTGCGCTGGTGAAGAGCACAGTGCGAGCTGGCATGTTGATGCCCATGGCAAATGTCTCCGTAGCAAACAGGGCCTGAATCGACAATAAAAAGGAAAGAGGAAATCTTCATGCAAAAGAACTGCAGCCTTATTACAAGCCCACAAGGTTTTAGCTGTTCCTTTTTCCGACACAAACGAGTGGATAAGTGGTTCAAGCGGTCTGCAAAAGCCTGATAATGATCCATTCTGTGACTCAGGTGTGTTGGAAAAGGGATATATTGAAAACATGAAGGGCAGAGGGTCCCCAGAACCCAAATTAGGAATCACTGAATCAACAGCTGAAGCTGCCTGTAGTTTTGTATCAATTCAAAACATTACAACATACTTAACTCTTGTACAGTTTCTTTAACATCTAAATACAAGCATATTAAACCTAAATGAGTGACAGCTTCCTTCAACATATTCCTTGATAACTGCAGCAACTCTGCTGAGAGATAACCCTAATTAACTGTTTAAATGTGTATTGATGGGCATCTTGATGCAGAGGCAGTCGTACCTTGATGAGGCCTTCAGAGAAAAGGATCTCTATGGTCTCTTTCAGGATGGGCAGGAGGCCTCCGTGATGGATTCCTATCCCCCTCTTCAGCAGCGGCAGCACATGCTCCACCTGAGGAACACAGAGAGCGTTGAAATGCAGATTAGTGTCTGCAGGATTATAGCTGTTCATATAACGTTTAACGACAGTGTCAATTCATTTATACGATCACAACGAGCGTGAGAGATCAGTCCTCCTCACCTGAGGGAGTTTCTTGTCTTCATCTGAGAGACAGTCCACTGCATTGTTGAAAACCTCCTCTACCAGACGTTTCTCATCATCTGCAACAAATAAACAAACAAAATGCATTTCTTAACGTGTTCTTATAGCAGTTCAAGAAACGCTCTAAGTAATGCCATTTCTTACACTACTCCTCAAACTCTCTCTCACACACTTTTGGCTGATTTCAAAAAAGTTTCAAATCCACATTTCACTGTGTATGAATGCAATAACTGTGCCACCACAACCGGTGTCTTAGTATTGTGCTAACAAATTAGCTCGTTTGCCGCGGCTGGTTGATCATCTCTGTCCATGTGGAAACTCTCGATGAAACCATTTTGTATGAGCCTGCGTGGTAGTCAGTATTTATTTTTAAGGTCAAACTACTTCAGTGTCAATGGGGCTTATTTTAATGATTTAAAAACAAAGAAATACCACAGACAAACACACACTGGGGCCAGTGTAAAAAGCTAAAGCGCTCCAGTGGAACAGCCTGATGTTACATACACTTTCTTATATAACACAGAGAGCAGGGTTATTATCATATCTTGGTCTCAAGAGCCAAAAGTAATAAAGCTCCACATGTCGCTGCAAACACACTAACGTGAAATTTAGAGCCATTCTAGCAGCGAGTCAGAAGTTTAGAGTTTGTCCTGATGGTGGGACAAAAGGGAAACTCAGAAAATATAAAAAAGCAAAAAAAGTGTTCAAACTCTGAAAACAGTGATTGGAAATTTAGGAAATTTCATGGCAATTGTCCCTCAAGCTTTTGGTATGTCTTATGAATTAGAGAACTTGACCTGATGCTGGTGGTAAGAGAAATAATAAAAAATTAAGACAGGGCCACAGAAAACAATCTGGTGAGTAGTTTTCACGGCACCGTGTCAGGGAATGAAGGGTTATTCCATTATTTTTTTTATTTTTTTTTACACATAAAGATCAGTTTACTGGTCATGAGGAGTAATACTAAACCTGTGAAAACAGCTATAAAACAGTATAATGCAATCTAAGTGACACATCTGTAGTTGTCTCCAAGCTTGGACAGAAACTCTGCATTGCAAACTGAGGGTGTCAAGTTTGAAAGACATGGATAAGTAGTAGAAGTCAGAGAGGGTCTAATGAAAGAAAAGAAAAATATTTAAAATGAATGATTAAAAGTTCTTGGACGAAGGATATCTCATCTGCTGCATCCATTTCCACCATTCTTTATAAATCTGTCTCTTGTAAGGTCTCCATGGGGTTCTCATTTAGTACATGAATGATACTCTGTGGAGTATGAATATATATCCATATCAAATTCACAAATCTCTGACATATTTGGCTCTGGATCAAACTGCAGCTCAAGAACAAGACCGTCAACTTCAGGCTCTGCCCATTAGTGGCAAAAGCAACTGCTACTACCCTTACTAGTATTACTACTGCCACTGCAGGTAAGTATCCCAACATTGGAGTACATCCACCTGTCTGTGCATGAACCAAAAGCTGTCCATCAGACAGCTGCAGCTCCGTACTCGGTCAGTTGGTTTGTGTCTTGGCACCAGCCGGGCCCCTGACTCCAACACAGATCTGCCATTCCACAAACACTGCCCAGAAACTATGTGTCACAGCACAAAGCAGGAAGGGGAGGGGAAGCTGTCTTTAGTGTTCACAGAAGCAGAAGAATATATGGAAGGAAGAAAGAAAACAAAGTAAAAAAAAAAAAAAAAAAAAGAAAAAGAAAAAAAAAAGGTAGAAGAGAGGGAAGGGGTTGGTGGTTGACAATGACAGAAAGCAGGCGAGCCACGTGGCTCCCTCTTCTCATTATGACCCCCCCCCACACACACACACTAACACAGGAAGTCCATAACACCAACAATCTGCCTACAAACAGTTAAACATCTCTGTCTGGCTTCTCAACTGTTTGCTAGACAGAAATGATCCCTTTGGAACAGGTATCTTTTAAAACTGATGATGATCAAGTCATTATTTCTGTGTAGCCACAAAAAAGCAGCAATCAAGTTTTGTTATGAAAGCTTTGTATGTATTTAGACTACTAAACATGGAACGGAATAATGAAACTCATTGACAAATCAAAAGTTTTTCCTCAATCAAGTGAAATTTTCTTCAGTCTAATGAAATTATGGAACTGCTATTACTGGATACCAGCTAAATCAATTTTCTAAGAAAAACAGTCTGTTCAAGAAATGTCTCAAAATGCATGAAACTTTTGGAAATGAGAAATTATCTTTGGCAGAGTCGTGCCATTTGTTTTGCTTTTTTTGCAATATTAATGACAAAACTGGCAGCCTTGACAGAAAAAAATGTTTCAATGTTGGATGAGCTCAGCATTAAAACAAACCTCATTTATAAGAATGTCAAAATCAAAATACAAGGAAAGCAAACCGAGATGAGGGAGAAAATGTTTCCAAAATAAGACTTCATAAGCATGTTTTATTTCACTGAAAAGGCCTGAAGCAGGTGGATGTGAGCCAAGCTCAATCGACTGCTGGATCATCTTCCATCGTGCTGAGATTTGTCCTTGTGAAGCAACTTCACATATCCACTGGACCAAACGGTCAACAAGCCACATTCACAGCGCTCAGTGGGGAGGATTCATTCAGCTCGGCATGCCAACAATTTGGCATTTTTGGTGAGTGGTTTCGCTTACACAATTCAACTCCCTAATATGATCAATGTTCAGGGTGTAACTTATTGTTGTAGCTTTAGAAAATACTCATTAGATTACAAGGCGCAGAGTAAGTGGACTACAAATGATGGTAGCCAGCACATCAGATATGGAAAATACTACTTTGTAAAGACAGACATCATTGATCTATGTCATGCTCAATCAGCTTGTCACAAACAATATGATTTCGCTTGGTTTAGGAAAAACAAAAAATGGCAATGATGGGGGAAAAAAAAAAAACCAACTCAGTCACAACCCCATTAGGAATGCTGTACTGAAACTAAACGAGTGCTTGCCGGAACATTACATTGTGCCAATTCATTCATGCTTGTATTTCCACAGTGACAGGCCAAATATAGAGCTGTAGAGAAATGAATGGCACATGTGAGTTGTAATTAAAGCACACAGGCATACAGACTGGCAGCACAAACACACATACCTGTGTTAAAATCCAGCTTGGCCACCTGCAGAGCGTAGGCCTCACACTCTTTCTTGCTGAAGCTGAAAATGATGACGGGCTGGAAGTTCCTCTCCATGATCATCTTCACTATCTTGAACACACTGGATGGACCTGAAGAAATCACACATGTACGAACATGTAATCTGGTGTAAATCATTATCTCACCCACACGCACGCACACGCACACACACACCTTTAGTGCCTCCTTTCCGTCCTCTCGGGTCCCACTTGCCCCCACTGCTGCTCCCAGAATCCCCTGCGTCTCTCAGCACCTGCATAGCTGTGTTGAAATTGTCCTCCCTGAAGTCTCCCTAAAGAAAAGCAAAACAGACGCGTGCGTACACACACACACACACACACACACACAGATGTTGTGGAGTCTATTGTGTATGTCATGTTAAGACTAGTCCTAATGAGTGAATCCAAACTGTCATCTTGGGCAAATACGAGATAAAAAGTCAGAAAGTAGTTAGTTCAGGTTTGTATCAGATTAATTAGCCAAGTCTCTTTCGGAACTTTCATGTGTCCTTACATTCTCATCAACAACCAGATGGAGTCCATCGCCTCCTGCTGGGAAGATGTAGTGTTGCAGCGGAGTGGGACGGTAGTCTGTGTAGACTACATGACATGGCTACAGGAGACGTGAGACAGAAATACTTCATCAATTATGTAACAAAATGAAAAAAAAAACAGACATGTTTTTGTTACCCTAATCCTCATATTATATACAGGAGGAGGAGGTAACTTAACCTTTATGATTATAATAAATGGCAGTTAAACATCCCACCTGTTTGTGTAGATGGCAAATCCACTCAGCAAACTGCTTGGCATTGGGGATGGTGGCTGACAGGAAGACGTAATGGACATTATCAGGAAGAAGAATGATGGTCTCCTCCCACACCACGCCACGCTCTGAAATACACACAAAGAGGCATTTGTTACAAGCAACAACCTGGCTGTCATTTTATCTAATGATATTCTTATTATTTTCTGTGAGGTGTACCGCTAAGTTTGTTGGCAAATTTGATCCTCAAAAACTTTAACGAATGGTAAAAAAGAAGAATTTCATACTATGGAGATTCTGTTACTAAATTGGTAAACCAAAACAAAACAAGTTCAGCAGTGTTTGCAGAAGTATTGGTGGACTGCTGAAATGGAGAAAGGCAAACTATATACTGTACAGTTCTGGACCACTTGTGAATTTCGTTCATATGACTGGTTATTGCATGAGGTCAGATGTTCCAAACCACTCTGGACGTCAGCTTGTGCTGTTTGTATTCTGTACCACTCACCTGTATCTCTCATGTAATGGATCTCGTCAAAGACGACCCACGCCACTTCCCTCATGATCTCAGAGCCTCGGTACAGCATGCTCCTCAGGATCTGGGAGAAAAGCAGTTTTATCATGTCAGACCAACCTCTGGGCGCTGCAGAATATCACCCTCCAAATCTAATAATGACTCCACTTTTTCAGATATTTTACCTCTGTCGTCATGACAAGGCAGGAGGCGGTAGGGTTGATGGTGACGTCACCAGTCATCAGTCCCACATCCTGGAACTCTTCGTACATCTCTCTGTACTTCTGGTTGGAGAGGGCCTTGATGGGGCTGGTGAAGATCACTCTCTGCTTCGCACTGAGGGCCAATGCAATGGCATATCTACAAGAAGATTTATAGTTTCACCTAAAACAAGTACTAACAAAGTCACAGTAGCTGTTTAACTTGCATGAGAACGATGGAACATTACATTTACTCATCTTCCTAGACCAAAGTCATATTTTTGGGGTATTTATCCAGTACTGTATATACCTGCATAATGCACTTTCATTTTGAAGCCTAAATGTGTTCATTTAATAGATGAATTATACAACATTATCAACATAATAATCACATAACCCCACCTACTTGGTAACGGAAGAAAGTACATTTTAATTGAATTACTTTACTTTTAACATTATTGTGGAAAGTTTCTTGAAGACTTGAAGAGTCTTCAAGAAACAGTAATCATAGGAGTGCCATGTCAGTGTCACGTATGGCATATATGGCTGCAGACCCATCCAAGGTAGACGCAGTCGTCTTTACTCGATAGAGTTAACTACACATAATGAAGGTAAACTGTTGAGGTTTAACAGTTAACTGCATGCTTTGGTTTCTCATTAGTGTACAGGACCATAGCACTCCAGTACTCAACAGTAGAGGAAGCAATGCATTTTCAACCCAACTACTGAAGACACTCACTCAGCGCAGACAGTCTTGCCAGCAGAGGTGTGTGCAGACACCAACACAGACTCGTTGTTGTCGATACATAAGATGGCCTCACGCTGGAACGGGTCAAGAACAAAGGGGTACTCCTGCAAGACAAGTTCAGAACAAAAGAAAAATAACCCTGGTTTTATAACAGCTCATTATCTAACAAGTACACAACACACAATGCAATATCAAATAACTTCCCATGTGGTAATACAGTATTTTGTGTTGAACGTGTGATAATGTGAAAGTATTTTCCTGACAGATACGATGTGCTGCTGTTAATGCCACGGTTGGAAAAATGTACATTTATAGCACCAATGCATGGAAAATATGTTATTACCAAAGACTATAAATGTTTTAAAATCTAAGTCAACTGGAAAAGTAGCAGTCCTGATTTAAATGTGCATTATACCTTAGCTGCTTTCCCCACTCTTGGTTTCAGTGGTTTATACTCAGCACTGGCAGGTAAAGCAACCTGTTAGGGAAAAACACAATCTTAACAATCAAAGTTGTGAAATGTATATTCAGACAAATACATATACAATACAGACAGGTGACAAAGTTAAAGAAAAACGGATCTACTTTTTGTATAGCAATATGCTGTAATCTTTGCAGTAGGCAGATCTGGAGCCAATGCAGTGTGATGTGTTGGACAACACATTCATCAAAGTAAATGAGGGAATATTTACTGGAAGACTGATGTCACTCCATCCACTGGAGTCCAAGAAAATTTGGTAACCGACACATTACTGTTTTTCCTTTTATTTGTCATCCATCTGTCAATTTGCACTTATTTGCTTTCATTACCTCATGTGAGCATCCTTCCACAGTATCAACTTGCTCCACCTTCACTTGAGGCATAAATTCTGCAAGACTGAAGTAAACAAAACACCTGTTATTTACACAGCGACTTTAAAACAAAACCTGTATCATCTCAGGCCAGCATTTCCCCTGACTCACAGTGAGTGATTTGAATGACAAAGTTGAATTAGCACCTTTCTAAAACAAAACTTGAATATTAGAACCTTCAGGACAATACTTTACATTAAATGTGGCTTGAGTAATGCTAAGTTTATCTGCTAAATATATTTCAGAATCAAAAGTACAAAGGATGTCATGGTAGACACAAAATTCAAATATTCAGTGTCACATGTACAGTAAGGAAACATGTTTGCCTGCACAATGAAATGCTTCTGTTGCATCTTCACTGTACGCTAAGCAATACATTTTACAAAGTGTAAAAGAGATAAAAGACAGAAATAGATAAAGACATCTTTAAGGCAAATTATAAGGCAGCAAAGTGAAAAATACGAACATATACATAGGCAAATACAATATACAGAATAAAAAAATTGGTTTGTGCAAAGAGGTAGTGCAACATTAGCATGTTGTGGTGAAGGTACAACACTTCAGTGTCAGTTATGACAGCACTTAATGACTCTATTCAGAAACACAGTGTAAAGATGATCTCACTTCAGGTCAGAGAGTGGCTCAAGTCGAGGTTTCTTCCCAAACACCTCCTCCTCTCCGCCGTCACATTCACCTGCCTCCCTCTTGATCCCTGCAGACGGACCAGCATCCTTGTCGGTGCCATTTTTACTAACAACTTTCCTGGAAAATTAAAAAAAACACGCACAGAACACATCAATATCTGTTGTTAGCTGAGTCTGTCCTAATATTATGTTAAAGTAACGTTACACATGAACGCTACATTAAAGGCTAAGTTAAGCTAGCGACCATTGGTTCTTGTAACATTTGACTTCTCAGTCTCAAAAAAAGTGGCTTGAACGTTACTTTTAAAACAATTTCAGTCAAGGTTTATCAGTACAAGCGGGTGCTTTATCTGACATTTCAGGGACTAAATAACAAACGAAAAAGACTAGTTAGCTAACTAGCCAGCTGACGTTGGTGTTATTAGTGTTATATTTCAGCCTCTAGTTTCAAACAAACACTAAAGATCACTTTGCAAAGTAACGACCATGCATTTACCCAATTTCTGGTGTCAAAGAAGCAGGTATCTTTTTGCTGGAGGTAGTTTGTTGTTCATCGTCAAACACGCTGAACAAACTGTCTCCAAAAGCGTCTGCCATGATTGCAGCCAAACTTCCCACAATACAACACGAGGTCTGCTACCCGGCGGCGCTACTTCCGGTACGGCAGCTGGGGATGTCCAAACGTTACCCAACTCGACATGACTCCTGAGAGCAATACACATTAGCGTTTTTTGGACTCTATCAATTCTGCACCATTTCAGGAATTTGCCGATGAGCTGGTATCACAAAGCCGCATAGAGGAGCAGCAGACAGGCAGGTCTTATGGGTGGAAAAAAGAAGAAATCGGCGGCGCAAGCGGCTCCTCCGGTGGCCCAGACAGCAGCTGCAGCAGCGGCGGTCAGGACTGCTGCTGCTGCGGGAAACGGCGTGGCGGAGGACCTGAAGAAACAGCCAGTCAACAACAAGCCGACTAAAACAGCCAAAGAAAACAAGTCGAAAAGTAATCATTTACCATGTACTGTAAATTATTCAGAGGGGGTGATATGGTCACTTTCAGGCGGGAGTTGGAGCCAGGTAACAGTTAGCCGTACTGTTGTGTATGCAGTCATATTTATCTTGTGTTCATGAGAAATGCTAGTGTGGGGTGTGCATGTTTCACTGCAACACCTCTCATACACAGGGCTCTTAGTTGCCTTGTTATGTTCTTCATTTTAGTCAAAGACACCAAACGCTTTCCAGGTGACAACTTCCCAAATGCTCCCCTCTTGTCTTTCTTCAGTTCATGTTGACACCGTGCTGATGTTACAGCAGATAAACTTTGTCTCTGGTAACTTGTGAAGGACAGTTGCCTGTGCATTAAACAATTTTAAGAATAAACATTTGCTGTCTTAATCAACAGAATGCATATTTAGTCACTTATAGTCAAATCTGAAAATAAAGTCTATTTGTTAAAAAGAAAATCAAAATCAGCCTGTGAAACAACTGAATCACGGTGCATGATGATTAGACGAATATATCCACATAAATTACATCACTTTTAGGTGACACAATTCTGTTTGTTCTTTCTTTTTACTTTATCCAGCTCCGAAGACTTACAGTCTAGCCAACACTGCCCAAGTTGACACAGGTGGAGTCGCAGACAAGTCAATTCTTAAAGTAAGTTGTTGGTTCAGTAACTTACCTGTGTGTCTTTATCCTTCGCTGTCTCTCTCTCTGTGCCAAGTAATGTAACAACGTGGTAGCTGTAATATGTTCTAATGAGCTTGTAATACTGTAATACACACTGATATAGTCAATTATTTATTCAACTGTGTGTGCTTCATGCTGAAAACATTCAAAATGTTGATGGGAGTTGATGCTTTTAAACAGGTTGTTATCCAAGCTGACCTGGAGAAGAAGATCATCCAGCTGATCAATGACTTCAGAGAGGAGAATGGGGACAAAGGGCCCATATCAGGCAGACTTACAAACAAGAAGCTGTTGGTAAAGACAAAGCCATTACTCTTATCACTGTTCATACATACATACAGTTTATACCCTACATACATGTTTCCATGACTGAATCTGTTGTATTCAGGATGTCTTGTTTGTGCTCGCAGGACCTGTACACAGCTCTGCAGAAGTTCAACTTTAAGAGAGAACACATTGAGGAGGCGATGAAGAGTAGCGTGCTGTATGGAGGGGATCTTCACTCTGCTCTGGACTGGCTCTGCCTCAACCTTAAAGATGGTATTAGAGTGTCAGCAGTCAATGCTGTATAACTCCTGAGCACACAAGGTTGCTGAAACTTGTCTTAATTTATTGTGCTGTATATCAGAGGAGCTGCCAGATGGTTTCACCCAGCAGATGCAGGAGGAGAGTCAGAAGAGCAGACCCAGGTTTCAGCCTCAAGTTCAGCAGAAACCTGCAACCCAGAGCCCCAAAGCACCCAGCAACCCCTACAAAGAGCCCACCAAGGTCTGTGTGTCTGTTTACATGTGTGTGTATTGCCTGAAAGATGTGAGCTGTCACATGAAATCAAACATTGGTGTTTACCAGGTCACAGAGAAAGATGAAGCTGCAAGCATGAAGGATTGGATCTTAAGGTATGCAGAGCAGACCAGTGATGATGATGAGGAGGAGGAGGAGGAGGAGGAGAGAGGGAGGAAGATACACAATCCTGAACTGGAGGAAAAGTTTGATCCAGTAAGTAAAATTAAAGCAACATTAAGTGTTGTTTTTGAGTTATTATTATTATATATAGGAGTGTTGGAAGTGTGTGATGAGTTTTGGGCTTATGAACTTATCAAACATATGAGATGTAGGATGTTAGTAGGTAAATTGTTGAGGTGCTGTTCGGCATATTTTGTTACCTTTAGACAGAGCCGAGCTATCTGTTCCCCCACTTCAATTTTTATTAGGGCTGTCAAAATTATCATGTTAACATGATTAACTGTGACAGTAACTTTACTTGGACAAACTGCCCGAAATACGTTGCCATATACGTGCTTGCAGGTCATGAAGCAGAACTCCATTTGAAAAGTCAAGGAAACTAACAATGCAGTCATAACTAACGAACATGCTGATAAAATTAGATTAACCATCTTTTCTGAATCTTTCCAAGCTTCTCCTGTAATTTGGCAAACAAATAATCCACCAAAGAGCATAGTTTAAGGGTTAATTTGTAATAAACACATTGCTTATTAGAGCTAATGTGGTATAGCTCTTTCGTAGCTTGTGTGTGCGTGTGTGTGTATTTATATATATATATATTAACTTCAACAGCCCTAGTCAAGCTAAGCTTACAGACTACTGATTGTAGCTGTTTAACTGACAAATATGAACAAAAATGAAGAAACTGTCTTGGCACACTTCTCAAAATATACATTTTGTTGCCCTGAAGTTAAAAAGCTGTGATAGTGCAGTAACACTGTGTGTTATTCTGCAGAACGACAGATATTTGGTCCTCACCGCTCAACTGTATGATGCAAAAGAAATGGCAGCTGCTGCCAAGACAAAAGGAGACAAGGTGGACCAGAGGATGGCACAGGACAGGATACGCATCATACAGCAAGGCGAGTGTGCTCTAACTCACACAATGCAGACATTATTAATTAATTTCTAATACTCTTTTTCTAATTTAGAAGAAATGTATTTTACTGTTTCTAGAAATGAAGCCACTGGAGTCTCACCCCATGTTTAATTCAGCTCTAAAGGTGGTAGACGTGCCTCAAAAGGAAAAGAAGACACTTCCTGTCAGCGAGGACAAGGAGGAGCTGAGCTTCAGCTTATTTGAGCAAACTGAAAAGGCCCCACCTGCAGTGAAAGGTTCACATCTCAATGAACAACAACTTCAGTTCACCAAATGACCTCCACAGAACATACTATAAATGTTATAGTAAATATAAAACCTAACATGCTGTAGCTTCATGTTGTAATGCTATGATTCAAGCCTGATACACTGTATGGTAACACTGTTACAGAGCTCACATCCTTATCACTAACCAGACCTGTGAGTTTGACATCTCAGCCACTTGAGTTGGATTTTATTATGGTGCTTTATAAAAAATCACAAATTTGGAATATTTGTGGATAATTTTGTCTAGTTACCAAGTTTGGTTGCAAAAGGTAGAAACTAGATGGGCCTTTGGATGACAAAGTTTTTTTCAAAAAGTATCACAAATTCATAATGATGGATTTTAAAGCTTCACAGAATATTTGCCGATCATTTTGTCACATTTTCCTTTTGTTCCAGTCGTAAAAAAGAATGAGCCAAAGGACATTCGCAATTTTGACTACACAGCTCGCAGCTGGACAGGAAAATCCCCCAAACAGTTCCTCATCGACTGGGTCCGAAAGAATCTCCCCAAAAGTCCACCTCCAGCTTTTCACAAGGTTGCTGCTGGTAGACACTGGAGGTGCAAGTAAGTGTGTCCATTTGTCTGTTATAGACAGAGACATTCATTCTCTAATCAGAACATAACTTCTGTAAAACTATCACTAATTTGTATTGCATTGATTGAAGAATGAAGCAACCTGCAGTAGGAGACTGACATTTAGATATATTTAATATTGGTTTGATGCCTTTGCATCCATCAGGGTGCGTGTTCAAAGGGCAGACGATGTTCTTGAAGTTTGTCCGACAATCCTGACGGAGGACAGCATGCAGGCCCAACATCTGGCGGCCACACTGGCGCTCTACACCCTGGTTAAAGGACAGGTAATACATGACGTAACCCCTGTAGCTCGTTCTAATCCTGATCTTCCTCTAACAGCTGCTATCCTCTCTCACCCTCAGTCAGTGCACCAGCTCCTTCCTCCAACCTACAGAGACGTATGGCTGGAGTGGAGAGACAGTGAGCAGCAGCAACAGGAAGAGAGCCGCACTGCTGCCAACAAACCCAGAGACCAGTTCATCTCCCGGCTCCTGACCAGACTCAAACAGCAGCAGAACCAGAACCAAGGGCAGAAGTCTGGATCACAACACCCACTGGGGCTGAAGAGTGCTGGAGATGAAGAGCCTGAAGAGTCATGGGAGAACCTGGCAGGGCTTGATATCGAGGAGGGAGTAGAAGACCTGCAGGACAAGAGTGAGAAGAGAGGGAGGAGGGAAGGGGCACTGGAGGCATCCAGAGAGCTCCTGATGAAACTGAAGAAGTCCTCACTGGCCCACAAACTGAAGGTAAATACACCTAAGCATCATACACGTTACCGTTTTAGAGAGGTTTCCATCTCAAAGATGCGTAACTGAACTCATTCAACCTTCAAGGCAGAACGAGAGCAGCTTCCTGTCTTCCAACACCGACACCGTGTCCTGGAGGCCCTGCAGCGCCACCCTGTGGTGGTGGTGGCTGGTGAGACGGGCAGCGGAAAGAGCACTCAGATTCCTCAGTTCCTCTTGGAGGATCTGTTAACAGGGAGCGGAGTGGCAAAGCCCTGCAACATCGTGGTGACCCAGCCCCGCAGGATCTCTGCCATGAGCCTGGCCTGCAGAGTCAGCCAGGAGCTAGGCTGTGAGGATGGACCAGGATCAAAGGTGAAAATATGTTCTTTAATGCTCGATGGGCCTTCACGGGAAATAGTTTGCTGTGGTCTGCTTTAATGAATGTGTTTCATGTGGGAATGGTGTTTCAGTCGTCGCTGTGTGGATACCAGATCCGGATGGAGAATCAGTCCGGGGAGTGGACTCGCCTGCTGTACTGTACTACTGGAGTCCTGCTCAGGAAACTGCAGCACGACAGACACCTCGGCTCCCTGACGCACATCATCGTAGATGAGGTATTAATACTTTCTGATCAAATACACTGTCCACCCTCAGGTGCAGGCATTTTTTTCTCTAATTCTATTTTCGCCTCAGAAACACACACACTACTGCTACTACTACTATTACTACTACTACTACTACTACTGTCATCTAATCCTAAACAATCCAAACAACCTGAATGTGATTCACAAGACAGTGAGTTGGTGCTGTATGTCTGTTCTCACTCCATCTCTGTTCTCTCAGGTCCATGAGCGCAGTGTCCAGTCAGACTTCCTGTTAACCATCCTGAAAGACGTCGTTATGAGGAGATCAGACTTGAAGCTGATCCTGATGAGCGCCACGGTGGACTGTGACAAGTTTTCTAACTACTTCAACCGCTGCCCAGTGATCAGTATTCCTGGCAGAACGTTCCCAGTGGAGGCAAGAGCTTGTTTATTTGTAGAATCTTAATTTAACCATCCCTTCAGCTATGTTGAAGGATTCTGAAGTGTAAATCAACCTAATCTGTTTTTACATCAAGCTTGCACTGGGTGTTTTCAAGCCCCTGTGGTTGTATTTCTAGGTGTCCCACTTAGAAGACATAGTGGAGCGGACAGGGTACATCCTGGAAAAGGACTCGGAGTACAGCCAGAAAATTCTTGAAGAAGAGGAGGAAGTTAGCATCTCTGTCACACAGAAAGGTGGCAAGACATTACAGCACCAGGTGATGTTGGCTCCCTGCAGCAGCAGCACAGCAGAAGTAGCAGTGGTGTGTGTTTTCTATGTATATCCTGCTTCTGTCTGTTCAGGAGGTGATACTGAGGGACTCCTCCTCTGGCTGGGACCTGGGTGCAGATCTTGATCACTACAGCAGCAGGACTCGACATGTGCTGCAGTACATGAACCCTAATAAGATCAACATGGACTTACTGGTTGACCTCATTGACTACCTAGGTACATCATCACGCTTGTTTCAGGCAGTGTAGAGTACTATTTACTATATTTTTCATCTTTCCCCGGGAGCTTTGTATAGCAGCCCACTGCTCCCTTACGGGATGGGTGAAATGCAGAGGACAAATTTCACATATATACTTGTATATATGTGACAATAAAGGTTAAGAAAAAAATATTTAGGTTTTGCATGTTAAATTTATAACTTTCTGCTACCTCAAACACCCTCCAACTTCCCAGACTCCCTTCCATGGGCGAACAGGCTTTTTCTTCTGCTGCCCCGAGACTCTGTAACGCCCTCCCCGATCACCTGAGGGCCCCGCAGTCATCGGACGCTTTTAAACAAAACCTAAAAACCTACCTTTTTAAAACAGCTTTTTGCTAAGTGTGTTTTATAGGTCCTCCTTTTTTAGTATTTTACCCACTCTGTAGCGCTTTGAGATTCCCATAATATAAAGTGCATTACAAATATTTTTTAAAATTATTATTATTATTAGCTTTTTTGTGTTCTGCCAGACAAATCCCCACAGTTTGCGCAGCTGGATGGAGCTGTTCTTGTTTTCCTGCCTGGTCTGGCTCACATCCAGCAGCTCTTCGATCTACTGTCTTCAGACAAGAGGTTCAGAGACCAGAACAGGTGAAATTCACAAACTGATCTACTTCAAGTATACACTGATTATAGCCACATAATCTGTACAGTTCACTGTTTCATTGTCCTCACTGTTATGACTGGCTCTGTTAGGTACAGGATTGTTGCTCTGCACTCAACTCTCTCATCAAAGGACCAAGCTGCTGCCTTCACCGTGCACCCTGCTGGAGTTAGAAAGGTACATGGTAATGTACTGTGATTCAAGAAAGTCCTTTTTTTGTTGAGCTGTGTTTGTGTTTAAATCATCTCACACTTTAAGGAAGCAGGACTTTGCAACTCCATAACACTAAAATAATTTGACTGAACCACCAAATAAATAGATGCATTATTGTCTATTTTAAGTGTTAATCTCCACTGCTCTGCTCTGTGTCTCTTTCAGATCGTCTTGTCGACCAACATTGCAGAGACAGGTGTGACTATTCCCGACGTTGTGTTTGTCATCGACACCGGAAAGACTAAGGAGAACAAGTAAGGGCTCACGAGCAACACCAGATACTAAATTAGCATGTAGTGGTATTGATATTATATTACTTTCTATTATGTTAAAACATCCATCCATCCATTATCTACAGCTTATCCTCATAGGGTTGCGGGGGGGCTGGAGCCTATCCCATCTGTCTTAGGGCGGAAGGCAGGGTACACCCTGGACAAGTCTCCAGTTCATCGCAGGGCACATAGAGACAGACAACCACTCACACTCACATTCACACCTACGGTCAATTTAAATTAGCCAATTAACCTAATCCCCATGCATGTTTTTGGATGGTGGGAGGAAGCCGGAGTACCCGGAGAGAACCCACGCAGACACGGGGAGAACATGCAAACTCCACACAGAAAGGCCCCGGGCCCGGGATTCGAACCCAGTACCTTCTTGCTGTGAGGCAACAGTGCTAACCACTACACCACCTATGTTAAAACAGATTGCTGTTATTATGGAAGTAGATAAAATGAGGATGCTAAATATCAAACACTTGGTGGCGCCACAGGAAAACTCAGAGGATCACCAAATTCATGAAGATAGTAGGAGCAGTGAAATTCCTTACTGAATTTCTTGGCAAGCCATCCAGTAGATATATAGGAATAGGAATGCATAAGAGAGCTTGAACTCCTGTCTGCTGTGTTATTCAGGTACCATGAGAGCAGTCAGATGAGTTCCCTAGTGGAAACGTTTGTTTCTAAAGCCAGCGCCCTGCAGAGGCAGGGGAGAGCGGGACGCGTCCGAAGCGGCTTCTGCTTCAGGCTCTACCCGAAATACAGGTGAGGAGTTTCATCGTTCATTATGCAGCGATGGAAATGGAAACACAAATCATTTCCTGTTAGATATAAGGAATATGCTGATCCCTTCTGCTCATGCTTGACCCTGTTGACCTCAGGTTTGATGCCTTCATGGATTACTCCATACCAGAGATACTACGAGTCCCACTGGAGGAGCTCTGCCTTCATATTATGGTATACAAACCATCCTCACAGTCACAGAACTACACATTCACACAAATGAAGTGTCTGTTTAAGGCATCCACTCCTCTCTGGTAGAAATGTCAGTACGGATCCCCGGAGGACTTCCTGAGCCGGGCCCTGGACGCTCCTCAGCCCCAGTCAGTCAGCAACGCTGTCAGCCTGCTGAGGAAGATCGGTGCATGTCACCCCGACAATCATGTCCTCACCCCTCTGGGACACCACCTGGCAAGTCTGCCCGTCAATGTGAAGATTGGAAAGATGCTCATCTATGGAGCCATCCTCGGCTGCCTGGAGCCCATAGTAGGTCCCGCTGCCTCGTTACTCAGAAAACAAACACTCTAACTATGATTCTTTGTAACTGTGTGAGGATTATAGCTCTGTATTTCATTTTATTACCACAATGTTATTATATATTTATTAATAACACAATTTTGTCAGGCGACCATCGCAGCAGCCATCTCAGAGAAGTCTCCTTTCTCCACACCGATGAACCGGAAGGAGGAAGCTAACCTGGCCAAAGCCGCACTTTCGGTGGCCAACTCTGATCACCTGACCATATTCAATGCATATCTGGGGTACAGATTTTACATTATTCAGGGCATATTTTGGATTTTAAGAAGGCTCTCAGACAATTAAGAGCAAGACCAAATGGGACTAAAAGTCTTTCACAGATATTTTTGATATTAGAAGTCATAAATCTTGATTGCTCAGTGTGTCCCTGGTTTGCTGTTCATCTGTCACACTGTCAGGTGGAAGAACTGTCAGGCTGATGGACAAAGAGCAGAAATGTCCTACTGTAGAAAGCACTTCCTCAGTCGAACAGCTCTCATCACAATAGAGGTAACACACTCACATGCATACATAGAGACTGTGCCTCTCTTCTGCTGAACTGTCTGAACCCGTTTGTTTGACTCTTTCTCTCCAGGGTGTGAAGCACGAGCTGATGAGGATGATGGAACAGGCAGGTTTCTGGTCGTATCGCTCCAAGCCTCAAGCGGCTGCGTCGCTGTCTAAGCAGCAGATCAGCGTCCTGAACGCGGTGCTGACGGCGGGGCTCTACGACAGCGTGGCCCGGGTGTTGTACACCCCGTCTGTTGATGTGCTCGAGAGAGTGGTCTGTACGGTGGAGACGCCCCAAGGCAAGGCTCAGGTCCACCCCTCATCCGTTAACCGCAACCTGCAGACTCACGGCTGGCTGCTGTACCAGGAGAAGGTACGAGGGAGGATTGTGTGATGTTGCTCGTCTCTGAATCACATCGGTGCTAATAAATGTTCAACCCACAGGTGAAATACACCAAGATCTACCTGCGAGACACCACTCTCATACCTCCTTTCCCCATGTTGCTGTTTGGAGGCGACATTGATATCCAGCACAGAGAAAGGCTCATTACACTAGATGGATGGATCCACTTCCAGGTCAGAGGTCACTGGGGTCACAGCTGCCTCTTTCTTTTCCTCTTCTATCCCTTCCTGTAGCAGCAACACTTAGTCTCATTGTGCACTTTGTAGGCCAACAAAATAGCTCTTCCAGGTTTATTTAATTCAATCCATGTTGTTTGTCCTTAAAGGCTCCTGTACGGATTGGCGTGATCTTCAAACACCTGAGGAAGCTGATGGACTCTCTGCTTGAAAAGAAGCTGGAGAACCCGAAGATGAATCTTGAAGGTAAAGCGTCACAACATTTGACTTGTGATCAAATAGAAAAACAACTTATCACCTTTCTAAAGGCTCTGTGAGAGTATTATAGAGCGCTGGAAAAAATTAACAGACCACTGCAAAATGATTCATTTTGCTGCTTTTACTATTTATAGGTATGTGTTTGAGTAAAATGAACATTTTTATTTCATTCTATAAAGTGCTGACAACATTTCTCTCAAATCTGAAATTAAAATATTGTCATTTAGAGCATTTTTGGTAGAGAATGAAAACTGGTCAAAATAAAAAAAAGATGCATTGTTTTCAGACCTCAAATAATGCAAAGAAAACATGTTCATATTCATTTTTAAACAACACAACACTAATTTTTTTTTAACTTAAGAAGAGTTTAGAAATCATTACTGGTGGGACAATCTCAATCTTTAATCACAGCAGTGATTTTTATAATGTTCCTCATAATATAAGCTTTCGTTCAGGTGATCACCTGATCAGTGTCTCATTAAGTAGAATGAGGAGGCTTATGATGGAATCGAACAAACACTGGAATGGACTGGCTGCCATAGATGTACAGATGTTTATATATGTGAGAGTGGTGTCTTAATTTTTTCCAGAGCTGTATATATTTTTAATATCGATCTACATAAAATATTCTCAGTAAGACCTTTAAGTCTGTTCATGTAAAATATGCTGAAGAAAATCACCGGAATATTAATATTATGGGGCTATATGTAGAAATAGATGCTACTTGATCTGATCTGATCCAGTTTGTCTTTCTGCAGGTGAAAGGACCATCCAGATGATTCTGGACTTGATCAAATCCGAGTGACATCAGACCACCAGATCTGGTTTTCTCAGAGGACCCTGCAGACCAGTACGTCTCTTAACCAACAGACTTGGTATTTACATTGAACACCTGCAGGAACATTGAGGAGGACTGTGTCATGATATGAGAAAATGGGAAAAAATAGAATATTATGTTGCCAAAAGTGGTGGAAATAAAGCTGTACACATTTTTATTTTTTCATTGTGCCATGGTTGATTGTCACAATAAAATACTGGCTTAAATATTGACTATATAAATAATAAATAGCTGGTGTGAATTAAGGCACCAATCAGAAATAAGAAGATATGGTGTGACGAGAGGAACTTTCATACAGAGAACAACAGTAACTTTATTTATATAAAACCAACACCAGGTCAGCTGCACAGTGAAACATTTAACCCCTCTTTACTTCTGCGATTTCAAACATAGTCACAGTTTGTAGCAATTTATACAAATGACATGTTAACATAAATAAAGCAAAATCAAAGTGCAAAAATTTCACCAATCCACAGAAAATGTTTTCAGAAAATGTCATGTCATTATCAAACATATCCATTTTATTTACTTTACTGTTAATCTAGGGCATACAATCTGCAAAAACTTTACAGTGCAGGCTGAGTGATAAAGAACAAGACTTTCATAGAAAGAAAGACAGTCTGTAATAATCCAGATACTGTGTGTGTGTGTGTGTGTGTGTGTGTGTGAGTGTGTGTGAGTGTGTGTGAGTGTGTGTGAGTGTGTGTGTGTGTGTGTGTCAGCTGACATGCCACTCTCACATCTCAGAGGAAATGAAAACCAGAGAGCAGACGAGTCTTAGTCTTCTTATGATGTGAATCTCTATGTAGTAGAGCCACAAAAACAAATATGAAACTCAAGATACATCAGCATGCAATAATGCAGAATATAAACACAATAAACAGCAGGCTCTACTGGATATCTGGATAGCAATTAGCTCAATGTCACTGTTTCTTAGGTTAATTTATCATCATTTTCATGAATAAACCCTGATTTTTTTTTTTTTAAATGCACACAAAGCCTGATAATGAGAATAAAGATGTTCCCTGTTCTGTTTATAACAGCCTCATCTAAAAACATGGATATACACCGCTATGCCACTCATTCTTTTATAAGCTATGACCTCATCAGAATGGGAACTCATGAAGGAGGAAGTGATGTAATCTCCGTATCTCATTTCAAAGCCTCAGTGCAGCACAGGATCTAACTTCTCCAGCAGATCTGCATGTGTTAGTATTGGATGACGCTGTATCCAGCGTCCTGCACTGTGGAGTTGATGGTATCACCTGTAATCAAAATAATGAGGTGGTTAATGTATGGAAACCGTCCAGTTGATGATAATGCCACAAGCTCAGATCCCAGTGCTGAAAATACTTAACATTAAGACCGTCACTTTCTGAAATATTAGTCTTGGGAAAATGTATGTTTAGATTAGCCAATGAGGCATTATCTGTGTGTGTATCTTATGTGTACATTTGCACATTTATCTTTCTCAAACATAAATGTGACCACTGGATAAAGACAGACTAAAATTTTTGTTTCCTTTTTTGGATCTCTCTTTATCACTACATAAATCAGATAATTCAGGAGAAATCTACAGACAAAAACAATTAATAAAATAATCCGTTTTTATATTATAAGAGTATTTTGAATGTTTTCTTTTCACTGGTCTGAAAGAATAATGCTATGGAAATGAAATAGCCCCAAATAAAACAGTGTTTTTCATGCCCAGTGCCTGAAAAACACTGTTTTCACCTGAAGTGTCTCCGTTCAAAAGAAAAACAACATGCTGTTACGTACTGTTGTTTGTTGGATCAGGTAACGGACCCCTCCTGCAAATTCACAAAACAAGGTAAACAACAAGTCAGTGAATGATCTGAAAATGTGACAAATAAGAGGTTGACATATTAAATGGAAGGATCAGACAGATATTACACATATAATTTACCTGATGATTGGTGGAGGCAGCCGAGAGGGTGGAGCTCCAGCTGGAGACCTCTGACCACTGTAGAAGTTTTCATACATGACTGGAGCTGTTCAGAGAGCAATGTTAGTGTGTGTGTGTGCTGATAACTGCCTTCCTCTGCATGTGTGTTCATCATTCCATCTCTGGCTAACAATTAACGACGCAGTATTCCTGATTTGATACCTGGCGGTTTGTCTCCGGTCCGTCTGAGGTTTACAAAGTGCTCAATATCTTCATGGACATCACACTGCTCCAGTGACTTCCTCACTTCCTCATAAAGCTATGCGCACACACACACACACATACACACACACACACACACACACACACGTAGACACAGTAAAACAAGGTCAGAGTCTTTATAGAGGTGCTTAGCAGTTTGCATTTGGCCACGAGAGGCAAACAGTGCAACGAGCTGTAAACACAACACTGACATCATCACCTTTTAATTGGTGTTAGCTAGCACTTTTCTGTTTACATCCAGCAGTTATGATGCAACATTGTCATTAGAATTTATTCATATTATTAACTCTCCTTTTAGCCTTGTTTTGGTTTCCATCAACTCCTGAGAGAAACATCTGTGTCTTTAGCTACTGAATGCTATGCTACATTCATCAGCTCCTCACTAACTGTGTTTGTCCGCTGGTTGATGAACAGCACAACAACAACAACAACAACAACAACAACAACCCATAGCCAGTGATCACATGAGTGTAGCTGGGCCTCACCTCATCACTGGTCACACACTGCTGGGAGAGCTGGTTGAGGTGAGTCCAGACTGTGTTTCTCAGAAAGCTAATCCGCTCCATCGACTGTTTCTCAAAAATCTGCGAAGGACAACATGACAGCAATATGTAGCTCATTTACAAGAAGTGTGTTTAAATTCAGAAATTCATGGAATCCATCTCACCTCACAGGCTTTGACATGTTCTTTCATCCACTCCTCTCTAACCTTTCCCAAAGTGGTCAGATTCTGATAGTATAACTTGTCTGCCGATCAAACACACACATCAAAATAAATTCAATAAATAATATATAATATAATCATATATAATGACAGAAATATGAAACAATATAAAATGTAAAAATTGTACCTGCTTCTTCTGCATTCTGTTTAGCTTGCTGTGCCTTCGAGTAGAGCTGATAGATGAACACAGAACACATGATTAAGTGAGTGAGTCTGAGGCTAACCAGGTAAAAAATATATATACAGTATATATATGTACGGAAATGACTGCTCATAAGGCACAGAGACAAAAACATGAATTGTTCAAACACCAGTGACTTTACAGAAGTATCTGCATAGTCTAAATATTGTTTCATTTCATTTTCCTATTAAAAATCTATTTCTAGTATAAAAATCTATTATTAGTGTTACTTTTATTACAATCCCATTATTTCATTGTTGTTGTTTTATTGTATTTCTTACTTATAACTTACTACAATAAAAAATATTCTATTCTATCAGAGTCAAACCTCAGTCATCAAGATAGGACTCCTCAGCACATTCCTCCACCAGTATTATTAAAATCACAAAGTCTATTTTTCTTTTTCTGTCGCTGTCAGGAATGCAACTTTTATTATTATTGATAATCTTTAGAAATTCTGTAAGTGTTTGTTTTCAAATAAATTCAATTAACAATGATAATCAATATAAAAGAGAAGCAAATCCTCACACCTGAGAAGCTGGAACCAGTTAAAGGGGAACTTTGGTATTTTTCAACCCTATTTCTCCATGTTTTCTCTTCTTCTAATAACAACCTGAACCCGTCATATAATACAGAAGTTACCCTTTAATGGTGACATTTGTATATTTCTTACCTGATATGGACAGAAATAGCTTCAAAGCACAACCCTAGTGTCCACATTGGAGAAAATAAATGTACCAAATATGTCATTTTTGTCACATCACATTTATGCTCCATCACTGAACCTTTTCCATGTGCTTGGTGTTGTTGGTGTTTCTGTTCACGTTCTGATCTGCCTCTTCTTTATCTCGACACTTCTGCTCGTATGTCTTCTTTGACTGGAGACAGAACCACAGTTAATAACAGGAACACACTGCAAACTGTTCACCACCACAGAAGATGATGTCGATATAGAAAGACAGCAGCACTAACAGAGCTGGACGGGTGGATTCCCCCCAAAGAGGAAGAACAGAGACAGGATGAGGATGAGAACACAACTGAAAGTCCTCTGACATCAATCAGGAATGGACTAAAATAAATGTGGTACTATCAGAATGGTTTGGCTTTGGTGAAGTGACTCACTATGTATTAATGCTACATATTACTGAGAGCTTACATGCTAATCAGCTTAGCTTATCAATAACATATTAAGGAAAACAAACAGGGGAAGTCTTAAAGTGCCCTTGAAGTCATTTATTTCATGCTGAGCCTGTAAATAATTAACTCACCTCCATTGTCTTCTTGAACTGTGAGGACTTCTGTTTGTGGAGAGCATCCATCTGTTGTTCTATCTGAAATGACAATCCAGTCAATAACTCTGCAAAAGATGCAGCGGTCACCTCTTTGCACCACAACGTTAATAAAACCAACCAACCTTTTTCCGCACTTCTTTCTGTTTTTCCCTGAATTCTTCCAGTTTCTTGACCTCCTCCCTCATGCTGTGTGCCAGTTGTAAGTGTGACAGACTCACATGTTCGGTTTCTGCAAGGGTAAAAACTAGGGCTGACAAAGTTAACGTGATTAATCAAGTTAATGCGCTGATTTGCACAGTAACTGCACAGTAACTACTTAGCCAAACAGCCCGAAATGCAGCCATTTTCGGCCATTTCATGTTACAAATTCATACTTTCACGATGCTCTTTGGTGAATTATTTGTTTGCTGAATTACAGGAGAATCTTGGCCAGATTCAGAAAAGATTGTTAATCTAATTTTACCAGCATGTTTGATCGTTACTTACGACTCTGTTATTAGTTTCCTACTTGGTTCTGCTTTATGACCTGCCGGCAAGTTTGTCCAAGTAGAGTTACCGTCATGGAAGTTACGCAGTTAATGCAGATTAATCACGTTAACGCAGATTAATCACGTTAACGCGATAATTTCAACAGCCCTGCTTACAGAGAAAACAGCAACAGTAAAAGTAACAATAATGGCATTTGGTGCCGTTGTTAAGAGTCAAAAGTGTTGCACACTTACGTAATTTGAACATGTCCAGGGATCGCTTTAATGTACTGAAAAAGTAAAAGAAAAGAAGATTGCAAACAAATAAAGTACAACTTCACTGCATCCATAACACCCATTAATATCCACTACGCAGCACACAAAGAGGAAGCTGAGCACTAGTAACACTATGGAGCAATATTTTCCCTGTTTTGTTTTTTATCGTGCACACTGCTGTCACTTTCATCTGTAATGAGCACAGAAACTTAGCAATGATACTGCTCACATGTAAACATAGAAACAATACATTATTTATGATCTAAAAAGAATCTGCTTTATTAATATCATTAATATTACTAATAAGGAAACACTCTCAACGTGACTGTCAGACCTCAAGCAGGATTTCTGCAGGTTCACCCAGTTAAATTAAGCACCTGTGTAATGGCCTGTTTCACCTTTCTACTTGTTGTGCATAGAGAGCACACAGGGAGTCTTTAGTAGAAAGGCTTATTCATAAACCACTATGGTTTTATTAAGTAATGTTCCCTGTCTTCCCTCCTTTTTAAAACAGAAACAAACTCACACTGATCATGTGACAGAATGGGAACTAAAGTTGCTGATGCAGAATCTACATGTCAACGCTGACACACAAAACTGAAAGATTACACAGAGACTGCAGTAAAATCATGAAATTCTTATTTCCACTTCTGTGAAATGTGAAGTGCAGACAAACAAATGATATTGATCCTGCAGACTCAGTCACCTCACTGTAAATATGAGTAAATGCACGGTCAAACACATCATAACATGTAGGTTACTTACTTCATCTCACTGTGTCCACACACTTTCTTTGACAAACCGAGGAGATCTTTGGCGTACTTCTCTTCAACTGATGCCCTGAAAGAAACACCCAGAAACACTGAATGTAACAAAACTCTTCATCAAATTTACAATTAATATACATGAAACTTTAGCACATGTTTACATGTACAAACCACTTGGTCATCACTGCAGCCGATGGGTGCTTTTAGAAATGAATGATACTAATTCACATAAAACATGATGAATTTATGACAGAACTATATTTATACTAACATAGATGAATTACATGGAATTACATGAGTACAGACTAATAACGACCTTGCTGCCTGGTAAATGTGAGAACAAAAAAAACAAGGAAACCATGAACTAACTGTTAGGATTCATTTAATTCCTTATGGTTTTATTGAGTTTGATAATCAGGAAGTCACATAACAAGTTGCAATTCACACAACACACAACAATGGCTTTCTGTGCACCTGCACATGTGTTTGAATGTAATGCAAATGTATGCAGCCATTTCTGCACGTATTACTCCATCTATGAATATATTCTTACTGTATTAGGACAGGAAGCACGCATGTAGCAGCCACTGAGCCAAAGCCTCTGTATTTGATCTGTGGCCTTCTGATAATGATGCAACGTCATGCTTTATTGATATTCTCATTCATGCATATTCTGCACCTCAAGTGATTTCTATTTGACGCTGAGATAAGTGTGTTGCACTACTGTGGAAACTTTTTAAAATTTTTAAAAGTGCTTTTCATTCTTACATGGGGAAACTTTGAGTTACATTATTATGCAATATCCTCTTTTGTTATATCCATAGCTGTGGGTTTTATTGTACTGTAGTCTAAGCAAATATCACAGTTGCCAGCGGGTGCATGCATGTGTGTGAGTCAGAGTGGGCTGGTGCTTATCACATGAGGAAGGAGGAAATTCAAACATCAAACTTTAATGACTCCATTATAAAGTCGATCTAGATGATGTTTCACGATGTACTCATTGATATGGGAAGCTCAGAGCGACAGTACTGTGGGGTAGAAACTCCTTTTCTGTTCCTGCTTTAAGAGGAATTCATTTCTGCCAGTCTACCACAAAGCAGTAGTGTGCAGGAATAAATAATGCTTCCGGATCAAAATATTGTTATATAGTTTTATAATAGTGATTATATTTGGTGTGTAATGTGCACTTTGAAGCTTTGGGGAAAGACTATCTTAGCATTTAATGCTGTCATTGTAGGTTTATATACAACAGCTGACCAACTGTAGCCTACTGTCAGTTTAAAGTTATTTGTCATTCATTTTTTATATTTTTCCTTGGCACAAGAAAAAAGTCACAGCATTCTTGAAATTTCTGTCTGCATCTCTTCGTCTGATGTCCACGCTGTCAGTGAAAATCATGCTACTACTAATCTCAGTATTTATGCACTTTATGAATGTTCCGTGCCTCCAAAGAAAGAGATATTTAAACCCATTTCATTGTATTTTTATTTAAATTGTTTTGCTCCATGTCCACCTCCACACAGAACTTAGTGGTATAATATGACTCTGCAAATTCTGTTTTTAGCTGTCTGTCTAGTTCTGGCTTCCTGTAAACTGTCCTGTGTGTGCACATTGACAGCAACTAAAAACCACAATCAAATCCTATATACTGTAGATCATGGCACATTACCTGGCCTTCATGAACTCCTCCACCTCCTTACATGTCCTCTTGCCGTCATTGAGATACTGGAGGATAGCATCATAGCCAGCAGTGCAGGTCAGGTCACAGTTCTGTCAATTACAAGGACAAAATTTCATTCAGAAAGTGGCACACAGTATTATAAAATATTATTTTAGATTATATGTCCATAAATTACATCATAATAATATTGCTTCTGCAGAAACCTAACAGACACCTCTAATAACACTCTGAGAGACAGACTGGCTCACTGCAAACTCTGTCTAATCTCTCACAGTGAAGTTCCCGACGCAGCACAGACAAAAATAAACACAAGGACATTAAGGTCTTTGACACAGAGATGGAAATTAATGTTTTGAATGTACTTCTCCATGATTTAGGTAAGCTGAGGGTCACATCCTATAATCATCTGCCTCACTGTGTCAACATCACCTTCTGTCTCTAAGGATATGACGACATGGAACTAAATAATGTAATTCAGTAATACATATCTAATATTTACATTTTCATTGTTGGAATGTTAATTATTTCAAGTACTTCTACTTGAGCGCTTCCATTCAGTGCTACTTTATACCTCCCTGCACTGAATACTGGACTTTTTAATTCACTATAGATTACATTTATCTGACAGTTACTAGATACTTTACAGAATCACATTTGACATCCTTAACATTGCAAATTAAAAATTGCTCCACCTCAATCAACTACTTCAATAAAATGTAATTTATAAATTAATGTAATAATTCAATAATGTAATATATATTTGTAAAACATTTGTCTGCATCTTCTTTGAGTAGTTATAAATTTAAATAAAAACACGTTCTTTTTCATGATTGACCTGAAGAGGCATTGTTAGCTTTTTTTTCCCAGGATTGTGTGTGTTATTAAAAGTAATAATGCATAAACTCAAAAGCTCTAGACTCAAAGCCCTAGAAACTCACCCAGAAATAATCCTTGAAATGGAGACTTTTCATAACTGAAATGAGCAGCACAGCTGTGTGTTGACAGGTCTGTGAGCTGAAAGAAAGACTCTGTTAAAGCAGCAGTGCGCCATGGGGCTGAGCCAAGGGCTGCTGACGCATGCGCAGCTGTTTTTTTTTTTTAACTGTCGCTCCTTGCGTCAGGATTCTGTGCATGTGCACCTTGTTTCTTAATAACAGAAAAAATATGTTTTTACATTTTATTTAATTCAAGAAACAATTACTTACTTGAAATTATAGACATTGTAGATACAATAGATAGATAGATAGATAGACAGGTTTCACAGGATTTGGCTATGATGCCATCTGGTGATTGATGAAGGTATTTAGGCTGTGATAAACTGGTTTAAACAAAAAAGCTGCAACACTAAATATTATAAACAGAACATGTTCAGTGGTAGAAGATGTATTCAGCAGCACTACACACAATATATAATAATCCATACTACATCCTACTTTTGACTCAACTAAAGTACCTTTTTTGGCACCTTTTTTCTGCTAGTGTGGGCATCACTGAACATGTTACTATTAACTTCACTGTTTACATCATTTTAAGTGTTATAGTATTCTACATACCTGTCATGTCATCTTTAATGACATCAGGAGCATTCAAACTCATTTGTCAATGTCATTTCTGAATTCCTCCTCCCATACACATAATTTATTCCCAGAGACATCTTGCACTAGATATTTTCATACAACAGCAACAAAGCAAAGTTTGATGACATACAGGATCACATGACTAAACCTTGTGTAGGAACAGTAACACTGATAAGCATGTTCATAGTACAGCCCCTCGCTCTCATTTCACCTTGAGGGTGTGGTAAGACAAGCTGACCTGGGAGGACTGCATGTTTTATGACACTGTTATCAGCAGCTGCTGCAACCATGTGACCATTATTTCAAGGCTGTACATGGCTCGAGTACAATAGTGTACTTTACTTAAGTATTTCCATTTGATGCTGTTTTAATGCATTATTCTATTGAACATGTTGTGTTTTTTTAGTCATCTGAAAGCTGACGGTCACTTTTCAAGATGGTGTACTACCTTATTGAAAACATGAGCTGTTAAAACCAAATGAGTGTTTGCTTTAGAGGAACCCCTGAACATTTTACAGATATTTATTGACGCGTATCATTCAAAAGGCATCAAAGATGTCACTGCCAAACTGTATAAGAGCTTTATTTTATAACACAACAGATTACATTAGACGGCGCTGGGAAAAAGAAGCTGATTTATTCATTTCAAAAGAAACATGGCTGCAAATTAGGAAAACATCAAATCCACTTGAACAAACACTGCTTTTTGGCGTGATTTCTGTTTGAAGAATCTGATTTGTTTTTTTTTATCACACCAAACCAAAGTCCAAATGCAGTGGTTCACAGTTTTCATGCTGGAGAGAGTGTGGTGTGGTTTCTGTAGACCTTGTCCATATTTTATGGCCTTGTCCATATATGATTTGATTTCATATGATATATGATTTCTGGAAAAATGTGGGGAAACTGATTGCTGAGATACTGAATTTGACATTCAGCACCTCCTTCACTTTCCTGTATCTCGGAAATATTCCAGAAGGCCTCAGCAAAACATGGTGGATGGGAAAAAAATCAATAACTAAATGCTGGCTCCAGAGAAACCCCCCCCCCAACCACCACCACCACCACCACCATAGTGCTCTTTATGAACATTATGAACTCTATCAGGCTTTTGGAGAAAATCACCTTTACCTTGAGGCTCCAAAAAGATAAAGGAGAGGAATACTGGGAAAAATGGGATTGTTATGTGCCACAAAATGATTCCTAGTCTGTTATGTAACACACGTGTGTCCTTTGTTTTATTTTTGCTGATACTATCCTAGCCTTCAATTTTTTTTTGTACCTGTCAAAAATAGAAAAATAAAGATAAAGTTAAAAAATACAGTTAAAAAAAATCAAACGAGTGGTTCCCATTATTTTTGGTTGGTGGCCCCTCACAAAAGAGAGTAGTGTCTGGTTGGGGCCCCTTGCTTCGACATTTCAGATGTCTTAAGTTGTTAGCAGTTCCACCAAAGAGACATATCCTCCATAAACTTCTCAGATGGTTCCAATTAAAGAACAACTTGAACCCCAAAGAGGTAAAACAGTCCGACCCCTGAGTTGGCAGCCGCTACTGAAGCACCAAACCACATCGAAAAGAAACGAAAACAGCTCCATCCTGACCAGCAACAACAGTAAAATACACAGATTATACTTCTGTATATGTACTTGTTATATCATTTTTACATTAATGTGCTGACACTTCTTGGAGATGGCAGTAGCTCAGTCTGTAATGACTTGGTCTGGGAACTGGAGGGTCACTGGTTCAAGTCCAGGTCAGACGAAGACTGGTACATGGAGGTGGGCAGTGCCAAGCAGCCCTTGAGCAAGACATCAAATCTCCAAGCCCCTTCGATCTGACAACTCTCCCAACACGTGCTGTGTTTCTTAACCTGAGTGTGATTTGCAACAGAAAAATACTGTTGAGTGAAAACACTAAAATTTCCCCACTGGGGGACTAATAAAGGGATTCCTCTATGCTTTCAGGGATCAGTGTCTGCTTACCTTCTTGTCTCCTTTCTCCTTATACGTACACCAAAACACTGCTTCTGCCGCCATGACGCGGTGTAGATCAGCTGACTGTAATTTCCAGGGTACTTCCCCATTTCTACAGAGAGGTGGAGATAGCTTCAGGCATGTCTTCACATGTTTGTGAAGGGTGTACTGACAGAGCAGCAATGTTGCAACTTAATGTCATTTTCTATTTGCAGGTGTGATGATATGAATGAAATGTAATGCACATGTATCTTTGACATCACAAACCTCACAGTGTAGTTAGACCACCTCCCTGAAGTGACCACTGATGTTATAACCACTCTCTACATTCTGCATAACAAGCACCATGTCTAAAAATCTTATCACTATCAACCCACGAGGACACAAACAAACCACTGATGCTCCTGTGAACTGCTCTTATTGTGCATTCAGATCTTACTTGTACCATAAATCTTTATGATGGGATTATATAAGTGTGAGTTCCTTCTTAAATTTCAGCCTCTGAACAGTGTGGCCTGCCATGTGGAAATCTTGCTCCATGTGACGCACTGCAGCTGAGTTGTTTTTACTTTCTGAAATAATGACCTCCTTCAACCCTCATATGTTTCTCCCAATAAGCTCAAAACACATCATCATGTTCCATCAGTTCAGTTTTTTTTATACACGCTCACGTCAACATCTCACCACAAACACAACAGGTATGTCTTACTGTGTGGCACTAAGTGCTTCTGATTGAAAGAGTCAATCTTGTAAAGGGAAGTCTACATCAAAGTGGGAGGAACTTGGCTGCAGCAGACGGGGATTCCTCTGTCGTAAAGTTACGTCACCCAGCGGTATTTAAGCTTGGACTGCTATCAATAGTTCAAACCTGTTCCTTCTTGTCAGGCCACAACTACACAGCTTTCAAAGCACAGAGAGAGAAGAAAAACTGGACCTTTGAAAGCTCCTCTTCTTTTTCCTGAACAGATAGAAACATTAAGAAAATGTCTAGCCACGGTAAGTATTTAAGACTTCTTTGAACTTGACCTTTAGGCTTCATGAGTGTGTATGAGTATTAGATCATGGATCCTCAACTTATGTGTCTGTTATCCTCAGACTTCGCTGCCAGAGTTGACCACTGCGCACATGAGCTACGTCAAGTTGGCGACAAGCTTTACTGGAGATACAAACTGCTGGAAATACTGATCAAGAACTACAAGACTGTTACTAAAATCAAGTGACATATGAGGTCAAAGAGCACAAGAAAGAGAAATTGGATTTCACTCAAAACTAAATGGCTGGAATCAGAGCCAAAACAGAGGATGTCTTGGAGACGGACTCAACTCGGCAAGCTTGAGGAAACCCCCTGATGGAGACACTGGATGTGAACTGTCATTGGACTGTTGTCATATAGTCAATACTGGAGCTCTGGAGTGTGTGGGATGCTACTGATCTGCTGATTCAGACCCATGGGAGACTGGAACCACAGTGGGATATCTGGATGGATCTATCTGCTGACAGATGCTGGTTATTACATGTACCCTGCACCATGCATACTGCTGTTTATATGCACATGTTCTGCTCTGTCAGCCTGTCACACTTATGTTAACTGAAGAACTGAACCTGTAGACCTCAGTTTCTTTAGGCTCTTTTTTCTAATGGGAAGCATTCCCTGATTAAAGATGCATATTCACTAAGTCTTTGCTTCTGGTTTTGTGTACCACAGTGGGGAATACCAGGGGAATGTAAGGCAACAAATTAGTTTCTTGCTACTAAGAGAATAGTTTGATATGATAATATATGGGGTGAATTGGCCCGATGTGGGAAATGTTAGTTAGAAACAGTATATTTACACCATGTCACATTTGGGGCGGCAGTAGCTCAGTCTGTAGTGACTTGTAGTGACTGTAGTGACTGGTAGCTGGAGAGGTGCCAGTTCCTCCTCCTGGGCACTGCCGAGGTGCCCTTGAGCAAGGCACCGAACCCCCAACTGCTCGGGGCGCCTGGATAAGGGGCAGCCCCCTCACTCTGACACCTCTCCTCCAATGCATGTGCATGTGTTTGTTTCATGACTTGTGTGTGTAATGTGCAACTGAAAAAAGTTACTAACAGAGTGAAAAAATGTAATTTCCCCTTGAGGGATTAATAAAGGAATTCTTCTTCGTCTTCTTCTAGTTTTGATGCACAAACATATCCACTGTAGTCTATAATTGGATGTGTACATATATAGTATATATAAATATATAACAGTATGTACATTACATATATGGAATAAAAACAACAACAGCAAAACAGTGCTAAATTCAGGCACTTAAAGGATCCTTACTTTATTTTGTGTGGTAATACAAAAGCATACAGAATTATAGAGGAGAGAAGATCCCTTTCATTGAATTCCATTAGATCATACACATAAAATGACTATTAATTACATACAAGCCTTTTCTCTGTAGCTACATCCACAAGTAACCCAGCCCTCCACCGATAGCATGCATGGTCTCTTTGCTGTAAACGGATTTCAACAGTTCTTCACACCTATTGGTATTGTGTTGGTAGAAATTAAACAAGAACAAAACAGATCTCTCAGTATGCTGTGAAACAAAAGGTGATGTAATGTCATACAGCAGAATGATGTTTACAGTCGAGGAGGTCCTGTTTGGTCCAATACATTGCATGTTGTTGAATAGTTTCAGTCTGTAACCTGCATGTATGAAACCATAGAAGATGCCTGTGTGGACCCACAAGATAGAAATATTAACATCTAATTATGACAAGACATACAAACTGAAAGACGCAGTTTGTTGCAAGAAGGAAACTTATAAATAGGTCGGATCACCCAAATCAAACTCTATCATCTCACTGGGCCCTCTTGGAATCTGTTGAATCCCCAGTGCCTGCTCTTAGCAGTATTTTATAGGGACAATCTCTTTTGTTCAAACCAAATCTATGAAAACCGGTCACAGTAAAAATTGTAGCTCAGAGGGAAAGATTATTTTACTGCAGATGAGCATTTTAAAAGTAAAATTATTTTATTCCATCATTACATTATGATAGAGGCAAACATCTTTATGACATATTTCAAAACCTAAAAAAAAAACATGACTAGATAGTAGTAGTTCAGTGACAAAACAGGTTTGTTTTTTCATAATTTGGGTGAACAGACCCTTGAATTTAAACATTTCAGAACAGCTGTTTTTAATAGAACCAGAAAAAGTTTAAATGAATAGATCTTATAGCTGTAGACAAAATAAGTGAGATCTTGTTTTATGACAATTCATCATTTTCAACTTCTCAAGTACTTAATCCAAGAAAAATATCCCTATAAGTACGATCCTACCTACGGAGCTATTGGCTGTGCAAAATAGTTGATAAATGGCAGACTACTCCAAGCATTGATTAGGAACATAAACAGAAATGGAGGACTGGTCACACTCTGTAAACAGAACGGACCCAATGCAACTAATGAGAAAAAGGGTGTCCTTAGACTCCAGGTTTAATTCTTCATTTAGGTTAGAGTCTATGAGCCGGCTCACTAGTAACTGATGCAAAATGCAATGAGGAAGAGAGGATTTGTAACTTAATGAGAAGACAGAATGACTCAATAAAACATTCAGGTAGTCTGTTCTAACAGTAACCCATGAACTCCCAACACAAGTGGGAATGAACAGGTGGAAGCAGGAGACTTGCACAGGTGTAAAGAGCATCACTAGCAGTGTGATTTGCTATCCTTTATCCTTGCATAAGCATGTGGGAGGATATGAAGACCAGGATTTGATTCTGGCCAGATCTTGTAGTAATGCCGAGATGATGTTTCCTTTGGGAAGAAGGGAAACTTGGCCCCGATCAAACTCTTCATATTCACCGACTACTGCTGCCAACCTGCTTTTGTTCTTTGATGTCATCTAACATTAACAGAAACCCGTCTGTTCGTAGTGTTGCTGTTTCTGAGCGTATCCACCCTCGCAGCAGCAGATAATATACCTCACTGTGGGAGAGAAACCAGTCATTTTTCATTTAGAGACCACCACCAATCAGATTGAACGGGGTTAATATGGACTGCCACCAAAACGTCATCCAGAATAGATGTACAAAACAGGCTCCCCAACCAAAATAGATTGTCTCATTAAAGTGAAGTCTGCCTCATTAAGTGAAGTCCTTCAACCAATTAAATAACACAGACCATAGCCAGATCTTCCAGTCCAACCAATCAAGTGTTTTCATTTAGTAAATGCAGCCACCACAGCCCACATGAGTTCGTTGACGTTGGGCTTTGTGCTCTCTTTCTCGGGCTCCAGCTCCAGCAGGCTGTGGACTCTCTTCATGCCGAGGTCGTACTGGTCATCCTGGAGTGGGGCGAAGGCATTCTCAAGAACGTCAGACGAGTGGGCCAGGAGGATCAGAGACAGCACCCGCTTGTCCATGCGGTGAGGATCGTTCACCCATTTCTCCAAAACGGACTCCTGGACTTTCTTGACAAGGCGCTGCAGGCAATAACATTAACACGTTTTATAACCATCATTTGCGTCACATGCATCATGTAGTGTACATTCAACTAGGTGAACAAAAAAAAACATTTACAGAAGTGATGAGGAGAGGGAACTATAGTTAGTCACCTTCTCCTATCTGACAGTTATATATGAAGCTATAGCCAGCAGACTGTTAACATTAGCTTAGCATAAAGACTACAAATGGGGGAAACAGACTGAACATATAGCATCTCACATCACTTAATGCCACCTGTCTTTATGCTACCTTAACCTGGTAGGCAGACTAAATAAGCGCTTTACTTTCAGCTGGACCTTCACAGGGACCAATGAAGCCCTTACTATACACTAGACACTTAAAGTGGCACTGTGATTAACTCACATAAAAGCTGAATGTTTGCAGAATGAGCATAAAAATGGTGTGTCATAAAGTTTTTACCTCAGTCAAAGACTCTGACAACGCAGGTTACAGCCATATAAATTCCATTACTCATGAAGCTCAAACCTGCATGATTGCGAGACAAAAGATCAGTGATCAGCCCCGCGCCTCACCTGTTTAATGGTGCTGTTGGTGAGTGGATGTGTGGTCATATCAAAGAGCAGGAAG
This sequence comes from Synanceia verrucosa, assembly GCA_029721515.1. Taxonomy (NCBI): domain Eukaryota; kingdom Metazoa; phylum Chordata; class Actinopteri; order Perciformes; family Synanceiidae; genus Synanceia; species Synanceia verrucosa. The sequence goes on along the minus strand of CM056564.1, from coordinate 9,421,849 downwards.
TTCTGTTTCTCTGTGGTGAGAACACCTTTCTCCACCAGGTTTTTTGCCAGACGTTCTCGAACATTTCTCAGCTGGTAGTGCAGCTTCAGGGGATTCCAGGTCTCGCCTATGAAAAGACAACATGAGATCCCTTTTAGGACATTTGACACACAGAGTCAATGTTTAACACGTGGGCTAAAACGGTTTCTTCTAGCTTATGTACACTGTTGTTGATGACAATTCCATATTATGACACTGATTTTATCAATGAGTTCCTCTCAAAAGATGTCAACCAATGCAAGCTCTGAACCATGTTACACCTCAGATATTACGCAAGCTATCAAGATGGCGTCCAACAGGTGGACTAATGAGCAGATTATTGCACAGTTTGGTGTGTTTTTATCTCACCACTCAGAAGCTCTATCCAGCTCTGGACAGTCTCAGGAGGCTGGGTCTCTTTAATGTGCTTCAAGGCCTCATCCAGTAGCACATCTCCTGTTGGAGCATCTGACTTGCAGATCACCTTGGCAAACAAAATAGACATATTTGAACTGGGATGACTGTTAAAGTCTGCCTCACTAACACCTACATTCACATCCTGTGTGAAGAGGATGTGTGAAACTAGCTGAACCACTACTATAATGCAACTAATTCCTTGTAAGAGGACTATCACCAGTCCCCAGAGAAGAAACTAATCCTTCAGATCAGGGAGATCAAATTGATGGTTCTTGTGTGTCTTGCAGCACATAAGAGCATTTGAGCAGGGCAGAGTGAACACAGGGGCGTGCTTCACTTTCCTCTGCACACCTGGTCATGTGACCGTTCAGCTTACCTTCCTGGAGAGCAGGCTTTTCCTCCTCACCCCGCAAGGCTCCAGCTGTAACCTTCCTCTGAGGGCCAGCTCCACCAGCATACAGCCGCGGAGACCGGAAGATATACAGTCGTTCCAGAAAGACGTGTAGCCCTGAGAGGAGGAGTAAAAAAATTAGCAAAGATGCAGCGCTTGTCAACTTAGCTGACGTGTTAACGTCATTTGAACAGTGCCAGGTTGAAAAGGAGTCAATGGCGCTGTTAGCTAACAAGAAAACCATCCAGGTAACTCAAACTACGTAGAAAGTAAACTGGTTAATTAACTTAACACCAGATTAAGTGCTTTCATTCAGCAAATCGCTGACCATCTGTTTACAAGGGACACCATAAACACAGCTATATCATCATTATCAGACAGAAACTGGGCACGGCGCATTTGGTTTGACACAAGCTAACGTTACATAGCACACTTGCTAACAGATTAACATTTAAAAAATCGCATTCAAACCATGTTTTTTCCAACCGCCGTGGTCCAACATGTCTGACAGGTATTTAGAAGCTTCAATGATCGACGTTAACCTTGTTGACATCTGTGAACGCGTTCGATGACGCAAAAATAAACACTGCTAGCTAGCTGGTTACTGTTAATGTTTAGAAGCGTAACGTCAAACTAGCATTGAAGGAATAAGTCCTCAGCTAGCCATAACGACGGATAAGAAGTAGCCCACACCTCTCGGTCCTTGAGGCCCAAGAGCAACACTTCCTCCATCAGTGTGAGCCTGGTTTCCTTCGAGTCCCCCTTGTCGTCGTCCTCCTCCTCCTCCCCGCGGCGCGCTTCGTCCTCCTCTTCACCGGACTCCCTCTCCTTGTCGGCGGCGGCGTTGCGAATGGCCTCGGTCCTCCGCTGGACGAGGCCCGAGGTTCTCTGCTTGAGAGAGGACATAGCTGCTGCTGCTGCGAAACGATCAGATCCGAAGAAAAGCGCCTACCTCGACCAACCAGAAAGCCACGCAGCATGTAACCTGAATGGTAAAGGTGAGAACGGCCACACGGTCGACTGATCGAATAAACACGGCCGTTGTCGGTAAGCTCAGCTCGGGATTCCTGCTTCGGCTCTGCCCACTTCCTGATCCAACATGGTGGCGGTGACGTCGACTGTGCTCTGAACTGGACAGTGAACGTATCTCTCCTGTTGCCTTCACGTGCCATCGGAAATACTAAATTAATGACAGTTTCACGCTTCCAGCAACACCTAAACACACATCACCCAGTATGTTGTCACAAAACTTTCATAATGTTATGAATACAGAATAATCATATAAATATATATTTGGTAAAATGTTAAAAAATATGAATATGAATTGTTAGTAAAACAGTTTATAGCACCCTGCCAAATCCCAAACTTTCCTACTAGCTCACAACTGGATGCTGAGATCAGAGACATTTACTTAACTATAAATACATAACCTAAAGATGTAGTTTAGTTGTGGGACTTTAATTTATAATTGATCATTTATAGAATAATGGTGCCCTCTGTCATCAAGCAAGTCAAGACCCTTAATTTATTCTTTTACCAATTAACCTCTATTACCTTAAAGTGTATATATACAAACCACATCTATGGGTGTGAATATATTCAAGGGTGTTCTTAAAAAATAAGTTGCAATGGTAACAGCAGCCGTCTCACAATCATATCCATACAACCAATTTTTATATAGGCTAATATGCAATATATTGCCATCTTAATATATCAGCTTTACATTCAGAATAAAATACATCTTTATCTATATCATTCAGAGAAATAAGATACAATGCAATACAGCATGTCAGCACAGGGTGGCAGGCTCTGCATAGGAATCCCTACTTGATCTCTCTGTACCAGGAAACTGATGCTGCTGAGAGCTCTTTCAAACAAGGATGGACTTGCAGGAACATCCACTCCATAAAATCAGATCAGTGTTTGTTGAGATAGGACCAAACAGTGCACATCACAGCCACTGAGAATAAAGCAAGATTGTATATAGTCAATAGAAGGATATACCGTCTAATTAATGTTCACATATCGTGTTACATCACACCAGTAACTTGCAACGTTCGATCAGCATCTTTGGCTATGAGGCTGTGTACTGTTGGCTCAAGCTGCCATTTATTGTAGGTGCAGTGACACAATATCATTGGCAGATGATGACGAAGCAAATAAGCTCTCAAACGTCCTCCACTTAACCTCGCTCCCCTTCCACCTCGTCCTCTCGTCTTGTTGTCCTCTCCTCACCAGGCAGAACTGAAACAGCTAAATGGAGTTCAGCCATTATTAATGTTATTATTTATGTCTGGTTTTTTTTTTCTGCAGAAACAGACGTCTCACCTACAATGTTCTCTGTGGCACGCCATTAGCAATAGAATTAAGATTTTTGTATTGTGTACTTGAGGCTTGGTTACTGAACAGTTACTGGTCGATTTTCATATATAGGCCTACAACACTTAACACAATGGGCAAACAATAATAATAGATGTGAAAGGAGTCTTAACAGCTCTAGTTTTCATGCCAGCAATAGCAGTGATCAGTGCAGTTACCATTTTGCATGACCTTAAATATTGCATAAGTCATTATATTACTGATGCTTCTCTGGGGCCAGATGCCCCCTGAGACACAGTAACATCAACTTATTGCAAGGAATTACAAATGTATATTACACAGCTTAGGTAATTTTGTTCTTGATATTTGCGTGTCATAACAACTAGTCTCAGTGAGTCTGCTTTTTGAAGGGTGTCACAGAGAGTGTCGCTGCTGTGAGCATTGAGCCTGCATTCAGTGAGGAAGAGCCCCACATTTGTCTTGGGAGGCGTCTAGCCATCCTTGTATGGTCAGTTGTGTCATCCCCACCAGCTGTGAACAAGAAGGCTGTAATGTGCACTGGGGACGCATGCCTACTCCATTTATTGTCATTTCTGAATGAATTTTACAGCACTTCCAAGTTGGGGTTTAAACCTGGGAGAGATTAACAAATTAAACATCAATGCCTAAATTGTATTTAAGTTCCTGAAAAAAAGAACATCTATAATCATTATCATCAGAGTTGGTATATGACTAAACAAGTTGTATGACACACCCTCCAGGGCCTGCTTGTCTCATGAAGTCAGTTCAGTTCGTCTGATCAGACTGCATTCACTCTAGTTAACTAAAGCCACTTTCATACTGCACGAAAAACATATAGCATTTTGACGCGGGTCCAACAACCCTCCAATCAACCCGGGAGTTTATCGTCTCGAATCAGCTCGGCTGCAGTGTGAAAGGCGAGCCTTCAAGTGCTTTGCTTGAAGGAGAAGGGGTTTGTAAATAGCTCACATGCAATAATCATGTGATCAGATGAAGAACATGTTGATTTAATGATAAGAAGAAGCTTAAATGTAGTTTGGATAAATATTATTTTGTATTGTTGTGCAATAACTAATAGTTATAAAAAGTAATAGTGTTGTGCCCTAATGTACTGCATATAGTGGACATAAAATGACTTGATTAAACGTATGCTTAATTGATAAAATCTATAAGACCATAAGGCTGAGATCATTTTCAGCTTACAGATATTTAATTCATTAATTAATGATGGTTTATAAAAGGAGGCACATTGTGTGTTTTTATGTGTTTAACAAATAATAGTAAGTGTGAAGCACAATTCATCTCTGAAAAGTGCTGGCTGAACCAATATACTGCATAACAATCAGAGCTGGGCCAACGCATAAGCACCTACTAAGGCACCCCTTAGTCTTTAGGGCGCCCCCAAGAACGATTAAAAAAATAATAAAAGTTATTAATATTTGTTATATGTTTGGGACAATTGTTCCTATATCATATATATATATATATATATATATATATATATATATATATATATATATATATATATATATATATATACAGTATATATATATATATATATATATATATATATATATTTGTGTACAAAAACAATATTATGTCAACAGAGTGCAGTCTCCAGCTGCCTCTCTGTTCTAAATGTCAGAGCTCAAAATAAACAAAATAAAAATAAACTTATAGTCACACATGTATTTTATTTACGATGTATTGGTAACATTAAGTTTATTTGTTTTGGAAACATTTCTCAAAGCGCTCCACCCCACCCCCCAATTAAAAAAAGTAACTGTCACGTTGTTCTTTTTCACAAATATGGGAATGATAGTCAAAAATATGTAAAACAGTATCAATATAGCAATGTTCTAGGCTATTACAAAACTTTTTTAGAATGTTTTTAGAGAATATCATTAAATTGGATCATTTTATATAAAACCGTATCAAAATTTTCCTCTGGCCTAACACCTGGTTATGGGGGCCCAGTAAGATTTCTTTTCATGGGCTCAAAATCCCTGTTGGTGCCTCTGAGTGTATATATGTATAGCATGTGTCGAGGCTACATGATTGAAAACCAGTATTATTGGCAGTAATGGGGGTCCCAAATTCAGATTTTGCGTAGGGCCCCATGGAGGCTTGGGCCAGCCCTTATACCAATAGACCAACTTATGTTGATTACTGAGCTAACTTTCCAGCAACCTGCCCTTTATGAGCAGTGTAGACCTGGTAGCTTGAATAAGAAGAGCTCCTGGTTGGTTTGACTCTGTAGCTTGAGCCTCAGCAAAGAGGCAGCTAACACACTAATCCTACTTTTTAAGCCCTCTGGATATTTCAAAGTAAGCTGAGGATGTCATTTTAGTGACATACATGTGATCTTCTTTAGGTAAGCTAACACTAAAGTCCACTATAGTACATACCATATTCAGCTCTTAATGAACTGACAGCTTGTGGCTGCCACAAGCTAACTTGGCTAATACGTTCATGCTAACCTAGCTAGCTAGATACTTGATTCATCTCACAGAGAAATTCACAAAAGCTATACATTTTTTGAAGCAAGCATAATTTCTCTTAGCTTGCCTATACCTTCACTATATTGACTGCTTTTTTAAGCCAGTTTAAAGAGAAATGTGATGAAACGTTAGCATCACCGCAGCATCGGTCCATCTCCCCAATCGTGGGGGAAAGTATTTACCCTTCTTGTAGCATTATTGCATCCTTAAAATTCGTTACTTGTAGTTGTCATTGAATAAAATAATGCAAGAAATATTAGTAAAATATACTTAAAGTAACAAAAGTACTGTGGTACCAATGTAAATCACTATAAGAAGCATTTTACTGGTGTTCTTCAATGTGGTTATTGATGAACTATTGTTAGTCTAATGTTATTTTACATTGCTTCATAGTGTATAAATCCAACCCATCTTGTAAAAGTTTTTGTAAGAGTAAATACTATGATAGTTTCCCTCTGAAAAGGAGTGGAGTGGAAATATAAAGTAGCATCAAGTGGAAATATGCAGGTATCAGGTTAAATAATCTCAGTTTTGTTAATTGTTGACAGACTCTGCTCAGAAAGTCCCAAAACAACAACAGAAGTGGCAAACATTGTCTTCTTCTCTGACCTTAAGGAGCCCATAAATGTGGCCCTAAACATTTCTTGGAACGATCATTTTCCAGACGGCTGGAACTATGCTCTATGTAAACAATCATCTCTACTACCATCACAGCCCAGACAGTCGTCCAACAGTCTGACCATCTAGGTAGAATATTTGCACACAGTCCAAGATGCGCAAGTGTTACATCATTAGGCCTGGAATAAACCTAATAAATCTGCTCATGATAAAGTCTGTGTACAGTGAGAAATGTTTAATATCGCAGTACCAACCCAATCAGTCTAAAACAATTCAATGTTTATAAAGAGCATGAAAGTTACAAATCTACAGTATCTGTTGAAAAACCACCATCTTTATAAAATGCAAATATCAGACTGGACACAAATCTTTCTTGATATATCAGCGCCTCATATGCTACCCCACTGACACTATTAATAAACCTTTGGGCCCCTGTGAAGCCTACCAGAGTTTCAATTGCTCTGAACTAAACATCTGTATTTTTCACTTTGTACATTTTTCTCACTGATCCTGCAGTCCTGGTCCTGACAAGAGGCCTAAATCACTCCCCAGAGCCTTAAAGGAGGCCATACTCAGGCCCATATTGGAGCCATTTCCTGTCTCTGGAGTGGGCAAAGGGTTGACCCATAGTGCCCCCTCTATATAAATGCACAAGAGCACACTCACATACACACATGTACGCACTCTGTTGAGACAACACCCCCACAGAGAGAACTAGGAGAGTCACTTACCAATCACTAAGTGAATTACAGAATCCCTCAATTGGACGCTACGCCACATCTCGCTGGAGAATAATGGCTGAGAAAATACAATTAGGTGTAATAGCTTGTGATATTCAAAAGCCCCAGTGAATACTAGAGGGCTGAGAAAAAGCAGAATCACAATTTTGGGATCGTATAGAGCTTGGAAAGGAAGACCCTATCAGTTTTCTCGCAGCTTGTTGCAATAATAAGAAACAAGATAGGAAAAGAGGCCAAACTTTATAGAAATAATTGGAGAATAAAAAGGCACATCTGCAAATTTCTCTGTTTTGAACTGGTGTGAAACAGAAGCTCGGTGCAATTCATGGTGCGATTATAATCACGGCGCATCCTCCAAGGACGTGGCGGCTTAGAGGCCAGGTGGGCTGAATAGGTCTGTGTGCCATACGCACAGCCAGCAGTGAGAATACCACACATGAAAGACAGAGAGTAATGAGGTGAACGAAAGAAAGCTGCAAATACATCTGCTCCAGCTCGGTACAATTACGGGAAGTGCTTTGCCTTCGCCCCATTCACAGTGACATGAATAATAAACATAACAATGAGGCAATACATTCACAGCTTATAATGCAACTGACCAAACAGTGATTTTATGCCACAGCACAGGCTTCAATACATGCATTGTAAGTAATATCTAGGACCCAGATCAGTCAATAAACTGAATAAAGGGGGGTCTTTTATTACATTTGGCTGAATGATGTCATCTCAGGATCAGCCAGAAAGATGACTTTTCAGACTGATCTTGTTTGATATTTTTTGGTTGTAACAACCAAAGCTAAGTTTAATGCTAGAGTTAGCTTGATGTGTCATCATATGAATCTGCAGCTCCACTTTGCTTTATTGTGAGCCTCAGATCACTGTTTAGCTGTCTCGCCAAGAAACCCACTGCTCATAACTGCAGAGAGACTAGCTGTTCACAGTGCAACATTTAATAATAATAATGATAATACAGTTTGCCTCACAGCAAGAAGGTACCGGGTTCGAATCCTGGGCCCGGGGCCTTTCTGTGTGTGGAGTTTGTAATATTCTCCCCGTGTCTGCATGGGTGCTCTCCTCCCACCATCCAAAAACATGCATGGGGATTAGGTTAATTGGTTAATTTAAATTGATTGTAGGTGTGAATGTGAGTGTGAGTGGTTGTCTGTCTCTATGTGTCCTGTGATGAACTGGAGACTTGTCCAGGGTGTACCCTGTCTTTTACCATAAGACAGCTGGGATAGGCTCCAGCCCCCCCATGACCCTATGTGAGGATAAGCGGTAGATAATGGATTGATGGATGGATAATACATTTTATTTATAAAGTTTTTCTAAAAACTCAAAGATTAAAACAGACTGAAACTACTATATTTCCCTCAAGAACTGGTCGAGAACAAAAACAGAAGTAAAAGAGAGTGTACAGTATATTGGACTTAAATTCGTCAGGTAGTCACAAACACAACTCTAAATATGCCTCTCTGTTACTGCTGGATGTGTAAATACTATAAGCAACTGTTTGAAATGTGACTATTTGGTGATGTTCGGTTCATGCCTAGTTTCTGAAGTTTCTAGTCAGAATTTAATTTCTGCAAGAGTAAAAAGCTCAGTCTACAGGACCCCTTCAATATGAGTCACTGATACTTTTGCAGCCAAAAAATTAAAATGTTGTTTTTGTGTTTTGCCCTCAGATTGGTGTGATCCTCCCTTTCCTCTGCTCTCCCTGCTAGATTTCTGCAGGAAACCTCTAACAATGGGACCCCCTCCAGAGGATCTGAAGCCCTGCTGTAAGACACCACACACACACACACACACACACACACACACACACACACACACACACACACACAGCACAGACGCACACAAGTGATCTCATTCATATTTGCACGTATGCACACATCTACAGTACGCACAGAGAAAGTGAACACACAGCCATCCATTAATGTGAACATTAAGTAGAGCCTTCCATTGTTAGCATGGTTAATCCACTGATTTGACAGGAGGACGCCATCATTCAGCGAGGAGACTAATTATTAGAGGCCAGGAACAGTTGATGGACCAGCACCACTGCTGACCTCATAGTGAACACTTGGTTTATTTGCTCAGCAGAGGTGATGTAGAAGAGTAATCCAGACACTCCTACACCGTTTAAAACTAAAGTACCACTGGAGGAAAGTACTCAAATGCATTTACTCAGGTTCTGTGTTTTGAGGTACTTGTACTTCATTTTTGCTTCCTTACATTTCTACATTCCTACATTACGGTGGGAAAAAATAGTTTTTAATTATTTGACAGCTTTAGTTAGTTACTGTTCAGCTTAATATATAAAAATATTCTCTCTTGATGAAACAAGACACATCTACCCAGTGTATTACGTAGCTATAATACCTTTATCATAACCAACTGCGAGAATTAAGTGCCCACATTAATGCATTAAGGATACATTAAGGATCTCTACTGTTATACAGAATATAACAATATAGCATTCAAGAATCAAAAATGAAAAGTGTTGATACTTAAAATTCAGTTTAATTGTAAGGTTCCTCTGTAAGCTCTGGAATGCTTTACTTGTACTTTTACACAGTTGTCTTGCTACTTTCGTTGAAGTAAAAGATGTGAATAGTACCAGAGAAAGCAGTAAAAGTGTTGAAAACACCTTGGTTCATAGCAGATTTAGCCAGTACGAGCTACTAATACTGACCAGATGGCTTTTTCTGCTGTTTGCCAGTTGTGGTCAGAGGCCAACCGATGTTCACCTCCCAAAAAGGGGATTTGTGGTTGAAAAAGTCAGAGTGAACATGATGAGGAGGCATGGAGACCTTATGATCTTAATCATCATCTGGTTACTCAAGGAGTGATAGACCACTGAGGGGTCAAACTCACATGAGCCACACATACATGATATTCCCACTGAGTACCACAACGTATACCTGAGGAGATCTGACCCCCCAAGGCCTGAACTGGACCACTCCTGCCCTTCTCTGTTCCTGAATTCATATTCACCACAGGAGACCTGTCAAAGCGATCAAAACTAAATCTGTCAAAAATTAACTTCCTCGCAGTGATGACACAGTTATTCATAAACAAAAGCTAAATAAAGTTAAAGGCTGGCTCTGCCTCTAGTTTAATCAATACGGTCTCTTTTGTCCGATGCCCAGCAGAATGTTTGAATGAATGAACGTAACAAAATCTCCTGTTCATTCGTCTTTACTGCCGCATGTGGTGAAGGGTTCCTGATGTGGGTGTGTTATGAGCATTTGGCTGACAGTGCTCAGCTATACCACCTGTGACAGTCAACTGGTAAACAAATCTCTTCTCTGTTATTTGGATCAGATGGACAGCCTGAGCTGGCAAACAGCACTGTAATAAAAGTCAGGAGTGTGCCTTATACAATGTAAACAGCCGCTATAATGTTACACTGAAACCATATGAGGGAAAATACCATAAACTTACTGTTGGGTAACAGAAAATAGGCTACTGCATACTGCTACCAGCAGAGCACATAAATATAATAATCATTTCATAGATTTAGAAGTAAATGAGACAATATCAAGGTGTAAGAGATTATTATCTTTTATTTCTTTATTTCTCTTCCTTTAGATTAATACCAGGAGCTGTGTGATCAGGTAAGCACTGTTCAGGAGCTCAGATTTTCTCCTCCATCACTTATATTGGAATCAATCATCTTTCAGTTGTCATCTCTGTCTCACAGTACGTTCATGAGCTACCAGGTACACAAGGTACCAACTGAACTGAGGATAAAATTTTGTGTGTATTCCTGAATTTCAAAATGCTTCACTTAAGCAAAATTATAGGTAGAAATTACTGAATGAATGTACTAACCTATGAGGCAGATGTACCCCGCCTTTCACCCTAAGACAGCTGGGATAGACTCCAGCTCCCCCGCGACCCCATGTGAGGATAAGCGGTAGAAAATGGATGGATGGATGGATAGATGGAAGTTCCACTGTTAGAGAACCATGGGCTTGCTGTGCTAGATTGTTGTGGAGTTGGGGGGGGCACATATCTTTAAATTGTGTCTGAATGTAAATCGCACATCCTGTATGCATAATTTCTAATAAAGAGATTAGATTAGAGTCAGCATAGATGAAGTCATTGAATGGGCAAGGATTAGGAAAAGCACAGGTGTGGATAATAACATGAACGGTGGCTCTGTTCTGTTTAAGTGATAGTGGGACAGTGAGCTGGTGTGCACAAAGCCACAACCCTGAAACTGAGGCAGCCAAATGGAATTTGGCCATCATTAGTTAAATGTTCTTCTTCTGTGGTGAAAATGTCCTCCGTAAAAAGGCCACTGTGGTGCAACGTCCTACTCAATATTTGTAGAACACAGTGAGTAACACGTGACGTTTCTGCATCATACTGAATTCTTTGAGTCGTCTCTGAAACACAGATCTTTGTGTCTATATTGTGTAAGTGGTGGCAAGTTCAGAAAGGTGGTGGGTGGACCACAGTGGACTACTGTAAAGCCACTGTCCGCCTCTTTAAATGTCACTGACAATGTGTGAGTGTGTGTGTAGGAGGGGGTTAGTTAATTCAAAATTCAAAAAGCTGGACCATGCAGAACTCGTTCTTGTGCTGTGAAACTTAACTTTAGCTATCAGCCTTGCCTGACCACCCCTACTCTCTCTCATGCCTCCCATGCTGTCATGTCAGATGTCACGCCAAGAAATGCTGCAGTCCGAGTAGAACATGATATCCTCCAATCACAATGGCCTTGTGACATGCCAAGAATATGATGCCCCATGTTTGAAGTGTGTACATGTCTATTGATATATATGTGCATGTCAGTCCATGGGGAGAAAAGTCACTCTACCAGTTCAAAGGTTAGAGGCTATAACTTTCTGAACATCAATGTGAAACTGCCTGCAGGGAGTGACTGCAGCCTCTGACACTCGTTATTCGTGAAACAACCCATTCCAGTGAGCGAAGCCCCACCAAACTTCCCGTCTACTGACACCAGGGTCTGGGGACAAACTACGTTCCTGTCATTGTTAAGCACTCATGCCAGAAACCCAGAAACATAATGGTCTCCAACTTTTGACTGCTTCCACAACAATACTGCTTAGTGTTGTGAGAGGACACAAGAAGGAGGCTCTTTTGCAGCTAACACATGCTAATAATGGCAATAACATGCCGGTGTTAAACAGATAAATTGTTAACCATCTTTGATGCGTATAAAAATATTAAGTAAGTACAGTATATTATCTCATTATAGAAGGAGCAAATTTGCCAATACATTTGTCTAATTTTATGCATGATGTATTGAGCAGGGAGGAAGGATTCACCTCCATGGTTGTGGAGGGCAGATGAACCCAAGGTCTGTGTCTGTAACCGACACTCTGACTCAGTGTTGACAGAGGCAAAGGGTCAGGACCCAGTGCTGGCCCTCAGACTGAAGTGAAGCTCCAGGTTCTGTCAGCAACACAAGCAGCCCCAGCACGGAGGAGGCTGAAGAGACCTCTAATTGCTGTCCACATGTGTCAGATTGTTGTTTTCGCCTGGGGGGACTGGAGGAAGACTTTGAAGATAGAGTGCTAATTTCTACTCACATGCTCCCATGCAGGCATCAGAGTCTGAATTAGGAATTAAGAAAGGGACAAAATGGCTTTAACTTGCTTTTATATTATTATATTAGATATTTTTATATATATATATATGTATATATATATATATATATATATATATATATATATATACATATATATATATATATATATATGTATATATATATTATATTGTTTATACTGTTGGTTTTGCATTATATTGCATTTTTCTACTGTGTATGGCAACTGTTATGAAAGAATTTCCTTCGGGATGAGTAAATTAAAGATTGATAAAAGTGCGTTATATATTCTATTTCAAATTTGATAGCTTTAGATGTGATGGGTAAATCACATGTTGTGGTTGCAGCAGATTTTAAATTTGAAGGATAGTATGTCAAAGAGCCCTAATGGTCAGGGAAGTCTACACCTAAATAAAGCTACTTTTATAAGTAGCATTTCCTGCATTTGTTTGCTACAGTCATATAATTAGTATAAAAGAATAAATAAAAGCAAGGAGCCAAGTGAACAAGATATAGTCAGGACCATAGGGGGGATAGAGATGATCCATTTGCTCTCCTTGGTCTGCTTAACGTTTGAGTTCAAAACATAGTCAGATGCTGTTCTCATCAAAGAGGAATCAGTGAGGATGGATCTGCTTTCTTTCATGCTGAGCTGACAGTTGTTTTTTTTCCCTGAAGTTCATCCCCAGTAGTATTGCTAAGTCATGCTTGCAAGCAGCCACCCGTACTGCTAATGATGGGGCTCCACTATCATACAGTGCAAACTGGTCTTATATCACAAATTCATTGCATTTGCTGTTAGTTAGAGATTAAATAACAGAAGCAAAAGCCTGATTAAGTCATGCTTTACAACAATACGGAGCCAAATGTCCTTATATGACAATGGGCTACTTTACTTTTAAGGGTGCTGTGATCTTCCATTCCTTTAATTTATTCAACAACACACAAATAAATCAGTAGATTAAGCTCGTCAAGGACTTCACAACATTCATTTGTAACTCTTCAAAGGTGCAGGAAGAAGGATTTCCATCAATTTTCTGCTCATAGTCACTTTACTTGGGGTGTGAGGCCTGTGGAAACAGTTGTATATGTTCTGTAGCTCCAGTGGATCTTTGTTAAGTCTGTGAAAACAACGCCTGGGGAAGTTATCAGGGTTATCCCAGTTTGAGCTTGGAAAAATCAGAAAAGAAAACCTGTGTTACAAACTGACCTTGTGAAATATCAGAGACATGAGCATTTATCAGACAGGAAGGCTGAAGCGAAAAAATTCATATCAGCATGAATGCTTAATGGCGAGACAGATTAAACTCAAAGCACAATGCCTTGTAGTCGTGAAGCTAAATGGAAGAAATTAGCCACAGCGCTGTGGGTGTTAGCTGCCTGCAGACCAGTCAGCATCAAGAATGTAGTCCAGTTGACTTGTTTTCATCAATTTCAATCATTGTTAATGTGATCTTAAAAAAGGATGTAAAATGTAAAACAATAGAATTTTAAATGTGTAATAAAAATGGTTAATTACAATTAACTATTGAAATTATATGATTTCCGTTTAGTTTCCACTTCTAACAAACCAATTTGCGTTATTCTTTTGCACAGAAAAAATTGCACTGTTTATGTCTATTTCTACATCCGCATAACAAATAGTAAAAATACATTTATTTATATAATTGTGCTTATTTAATATGTCCTTTGCAATGAAAAAAAATATATTTTCTTCTTTTTTATTTCTTCCTTTATTTAGTAAATATTGTAAATAGTTATTACTATTATTATTAGGGGTGTCTCGATACAACCTTTTTTTTTTTTTACTTCTGATGTGATACCGATATTGCAGCCTTGAGTACTGGCTGATACGAATATCGATCCGATATGAGCATGAAGCACACATACTTTTAGTACTTATTTTGTAGTATGGAGTGATAGAAGTGTCAAGTGATATTACTCAAACAGAGAACAATAGTCAGCAACATTATTAAACAATAGGTTACATCAATTTAAGCTTAAACATACAAATATTCAACAATTGAATAAAATAACTAAAAATAAATTAGAAGACACTGAAAAATATCCTCAATAAATCCAATAAAAAACAATATATATAGCCTATTTTAAAGTACTAAATAACCACTAGTTTAACTTAAGTAAATTGCATGTTCTGCAATTGAATAGGATAAAGTCTGAAATGGACTGCTTATATTTGAGTGCTTATATCGGAGATTTTATATGCATGCTAATATAAACTGATATGCATTTTTTTTTGCTGATATCGGACCGATATCCGATATAAATATCAGATCGGGACACCCCTAATTATTATTACTTATTCTATAATGACATTGTTGTTGTTTATTGTTTCGTTATTACTGTACTTTGCTTTGTCAATGCTGCTGTGGCAGGTGAATCTTCCCAAATGGAGGATGAAAATAAAACTATTCTATTCTATTCTATTCTACCAGTACCTTTAAAACTAGCGTAAGATGTGGGTTATAAAACCAAAACAATATAATAATATTGATGAGTGCAGCTTTAATTTGTCCCCTGTCTTCATGGAAGTAAATGCCCCTGTAAGGGTTCATTTGTGCTGACAGATATTAGTTAAATATAGAAATTTCCAGGTATCAGATGAGAATTCCATGCAATAGAAGAGGATACCATACATAGTCTGTTTACTGTGAGCTGTCATCTACCTTTACACACAAGCACCATCCTCTTGTGTACATTACAGATTCCTGAGATGCTCACTGTAAATAGCTTTCACTGGAGGGGGGTGGTTGGTATTGGGCGAGGAGGGTCTGCAAATACATATTATCTGTCCGTCTGTATGAACCAAGCTAATTTCCTTCACTTAAAGGGATTTACTGAGCCTGGGATACACAGTTCATCTTTATTATCATAGTGGCCTAAACCACAAAAAGCAGCTCAGTGAAGCTAAAATGACTGGACCATATGAATGTTTTAGAGTATCTATTAAAGGAAATATTTGTAAAATTGAATGAAGGTGCCTTTGATTCATTAGGGACCCTGACAACCTTGCATCTCTTATGCTCCTAATGCTCTCTTCCTGTCTGCCTGTATACAGGCAGTTAAAGGGGTAGAGGGGAGAAAAACACATTAGAATAGGCTTTCATGGCTGATAGAGGAATATAGCATGTCAGGATGGAAGGTAGGGGATGGAGGAAGGGGAGGAAATGTGTAGAGGTCAAAGATGAAAACAAGGAGCGGCGTTTCTACACTCTATACGTTGTTAGGAAGAGAAACAAAAGCATGTGAGTGAGGCGTGTAAGAGGATGAGGAAGAGGGGAGGTGGGTGGGTGGGGACTGGGGAAGGGTATGATGTGGTGAGGAAATACATGGAAACTAATCAGAGTCTTCCTGCGTCTCAGTCTGATATCTGCAGGGCTGAAGACAGGAAGGACTGCTGTAAACTGTCTCATTCACAGGGAGTTCCTGAGATCCTCTCTGTTGCAGATGTGTGTCTTTGTATATTTATAATGTACATAGACATGTAATGAGAATGGTTACAACAGGATTATACTGTATATAACTCACTGTGTGCTTGCTGATGTAATAATCTACATGTTTGTAATTCCTTGTGTATATGACACTCGTAATATTTACACACAGAAATGGAGAAGGATGAAGGTGGAGCTGCGACACGGTGATTGAAGAAGATGAGGATACACTTGCAGGTGTGTGTGCATGTATGTAAAGTGTTTTCTAATGTAACCAATATAAAATACAAGGTAAAAAGCAATCAAAAAGTAAACTGGAAAAAGGAAAAGAAAAAGGAGTAAGTAAAGAGTTTGCTCAGCTCAGTTCCTAGCAGGTGGCTGCTATATTGATAGGTTACAGCAGATATTCACTCCAGTCAATATGAAGTGATTATTCTGTTTTTCTGATTATTTTATGAGCCTGTCGTCAATAAGACCAACAGAAACGGCCCTCTGGCAGAGTAAATAACATACACAGATCAGTCATAACATTATGACCACTGACAGGTGAAATGAATAACACTGATTATTTCTCCATCATGGCTCCTGGGATATATAGAGGAAACAAATTAACATTTAGTCCTCAGATGTTAGAAGCAGGAAAAATGATCCAGCATCAGGACTTGAGTGAGTTTGACAACCAAACAGTGATGTCTAGAGGACTGGATCAGATCATCACCAGACCTGCACCTCTGGTGGGCTGTTCCTGGTCTGCAGTGGTCAGGATCTATCAAAAGTGGTCCAAGGAAGGACTAGTGGTGAACCAGAGACAGGGTCATGAGAGGACAAGGATCACTGATGCAGGAGGGGAGTGAAGGCTGGTCCTGGTGGTCTGATCCAACAGACCAGAGAAGTTAATGTTGCTGAAGATAGAAAAGGGTCAGGATACCACAGAGCAGAGCAGTTTGTTGTGTTTGGGCAGAGAAAGGGGGACCATCACAATATTAGCCAGGTGGTCAAAATGTTATGCCTGATCAATGTATAGAGTGTGTCTCGGTTTAGTGTAGCAAAGACCTTTAACATGGGAGACTGCTGTTCTTTCCTTGTTATCAGGCAATGTGTTTTTTTTTCTTTTTAAATGCATGACTACAGTTGTTCTATAACCATGTGATTATTATTGTAACTATGAAGAAGCTCTTCCAGCCCTAGCAAAGTAGTCAATTCAACACCATTATTCATTGTTCATTGTTATACAAATGATGTACGTTATTATCTAATGTAGAGGATGTTTTTTATTCACAGCATGCGTGGCACTACTAAACATCACATTATATGTGGACATGTCTCAAAATGATGGTGATTAGCAACAGATGATGTAATGTAAAACAGCAATGATTGACAGCCAGACAACACTCAAAAGAGTAAAGAAAACAAAAATAATCTAGAATAAATACATCAAGCACCTTTTGAAGAGTTTGTGGAAGCACATACTTTTTGCTGCATTGGCTGATAGATGCTTGTAATGGTACAACTTGTTGTTGAGGTGTCAGCAGTGAGGTAAATGGCTGTCGGAGTGTCACAATGTGGTTTCTCTACATGTAATTTACCACATAAGAGTTTGATGCCAGCATATTTCTCCCCCAGTAATCTGATGTGACGTGAACCTGTCGTCAGAGGATTTGTGTGTTCTACTTGTGAACTATTTCCAGATGATCCTAATAACAGCACATTGCATTGCAAAATGGCCAAGCTTCAGATAACTGCATAGCTCTATTACAGGATGATGGAAAAGACTGTGAAAATACAGCTCAGGGTGTCATTTCTAAGTGAACCTCATCGCTCTGTTACTTGCACATTGTGTGATTGGTTGTAATCACAGAGATCTGATCCCACCCTTCCCATAATAATCCTGTGATAATCTTACTGGGGTTTTGGTGAGTCCTCTCCAGCTGTGGATCTGGAATTGGCATGCCTTTTCAGACTATTTGTAACAGCTCTGTTTCTAACCCAGCACTTTTTGTAACGATATAAATCATCAGGGGGTGAACTAGTGGGTCAGAAGGGCTAGTTTATTCTATTACAAGAACAGAGTTACTGGCTGACGACAAGCAGCTGAATAAATGTATCAGGAACACATTGCTCGTCCTAAAAACCTGACTTTGATATTGTTTTAGTGTGTGGTAAAGATGTCAATGTATGAGTTTATCAGCAGCAGCTCTAAAATCTACTGTAAAATGCCAGAACAATCACAAGCATCTTAAATGTTCAGACATAATGTTATACTTTTATTGCAAAGGTGTTACACTTAAACGTACATTACCATGATATACTGTAGTGTGTATATAGTGCATACAGTACGGTAATGGGAAACCTTTTGGATTATTCAACTGGCCGATGAAGAACATCTTTCAGGTGCTACTAACAGATGGTGAGACTTCAGCTTTCACTGCAACACCACAGCTGGCAAATGAGAGTGGACCCCTGGGAAATTACATGCAGGATGGAGTTTCAAAAGCATAAGAGAAGGTAATGTACATTCACATGTCATCACTGTCATTCTGTGTGAATCATTATGATTATAGATAATTATCCAGAGTTTATGATTACAGGTTACTTTTCTTCTACATAAAAGTCTTCATCACATGTTAATTTTTTTATAAATGATTTAGATTATGTGATGCCCTTTTATCCTATAATCCATTTTCTGATTATAACGTGACTTTAATGTTATTTAATAAGATAAGATAAGATAAGATAAGATAAGATAGAACTGTATTCATTCCCAAGAAAATTCTTTCACAACAGTTACAATACATGGTAGGAAAATAAGATTTAGAAGATTTAAAGTATATACAGTGCAGTGCAAAAATGCAATATAGTGCAAAACCAATAGTCTAAACAATACAACATATAGGAAATCTACAAAAAAACTAGAACAACATAAGTGTGCTAACATAAATATGCTGTAAAAATACATCTAAGTTTACAGTTCTGAGGAGAAAGCTTTCACAGACTGTGTGTATTCTGGTCTAGTTGTTAAAGTCTGACAGTTGGTGTTCCTGTCTCCACATTTCACTGCTGCTCTTAACTTGACTGCTAAGATTTTCCCATGAAGTGGCAGACCAAGCCCAGCAAACGCAGCGTATAAAGTCTTGAGTGCATGAATGAACTCCTTCCTCCTCCTCTTCCTCCTCCTCCTCCTCCTCCTCCTCTCTCTGCTATGAAACAGAGCTCATCCAGAGTGGTGGAGTCACTTTGATTCGGCTCTCCAGACAGTCAGGCTGTGGATGCTGCAGTACAGGAAATGCCTTGTGGACTCTTGTTATTTAGTCGTTTAGATATTTTGTTTCTGTGAAGCTTGAGAAGGAATAAGTGCAGCTTTTTCAGGACATCTCCATTGTGCCAGGATGCTCGGGATAATTCATTTCACTTTGACAACAGCTGCGGTTGCTGGTGAGTAATCGTCTAAAAGGTTTTGCGCATTTGGTGCTGGTCTTCAGATGGAACAGTGAGAGACAGGCGTCTCCTCTGGTACGTCAGTGTTTCCAGTCCAGCGCATCTTTTACGCACAGCGGGCAGCAGTTTGGATCATGCAGTCTGCATAATTGACGACTGAGCGGCTAAAAGCATCCATTAAGCAATGCGCGCCCGTTAAAAGGTGGCGGCGGCACCACAGTTGTCCTCATAAACTGCCCCTTAAATACTTTCCGTCCGGATTGCCCAGATGTTATTTATTCTGACCGCAGAGCGCTTAATTGTTCCTACATGCAACAGAGGCATGACGGTCATGCCATCACAGTCTGTCAGATTACTGTTTATGGTGCTGCTCTAATTGAATGTTGCGCATATGTGTTTACGCACCACCAGTGGGAGACTTCCAGGGAAAGCGTTTTCGTCATGTTTCTGCAGAAACTTTGTGCAAAGGATCATGTGAAATTATCAACACCAAAACCTTGAAGGGAAATCATCATCAGTGATGATTAGATTTTACTTTTTAGAAGGTGAAAAGTGAAATGGACACCCTGCTTTGAGAGGCTTTCATGGTGTTGTGGAGTCCCACCGATGATGCTGAGCTCTCAGGTTCAGCTCCAGAGCAGCAGCAGTGAATTAACTTCCAGGGTCATGGACCAAGTAGTTCAAACATGGAAAGTCCCTGCAAAAGTTGAGCGAATTTCCTCTCTGAGTTCAGAGTAAAAAGTAAAACAGCACATGTCTCTCTTTAATTCCTGTGCTTACATGTGATGCTGGCTTGTGATGTTCATTAGAGAATTGAGTTACAGATGGAGATGGGGATGGGGAGGAAGAAGTAGCATTAGCATCACATCAACAAGGTCTGGTTGATGTACTGTTGTCTCTTATATCCCATCCTGCAGCCTCCCACTGGTCCAGTCTGAGCTGTTGGCAGTAGAAGCTCTGGTTTTAGTCCATACTGGGACGTCCCATGGTGTGCTATCGGAGCTGCCTCTGCCTGCCTCAGAGGCCCACATGTGGTTATTGTAGTGGTAGTGTTTAATCTCTATAAATTCCTAGCGGAGATGGGGCTACAGGTGGTTTGAGTTTGGCACTGCAGAGGAGGAGATGGACATCTGGCTTCAATCAGCGTGTGTCAGCCCAGAGTGACCGGGCTTACTAAGGAGGACGTGAACAGCATGGACACCGATGCTTGAGACCAGGGCTGCAACTACTGATCATCTTAATCTTCACTTCTTCTTTTTTTATTATTAATAAATCACTTAGTTAACTAAATGGGCATGTTTTGCCTACATTTTACAGACTAAATGAGAAGCAAATAATGTGAAAGAAATGCCACCTTTAGGTTATGGATATCCAGTAAAGATAAATACATTCTCTTTACTGAGATACGAATTAAAACATGTAGCTAATTCTCAAAATTTAGAAGCAGGAACTAGAGAATGTTTGCTGTTTCTGCTTAAAAATAACTAACGATGAATCAATTCATCATCTACGTGAAACTCTGGGTCTCTTCTCTCTTTCTCTTTTTGTGTTTGTGATACATGCTCACTCGTGATAAGATGTGTGTTTGTCCAATGTGACAGTGATACAATCTGGAGTTCACACACACTAGAGGAATGTATTTGTAACTACATCTGATGGAAAGATGAAGAAACAGGGTGGAGAGTTTGACTAACACAAACTGATCTACATTCATCAACGTTCTTTCGAGGACTCCTTCAGTTTCTAACATCTCAGATTTGGCAACTTGTCTGTTCTCTTGATTTTCATGAGCATGTGGGATGCTCCTGCAGCTGACCAGTGATGGAAGTCATTGAAAGCTGTAAGGTGCATACATCTTCAGACATTAAATCTCTGAATTGAATTTATCAGCCTGAGTAGTGAACCCAGCGAACCTGTCATGAGCAATATGTCTCCTTCTCTACTACCTCTGCTATCATTTGGATCAGCGCCCTCCCTCCATTGCAGCAATCAGCACTAATTTGACATAAACTGTCTGCTGGCAGCAGCACACAGATTCACTGGAATGGTATGCAATTAAGAGCTGACTGTGATGTTTGTTTATTCTGCATCTTTGATGGATTCACTTTTAGCATCATTATCTTTTGAATCTGTTAAGTGTAACTATTGACTGAAGTTGCTGCCACTGAACACTTTGAACGTGTCAAGTGGAAATAAAATTAAGTCTTCTGTTAATCTTCTCTACTGACATTCAATAACATGAGTTCAACTGGAATATCTCAACAACTGTATGATGGGCTGGCGTGACATTTTGTACTGACATTGATGGTCCACAGAGGATGAATCTTATGTATGTTGGTGATCCTTCCTCTAGCACTTTTATCAGATTAAAGTTTTAGTAGCATGTAAACATGCTCAACGTGCTGCTGATTAAACCAAGAGAGTCATACTATACCATCCAAATCACTTGACTATGCAGAAGATGAACTGGACTTTTGTGCATTTGAGACAGTACATTCAGTAAGTTATGTATCTCAAGATGACATACAATCATCATGTTTCACTTGCATGACAGCAGCAGCATCCTGATCAGGATGTTTTTCACGGTCAAGGCGCAGGTTTTCACACATCCTGCACTAACACTTACCTCATGGTTTATTTTCTGACTGTGTGGCGATTTGTGACTGCAGTTCCTAGTGCTGAAAGACAGAGAGGACAGATATACATCTGTCTGGTGTCAGACAAGATAGAAGACAGTCACCTGTAACACTTCCAGTCTGTCTTGGTGAAGATGACACAGACACAGGAAGATGATGACTTGTGAGAGATGGGGCTTCAAAGAAATGAAGGATTTGAAACACTTGTGCATGTGGCGACAGAAGTATAAATTTCACTGCCCTCAATAGTCAACATTTCATTTACAATTCTTAACTTCACTGAGCACGTAGCGTCTTGTTGCGCTCATTCAGCTGACAACAACCATGTGCATCTTGGTTGCAGGCAGAAGTGACTGATGTCAAAGTATAACCAGCCTGACAGGAAGTTTCATTCTGTGGATGTGTTGAAGAGCTGTGATAGTCAAAGAAATGTTCAGAGATTCACCCTCCAGTCTGTGAAACCACAAAGGCCACCCACATGACTTGGTTTCATACTCCGCTGCCTCAACCCACTACACATGTGCAACTGCTGTCTCTGCAGCATGTGGCAGCTGTGAAACTAGCGTTTGTTCAAAATGTATTTTAAAACCAGTCATGGCATCACTGGTACTACTCCTTTAAATATACTTTTTTTTTTTTTTACCATTCTGTGACTTTATTCGACAGCCTACCATGTAGATCTGAACAGAAAATGGGGAGAAAGAGTGAGAAAGTTATAGGATGTGCAACAAATGGCCCCAGATGGAGGCTTTGGTGTTTTATACTTTTTCAAATATGCACCCTTTAAATAAATTTTGACTCAGTTGGTGAGGTAGAAACATATTTGATAAGCAAAGATCTTGTTTGCAGATTGAATGTGCTATACAACAGAAGCCGTTCATGCTCCAAAGCTGGCACTGGCTGACCATCCTGCAGTAACCTTTCAGGTCCTGACCATAGACTGTGTAATATATGGACTTAGCGTCTTGGTCAATCCAAGAATTATCAAAGAGGTGGATTATCGGTGGAGCTGAGGTGACACAGGAGAAAAGAGCCTTGTGTTATCTGAGGCTTTGTAAGTTTACAGTATTCTGCCTAAAAACAGTTAAAGCAAGGAGAGGAGACTCCAGTAAAGGCTGACATTTCTTGAAACAAATCTGCAAAAGAAACTGTTTATTTTACACCGATCAGTCATTCACTTCACCTGTCAGTGGTCATAATGTTATGCCTGATCGATGTAAATTAAAACCATATAAAGCTCTCCTCCATCAGACGGCCAGACCTCCATTTTAGTCCAGACTGAAATATCTGAATATTCACTTGGTGGATTTCCATGTCATGGCTCCCAGAGGATGACTTCATGATCCCGTGACTTTTCCTCCAGTGCCACCAGCACACTGTTTGTGGTTCTCTGAGAATGGTTTAGTGTGCAGTTTTGTGCAGACACTAATTATGATTATGACACCATCAGCAGATCAAAGCATTGCATTTGTCTAATACCTGTGGTTCATTTACTGAACACTGCTTGCGTGGCTGTAGACCCCTCATCTCTTGTAGATGTACTGGTGATGACTGTCAGTAACACCAGGGTTGGGTCCTGCCACAGAACTGAGTCATCATTGAGTCATTATGTTCTGTCTGCAGCCTGGCAAGAGAAAGAAATAAAAGAAACTTAGGGTTGCCAAGGTAATGCTTGTGCCAAACTTTTTTTTTCTTCTCTGTTACTGTGAATCCATCTAAAGTCTGATGATTTTATTGGTCTAGATTGCCCTCACTCATTCTTAAAAACTGGAGTAAATGTCGTACAAATTTGGTTAAGAAGTAACATGTTAACATTTCAGATCTGAACTATCCTGTTTGTTTGTTTGTGGGTAGCTGGCACTATCTCCATGAAGTGTTTGAAAAAGCTAATCTTCCTATAAGTGGTGCCTGAGCTCAAACACAAACATGATAGCAGGATAAGTGCAGAATAATCCCTGAACTTCACCCAACACATGCACTCACTTTGGAAAGAAACCGATATCTGTCATGAAAGAGCTTCTGATAAACAAAACACCAGCGAAGGTCAAACACCGCGTGTCGTTTCAGCTTACCTAGGTCTTAACCTTTGAGGGAGGTCAAGCCACACACAGACACACACAGACACACACACTGAACACATAAAAGCGTTCTGCACGTGTTTCACTGTTCGTCACTTCTTTTCCTTCGGCTGTCACAATTTCAGCACTTTCAGCAGCATCTTCTTAACCCCATTAAGCTCTGCTACAATTGTTTTTCCTCTGAGGAGATATTATAGATGTATCTCAAACATTGACCCACACTGGCTTGTCATTAATCACACAGAATGAAATATTAAGCATCTGTTGTTTATAGGAGTTTCCGGTCTGCGATGCTATCATGTCCACAGAAAGTTTGTGAATGCTGAGGTATTTTTTTTTTTTGGTCGTGTGACCTCTGGCAGTTGTTGTGAGGCATCAGGGCAAAGAGGAGAGTCAGATGGGAGGCCCAGTTCAGAATATTTGCAGTGGGAGGAGATAGTATTATCTGTTTGGGCAAAAACGAGGAGAAGAGTGAGAAGTCCAAGGTTAAAGAGAGAGCAGGCAGACAGAGAAGAGCGTTCTTCGTCTCCACAGCTTCTTTATTTCATGTTACAGTGGTCAACTCGTTCTCGTGGGATAATGTGTTGTCAGTTTCTGTTATGACTCATTCCTCATGTGCCACCTCTACAGCCAGCTGTTGTGTGGTTTAGTGGTGTAGTGTTGACAACTACAAGTCCTTTTACACCTAACTGTTTTTGTGCTGTTCACTCTTTTCCATTTGCCATTTGGTTCATGCAGTCTTTAATAATGATGCCCATAATAAATGATTTCTTCATATGTGACACTAAACCTGTCCAGTTAATGAGTTACTGAGTTGTCAGTCCATATTAAAACTAGAGTGCATCCATAACTTTAACTGGCATTCCTGTCCTGTTTGAAAGCAAAAGTTGTGTGATTTTAACTTACACCATGTGAAGCTCTGTACTGAGCCACTTCATGTGCGAGGCTTATGTTACATTTTTAGGCTAACCCGTGATGTTTTTCTTTTGGAAGATTATTTTTGGGGATTCAAACCTTCGCCCTCTGCATTAAGGACTTAAGCCTTGGTACTTGGGGCTCTACCAGGTGAGCTACCTGGGCGCTCCTACAGAGTGGTTTTGTTGTCTAAACTTGGCCGGGGCCATTTCATGAAGTTAGCTGAGGTGTAACGTGGAAGTGCCAGTGGCGCCTTTCTCTCTTCCTACCCTCCTCTTTCCTCAAATTCTGCCTTCTTTTTGATCGTAACTACACAATTGTACAGTTTCCTGTCTGCATCATGTGTGGCATTGATACAACAAGTACTAAAGTACTAAAAAACACTTCTGTGGTAGTTCTCGCAACAGCAGTCCACCACTAAGACCACATGTTCTCATTGGGACTTAGAAGGTGAAAACCAGCCACATAGTGCAGTGGCTCTGGTAAGACACAAACACAAACTGTGAGTCCCAACTTCCACTGTCTGTACCACGACCATTACGTCTGACCTCTTCCATCTTTGTGCAACAATATACTATCACTGAGGGAGGAGAGTCAGTGTCTCCTCTGGAGAACTTCTGATTGCTGTTGTACTGCAGCACAATGTTAAACTTCTCTTGGGGTTTTTTCTTGGGTGTAGCTGGCGATAAAGTGTTTTTTTTTTCTTTTGTAAAACAGGATTTAGGCCTGCCTTGAGTAATTTCCTTGTTTTTGCCCGTGTGTGCCAATCAAGACCCCATAATGTCCTGCCAGAAGAAACACACCAGGAATACTTATGCACACATACTTGTACTCCTCTGGGGCTCTCTCAACCTGCTAAGTGTTGAGAGCCTCAGATCCTGGATGTATGTGTTGCTGTGTTTCTGTGTGTGTTTGAAACAACCAGAGCAATGCTGCATCTGTGCACCAGGCCTATCCACCCCCTCCAACCCCCCCCCCCCCCCGGTACCTCTTCCAGGCCAGCGGCAGGCCAGAGAGATCCATCAAACTGGCATCGTACAGAGAGCAGTGGAGCTGTGGTGTCTGCCTGGGGCAACGTCTCCACATTAACCTCTTCAACAAGAGGCCAACACAAAACGCATGTCGGTCCTGATGGTTCTGAAAGTTTCTACATTAGATACCACTACTAGAGTTGGTTTGCTGATGTCATTGCAGGACCAGAAAGTCATCACTTGAGACCTGACATCTTTTGGCCTCAAGATGAACAGAAAGCTTTTGTCCATTTCTCCAGAAACAGAAGGAAATGCAAGGCTCACACAGATAGCAAAATTTCACCAAACTGTGGATATTTTCGACGCAGTGCATGCAAGCTGTTAAACCATGAGTTGTTCCTAATGCTGTATAAACTTCCAGGTCTGATCTTGAAGCATTTTTCCATGATTAAAGTATGCTTCACTCTGTGAGAAAATATCTGCTTTGCTCAGTATTGTGCATGTGAAGGGAGGGCAGAATAAAGTAAGCATCAGAGAGGAAACACATTTGATGAAAAGATTTCGTTCATGTGACACATTCTCTGAGGCCTCGGGTGAATTTTGGTCTGTGGATAAATGAGAAACTTGACATTGAGGAAGGAACTGAAGTGGTTTAAAACTCACTAAGTTTCGGCATATAGCTTATATTTGTTTTTCTTGAGAAGCTTTGAGAAAGCAGCGGGGAAACAAAACATCAAGGGTAGTTATGGCGCTCCTTGAGCACATCTGTGTGTCTGACAGAGTGTGTCGACGCCGGCCTTCACCCCCGCTGAGCCCATGTCCACACTAATGTGGATGTGTTTAAAAAATGTTTCTTTTTTCTTTTCTTTGAGCTTCAGCCCACAGTAAAGTAGACAAAACAGCCCACGTGTCTGTTTCTTTATCAGCTCTATACAGTGCTTTTCACATCATCATTTCAGTAAATTAGGAACCACAGATCAACGCATCACTGAATTTATCACTTCTAAATCTGCATTTTATCTATATTGAATTATCTTCATCAACAGGAAAACTCCCCTGTCACCTGACAGTGGCTTAAAGTGACCAGCACATATTGTGAATTATTCTGTATTACTTTCAGGGTGCAAACATTGTACAGGCTCTTTAAATAGCACCTTGCTGTGATTCTAAGCATATAATTGTAATAATACAAAACATGCATTCAACTATAATCTGCTGCTATGGTCACTACAACACAAAACAAACATTTCAGCATTTTGCTAAAGTATTTAATGGGTGTGTGTTCCTCCCAAGAATTTATGCTAAGCTAGGCTAATCATAGCTTGGACTGGTATCATCAACTATCCGCATCTAACTGGGAAGAAAGCAAATTGTTCCTTTAGGAGCAAGAAGGACAAAACAGATAGTGATCTTGGAAGGGCCATGAGGTCAATTCTCTTCTTCCACCAGAGCTAGGAGCACTTGATTATTTGTGTATTCTTCCACCACTAATTAAACTTTTAGTGATACGAGTGGATCGTGCAGATCAATGTTGGTCTGTTAAGTGGGAGCCTGGTTGAGAGCCTCGGCATCATTTATTAAAAACACATTAAAAACAGCTCAAATAAATTGTGCTGCCACTTAGTGAAACTATAATTAGAGGATTACAGTTGTAGTGTATGTTGTTTATTATACAGGGCATGTAATTTAAAATGAGATATGGTTATTAAGTCCAAATTGTTGCATATACAGGGGAATAGCTCTGTTTGCACAGGATAAGTGACAACAAACTATACTCCTTCCTTCCCGTTTATTGGATTCTCATTTGCGTCTCTTGTTTGCTTTACAAGTTCCTCTTTGTCTTCACTGACTTTGCAAAATAAACCCGCAGTGGTGTTTTAGCAGTTGTAGTAATATGGAGTAATAATATGGAGGCACATGGTTTTTGTATCTGAGGCATGATTGTTTTTGCATAGTGCTTATTGATTCTGGAGGAAGGTCACTCTTTGACCCTTGGGTGTGTGTATTTTTAGTTCCTCCAGAGGTGTTTGATCCATCCCTGAAGCCCCTGATCCCAGCCGCTCCCTGCATGTTGAGGCTGTTGTTATCTGCAGAGTCAACAGACATGGTGTATGTGTCTGCTGGGGGGGATATGGTTAGGAGACTGTCAGCCACCCTTGCAGTATACATAGTGAATTTGGATGGGATGAAAGCTTTGACAACCGTCTGGGGGGATGATGTCATGCGTGGGACTCAGCTTGTAAGCCTGCATGTTTTCTGCACCAGTGAAACCAGTGAAAAAAGTAGAGCTCTGGAGGATACATCTGGAAGTTTGAGAGAGTGGAAACTGACACCATGCAGCCGTGTTCAGTCAATGAATGAGAGAAGGCAAGGACAGAGATGAATGGAAGGAGGAAATAGTAGAGCGATGGATGATGCTCCTGAGGAAGAGAGGGATGGGAGGGTGAGTGAGTGAATGGGTGGAGAGCAGAGGAAGCTGAGAAAACGGTGATTTTTGGCCATTTTAACGGAGTGGCCAAAGATGGCAATGCCTTAATATCTCATCTACCACTGGATAGAATGTTCCCCTCAACTGACTTTTCATTTTGCAGCAGCAGGTTTATTACGTGAGTGAAATATCTCAACATCTACTGTGAAAGACATTCATAAGCGTTAAACCGTGCTGATGTTGGTGATCCCCTGGCATATGTGATTTTTAATGAAATGTCTCAACAACTATTGAAATCTTAAACAAATGTTCATGTTCCTCAGAAGATGAAATAGAATAACATTAAAATAACCTTTTCATCTAACAACATCAACAGTTTTTTTCCTGCTTAACTAACTGTAAAACTAATCCTTCAGCAAAACTAATCCTTCAGTTGTAATTTCTATTTAGTGCTTATAAGCAAAAGTTCACATGTTAGCGCGCTCAGCTACGATGGTGAACATGGTAAATATCACAGCTGCCAAATGTCAGTGGGCCAGTTTCACATAACATGCAAACTCTTCTAAACTTCCTCTGACCAATCAAAACAATCAGGGATTCTCCCAGTACTGAAACAATTCAAAGACGACATGTGCATCTCACTGATAGCTGTGAACAATCCAATTTCCATTTTTGGAGAAATAACTTACTGTTACAACATGTTAAAACGTTATTTAAATTTGACCATGTGGCTTTAGTTATGCACATTCCATCAAATATCACACTTGATACATTTAGCATTTAGCATATGACTTTAAAGAACAGCTTACAAAGAACAAAGAAGCACTTTTGACCCATACATCAGCATGTGAGAGGAATGTACTGGTGAATTTATCTGCAATTTGTGCGTGACAAATATGATATGTGAATGGATGTTTAGATTTGATTTAGTTCAAAGCACCTCGCAGAGCCTCAAGCATGGCCCAGTCTTGTTTCTAATCATAGTGAAGCTTTTCTTATTTGTCGTATCTTCCCCTGTATACAGACATTTGCACTAAAACTTGGAATTTGGCCTTTCGGTCTCCCCTGTGCATATGAAGACACAAACACGCCTACACTCTCGGTCTCTTATGTCCACACCCACATACTGCACGGTCGCCAACAAATAAGCAGCGGAGAAGACAGCCAAATAATAAAAATTAAATCAAAGTCAGCAGACTGAAAAGTCTGTCAACTCATGATAACCATGGTAGGGTGAGATTAAAGAGGAAAGGGTGGTTACTACTGGAGCACAGAACAAGAAGAATTTCTGAAAAATAGACAGCCGGAGGAGGATTGATAGAAGGAAAAACTGATGAAGATAAAGAACAAAGGAGGAAATCTAGAAATATTTCAGTTTTTATAACCTGGCAACAGCCATGCCAGAATATGAAGCTCCTCTCCTGTGCTGGTTGTTAAACACCAGCACATGGTGCCTGAGAGTCCAGGACACACCCAAAGCTCTTCATGATGAACTGGAGACTTGTCCAGGGTGTACCCTGCCTTCTGCCCCCCCCACGACCCTATGAGGATAAGCGGTAGAAAATGGAGGGATGGATGGATTTGTTTTAAATGTCTCTCATGGCTGAACTTTACAGCTGACACGTGTTTCTCACTACAACTGATTAAGGTTGAGTTTCACAGTTACTTAATGACTTTGTTGCCCACAGGTGCTGAATTTCGTTAAGCTTTAAAGTTGATTATAGTTGGTCAGATATGTTACAGGTGAGCAGGTGCCAGACGGGTGTGTGTGTGTGTTTTCACTGTAGCTGATCGAGTCTTTGAAGCCTACAGGTGGCGACTTTAGGGTCATTTTTATAGGTGGTTTGACGTCTCGCAGGCCAACAGGTGCTGATCTGTGCTGCTTTCTGCTCTGGCCATATCACACCCATCTGACTTTGGATACTCAGATTGCCATTTGGCAGAATTGTTAAATGGTGAAATGGAGTTGTTTTTCTTTTGAGAACTGGAGTCGAGAGGGCAGCAGGGTTTTATTGTGGGTTAGTGTGGCTGACAGACTGCCAGCATCAATCAGAGCCACATGGAGCTTGACTGAAAACAGACTCATTGGTCACTCGTTGTAGTTTAAAGGCTATGATATTTGAGCCAATAGAGATAAGAGCATAAATGAGATTTTTCTTATGATAAACAATGACATACAGTACATGGACTATGTCCCTCTTTCTCTTAAAGCAAGTCTGCTATAGCGGCTCTGTGGGGCTGCACTGATGCACAGTGGCGCTTTGAGCTTAATGTTATCACGCTCACAAGGACGATGCTAACATGCCGAAGTCCAACCGTTATGGTGATTTCAGTATCTCACATAATTAGCACTGAACACACACAAGCATATGTAATGTGTTAGTTTGCAAGTGCTTAATTATCCATCCATTTTCTACCGCTTATCCTCATAGGGTCGTGGGGGGCTGGAGTCTATCCCAGCTGTCTTAGGGTGAAAGGCAGGGTA